>JAQPZY010001585.1:2219533-3449067 GCA_029931535.1 Margaritifera margaritifera | reverse complement strand
CTAAAACACTGTACTTTGGTTCCCTGTCCAAAGTAAACAAATCCTGCTCTGGCTAAAGCGTAGGAAGTAGGTAATCCATTGTTCTTAAGTTTTTTTCCTTTTTTTGGATGTGCGCCATCGATGAGGACAATAACAATAGTCAGGCATGTGTTTAGGCCAATTTTTGAACGTCTTCAAGCGACTGGTACACTCACAATAGTCAGGCAAAGCAAATGTTGAAGTCATCTTTGGTGTTGTCTTTTTTTTCTGTTTCAAGAGGGTTTCCTTTTTTATACTCCAAATCAGCGTGTCCGTAAGGCAAAGTCGTGTGATCTGGAAGTCTCACTCGTTTTTGGTACACGATGCGGTACACTTTTTGAACAGGTCGAGTCACGATTTGATGATTAGGTAGTCGTACAATCTTGTGAGGTTCTAACGTAGGTACTCGAAAGTCTTCCACTTGTCCAGACAGTAAAGCATTTTTTAAAACCTCAAAGTTCACTACTTGGTTGGTTCGATAGTTGAGAGTCAAGCCTTTGACTTTACAGGAGGTGTGAAGTTGGCCTTGCGTGTCTCGGTATCGGTACCCATAATTTTTAGGGCCATCGCTGGCAAAACTCAGAATGGTGTCTTGAGGGTGCTCGTCTGTCCAGGCTCCTAAACGATCTCCTTGAATGGTAGGGTGGGGGCAACCGGGTCGATGAATGTAGATGCAACTGTCAGTATCAAAGTACAGGACACGATCTCCCAAGACTTCTAACGCTTCGTCGTACAATTTCAAGCGAGCATGAGCGGTCACGTAAGCGGCAATGACTACGTTGCTAAACTTGTCAGGTTTGACAAACTTGGGTTCTTCTTCGAAATTGACAATGATCAAATCATCGCGAATGATTTCGACGTGTTTGACTAGTATACTTTTTGTCGTCCACCAGTTTAAAGTAGCGATAAGGATCGTCCACGTATTCCGTTTTGGGTAAGATCGTACGTTGGGCCATTTTTCCCCACAAACAATTCAAAATCACTTTGGCAAACGATATTTTTCCTTCATTTTTTTCCACCTCTTCCAAAGTGATGCCTTCGATGTCACGGTATTCTTCTTTGAATCGATTTTGGTCTTCGGGAGTCTGACACCACGAATGATAACCACTAGTTTCTTGTTTCAGTTTTAAAAACTGATTGACGTACCCCGAGAAAATGCCTGGATGATTGGTGGCGTCGTCCTTTTGGTATTGGGCTGTAGTTGGAAAGTGCCAGATTTCGTACACTTTCAACAAACGGTATCCACGATCCAGTGCCCGAAACAATTCAGCGCTCACCCATGTTCCTGTCAAAGACCGTTCTTCCTTCGTGTGGTGACAGGGATGATCTTGGTTGCACGTTTCGGCACACGTCCGGCATAAAGGAAACATCAGTTTTCCTTGACAATGGTGAGGTAAGATGGGATGGTACAAGTTTGTCGGAGGTAAGACTTTACATTTGATTAATCCTTCGTATTGACGAATGTGTTCCACGTCGATGTGTTCTGTCAAAATTTCAGTGTGACCGGTGGGAAAACGAGCATATTTACACACCCAAGGATACAAAGAACACACGTCGATGTACTTGATTTCTTCTCCTTGGGATTCATTCACGTCGTACAGTAAGCGAGTGGCATTGGTTCGTCCTCCAAATAAACTGTGTCTCGGATCCAAAGGTTCGATGTCGGCCGCGTCGTAACTTTGAGTAATGTTCTTAAATTCAGGATCGGTTTTCAAACGTCGATCGTATTCGTGCTCCCACATTTCTACCACTTGGTATCCTTGACTTTCTAACTTGAGTCGTCGTTGGCAAGTCTGTTCGTATAACTGTTCCATGGTAGAATCTGAATAAGGGTTTTTCATCTCTCGATCAGGATAACAAGTAGGGCATTCGTGAAACAAACAACCCTGAAACTCGTGTACTGTGTGCGGGTTTTCTAAATCAAATCCATCCACGGAATAACCTTCAATCTTCTTTTCTCCTCCTCCGTTTCTAGCATGTTGTATCCATTTGTCTTCTTTTTCACACAAGTAATGAAACCAACGTAAAGATTTGACCGAATATTGACGACTAGCAAAGAGACCCGTGTTGGAGTCGATGATGGCCAGTTGGTTCTCGGGCATGAAATTTTGCCTGTAGACTAAAGAACAGGCTTTAGGTAAGGTGGCTGCATCTTTCAAAGGATCGACCTCCCCGTGATCGAGAAATAACTCTCTAAACTTTCCACAACAACGTCTTAAAATATCCACATCCGATCGACAATATTTGAGCATCTCTTCTTGAAAGTCAAATGGATCGTTCTGGTGAGTGCGGTACCAAGTATGAAAAGCTTCTCGCTGTTCGGGTCGCATTCTGTCGGGGTCGTAATCATGAAGGTCAGGCAAATGAGGTAGGACAGCCTGTTGATTAGCTTCCGTGTTAAAGAAGTGAGGAAAGTAGCCTTTGGCCATTTCTGTCATGCCAAACGTTTTTGGCATGCGACTCAAAGGCATGGCCAAATAACTCATTGAATCTTTAAACTGTACTTGTCCTACTTTCATGTAGATGAGCTTTTTTCCGTTCATGGTGACTTCAGGACGTTCGGTCCCATGGTTCAAATAATAATTGAGTAAAAACTGTCCATCGTATCCCGAAAAATTGTGAGCTATGACGGTGGCATACCGATGACAATCTCCATAACGTTGAATGTCTTCTTCGCTCCAACTGTCGTGGGTGGTAGTGTCTAAAACCCATTCAGCAAACTCAGACAAAGTGTTAACTCCACGAAAGATTTTTTCACGTCCTCCTGGAATCCTACTACAATGAGGACAGTGAAAATGAATCGATTCTTGAATACACTGATCACAAGCCCGATGCGCAACACAGAAATTTGGAATGTGAATGCCTGTTTCTTGCATGCATTCAAAATCAAAGAAGATGAAATCTACTTGGTTCTTGTTCTTCTTCTTTATTTCTTTCTTCTCTGTCTTGTCAAACTTTGAATAAAACATCGATGATCAAAATCGACGATCTGGTGACAAATAGAACATTTTTCTTGCCAGCACAAACGTGTCTCTTGGAGTCGTTGGTTCGAATGAGTTGTCCACACGTGGAACACGATTTCAATAACTCGCAAGCACATTTTTGTTGGTGTCCTTGTGTCTTGTGATGCTGTTGGTAACAAGAGGGACTGACAAATTCGCGTCGACAGGTTTCACAATGGACGTGATTTTGTTGTTGTTCAGGAAGGCATGGTTGGTCTGCTAAACAGCCCCGACATCTTGCTCCGCAATGAATGTGTTTCTCTCGACTATTAAACCCATGGTTGCATTTCTCACAGTAGTAAGAGTATCCCAAAAATACGGTAATACTAGTAATGGTATCAAAATGTTCTTCATGGTAATAAAGATGAATGTATTTTCCTTCAGGGAAATCGGGGCCTCGAAACACCATATCTCCGCGCACTTCTTGAGGGTGAACTTTCAAAGTATAATAAGGAGCCAAAACATCTTAAAGTTGCTGCATTTGAGAAATGCCACACACGGTCTCTTTAGGGATACCCACTTGTTGTAACAGGAGTTCTGCTTCTTTTCGTTGTTGGGGTCTTTGCGAACGTCGAATGTTTTTCCAGGCTTTTTTCCATTCTTTACTCTCGTTCTTGTTAGCATAGGTGCGGCCCACTACGATAGCTCGAGCCAAGCACATTTGGTCTTGAGTATTGTCGATTTGGACGACACTGTATTTGGTAGTACGAAGATCGTCCACCAATAACGGTTTTCTACTTCGTCCACTTCCTCGAGGTGGAGCAACGTGTGTCATGTAAAGTGTGGCCTTTCCATCGGTGATGGTAAACTTGTCATTGGATTGTTGCACATGTTCTATTTTGGACATGACTTTGTCTGGCGTTAATTCTGCCGGAGTGCTGAACTCAATCCAAACGGGACTCTTCAAGTTGTCATGGTGAATAGACAGTCTCAAACGATCATCTTCTTTGGCTCCACATTGCCGTTTCAAGTTCTGTAAGACAGAACCCCACAAATCGGTAATGAACCCTACCGCTTTCTCGGGAGGTACTTCGGACTTGAAGTCTTTAAAGTGAACAGTGTGAGTGTAGGCCGTGGTTCTAAATTTTCGAGAGGTAATTTTTTGACTCTCTCGAATCCGATAGTAATTTTCAGGAGGAGCCAAAGGACTAGATGGTGTTTCTTGGTCTGGGGTTCTGGTGTTGGTAGTGGTAGTGGTGGTGGGTTTTGTTTTGGGTGGTTTGGAAGATGGTAAGTTTTCATGTTCACTCATCTCGTCTTCGAAGTCACTGGCATGGACTTGAGCTAGTAGTTCATCTAAGGGTGTTTCAGGTGGCACGGAAAATCGTCGTCGTCGTGGTCTCTTGGTTTCTTGTTGTTTTTCTTCTGGTTTCTCATGATGGGGGCGTGATCTTTTCATCTTGAAGTTTACTTTGAAACTGATTCAGTTTCACCCAGGTACCTTTATATAGAGAGAGGAGAGTATATAAAGAGAGACCTTCTTACCTTCAGAATCAGTCTTTGGTGATTGAACTTTCAAACTGTAAAGATGGAAAAGTACTGCGCTCGAGATAAAAGTCAAGATACTTGTTATATCTGTAAAGAGAAAGGACATTGGGCTCCAGAATGTTCACAACGTCAACAAAAAATGGAAGAGAGAAGAAAACATATTCCAAGAGGAATGCATCCTGCTTGGTATTATTGGAATTATATAGCTCGAGGACTACCAGTGAGAGATAAAAAGTCAAGATATTTGTTATATCTGCCAAGAGAAAGGTCATTGGGCTACACAATGTCCCCAAGCTCGACACCAAAAAAAAGAAAAGAGAGACAAAACAAAAGATATCTGTTATTATTGTAAGGGACCAGGACATTGGTCTTCGAAATGCCATCAGAAAGAACAAGAAGAAGAAAATCTACCAGAGGAGAGAGAGGAAGCCGATTCAACAACAAACCTAGAAGAAGAAGAAGAACATATCATCAAGAAAAGTAAGAAGAGAGTGAGAAGAATGGAAGACAGTGAGAATGAAGAAGAAGAAGAAATTGAAGATATGATTCCTGTGACGATCAGGGTCCCTATGAAGAAGAAATTAAAAAAGAACAAGAGAGACAGACAGTGAAAAAAATGAACTTTGTTTTGTTTTTTTGGTGTTATATGTTCATTGGTGAATTATTTTGTAAAAAAATGGAGAGAATACACCAGACTGGAAAAAAAGTAAGTGATTTTGTGTTATTTTGTTTTAGAGTATAGATGCACGCACGCACTCACACAGATATACAAGACAATGGGATTTTTTATGTTTTACTTGATTTTGGCAATTTGATTTCTTTTCTAGAAATCTGGGGGGCCCTTAAAAGGACCGTTGGGGGTGTTTGTTTTGTTGGGTTAAAACAAACTTTTTGAAGTTTTTACATAATCAACTTCAATTGTCGTGGTCCTTTACCACGACCCAATCCAAATCCTGCTGCTGCTGGTGTTTTGCTCATGGGGGTAGTCACTGGTGGTGGCATCTCACTAGAACTGGTAGGTTTGGAAGAATGTTTAGCCCGTGATGGTCTTTTTCGTTTTGGCTGAGTTAAAGAATACTTATAGGCATTGGTCATCCATTTTAACTCATATAATATATCTTCTAACAGACTCACCGATTTTTCTTCAGGACTGATGCCTTCCTTTACTGATTCCTTCGTCTCCTCCACTTCTAACTGCTGTCTGATTTCTTCCTCACTTTTTCTTCTCTCTTCTTCTTCTTTCTGCTGCTGAAGAAGAAACATTTCTTCCTCCTCTCTTTGTTTCTTTAAAAAATTTTCCATCTCTTCCTGTTGCTTCTTTTTAAATTCATTCATCACTGGTGTAGCAACAACAGTAGCAGCAGCAGCAGTAGTAGTCTCAAAATTTTGATTTAGAAAATCTAAATCAAAGTCTTCCGGCCGGAAGTTCAACAAAGCAGCATTAAGTATTGAAGGCTCACTCCAATACAAACTTGTCTTTCCGGTCGTCTCCATGAAGGCTGTCGAAAAAGTAATAAACCCAACGAACGCTACGATACCTTTATACCCAAAATGACGTCATACCCCTACTCTCTTCCCATTGGAAGAAAACCCGACCTACTTGTAACGCGTGATTGGATTGGTAGTTCATTTCGATGCATTTCAATCCGATCGTAAGGTATATATACCACCGCTTGTTTCATAAAGCTTCACCGGTTTTCTCCAGAACCACTCAAAAAGACTAAATCATGTGGGTTAGCGTGGAAGCATCGAACATTGTCTCGGGAATGCTGTTTAACCCAGCATTCCCAATGTATGTGAAGGCCTCATGGGCTATCACAAAATTCACAGAATCAACCGAATGGAAACGACGTATCTACATCGAACGTCAAGGATTTTTGAAGAGAGTACTTCTCTACGGACCAGAAGTTAGAAGAAGTAGAAGAAAAAGAAGACCTAAGAAAAGATGTGAATGCTAAACCCAAAACAAAAAAAACCCAACGGTCCTTTTAAGGGCCACCCCCAATCTCTAGAAAAAGATTACTACTCTCATATTGCCATATATATATATATATATATATATATATATATATATATATATATATATATATATATATATATATATATATATATATATATATATATATATATATGTATATATATATATATATATATATATATATATATATATATATATATATATATATATATATAGATATATGTTTTGTATGTTTGTTTGTTTGTTTGTTTGTTTTGTGATAGCCCACCCAACCCAAAAAACCCTTTTCCCTTGTATGTTTTGTAGTGTGTGTTGAATATAAAAAAAGTAAAAAATTTGGATGATATGGTGTGTGTTGTATATAAAAAATTTTTTTATCAAAATGTAGTTTCTTTTAGGTCCGCGCTTTTTTTAGAGTCAGGGGTGAGAGAGTACAAACAAAATCCGCGAAGCTTAAAATGACGTCAGACGCTAGGTGGGTAGTAGGGTTGATGTTTTTTTATTTTTTTTATTTTTTTAAGGTGTAAGGGGTGTTTTCCTTCATGTCCGCGCTTCTAGTATATTAAATCAACACCTTTCCCGATAAAAGCTATTCCGTTTTATTCATCAAGATGAACAACATCGAAGTCATTCGTCAAGTTAAAGTTCATTTAGAGGTGGCATGGCACCTCCTCCAAGACTTGGAGAAGAAAGAGAAGGAGGAAAGGGAGAAGAAGATCCCCATCCAACCCCACCAGATGATGGAAGAAGAAGAAAAGGAGAATTGGGATCCGGAAGCGGACCATCCTCCCTTTATCCTAAATAACAGCTCCAAGCGCTGCATGAGCTTCAATGCCTGGAGGGGGAGCTGTCCCGCTTGTCGGGCAAAGCCTGGGAGGTGCCCACACCTCTAGATGAACTTTAACAAAACAAAAATCCAATGGTCCTTTTTAGAACCACCCATTTTTCAAGAAAGATTAATTATTCCCACACCCCGTATGTAGTGACCCCCGCTACGATAAATTCCTGTTTGGGTCCGTAGAGGCCCCGCTATGTTAATTTCCCATAGGAGGGTAGTTTGGGCCCAGAGAGGCCCCCGCAAGGTTAATTTCCCATAGGAGGGCAGTTTGGGCCCAGAGAGGCCCCTGCATGTTAATTTCCCGTATGGGTCCAGAGATGCCCCCCCCGGGCCTGGATACCCCCCGTATACTACTCCTATGGCTGAAATGAAGACGATGCAGCGAATACTTCTTATACCCGGAGTGATAGTACGACTATTACCACTGCTGCTGTAGCAAGTCTATCTGACTATGTGCGACCTCTCGTCTTCTTCGCAATAATTTGTTTCGGTAGTATAGTACCACCTTCGTCTTTTTCTCCACTATTACCACTGTATGGTGATTTTAGAAAGAAACAGAATAAGAGTTGAAAGCCTTTTGCAACGTTAGAAAGAAGAAGCATTTGTTCAACAACAACAAAAGGAAATAAGAAAGCAAGGAAGGAAGAAAGTTAAAACAAAAAGGTCAGTCTGTTGCGAGACATCTGGTGGAGTTTAAACATCTGAGAGAAATGTATCAAACTTCTTTAGCCGAACCAAAGCGAAAGACACCTTTACGGTCCATGACTTCTAAACCTTCAATGACTACATCGATGACAACTACTGAGACTCCAGCAGCGACAGCAGTCACTACTACTACCACTACAGTAACAACAGGAGTAGGACTTGGACGTGGAAAAAGGTTAAGACAGTTACCACTGAACATGTCACTTCCATAATTGTTAAACCTCAACGGCCCTTTCTCACAGTCCAGCAGCGAAAGAAGCTGTCTTCATTAGGGATTTATTTGAGTCAATGTTAGATGAACTGAAACGACAATGCCAACCTTAAGATAAAAATCGTTTAAGACTATCCATTACTCACGACAGTTCGAAGTCTTCTGTGTGGATCGAGTTTACTACACCTGTAGAATTAACTTCTTCCTAAATCTTGGACAATATTCAACTCCCCCAACAATGCAATGACAAGTTTGACATAGACTATGGAAAAACTCCTCTTCACATGACACACGTTTCACTTCCAAGAGATAGCGGACGACGCAAAGACTAAATGTGTTTAGCCCGTGCCATCGTAGTGGCTCGAACTAATGCCGAGAAAAACAATACAGCATAAAAGATAATGGGAGAGGATTAGACGATCGTAGAGACCTCAAAAACGAGGAGAAGCAGAAATTTTTTGCAGCAAGCAGGCATTTCCAAAGAGACCGTATGTCGAGTTCCTGAAATGCAAAAACTCCAAAACGTGTTGGCACCTCGTTATACGTTGAAAGTATGCCCTCAAGTCGTTCTTGGAGCTCTCGTGTTTCGAGGACCAGATTTCCCAGACGGAAAATATATTCACGTTTATAATCACCAAGATCATTTCGTTGCCATTACAACTATCATAGGATTTCTCGGATACTATTGCGAGAAATATGACCAAGGATTTACCAGTCAGAAGCAACATATTCATTGTGGAGAGAGACGTCGCGGGTGTTTAGTTTCCGGACCTTGTAATCCTGAAGGAAAAGAAAGAATTCATTGCTCTACTTGCAAGCAAACATTTGTTAGTCCTGCCCGTTACTAGCAGCACAGCATGAAAAACATTCCAACAACAGAAAAGTGCTTGCGAAATATTGAGAGTATGTCCCATTTGTGGATATCTTGTTCGAATGAATAACCAAAAGTCACACGTTTGTGCAGGAAAGAAAAGATGTCGTTTTTTTTTTCCTGTGAATGGCTAGTTTAGAAGAGCACATTCAGAAGCTACCATTAGAACTGCGCTAAGGCATTTACAGAGAGTTTGTCAAGATTCAAGTGAAACGCAGAGAATAATTGCATCTGAAATAGCATAGACTTTTTAATCATTGTTATCTGAATGCTATAAGAAGGCTGATTACTTTGAAAACGTTATAAAGCTTACAATGTCACGACTTCTGTCGTTAGTGTTACACCAAAGGAAGGAAGCCAATGACTTTGTTCAAGACTTAGTGGATTACCAAGTACTTTTGAAAGAACTGATTCCTTAAGTCGGGACGATTGCTTTGAATTCTGGACGATGTGTGGTGTGCGTGCGTGTGTTAGTCACTACATTTCTTAGATTTTGCTTGCCAGCAGATTCTTTGTGGCAAATTTATGAACAGTACATGCAAAGACATGACTATATGACCACCGAAACTTTATCTGTGCACGAAAAACTCCATGTGTTAAAAAGTTTTGCGAATAATGATGAATACGACCTGTGTACCACGTATGAAGAAGACATTTGTCGTACTTTATTTACTCTTTATACTTACCTGGAGGTGTGCATAGCAAGTTGTATTCACCAACAGATTTACGACTGGAAGGATGTACGTGACTGGAAAAGACTTGGATTCGATGCTTGGACACAAAAGGTGGCTGATTTTGCCAAAGACATCGTTTGAGAATGATGAAAGAAAGAAAAACATGAACTTTGTGTTTTTGAAACGTGTAATTCCTTTTGTTGTTACACTATGGCAAATATAAAATGCATAATAACATGTCTTGTGTCGTTGTACGAATCTCAGAATTCTAAATAGAACTTGATCGTGACTGACTTAAGTCAAACGTATCTTATCATCTTTGATGACATGTTAGGAGAAGACTAAGAAGAAATTAAACTTCTGTTTACTAGAAAAGCACATCATCGTAATGCTAGTATTATTTATAGTACTCAAAATGTATTTCAATAAAGTAAAGCACATAGCACCATCAGTCTCAATGCACAATTTCAACAGAAAGCTTTAGACGAGAGGGTTGAACCTACTCTGAGAGATTTCAAGTATGCCATGAAAAGCGAAGAAAAACAAAAAGCAACAAAGACAATGACAGCAACAACCACAAGAATGGAAGAAAAAAAGAGAAGTGTTTCAAACTCTGCCTGCTCATTTCCTCCTCCTCCTCCTAGTATGACAACCTTCATGACACCTTCTCCTACTCCCAGACGAGAAAAAAATCAAAGCTTGGGTCAAAAAGATGTCGACACCTCTTCAGCAAAAGAAAAAAAAAATAATGAAGGGAAGACAGAAGTGAAAAAAGAAATCAAAGAAAAAAGTGACCACAGAACCGATGACTACTTCTACTCCTATTGCTCGTCGGACACGTCAAGCATCACAAACCAAAATACCACACGAACAACATAAGAGCAATATCGAGCAGTGGATTGCTCACTGAGAAGTAGCAATAACAGCACACAGATGGATACACTTTTAGCCAGCATTTACTACAATCCCGCTCATGCCGCTGGTTAGGGAGGAATTCGCAAATTGTATCGTGCCGTTAAAACCAAAGTCAAAGTTTACGTCTGCAAGATGTACGATTGGTTACAAGAACAATCGATGAACATGTTACACAAACCCATTCGACGAAAATTTTCCGCAAATCAAACGAAAGTAGGTGTAATTGATCATCAATGGCAATCAGATTTAACGGATATTTCTCATTTAGCGTCATACAATCGAGGTTACAAATATATGTTTTGTGTCATCGACGTGTTTTCAAAATCGGCTTAGGCAGTTCCTTTGACTTATAAAACATGTTCAGAGTTAGTGCGAGCTTTAAAACTTGTCTTGAAACAAAGTGGTCTACACCCCCTGCGGTGACAAACAGACAAAGGCACCGAATTTCTGAACCAAGCTTTAGAGAAAGAATTGAAGAAAGAAACATTACTTTTTTCACCACTGAAAATCCTGAAACAAAAGCTAGAGCCGTGGAACGTTTATAAAGAACTTTGAAAGAACGTATATGGAAATATTTTGAACATCCACATAGTCATCGACGTGTTACCACGTGTAGTCAAATCAATGAATCACACCATCGTAGCATCGTATGTGCTCTGGAAGAAGTGACACATCAAAACGAAGTTACCCAATTGGACGACAGAATTGTTTCCTGGTACAGAACAAGTACGTGGACGTCATCCCCCTGTTTATAAATTGGAGGATATCAACGGAGAAGTGTTAAAAAGAACTTTTTACTTGCCTGAGCTACAACAAATGACCAAGAAAGAAAATGTGTACGATATCGAAAACATTCTTGATCGAAGAACACGTAAAGTGGGAAAACATCGACTCCAAGAAGTGAATGTTAATTGGAAAGGATATCCGCCCAGTTCCGATTCTTGGATTGCCGCTTCACAAGTCATCGACTATAAAAAGAAGTAGAAGTGTACAACACACCTTAAACACAGCTGCATATATTTCTCAGAGTGCAAGAAGTACAAACACAATTAGTGTGGGTTTAGTGTGGTGAGCATGACCTTAAAAATCAAATCATCTTTTTCTGACAAATTTTTGTGGTGTATTGTGTCATTGGAACAGCGATTGGAAATTTGAGTTTGCAACAAGAAGATAAACAATAATGGACTATTTTACTCAGTAGTTGTATTGGTTATTTTCTTCCTAATCCCTCGTTGAAATATACCGATAGTAACAACAACAACGGTAGCCTCGCAGCCAACGCCAGTCACAACTCTCCCAGTCACATCAGTTCTTTTCTGGAACCTTTGGAAAGTCATCCTTTGATAACGAGTGACTCCTCTGAAACCCAAACCATCGAACTATAAATAACCAATTTTATTTAACATTACCTACTGACAGTTCCAGGGATGTGTTTCCCAACAACACGTTATGTTGTTCACGGTAAAATTACCTCAAGCCATACAATTGGATCACAAAACTGATTGGAAAAGTAGCGTTGGTAGAAATCATTCATCCCGCACAAGTTATCAATATCACCGAGGGTCAAAATACTTTCATCGTAGATATCCTCAGCAAACAATAAACTCAGTTATGCATTTCTCTTCTTCACATGTATAACATACCTTTGTATAGAATGTTTTTTATTTACCCAATTTAATTTAAATTATTTTCACTATTCAAAGTAACATTGAAAAAAATGAACATGAGGTACACATTGCCTTGATATGGGGACTTACAACTAACCGTTTTAAACGTCTTGACGTCATGTTGATTTAACTTTCTGAATTTCATTACAAATAAATGAAAGGTGAATAAAGGGTGGCAAATAAAAATGAAATAGTTGCTTTGCAAAAAGCAAAAGATCCACGTAGAGCTGAACTTGGCAGACAACTTGGAAAACGTTCAAAATAATTAAAAAAAAGTCAAAGCTGAAGGTTTAAAGAATGAACAAGAAGAGTCTAAAAAATCACAAGATGTGTAAACATTATATTTGAAGAAAAAAGGAAAACAATGCAAATTTACGAAATTGGACTTTCCCGTCTCGGATGTTCAAACCAAGTTTGATTATTGCATAGGTGGTGGTATAACTGCTTTAGACGTTTCGTTTATTTGGTCAAAAAGTAAAGTTGTTTCGGTTTTTAAAGCTAATGAAAAACAAATCCTGTAAAAAGGTTGTCATTTTACACAAAAAGAATACCACTAAAGAGCAACAGCAAGGTTTGTACGAAGAAGAACTTGACAAGACATTGTCTACATATAACCCTATCCCAGAGATGCTTTAACTTTTTTCAAGCAATAAATAGCTGTGCAAAAGCACAGCTGTTACCGTTGTGTAAATTGCAGAACTTTTAACTATATACAAATGTCGATAGAAATAAGAAAATATTAACTCTGCTTACCATGCAGCACTTTTTAACTCTGGTCTTACAGTTGTCTGAAAAATGCTTTTGAAGAAGTTGTTTAACAGGTCAGTAGGTCCACCATCAAACATCGATATTGGAAAAACTGCAAAAGTAATATTTCCATTTTTACATAGGCAGTTAAAAACTGACTGAAAAACTGACTGCAACATGAACTTTTACCTGAAAAAATTGTTAACACTATAGAAGCAAAGAGAAAATCAAACTTTCATTGCTAAATGAGATATAAAAAAAAAAAATTTAAAATTTTGTTTTTGCTCATACATAGCGCTTGAGAGTATTTGGTTTTTTTATGTTATTTTGGTTGTATTCCAACACGCAGGGGTTCGCTTGTTGCACTATGTCGCTAGAAGTTTGGATTTGTGTATTTATTTTGGTGTTGTCGTTTCAAATACCAGTGGGTTGGTGTGAAAATATTGTACTGCATTAGACGTCTGAAGTATTTCCCACCGTTTTAAATGTAAACAATATTCCAATCTTCTGGACCCAAATCATGTAGAAGAAATAGTTCTGATTGCTTTTCTTTTCTTTTTGCTAATGTAGCATATTTTGATTAAATACCGGGTGAGCTTATGCGATGGTTCTGCGTCCGTCATCCATCGTCCGGTAGCAATTGATTGTTACCGCTAGTCCTCATAAAGTTACTTGGAGGAGAGTCGTGAAACTTTACATACGGTTTTATCCCGAGGTCTTGTTGGCCCTAAATGAAAATTGTCCTCTCGAAAATCCAATATATTTCATTTAAGTAATCAAGTGCATTTGCTCTATTTTCATTTAACTCAAAAGTTTTTTCTTCTTTTGTTCTGCATTTCCTCAAGAATTTATCGTGTTTTACTATTTCTTTATCAGTTCCATTATGATCAAATGCCATTAACATATAATTACTTCCTGTGCACTCCAAACAATTAGTAATTGCTCCTCCGATTATTACTGCTGCTGTTGCCATTTAATAATAGTAGATTAGTATGCTGACCAAGTTTAAAAACGTAACCAAAAAGAATCCTGAATTATATCTTCAACTGCTTTAAATGAAGAAAAAAATATAGTTTTCATATCAATTATATGTTTTTTATTGTTTAAATCTTCTATAATATTCTACTCTGTTTACAGTTTCTTTACTTATAATTGCTTTGTAATCAAGAGGTTTATTATTGACCAATAATCCAAAATAAAATTAAAAGCTATATCTCAAACTTTCTTGTATTTTAAGTTTTAAATAATTTGAATATAAGCATGATTTGTTTTAAAAATTTTAATAACATGCATATCTATCTGACTAAAATCAATATATTGGTTGATGTATTCAGTAAAATGTGATGAAGTCAAATCCACAAGCAGTGGATAATGTTTGTGGTGATGTAAAAGCATGAAATATACCCAAGAAACCGTATAATTTTGTAAGATCTTCTATATGAATGTACGTCGATAACAATTTAACAATAAATAACAAAATATTTCCAGGTAGTTCATCATCATCTAATTTATTTAACCTTTTATTATATTCATTTAATATTTTATTAATATAATCAACTGCAATATGATTTACTTTCATTTCTATATTTAACGTAGTTAAGGATGTCACTATTTCTTTGTTTAAGTTAGCTAATGATGCCTCTATATTATTGAAATCTTTATTTAATTATTTCATCTTTTTATCTAATTCATCAATAATAATAGCTAGTTCTCGATATTTATATACTTTACTATTTATTCGAACTGTTTATACCATCAGATAATTCATTTTTTTAGAGTTACTAAATCCTCAACTTTGAAAAGTTGTATTTTATTAAGAAGTTCTTGATTTGTAGATACTTATATACTTACTATCTGATAGAACCTTTTCGCTTTTCTCAGTAAATATAAAAGTTAACTCGTTGTCTTTTCTTCTGCAAGTCAAATATAACATTCTCATTAAAGGTATCTCTATGTATACTCTTCTATAACACGCAGTATTCTAGCATATATTTCATCTTTGAGAGTTACTAAGACCTGTTCTGTTAAAGCTTTAATTTTAGCATTTAATTTTGGAATAGATATATCGTACATCGTCTTTATAGATCCAGTCGTACTTTCACTCACATTAACGTTATCATTTAAGTCCTCTATCCTTCTGTTGACTTCTTCAAAGTCATTCTTCCTCTATAAGTGTAAAAGACTATTATTGACAGCTTTCAGCATATCTTTTAACTTTATTCACACCAGCTTTAAAGTCATTAGCATTTGATATCTTCATCATTCTCTTTCTTCTCATCGTTTAATTCTTTCTGCAACCGTTGAAGTGGTGATTGTAATGTATTGTAATTTCCTATATGCTTCTTTATTCCCTCCAGGTCACTCTTTAAGACTGATATTTCAGCATTTAGTTTTTTCTTCGATTGGTTCTAATAATGTCTGTATGTTTTCTACATGCTCTATGTTTGATTCTGCTCTAGCAGTTTGTAAAGCTTGTAAAACAGCTGATACAGTAATAAATCTCTTCGTAAATAAATCTTGAACATCTGAAATATTTTTCTTGCTATCATCTATTTGTTTTTGCAGTTCTTAGAGTTTATTAGATTTGTATGTGATACTCTGATCCACATCTGTTAATTTATTACTAAGTTCTCTCTATGCTTTTCTATATTTCCAATTATTATCCTCCAAAGTCTTCCGTATTTGAGTGTCAACATGTTTTTTTTTACAAACTGTCTAGTAGCTGAATCAGATTTTTGTACAGGATCTCCTAGATTTGTAATACGGTTGTAGTTCAAGTTTAAGTCATTGTTTAGTGTTTGACCTAGTACTTAATCTTACTTATCTATTTTATCTTTCTCTACGAAACTAACACTAAAATCACTGGAAACTCTTAAAGATATTTCAGTCATTTATTGAGTAGTTAAATTCCACCTTTCTCTATACTTGTCATATTCATAACAATCTTTTTTTTTCTTGCATTCCAAATTCTTTATTTCTTTTTGGTACATCAAATTCTATATTGCTTTTAGTCTCACTGCTCTTCAGATAGATAATGAAAAATACAAATACACTGGCAGATATTACTGGGGATAGTTAAAAAAATAATTCCTTATTTATAGTATTTTTCGTGCGCTTAACCAAACACATTTATTTAACATGAAACACGCAAATTAATTTGCTTTTGCTTACATATACTGTGCCAGCTTATATACTGTGCGCGAGCTACATGAAATAGCAAATTAATTTGCTTGAGATATTCTAAGGATATATTTAATGAGCATACCATTATAATCTATTACTTTCGAGTCTTCATCTTTAATTTTGAAATTTACTCTGCTAATAGTAACTCTTTGCAATTGTTTATATGAACTATTGACATCGTATGAGAAGAAATCACCGCGAAATACATTTTTAATAGGTATGGACTTATTTAGAGTATAGCCGTTACAGTAATTTTTGGTATTGTGTATATACGAGCTTTTAGGCTTGAAAAATCCACAAACTGTATCTAATTCAGTAGATACATTATAGATCTCTGACTATTAAAAATCCTAGTAATGTAGAGTTATAGTTTGTTATATACACTGTGCAATTATTACTCATAGTTATTAAAACATTAGAATTAGGTTTCTGGAATTCAATGCCTATGATTTCTTCATTGTTGCTGTTAGCAGTCATTAACTCTTTTTACTTTTTTCATGTACGTTTCACGATTATAGAAACCATTAGATATCGATATTGTCTTGGTTTCATTCTCATCGGTTATATAATAAAACAAGTTGTTGCTGTTATTTTTTTATTTTTTTATTTTTTCTCATTTGAAATATTGTAATAACCAACTACAAAATCTATTCTCTGTAATAAAATGTATAATTTACCATCTCTGTTATCAACTGAATTTGAAAAATATATTCCTCAGACTGTCCTTCCACAGTAATGTGAGCAGACTTTGTATTATGTAACTTGACTTCGCCATTGATGTAACGGGAAAAGAAGCCTGATTAAGAGTCCCGCGAAACAGCCGGCTTGCACCTCTGGCGTTCCACCCTTGCAACCATTTGTTGTATTCACTATCCTACTAAATTCATCGTGACTTATTTCATCATCGTTTATTGATTTACTCAACATTTCATATATATTATTAGACTTACATATAGCAGAGGTTACAATGTCATCGCATTTTAAAACTTTATAGTATACTAGCGTGTCTTTTATAGCTTTTGCAACATAGCCGAGTAAAGTTGCACCAAACTCTGTGTAACAGGTTGACGCCGGGTGGGGTTAGATCTAGCGAAGGCACACAACAAGAGAAACTGATTGAAATGTTTATTTACGATGCAAGTTAATGAATATGTAACTTATGACACCCTAGCTCACAACCTTATTTCAATCTCACACAAACTAAATAAAATACAAGACTGAACCTACTCTTGCACACAAATACTATGATACTAATGAAACGCTAAAATCTGTGAAGACCCTTTCCCCACCATAACTGGCGCGTATATCACTCTATTGTATCATTCGTCCCCCAACATCACCCAAAGTTACCAGTAACATAGCTCTCCAGGTTAACCAAGTCAACTAAGTTTAATAACTCTCCGGTACAGCTAAAAAATAACTGAACCATGTAATACACGAGTTACACTTCAAAATGTGTTCAAGTACGAACACAGTGATATACATTACGCATGCGTATACATGAACTGACTTGGTTACAAATTAAACTCTTCTTCCATAAGATATTAGATTATGAATATGATACCCACAGTGATATCTGAATCTGACCATCAAGAATAATCGCACTGGATTAAAAAGAAAACAAAAACATAAATTTTTTATTAAAACAATTGAACGCTTCAATTCTTTTACTACATACAACGTACAGTTGAATTAAACTCGTCTACTCAGCTACAAATATGTCTAACCTGAAACAGACTATATTCTATCCGATAGTATCATGTGGCATAAGTCTGACTTTCCAGAAATTTAGATTAAATTCCACAACATTCAACGTATAAAACAATTTTTTCACATACAGAGGATAGAAAGATAGAATAACGTTTTACACTTTCACATGCCTCTACAGCTGAATATTGCTTCCTGAAAGTGGACAGCTCCTTGAAAAAACGACAGATATGCGGAAAAATAGCAATATATGTACTAGGGACGTGATCAAGTCCACGACCTGAGAACACGCGGTAAGCGGGTCCCCATTGCCTGAACTTCGCCGTCTCGGAGTCTTTTTTAGATGTGTGTGTGCGTGTGTTTGTTTTATTAATATACCTCTCTTTGAATAAATAACACTTATTCCTACAGCAACAACTACACCAGTTATCAAGTAATAAATGTTGTAGTCTTCGAAGGCAACACCATGTGATCATGCTTTGCCTCCAGTTCTCCCAATAGCCATGATATTTGTTAAGTTTTCTGCTTTGGGTTTAGTAAATTCTTGTGAGCGCTTTCCAAGTTGTTTTACAAGATCTACTCTACGTGGATCTTTATCTTTTGTGAAGTTACCTTATCAGTTTTACTCTCCACACCTTCCATTTTTTTTGCAACAAACTTACAATTTTCCTAAACAGTTATTCAAGTTATTTTCAAGTTACCTTTAAGTTATGCTCAAGTTATTTTTAAGTTACCTTCAAGATGCCATGAAGTTATTTGCAAGTTATTTTCAACTTAAAAATTATCTTAAATATATTTATAGTTACTGACTTTCTAACTTAATTACGTCCTGGTTTTGTCTTCCTTTTTCAAATGAATGTGTTTAAAAGTTATTTTAAGCAAGCACTTGATGCTGAAAGTGGTAATCCAAGTCTAACAGGTAAACAGCCACTAAAGTATCCAATTTTGTTTGTTGTTAAGTAGTCATCTTTCGACTCTTTCTGTAATTTATTTAAGATATCAATTGGAAGAAATATACTCATCAAAGATGTTATTTCTAGTATTATTACATCTGGCAATGACTTTGATATTTTAGCAGATGTATCATTAACAAAAATTTCATATGTTTTCTTGATTTGTTTTTAATCCATTTGATTCAACTCCTTATTGATTAAGTGTTTAAAAGTTATTTCCTTGTATGTTCCATTTACCATACTAATTTTTAAGTCTTGTTTGTAGGCTTCGGTTATCCCGTCTTCATTTATAGTACTGATATCAACACCTTGTTCGGATTCTACAAAAACCTAATTCTTTTTCAAGTTGTTTTTGATCCATTTAAATAGTGTAAAATGGCGAAAGGCGGTTTTGGTCAAGAGTTTGAAAATCCTCTTTATAAAGGTTTTAATGAAGTTGATGTTGTAAATAAGTTTAACAAAAATTACATTTTTGATACTTTAATTGATAACTTATCAAATAGTGATTTGAAACCTCTCAACAAACAGTTCATCAATTATTTCTTGATGAATACAAAAAAATTATCATAAATAAATTTGAAATAAGTGAAACAATATATGATTTACATAACCCTCATTTTAAGATTAAAAACAGAACATTGTATTACGAGCAAATTGGTAAACCTGATATTCAGATTTCTGTAATAAGTAATCCAAATAAAAAATTTCATTTAACACGAATAAAATATGCGGAAGTGCGATTTTAAATTACTTTGGTTGAACAAAAGAAGGAACTATCTGGTATCCAGCAAAAAAGGATAATATTACATCTTACAGCAACCTACTGAATATAATCTAAATCCAGCAGTTACAATCATGCAACCAGTAACTGTTCATGAGGAAATATAATTGCAGGAAATGAACAGAAATGAGTCATTTGACAATCAAGTAAGAGACTCAGACAGGAAATGAACAGAAATGAGTCATTTGACAATCAAGTAAGAGACTCAGACAGGAAATGAACAGAAATGAGTCATTTGACAATCAAGTAAGAGACTCAGACAGCTTAATAGATGAATACTTCGACAACAGCTTATAGATTATTTCATATTCAAGAAGAAAGAGAAATAAGAGGTTGTGCAGATGCAAATAAAGTAGTTAATTCAAAAATGAAATCAATGAAAACAGACTTTGAATTGTTTGAAAAAGAGATAGCAGATATAAATATTATTATTAAAGATAAAAAGCTGATGATGTACCACCAGAGAACAGTTTAAGGACTTTACCTTTTTACAATTGCTTTTTTATTATATATAACTATTGGATAATTTGAACGTCTTAACCTTTTATTTTTTAAGTGTACATGTTTACTTTTATTTGGAAGGATTTATCTTTCTGAAGATTTTAGCAACTTTTAGACATGATATTTTTTCATCCTTTTACTCGGTGCTTCATTGCCAGGATTGTGTTGCTGTGCCGTAAATCTAATACATACATGCATACATACATCCATACATCCATACAACGGGTATTAAAAAAGTTCTTAATATTACTGCGCTGTGCGACAAAGTTCTTTATTAGTGAACAATTGAGCAAATACGTCAGTGCATTCTCTCAAAATACTCCCATGCATATCTACACACTTTCTCAGTCTGATTATCCAATTATTAAATGCTATTTTATATTAACCCTTTTGGTATGTTGTTCATACATTGGTAAACTGCACTTCCAACCGCATGGCGGCTTTCAAATCATCAGAGAAATTTTGATAACGGGATTCAGCCAAACATCACTTGAGCTAAATCAGGGCTGTATGGGGGACGTGGTAAAGTTTGGATGCTGTTCTCCTTCAGGAAGTCTGTCACAAAGACAGATTTATGAGCCTGTGCGTTGTCATGGAGTATATAAATACTAGTACCTCGGGTACCGGGTGCGCGGACGGGTGGTTCGATAGTGATCCACAACTTTTGCGAACACTTTGGAGGCATAAAAATGTCCAGTGAAACTAGCAGAGGCAGGAACAGATACCTGGAGGACAGGAGATTTTGCATAGAAAATAATGCTTATAAAACTCTCTTAATAGTCCGAGCACGTTGAACGATTTATGGTCTCTGCTCGTTTTGTCCAACCCAAACTTGTGTATTTTCTCTTGAGACGGGATCAAAAAGGTAAAGCCATGTTTCATCACCTGTGGCAATCTCATTCAAACGTCTTTGGTCACTCTTTTCTTATTTGGCGAATAGCTTCTTTGGCAATTTGTTTTTTATCAGCCGTAAACAAATGCAGGACCCATCTTGCACCAACCTTTTTGAGCTTCAAATGATTCTTGAATATATCAAAAACAACTGACGAAATTAATGCCCCCGTTATAATATAAATATCTTCCACTGTGTATCGAGTATCTTCATCAATTGCTCCCTTCATAGCAGCCACATCCCGCTCACCAATCGCAGACAGGGGTCTCCCGGAAAGTCGGTTATCTTCCATGGATTCGAGACCATCTTTAAAACGACGAAATCACCTCAGAATTGTAGGATATGATGGAGATCTGCGTCCGCAAACTTTATCCAAGTCGGCCTTGATATCAATCAGAGAGTACCCTAACAGCTCCAGGATTTTACAGCATGTTCTTTGCACAACAGCAGAATTGTTCTCATTCTCCGACATTTTTACGTCACTCTCATTTACCTATGCTACGTCACACGTATATGTCTGCGGGTGTCCGGTGTGCTGCACGTGCAACTGTAGATCATTTTACAGAACGTTATTTTGTCCTTCGATCGGCATTAAATTTATTGACAGGGTCAAAGAAACAAAACAGTTATAACAAAATATTCAAAACTGATCAAATACCCCTCGTACTTGCAATATGTAGTTGGTGCTATATTAAAATAATGCTGATCTAATCTCCAAATTGACTCCCTTGCCAGCCCTCTTCAGAATATTCATATGGCTGCTTCTCCTAAATGGATGGTTGTATCCACATGGACTTTCCATTAACGCACTGTAACAATATGTAGCTGGTCCTGATTGAAAATGGGTTTGATGCGACCTCAAACGTGGCAACCATTGTGGCCAGCTCAAAAATATTTTTATCACTATTCCTCTTAAATGAATGGGTCGATAATATGTAATTAGTCCTGAATAAAACTGGTACATATCTGACCAGCAACATATCCGCCCTACTGTGAACATGTTTGAAGACCAGACCTACTTAACCTTAGTCTCAAGTTAAAAGTCACAATTTGCATTTTTTGTACTTCAATTGTACATAAACAAATGAATTTTGACCAAAATTTTTATTTTGTTTTTCTTCTCAATAAACAAATTCATAGACTGCATTCTGACTTTGATTTCACGGTTAAAGGTCGTGACTTAGATTTATATCTATGACGGCTTGTGAGAATGAATGCCCGTTCAATACCTTTAAAAAATGTTAATTATTAATTAAACAAAACAGCATTTAGGTATATCTTGACAGAATTCGAGATGAGTTCAATGATGTTCTACCCATGTGTGTGTGTTTTCTGTTGCATTCGTATAGTAAGGAAATGCTTATCTATTGTGTTCCTGTCACCTGACAGGTCCCTTTTTACCTTATTTAGTGTAGGATATTATTTCGAAGATAAACTTGTCTGGGACATGACCAGTTTTCGGAATGGGGGCAGGGGTACAAACCTATCCAAAATTATGTCGATCACCCACACCAGAGATATGAACTGCTCTGAAAGAAACAATACTAGTGAAATACAAGTAAAAGATAAATAATAACAAGGGGCAGATCTTGATATTTTTCTGTGGTTGTGGTGGACGGGACGAGGGACGGGGTGGCGTGAAGGAAGAGTGGGGATGAGAGGTCAATAATGAGAAGGAGTAGTTCGCTTTACTTAAAATGGGTGACTGAACACCTCCCCCAAACCACACCTAGATTCGCCACTGGTAAACAGATTTATGCGTCTAGTATATATTGTGTCAACAAGTCATATCAAATTCAGTATAACCGAAGCACTCTTTTATTGAAATTATCATAGAAAACCAGAAGAAATAACAAACATTGCCAGTTGGATTTATTATTGACAAATGGTGAACGTTCTTCAGATTAATATTTGCTGTTATTATCATTATTCTCTGCTTTTCTTGAACTGTTGTATAAAGAGCCGTAATGGCATAACACTAAATTGTTATTGCCTCCGGATCAGAGATCAAGGCGTCCTAACCGGAATTTTAATTGTTTAAGAAATTCGGATTCCGTGCGTATAGCTCGAATCCAAGATAAAGAGTTAAAGCTATGGACAAACAAATAAGGCGTCTTGGCTTGAAATGTCAATATTCCATGTCAAACAAATAAGGCGTCTTGGCTTGAATTGTCAATATTCCATGTCAAACAAATAATGCGTCTTGGCTTGAAATGTCAATATTTATGTCAAAGTTCTAAGATAAAGATTTAATCTTGCATGTTTTGGTCGGAGGATCTCTACACATGAGGTCTTTACACCCGGGAGCCTTTTTGTGGGTACAGATGCAACACAACATATCGGTGAAGAGCCCGCCTGTGAGGCCTGAAATCGAGAAAACATATTTTCAAAACATACAATGAAGCGACACCTGCTGCCGAGGACATAAACACATTCATTCACATACACATACTCACCACTTCAATCAATTACGAACACTTGCTAGAATCTCAGGTGAAGTACTCAACATTTCTCTTGACATCAAAGGCACCTTCGTAAACTGGACAGTGGAAACTAATTGTGTTCATGATTTATTTCAACCTAGCAAAGCTTTATTATACACAGTTTTCACTTTCTATTTTATGATTTGTTGATATATTTGTTTTCTTTACGAAGCTTGTATTTGTGCACAAAAGAGGAGAACTCCTACAGTTCTGTTTTGAACTTGATTAAATACAACATATCTGTTACTACATTAAAAAAGAGTCAACCAGAATTGTACAGAAAAGAACAGAACACAATAAAAAGCAGAATTAAACAATGAATTATGATACTGCAGCTCTCTGAGTTTTTGCTATATAACAATTGTGCCGGTGAAAAAATTAAAGTTTTGCAGTCAAGAAGATAAAGGTTGGTAAATTTACACGGGGAGAAAATGAAACGAGTAGATCCTTTTTTGGTAGATGTGTCAAATTTAATTTATGCGCATACTTTTTTGGCAATTTTTTTCAGTTTAATATAAATACTCCCAAAATATGTTACTAATTTATTCTATTTTATTTTTTGCCAAGCTTTATTCATTTTGATAGAAAACTTTATAAACAAAACTGCGATTTTATGTTATATTTACATGCAACATGCTATAAACATTTATGTATAGCTGAGATTAATATACCGGGGCATTGGAAACTCTCCACCCAGCCCACCAGATATCACCAAGTCCCTATTATTATGCAAATGAGGCTCCCAGTGTACTACACGATCAAAAAGTGAATTTGTTCAAGAGAAGCTCATTCGTGGTATATATGATTTACTCTCCCTGGTATAAGCGATTAATCATTTCGTTAAGTCACGGTAATTTTCAGTACTAATACATGCACTACAATGTTTACAAGACATTTGTTTCACGCTTTTGCTACACAGGTTGACAAATGTAGTATTTATTACCTAAACTCCGAGCGAGTCGTCTGCCAGCATTTCTTGAATCAGGAAAATGGAACACAGTGCCATGTGTGCATACACAGACGGACAGAATGGTGAACAGGATACAGATTCCAGCGGTACTCATGTTTTATTACATACCTTTTCCCATCAGCACCAAGCACACAGTCTGCAAACTGAAGTATAAATATATCTAAATTAAGGCCTTGGAAGTTCATTCGTTCTTTAGTACATAATATGTATAGTGCTGCAGAAAGTTAAGCAACGAAAGACTCACCAGGTTTTCCGTGGCACATATATGTGAAGCTACGTAAGTAAAGCTACGTACGTAAAGCAAGCTTTCTATAAAAAAAAAAGTATAGGTTGAATACAACTTTTGGTTCAGATCTGACTAGGTCTGATAAATTGAGAAAAGCTAAATTTTATTTTTAAGTAAGTTTCCTCCTGAAAAAAATAATTTAAAACTACCAAATGATACGATTACTAGTGCCTTATTTTTTGCCCACCAATAGAGCTACTAAAAATATATAGAAAGGGATTTATTGTCGCGTGCTCAGTATTAGAAGAACAACACAGATGTATCATGGCTAGTAAACCTTCTTGCAAATAGTACGCTCTGCAATCCCTCCCAGACCCTGGACTCCTTCTATCCGTATGTTTTTCTACCCGTTCGTCCGCCTGTTTTAGACCAGTATGTTTTATGCAAGCAAGCATACATACATACATACATACATACATACGGACGGACGGACGGACAGACATACAGACATCATTTATGCATGTAAGCATTGCTATCTTCATGCCCCTAAAGAGTATACATGTGACGATTTGTTACAAGTTTGGATGGATTAAAGCGTGGTAAAAGCTATTTGTGTTTCAAAATAATATACAAGACAATAGAAATGTTGATTTGTCGATTAAGAGCATAAGAAATATATCTTGCAATGTTTTCAGAAAAGATGAAGATTTAGAGATCACATTTAATGGCGATAACATAGAGATAAGCACCATCAATCCCAATTTTAAAACAGTACGACACGAAGAAGGAATAAATTACGCATTTGATGTGAGTAAATGTACAACTTTGTATCCAGCTTACAGTACAATTCGAAGATCTCGAAATTTTACAAAGTCGGACTAGAACGATTCAATAAAGACAGTGATAGAATTCTTGGAAAACAAAGTTCCATTTTAAGCAGTACATGATGACTCCGCATATGATGTAGCTGTTTTTTTAATCAACCTTATGAATGGTAAAATAGGGCACAAATATGAAATAATTTATACGTTGTAAATTGCTGAAAATAAAAGTTTTAATTGTCAGTGGATGTCCGGTTGGCTCGTTGATAAAAACTAAAGACAATCTGTCAAATGGTGACAGTATCTTTTTGTTATCGAGTGACATAGTAATGAAAATGGGTAGAGTCGTCAGATACAAAAATGTACAAAAATTCAGTGACTGGTTTAAACTGGGGTTAAACCCTAACATCATCAATACTGAGGAAAGAAATAGTGGTATTCCCAAGGCTGATAAGAAATGTTTTTGCAGGATCAAAATTTCAGAGTACAAAAAGGAAGAAGTGGGTAAAATATATTGTATTGGTTGTCTTTATACAACAGTATGTTCAAGAGGACAATTAGGTTGTATTAGGATTTGCACAAGCTGTGCCGTTTCTTTTGTGTCTTCAAGTATACTTAATCTTTCCTGAACTTCATCCGTTATGGAAGAAAGCTGGACCATTTTGTCTATTTGCTAAATCCTCAGCATTTAAATCTTTAAAAAGAAATCGAACCTCCTTGTCGTTTCTCTGTTGTGATAGGTGATACAAATATTGTCCCACCCCCTTTTGTGTAATCCTTAAACTAACTATATTACCGTATCTTCTTTGGATTTGAAATATATTTCATTATTATTATCCCTATACATACTTCTTGCACATTTTTCACCTACAGTATACCGTAAACAGAATTTCTGAATAATTCCTTTAATTTAATTTTTCTGTGATCGTGCTCAGTTCGTACTGTATCGCCACCATAAAAAAATCTAGCAAGTAGTACCATCAATGTTAAAATCTAGAAAGTAGTACCATCAATGTGATATTGTGTTGATCTTGTATAGCAAGTAGTACCATCAATGTGATATTGTGTTGATCTTGTATAGCAAGTAGTACCATCAATGTGATATTGTGTTGATCTTGTATAGCAAGTAGTACCATCAATGTGATATTGTGTTGATCTTGTATCGTGATAATCATAATCATCTTCAGGATGTTCGAATTCTTTCATTTCAAAATCTTCGCCACCCTCAGGTATTTTTTTCCTTATTTAAAGAGCAAAGAATTGGATAAGTCACAGCTACATAAAGAAATGGGATTTAGAGAAGAAAACAGTAGCCCCGTAGATCGTTCTTAATACGATCTTCATTAATATTCATGTATAACGAAAACGAGGCTAAGCTAGGCAGTTCGGCAAACAAACCATAAAAAATAAACACACACAGCGCCATTCACTACAATGTAATTAAAATCAGACTGTCAAGGTACCACCGCTCAGACTAACATGAGGAAGAGAGAAGAACAAAGAAACAATGAACATAGTGCTGAAGTAGCTTACATAACGACTACTAAAACCGATTTTCATCATATATTCATCTAATTTATATGCTCATTTGTCCTCTTACTCAAATTATTTATAATATATGTTCTTATCTGTGAATACACCGTATGTGCAGTAACTATTCATGACACTGGTATTGTTTATATTCCGTTATTCTTTAACTGCGTGTTTCTTAAATTTTCCTATGAGTTCATACAGATGAACATGTGCTAAATATGTTACCTTCAGTAACTGTAACATGAGGAGGAGTAGGAGGAGGACGACGACGATTATTATTATTATTATTATTATTAGGTAACCTGGTAAGGTATTGACACAAAGGTCAATAAAAACCCATTACGAAAAGATACACGCTGATCAATATAAATTCATAGACATTACTTTCATTTTTCACTTTTCATCGTAATCTTGGTAATCGAGATGCTGTTTTCAAGGTGGGTGGGGGCAAGAATATAAACAAGTTACGGGTTAGTAATAGAAAACTAGATTTGCTGTTCTTGGACTGATTGTTCGTTGTTACATGAAAAATACCACAAATAAAGTTTGATGTTGAAAGATTTTAAGGAAATGGCAGCTTGATCAACCAACGAAAATGTCGTTCCTTATCTTGAAGAGCTGGCCCGTCATCATGACATATAGCAACAATCCATGGATTTGATACCTCCTTCTTCTTCAAAGATGGAATATAATGGAAGCTTAAGTCTTTATGGATTCTAGAATTTCCATTTCACAACGGAACACAACAATATTCGTCTCGGTTTTGCTCCTGGACGTGTTCAGTGGTAACCATAGATGACCCAATTGCTATATTGCATGCGCCTAGCTTAGCCTCGTTATAGACCTAATGACCTGGGGTGGTCATATAACTACATGAATAAATTGTAAGAAGGGTCTATTACAACTTAAACTGAAGAATACAAACATGAATTTAACATAGCTATTGAAGATGGAATATTTTAAGAGATAACCCGTAAAAGCATGACTCAATACGAGTTGGAAAAGAGTTGTTGCTAAGAGAAACAAATAAAGAAGACGCATACAATCTTTATAAATGCTTGAATTGCTAAACGAGCCAAATCCAAACGTTCATGTCGAAGACTGTGCAAAGTTTGCATTCGACACATGGGCATGGATTGTCTGGCACAATATCACTAGATGATATGACACTACTGAAAGAAATGAAACAAACTCAGACTGTGTAATCTATTATTTGATAGGTGGTGGTGTAGCTGTTTTAGGTATCTTTTCATATTGTCAAAAAATAAAGTTGTTTCTTTACAAATTATTCAGCATACGGTTCAATAAAGATGTTTGATTTAGCAACGAACAATCATCCAAAGTACAACTATTTGAAGAAGGCGACACAATTTATTCTAAATTGTCACATGACCAGAAATGCTTAAAAAGTCTGCGCCAACGTTTGCAGATTGTTTGCTGATAAATAAGAAAGTGTCAAGCAAAACAAAACACAATTATTAACTCTGTTTACCATGTAGCATTTTAGTGTCCTCATAGTTGATTACAACATACTTTTTAAGACGTTGTTTAATATTCCACAATCAACAATGGACATCGATGAAATTGGAAAGCTGATATTTCCATTTTTACTTAGTTCACAATAGACGACCTGATGGCACATGAACGTTTGCCTAGTACAATTATTAACACAGTACAAGCAAATGCTATATCAAATATAAAAAGCTAACTTCTTTCGCTAGATAAGAAAGAAAATAGTGATGAAAACAACAACAACAACAAAATTATAAACACAATTTACCATGCAACATAAAGTTCTGCTCTTACTGTTGCATACAATATGCCTTTAAAGAAGCTATTGAAGTTAACAATTCGTCGACAACCAACAATGGATATTGAAGAAGTTGTGAACCTAATAATTACCGTTTTTGTGAGTCAGTTCACAATCGACTAACTGTCAGCAAATGGACTTTTGCCTGAACAAATTTTTACTCAGTAAAACAACTCAATAATGTCTGCACAAAATTAAAGAGCCTATAAATTGTTTGATAAATTACTTGATCAAGGAGAACGTAGTCTACAAAGGTATGAGAAAGAAATACAAAATAGTATTCAAAGCTTTTGATTGGTTAGAGGTAGATATGGAACTGTGTCAGCTGGTGTAGGTGTTTCAGCAGCTGGATTATGTTTGTTAGGTATATTTGTTCCACTAACAGCTAATAGATATATTTGTTGCACTAACATCTAATAGGTATGTTTGTTCCACTAACATTTAATAGGTATATTTGTTCCACCATTAGCTAATAGGTATATTTGCTCCACTAACAGCTAATAGGTATATTTGCTCCACTAACAGCTAATAGGTATATTTGTTCCACTAACAGCTAATAGGTATATTTGTTCCACTAACCTTAACTGGATTTTGCACATCAGTTATTAGAATTGTTTCGAAATCGTTGAATGATAAGATAACTCGTAAAAAGGTTTTTAAACATGATGAAAAGGGAACATCGATACAAAAAGATTAAGAACGTGGTAGATACCCCCTGGCGACAATCAGATTAGAAATCATAAATTGATCAATGAAATGACTAAGTTTTTTGCATTTGTTTTATATCCGTGATGGTCTTCGCTTTTTAAATCGGTAAGGGGTACAAACTGCGTGGATAGAGGTGTGTGTGTGTATGTGTGTGTGTGTGTGGGGGGGGGGGGGTTAGTGAATACTATAATCATTTATGGCTACACAAAGAAGCATTTTTCAAGAACAGCTAATCTGAATTCAAGATCGTTGTTGTCTTTATTCCTATGAATATTTTTATAAATACTTTTAAACTGCTTTTGGAAAAAAATGAGAGAGAGAGAGAGAGAGAGAGAGAGAGAGAGAGAGAGAGAGAGACAGAGAGAGAGAATACCACATGAATTGACACGAACGCGAAGAGTGAAGAATACTATGGAATGCACAGTTTCAAGGGAGATAATGTACGGATAGCAATGTCTTTATTTATTCATGTCAAGGATACATCTCATTTATCACCTGCAGTGAACTAAATCGAAACTAAAAGTGGACAATTTGGGGGGAATTATTCACCTGTACATCTACGATTATGTAACTATTATGCATGGTCGACATATTTTAAACCGTTGTTGACAGGAATTACTGAGAGCCAGGAGCAGTGGCACATTATTCGATCTGCACCCACTACAGTTAGTTAGTAATGAAACTGATTTACAACATTTAAACCAGAGATAATCAATCTTTTCTCGTTTGATGAAATCATTTGAACACATTAAGCTGTATTCCATCTCCAAACCAGTTGTTGTTGATGTTTTTATTTTTTTTTAGAGCTCTATCAGAAAAAAATTGGAGGGTGTCCGCACGTCAAGAGGTCCCTTAAAAATGTTGATAAGACATAAATTATATGTTGAGAGGTGCATGAGATGCTGAGATGATCAGGATCTACACTAATCCTGTAACGGTAAAAAGAACTTCGACCCAACACTCAACTGAGAAGTTGCGGCGAACTTTTTAACTATACACTCAACTGAGAAGTTGCGGCGAACTTTTTAATTATTTTGATAGTTAAAAAGTTCGCCGCAACTTCTCAGTTGAGTGTTGGGTCGAAGTTCTTTTTACCGTTACAGGATTAGTGTAGATCCTGATCATCTCAGCATCTCATGCACCTCTCAACATATAATTTATGTCTTATCAACAAAATTCCATATAAATTTGCACATGAAAACAAACAGGAAACGATTTCTCTTTATGCCAAAAATAATTAAGGCTTATCAATTTCATGAACTGTGCATGGTGCAAATCTACCTGCAAAACTCTTCATTTGTCTCTTGACCCATTGCTTTCAAATCGATGAACTGCATCAAATATATCCATTTCTAAAATAGGCCTCTGTCTGTCTCTCTGTCTCTGTCTCTCTCCCTTTATAATTGCATCTGTCTGATTCTTTAGGCTTATCAGTTTGGTTCTATGTGATTTTGCCTCCATTACTTTCAATCATTCAATATAATATATCTGTGGTATTAGCAGGACTGAGTTATCGTGACTGTTGACTGAGTTATCGTGACTGTTGACCTATTTTCTATCAGACACAATAAATATTACTTGACGTCGAAAATTTGAAACAATATACATTTTCTCTGTATAGTTTTTTTTTTTCTCCGAAATCCAGTCATGCAAGCAGAGGAACTTAATTATCTTGTTAATAAAAACTCTACGCGCATGACATACAAAAGCGTAAAGATAATGATAATACTTCATTTTCTTTTCTTTCCATAATCAAACCAGGTATTCATCTGATATCTGGTAGATACGCACACTGTTCAGCAATAATAATGATCATGAAACTACCATATCTACATAGTATCAGCTTTGGTCTCACATCGCTGATTGATTAACAAAGAAATTAAAGTAGAAAATATGTGTGTTTGTGTGTGTTTGTGTGTGCGTGTGTGTGAGAGAGAGAGAGAGAGAGAGAGAGAGAGAGAGAGAGAGAGAGATATTCCTTTTGTACATACTTTTTCGACGACTGGAAAAAGTTCAGAATTAGTTATTACTAATAAAACTAATAAAAAGTTCTAATACAGTGTTCCTCTTTACACACATTCGAATTCTTCTGTCTGAATTGCGATATGCATCTTGCGAACGTTGGAAGTTGGTAACCTTTTGGCGCATATCCATATAAAATAAGGTATGAAGAATGGAGAGAGAGAGAGAGAGAGAGAGAGAGAGAGAGAGAGAGAGAGAGAGAGAGAGAGAGAGAGAGAGAGAGAGAGAGAAATAAAGGGTAGCAAATAGCAAGAAACCATTACTATTACCAAGGAAAATAAATCTTCCGTTAAAGTTGACAATTTACCAAGAGTTAATTTCCGCAAAAGGTTGATCAACACACAAAATACAAGCTTTCTAAACCTTTAATTATACCTTCATATAAAACCGTGACTTCTTCTCTAAGAGTAGCATAGTAGGCCTAGGTTCTGGGTCAGTTGCCTCATTTTTTAACACAATTTTTTTTTTCGTTTTTATGGTTCGGTTTTGGAAAAAATTTCGACTAAACTTCTACTTTCCACTCTAAAAATCTTAACGTTTTTCGCCTAACTTCCCAAATTATTAACTGATTTTTTTTAAAAAATTGACTAAAAACCACATTTGAAAGCATTCTCACCCACATTTTTAATTGGTTTTTTATGTTGTTGTTGTTGTTGTTGTTTTTAGTGTTTAAATCTTAACTGTTCTACTCATTTTTTACTGTTAGCGGTCTAGTTTTTTTTATCCAATATTTACCGAAAACCATCGGCGGCTGGTTATAAATATATTATTGAATACCCTAGACCACTATCACTCAAAATTTTACTGAAAACCGTAGAACAGTATTTATCAGAAATTGTACTCAGAATCCTCCACTGGTCACTCAAATTTTACAGAAAACCGCAGGCCACTAACCACTAAAGTTTATGAAAACCCCAACCCTATGCCCCAATCTTTATGACTTCTAATTTCAAATATTCCTATATGAACCGAATTTATTAAATTATTCAAACAGAACACCTAGGATAAAAAGCCAACGCGTCGCGAAGCTGAGGCGCCTACCTCTTTATATCTCCAATTGTATTATTTTCAAATTCACTATACACTGAATACAAATTCACTTAAAAATCTGATTTAGAAAAAGACGCTTCATAGAAGTCCAACCAACATACTATCTTATTTCTAATACATAATACAGTCTAAAGGTAGATGACTCTTTTCTGTCTTGGAACAGTCGCAGAAGAATTTTTCACCCTTGATCTATTGAAATTATCTCACTCCACAAAAATACTCCCGAAGGTATACTTTACAACTCTATATTCTTTTCAAATGCTGTAAATATAATGTTTTTGTAAGTAAATTCAATAACTATGCAGTTTTAGACAGAGACAGATCTGTTAAATGGCCTTGTGTTGTTTATTCAGACGATAGTTAACGCAGCCGTAAGTACCCGCGACCTTTGGTTTTGTTTATCAGATCCATAGTAATACATGTATGGACCGGTTTTCTCTGGAGGTAAATAAGTGGCGTATAAGAGAATAAATTTATAGACCTAGGAAATTAAATTGTATAAATTTATGATGATAGTATGTACGCACGTATATGTTATTATAAATAATAGTTAGTTTATACGAATAAATATATTTACTTGACACAAAATCTTAATCTATTAACTAGGTAGTTAATCTATTATAGACTGACCTATCCTATAATGACGTATAGTGTCAGAATTTATAGCGATATATAATTAAGTTATATAAAATTATTGTGATAGTACGTATGTATATGTCATTGATAATAAAATTAGTTATTTTATATAAATTAACAACCATTTAGTGAAAATAAATCCTCATACAGACTTGAAATTATAGTATTAGTAACTGACTGAAATAGTACAATCGGTATAAAACTCAGATTTGTAAACCAAAGGTAAACAACAAAAAAAAAAAAAAAAAAAAGCCGTAAAATAAATAAATAAATAAATTCAAAACAAATAGAAAAATAAATACGTTTCTATGTAAAAGCTAAACGAAGCCGCCCATGACAGCCAGAAAGCCGCTTGGAAGGTACTGGTCATGTGCAAAGTACATTAAGTGGTAGCCTTGTAACACAAACAAACAAATGACCAAAATTAGCCTCCATATCGACAAATGAGGAAGTCCAGGTCAGTGAGAAAGTCCAGGTCAGTGAGAAAGGTGCTGGGAAGGTGTTGGTCCCATCTATGACTTGGATAAAGAGCCGCGTGAAACTAGCAACACAAAAATTCCAAGTGAGGACAAATATTATCGTGTAGGAAAAAAATATATATCCAAAGGAAATGCGGCCTCTCCCCTGTGAGACAAAAATTCATACTGAATAAACGTAAAAATACGAAATCCTACATATTTCTTCTTCTTTGTTCAATTATGTACAAAAATAAATAATCGATCAATATATACTCAGCTTCAAAGTAATCCACCGCTTTACCTTAGTATATACTGTACTATATTGCATTTCATTCTGATTATTTTGGGTTCTCTTGATATCATAAATCAATATCACAGTGGATTTGCTCTTCGATCAAATAAAATATTTACACTTATTGTCGGTCTCAAGATTCTACATTTATGACGCCCGGAAAAATGAACCAGTCCACAAAGGCACCAGAGAGAGGGAGAGTGAATATTTTCCAATACTCTGGGCTCATGCGACTCGACTTGCATTAAATGGCATTATATTACAACTATTGATGACTACATACAGTTCCATGGACCTATGAGTCATAAGATTTACTCGCAAAATTGAACTTGCTTCCTCCAAGTGAGTAGGAGAAATATTGGGGATGATACAAATGTGGGAGTCTTAACCTTTCAGTGCTACAAAGAAGCAGTATGGTTATATTGTTTGTTAATCGACATTCGAGTTCGTCTGTGCCAAATTTTTTCTTCTGCTGGAAAATTCCTCATGGCAGGCTGATGGTAAGAACCTCTAAGTTTTACCCTTAAAATTCGCAAAGATTGTGACTTTAGTACCATGCAGTCATAAAATGATTAACATATCCTCCCCCCCTCTCTCTCTCTCTCTCACACACAGACACACACACACATACACACACACAAACACACATTTCTTTTAAACAATAACATTAGCATTTTTTAAAAACAGGTAACAATAGCCACTACATTGTAGCCTGTCTACTTGATGTAGAGAATAGTAATTGGACGTCACAAACATTCTTTTCGTTGCCGATTATCGCTGGATTTGCAAACTACTGTACCAGAGAGTTGACTACTACTGTAAAAGACAAACTACTGTACCAGAGAGTTGACTACTACTGTAAAAGACAAACTACTGTACCAGAGAGTTGACTACTACTGTAAAAGACAAACTACTGTACCAGAGAGTTGACTACTACTGTAAAAGACAAACTACTGTACCAGAGAGTTGACTACTACTGTAAAAGACAAACTACTGTACCAGAGAGTTGACTACTACTGTAAAAGACAAACTACTGTACCAGAGAGTTGACTACTACTGTAAAAGACAAACTACTGTACCAGAGAGTTGACTACTACTGTAAAAGACAAACTACTGTACCAGAGAGTTGACTACTACTGTAAAAGACAAACTACTGTACCAGAGAGTTGACTACTACTGTAAAAGACAAACTACTGTACCAGAGAGTTGACTACTACTGTAAAAGACAAACTACTGTACCAGAGAGTTGACTACTACTGTAAAAGACAAACTACTGTACCAGAGAGTTGACTACTACTGTAAAAGACAAACTACTGTACCAGAGAGTTGACTACTACTGTAAAAGACAAACTACTGTACCAGAGAGTTGACTACTACTGTAAAAGACAAACTACTGTACCAGAGAGTTGACTACTACTGTAAAAGACAAACTACTGTACCAGAGAGTTGACTACTACTGTAAAAGACAAACTACTGTACCAGAGAGTTGACTACTACTGTAAAAGACAAACTACTGTACCAGAGAGTTGACTACTACTGTAAAAGACAAACTACTGTACCAGAGAGTTGACTACTACTGTAAAAGACAAACTACTGTACCAGAGAGTTGACTACTACTGTAAAAGACAAACTACTGTACCAGAGAGTTGACTACTACTGTAAAAGACAAACTACTGTACCAGAGAGTTGACTACTACTGTAAAAGACAAACTACTGTACCAGAGAGTTGACTACTACTGTAAAAGACAAACTACTGTACCAGAGAGTTGACTACTACTGTACCAGAGAGTTGACTACTACTGTACCAGAGAGTTGACTACTACTGTAAAAGACAAACTACTGTACCAGAGAGTTGACTACTACTGTACCAGAGAGTTGACTACTACTGTACCAGAGAGTTGACTACTACTGTAAAGACAAACTACTGTACCAGAGAGTTGACTACTACTGTACCAGAGAGTTGACTACTACTGTACCAGAGAGTTGACTACTACTGTACCAGAGAGTTGACTACTACTGTACCAGAGAGTTGACTACTACTGTACCAGAGAGTTGACTACTACTGTACCAGAGAGTTGACTACTACTGTACCAGAGAGTTGACTACTACTGTACCAGAGAGTTGACTACTACTGTAAAAGACAAACTACTGTACCAGAGAGTTGACTACTACTGTAAAAGACAAACTACTGTACCAGAGAGTTGACTACTACTGTAAAAGACAAACTACTGTACCAGAGAGTTGACTACTACTGTAAAAGACAAACTACTGTACCAGAGAGTTGACTACTACTGTAAAAGACAAACTACTGTACCAGAGAGTTGACTACTACTGTAAAAGACAAACTACTGTACCAGAGAGTTGACTACTACTGTAAAAGACAAACTACTGTACCAGAGAGTTGACTACTACTGTAAAAGACAAACTACTGTACCAGAGAGTTGACTACTACTGTAAAAGACAAACTACTGTACCAGAGAGTTGACTACTACTGTAAAAGACAAACTACTGTACCAGAGAGTTGACTACTACTGTAAAAGACAAACTACTGTACCAGAGAGTTGACTACTACTGTAAAAGACAAACTACTGTACCAGAGAGTTGACTACTACTGTAAAAGACAAACTACTGTACCAGAGAGTTGACTACTACTGTAAAAGACAAACTACTGTACCAGAGAGTTGACTACTACTGTAAAAGACAAACTACTGTACCAGAGAGTTGACTACTACTGTAAAAGACAAACTACTGTACCAGAGAGTTGACTACTACTGTAAAAGACAAACTACTGTACCAGAGAGTTGACTACTACTGTACCAGAGAGTTGACTACTACTGTACCAGAGAGTTGACTACTACTGTAAAAGACAAACTACTGTACCAGAGAGTTGACTACTACTGTACCAGAGAGTTGACTACTACTGTACCAGAGAGTTGACTACTACTGTAAAAGACAAACTACTGTACCAGAGAGTTGACTACTACTGTACCAGAGAGTTGACTACTACTGTACCAGAGAGTTGACTACTACTGTACCAGAGAGTTGACTACTACTGTACCAGAGAGTTGACTACTACTGTACCAGAGAGTTGACTACTACTGTACCAGAGAGTTGACTACTACTGTACCAGAGAGTTGACTACTACTGTACCAGAGAGTTGACTACTACTGTAAAAGACAAACTACTGTACCAGAGAGTTGACTACTACTGTAAAAGACAAACTACTGTACCAGAGAGTTGACTACTACTGTAAAAGACAAACTACTGTACCAGAGAGTTGACTACTACTGTAAAAGACAAACTACTGTACCAGAGAGTTGACTACTACTGTAAAAGACAAACTACTGTACCAGAGAGTTGACTACTACTGTACCAGAGAGTTGACTACTACTGTACCAGAGAGTTGACTACTACTGTACCAGAGAGTTGACTACTACTGTACCAGAGAGTTGACTACTACTGTACCAGAGAGTTGACTACTACTGTACCAGAGAGTTGACTACTACTGTACCAGAGAGTTGACTACTACTGTACCAGAGAGTTGACTACTACTGTAAAAGACAAACTACTGTACCAGAGAGTTGACTACTACTGTACCAGAGAGTTGACTACTACTGTACCAGAGAGTTGACTACTACTGTACCAGAGAGTTGACTACTACTGTACCAGAGAGTTGACCAGGAAGTAAGGTAGTTGGTGTTCATTTTTTCGACTTTTTTTCTATTCGTTTTAAATAAATTTTGGTTCAGTAGTAAATACTATTAGTTAAAAAGAAACCAATAAAACGGCTTTAAAGGGATATATAGATTCAAGGGGTAGGAAGAAAACATCATTGGCATCTACATGTATTGGTAGATTACAGTCATTTATTTTAATAGATGATTAGATGTGGATATTTATGCTTGCCTGAATGGATCATGTTTACAACTTCTCTGCTGTCAAAGAAAATGTTTTGTATCTATAATAGAAATGGAACATCACTAAATTATTTGGAGGTCGAATTTATACATTAAAGGAAATTTTTCTTTATCAACACCATTCTTTTGAATTGCAATTTCATAGCATATCGCAAATTGCAGAAATGAAAGCATCATCTTTTTTACTTCTTTTTTGATCATATCGGTTGATGTTTTCTATTTTTAGTAATTTCTATTTTAGCAACAGCGGTCATATTTGATGATGGATTGGCATCAATTGTACAAATTTGAAAGCCCCCTAGACCAGAATGCTCTCTGACAAATTTGGTCAGATCTGGTTCAGTGGATTTACTGAAGAAGTCAAAATAGCAATTGCTGACCGACGCACGACGGGTTAGGTACGACGGACGCAAGGTCATACAATAAGCTCACTTGTCCCTAGACCAAGGTGAGCTACTGTGTAATAAAAACTTATCCGGCATTTTCAAACTTGAACTAGTATCTATTCCTAATTAGAGAGTTATGCGGACTAAGATCAAAACTCTATTCATTTAAGGCTGTTCACGAAGAGAACAAGGTATCTAAGATTGTTTTTATTACATATTCCTTAATACCCTTTGTTACAGAATATGTAATAAAAACAATCTTAGATTTGATATGTGCCAAGATTGCATTTCACAAACGAGCGAACTTTCAAGAAATTAACTTGTTTAGAGCTTATTATCATTAAATCTACAACATAACGATGAACAATGTAGTTTTACGAACTTCTCATGAGATTTTTAATTGATAACATTAATGATTTACGTTATGGCTGTTAAATACGGTATATTAGTTCCAATATAATTTTAGACAAGAACAAAGTGTCTCAGGAAATAACCATTTTTTTTTATAAGAGAATTGTGCTGGAATGAGAATGTTTCAAATAAATATATTAAAGACTTCACAAAACAAGAGACCCAAGTGGTCCCGAAATTGCTCACATGGCTGAAAGCCAAATACACAAGCAGTTGGTCAATGGGACGCTTTCGGTTGAATTTCTCTGCTGCTGTTGATTTCATGTGTTATGAAAATAATTGTTTCAAGGCTTCTTAAGTTTTGCATCTTCATTCATATTTGATTTGCACATCAGCATCCTTAGTCCAATATGAAAAGGCCCTCTACCAAGACGCTTTGTGTCAAAGTTGGTCAAATTCTGTTCAGCGTTTGTTGAGATAAAGTTGTGTAACTTTTTTCTGCTTTTAGTAGTGGCAGCCATATTTCATTTAAGAACAACGTCATTTGTACAAATCTGAAAGGCATTCAAGCTAAGACACTCTTTGTCAAATTTTATCAACTTTTGTTAAGGGGATATTTAGAAGAATTTATTAAATGTTTTCTATTTTTAGTAATAGTAGCCAAAGTTGATGGCAGATTGGCATATTTTATACAAACTTCAAAGTTCTTTATGCCAGAATGCTTTCTGTAAAATTTCGTCAAATTATGCTGAGTGGTTTTTGAGATGTCGTTTAAAGGATTTTCCATTTTGAGCAATGACGGCCATATCTGATGGTGAATCGGCATCATTTATATAAGTTTGAAATCCCTTAGAACAAGAATACTTTCCCTCAAATTTGGTCGAATTCTGCTGAGCTGTCTCTGAGAAGAAGTCATTGGAGTTTCTTCTTTGTTTTTTTAGTATCATTGGAGTTTCTTCTTTGTTTTTTTAGTAACGGTGGCAAGATTTGATAGCAGATTGGTATTAGTTGTATAAAACTGAAAGGTTCTTGCACCAGAATGCTTTCTGTCAAATTTGATCAAATTTGTTTTCAGCGAATTTTTTGAAAAAAAGCTGTTTAACAGATTTTCTACTTTAAGTAAAGGCGGCCATGTTCGAGGACAGATTGGCATAATTTGTACAAATTTGAAAGATCTTAAAGCCATAATGCTATGTGCTACGCTTAGTTGAAACTGATCTGGAAGTTTTTTGAGAAGTTAAAAATAGCAACTGTTGACAGACGACAGATAGATTTTTCTATTTCTCGATGCCTCTATCATCCTTGCTAGCGAATCGGCATCATTTGTATAAGCTTGAAATGTCTTCATGCCATGATATTTTCTGTAAAAAAAAACGATAACATTCTGTTTAGTCGTGTGAGATTTCTGAAATTTTCTTTGTAGTAACGGCGGCTATGTTTCACGGCCGTTTGGCATAAATTGTACAAAATGGAAGGGCCTTTATTCCAGAATACTCTGTGCCAAGTCTGGTTGAAATTCGTCCAGCAATTTTGGAGAAGTTGAAAATAGGAATTGTTGAGGGTCTACGGACTAATTACGCACCATATCTTAAGCTCACTTGACCTTACGGACCAGGTGAGCTAAAAACTATTAACTATCATTAATCTTGAACGTTTTCTCTGAGTTACAGAAGGACAGGAACATGCTGAGAGTTTGCTAAATGCTTGATTACCTTGGAACACGTAACATTAACTAATGAGAGTTTGCAAAAATGATTTAGTACCGAGAAGCACTTGTTTTTGAGGATCCAAAAAAAAAAAGGGGGGGGGGGGATAAGAACAATATTAATTATTAATGTGGTACCACTAAAGTCTGTTATTGTCCCCATGAAGGAAGACAGACTGAGGAGGTAGAAAAGAGAAGGGAAATAAAAGACAAGTTAATGATGAAACAACTAATGAAGCAGTAGGTGGTAGGTTTGTAGACATTTAAAATATTGTAACATATCTCAACACAGTCATAATAAGAGATGACAGCAAAGACTCTTTGCAAAGCGGCGAGACCTTGGTGGTACAGCCTTGTAAAAGAAATCAGTATATAACGTCAGAGACTTTGTAAATCATAACGGTGAAGAATGTGTGCAAATGTACAACAGACTGGTCTTCAATCCAATGTTTAATCAACCAAACGTACAAAAATTATTTTAAGAGATACAACAAATGAGATAAAAATTAGATAATAAATGAGTAAGATTGTAAAATATTTAACCGATTCTGATTTTCTGCAAATACTAAAAGAAAATACTAAAACTGAGTCTACTGAATATATAACAGTTACACCTGGTACACAGTTAAAAACTTATCTTCTAATGGCCTACCAAATTTCGTTCTATAAACACGGATGTGAAGTTTTAGGCGAAGTATCGCAAAACTCAATGACGTGAAAGTCTCGAAGATTAATTAAAGTTAAGAAAACAGGAAACAGAACGAATAAAGTTATTCCATCAAACCATTGTTGAAAAGACAGGAAATAGAACGAATACAGTTATTCCATCAAACCGTTGTTGAAAAGACAGGAAATAGAACGAATAAAGTTATTCCATCAAACCATTGTTGAAAAGATAAACGAGTCATTTAGTACAACAACAAAGTCAAAAGAAACAACTAGCAAGAGACAGTACAAAAAGTTAATAGGATACATAAAGCAAAATAAAATGTATCTGTTCAATATTCTTTATTTTTCAATACAAATTTTAAATAAATAATTACAAAAATATATGTTTTAATCGTTTGTTGCAGGACTAATAGCATTTTCGTTCATTTATTGTAGTATAGAATATGAGAGTTACTGTCGTACTCGATATAACAAGTTTTTTTTCTATCGTCATGGTTTATTAATAACAATAATGAAATCGATTAGGGCGGAGCAGCAGAGCGACGAGACAGAGAAGCATAGCAACAGAATGGAACAGCGTAGCAACATAGCAATGGCGCGGAGCCGTATTGCAGCAGAGCCATGGAGCGGAGTAGCAGAGCGATGTTGGAGCGAGCAACCCTATAACAATGTGAATTATTTAAAAAAAAGAAAACTGAAATATAGTTATATAAAGTGCCCCAGAACTCTAATATTCTATACTAACTTAATGATATAATTTGTTTAGTTTATCTGATAATTAAAAAAAGAAAAGAAAAAAAAAACAATGATTAAATCATGCAAAAATGCATAGTATCAATCGATAGATCTGTTTTCTTTTACACTTTGTAAACTCATCGGTAACAGCAAAATACGAATGATAGTCATTAAAGACATCAATGGGTGAAAGAGGGCTAAAACACAAAAATAAAATATTATTGTGAATTTTCGTAATATCGTTAACATAACGTTTATACTCTGATACAAGGTAATTGCAAAAAGAAGTCGAGTATCGATAAAAGTAGTACAGGCATAGTAATTGCCCCAAAAGTCCAAGATCGATTAAAGTGGTCCAGATAAGGTCATTGTCAAAATAAATTGAGTATCTATAAAAGTGATACAGGTAAGGTATAGTTTTATCCGAGACCCTCTGCAACTTGTTGCCCTATCTACATATCACTAAACAAAAACACATTATTACTAAAATTGCATGAAATTTATTTAATTCTGTCAAATAATTAGAATTTGTAACCAACCTTCTGTATGTCAATGCATACACTGTTCTGTCCATATCCACTCCAACCTAACGGTTTTGGCTAATTCTAATTCTTCGTCATGAATTTGGAACCCCAAATACCTCTTGGTGATAATGACCAGCTTCATCCAAATGCATTCTTTATACTAGTTAAGGGCTGAACACAAAACAAGAGACCCAATTTGTTAAACGGTGGCTTAGGGGCGAATGTCAGAGAAGCTGACCAAATAGTGTGAAACAACTCACCCTACAAGCACAAACTGATTCATTCATCCTTAAAATAGAAGATCTTGAGGGATTACTGTAATCAATAAACGTGCAAATCACATGGACAAAGATATAGCGGGATTAACATTATCAAATCCGTTCGCTTGGAATGGAAACATATATAATAGTGTATGCATGAAGATACGGAAGGCTGGTTTCAAAATTCAAAATATTTGAAAGAATTTAATAATTTTCATGTAAATTATATCAATATTGTGCTTTTATTTTTTCAGATGTAGAGAGTGGTACAAGTCGCAAAGGGCCCAGAGAAAACTATAATTGCCACAAAATGTTGAGTATCGATGACAGTGATACAGGTAAGGTAACTGCCAAAACAAGTTGGGTATCGGTGGTGATATCAGCATTGTCAGTGTTCTAAGCTCTAATTTATTGATTGTATTTATGAAGTTTTCGAACAAAGACGTATTAGGATCCTATCACAGGTAAGGTTTCACATCGTGTTCATGGTAATTACAAATTGTGTGCATGAAAATATTGTATGTCTTCTACATTTAAACAATGTATGAACTCTTTAAACGTGACTAATGTGACAAACACAGTTCTACATTTAAACAATGTATGAAGTCGTTAAACGTGATTAATGTGACAAACAATGTATGAACTCTTTAACCGTGACTAAAGTGACAAACACAGTTTTTAGCATTTAAAGTTGTTTTTGCTTCAGCGTCCGATTAAAATTAATTATTTATGACTTAAAATTCATTATGTATGATTTATAATTCTTAAGAGTGACTACAACACGACTAGGAAGTTGAGACATTTTATGAAGTCATAAAAGGGACTTTAAATATGACCAAAATATACATGGCTGGAACATTATTCATAAAGGGACTTAAAATATGCACCAAAATATACATGGCTGGAACATTATTCATAAAGGGACTTAACATATGCACCAAAATATACATGGCTGGAACATTATTCATAAAGGGACTTAAAATATGCACCAAAATATACATGGCTGGAACATTATTCATAAAGGGACTTAAAATATACACCAAAATATACATGGCTCGAACATTATTCATAAAGGGACTTAAAATATGCACCAAAATATACATGGCTCGAACATTATTCATAAAGGTAAATATATCTTATGACCGTATTTTTTAATGTTTCACTAACCATTGAGAAACATCAGCGATTGCGTTACGCTGTTCATTACGGATTAAACTTTTGATAATATTTGTATTAATATAAGCATGTATTATATATAGCTGTATGTACAGAAAAATGAGGTCGGGCTACAAGTTTTCATAACCTAGCTGGCTGCATTCTCCCGTAAATGGACATCAATATGCATGGCAAGAGGCATGGAATTACTTACAGATTTATAATTATAAAGGCATGGAATTACTTACAGCTTTATAATTATAAAGGCATGAAATTATTTACAGCTTCATAATTATAAAGGCATGAAATTATTTACAGCTTCATAATTATAAAGGCATGGAATTACTTACAGCTTCATAATTATAAAGGCATGAAATTATTTACAGCTTCATAATTATAAAGGCATGAAATTATTTACAGCTTCATAATTATAAAGGCATGGAATTACTTACAGCTTCATAATTATAAAGGCATGGAATTACTTACAGCTTCATAATTATAAAGGCAGTGAATAAACAGAAACCATTAATAAATACTAGAATAGGACCTAAATGAAACAAATTTAAAAAACAAAAGTGAGGTAGAAAGGGGTATAGCCCTACAAGATTAACATACGCGATTTAAAAGGCAGTACAAGACTTTAAAATATTTAGAGTATAGCTCAATATATATTGGTTATTTGAGGTAACTCTGGACTATCTTAAAGTTTGTAAATGTAATTCATATGGAAGCTCTTGTAACCACACACCAGTAAATTGATATGAATAGGGATTTTTAAAAAGTTGATTAAGAGACAATACAATGCAAACGTTCTAGAGAAACGCTCTTTAGTAATAAGTACAAAATTCACACAGTTTATGTCAACCACCTGCAGATACGTTAACATTACCATTTATTACACTCGGTGAAGTGTGAGGGCCTGTTGGTGAACGGTCTAGAGGGTTGACCTCTGAAACCAGCAGTTCCATGTTTAAATTCAAAGCGAGTTAATGTGTATTTTCCATGTCTTATTAAAATATCCAGATACAAAATCCACAAGAAGAATAAGAAGAAAAAGTGGAAAAAGAAGAAAACAAAACATTGGTTTTCATAGATCTACATGAACGCATGTAAAAATGCTATTGTATGCGTTTTGTTATAGTCTTCACCACAAAGACTGTCTCGCAAGTGATTTTTTCAATATCAAACTACATAAAGGATGGAAGAGAATTTGCGGAAAATAAGTAGAGTGAAGTGAAATTTATTTGTTTATTTAACCCTTTCTTAGGACTTATTATTGCATTTTATATTTCAGACAGAGGGAGAGAGAGAACAATGGAAAAAAGAGCACGTTTAAGCGTCTTCAAGTTCTACCTCGCAGTAATACTTATTGTGTCTATTGCCAGTGTCGCGCTTTATATTCGGTCTTTGAAAGGCTATTTGACAAAAGATAGGTTTGTATCTGGAAAGGAAATTTTTTGTTAATTTGATTTGTCTATGCTGTTGTTGCTGTCATTTTTATACGGACCTTTTTAACAGTCTATTTTAAACAATCGCTAACATTCGAAGTCAGTGTATGGTGGACTTGTTTGTAATATGACCAGTCTATGCTAGTCAAAAACAAAGCAAAACAACATAGAATCAAACGAAATAAAGCATATATCTCCACTGCTTGATTTTTTTTTAAATAATTTTTTTTGCTGAGCATGAGAATTCAGAGTCGTGTGTTGTCCATGCCTTGATTTTGAACTAGGTTTTGAGTCGCAAAAAGCCATCAAGTCAAGTACAATATAGTACACAGTACCTGCGAGCTTTACGTCAGTTTGAAATTTATTAGAACCTTAGACATTATGATACTACAAAAACTTAGGTGGAAATCAAACAAGCTTACCGGAAAATCAGTTTTTGATAATTTGGCAATAGTTTTGTTTGTTGGTTGATTGGTTTTTAATGACATTAACTTTTAACACATTATTAGCTATATCATATAGAAGAAATGGGAGCTAAGTGCCTTTCCCAAGAACATGCCGAGGCAGCCGGCCCGGGCTGGGCTGTGCGGTTATCGAACCAGTAACCAAATCGGCAATGAGTCAGATGCTTTACCATTTAAGATACAGCGGCTTCTGATACTTTTGAACCCTGCATTTCAACGAAGAGCGGAGATATATTCGTTGTCCATCCGTGACAAAGCTTGTCATCACTACTCTTCTCACACCGGTTGGAGGATTTTAATAAAACTTTGTAGAATAGATACATGGTTGATGCATATGTGCAATAAGGTTTGACTTTTTTTCCTCTGGCCGATTTTTTGAAAATGTTTTGAAAATTGTCAAAGAGGGGGTATTTTGATAATTCAGCTCGTCGTCGTTTCTCAGCCTACAACTGTTGGTGGATTATTTTCGAAACTTTGTAGGCTAGATATGTGGTTGGTGTAGATGCGCAATAAGCTTTTACTTTTTTTTTCCTCTGGCCCATTTCTGGGGACATTGCTTAAAGCATTGTCAAGAAAGGGGTATTTTGGGAATTCAGTTTTCCGTCACATTTCCTCCCACATCGGTTGGAGGATTGCATGAAAAGTTTTTAGACTAGATATGTGGTTGGCGCAGATGGGTAATAAGGTTTTGCTTCTTTGATCTGTCCCATTTGTTGGGTATATTTCTTGAAAAAATGTCACAAAGGGGCATTTTGGGAATGTTGGTCGTCATCGCTTCTGCTCATACACTGCTTGGAGGATTATTTTGAAACTTTGTAAGCTAGATATATGATTGGTTTACATGTGCAATAAGATTTAACTATTTTCTTCTGGTACATTTTTGAGGAAATTAATTGAAACATTGTCAAATAGGAGTGTTTTGGAAATCTAGTCCGTCATCGCTTCTCCTCATACGCTGGTTGGAGGAATTACGGAAACTTTGTAGTCTTGATATGTGGTTGGTGCATATGTGCAATAAGGTTTTTTATTTTTTTCCTCTGGTCCACTTTGGGGGACATTTATTGAAATTTATTGGAAAAGGGGAGTTTTGAGAATTCAGCTTATTTATTTAGTATTTACGCAACCATATACAATATCACTGCTGGACATTTACAGATGTGTAGGAAACATTCGGATCTTTTTTGCTCCAAAGGTCTTGAGAGATAGCGAATGCATGTTGTGTGTTATATAGGAATAGCATATTCAAAAGAACATGCCTGAAGTGCGTCGATATGCATGTCTATTACGACATGTACATATAGTTTTTCAGCTACTACAACATGCCATAAAGAATGCCAATCCTTGGCATTTTCTATGGGAAAATTATAACCGAAATAAAATGCAATTCATCGTAGATTAGGAAATTCCGAAAATCGTTTGAAATTCTCTGAAATGGCTTTGAAGTAAGCAGATTGTTTGAGAATTTCTTTTTTCAAATTGACGGAAATTGAATGCAAAGACGTTTCCTCAAGGAACGAATAGTACCAGCAATTCTAGTAGTATATCTAGAAACTTTAAAATATGATATATAGACGTTTAAATATCAATTAACGATTTATAACTCCAGTGCATCGGTATTTCATTTTACCTCTGCATACAGAGTTATGAACTGATGAAGACGAGATAGTATGTTTTTTCTTTACTCGTTAGTGTCAGAGGTAATGTGACCAATTTATTTTTCTGTTTTTTTTTTTTTTTTGTGTGTGCTGAGTTGGCGTTTTAATTAAAAATATATAAAAAAACAAATTGCTAAACGTATTATCAGTAATATTTATATTTTTATACATGTATTTTCAGATATCCTAATCTTCATAAATTATTAAGAGGTAACAAGGAACACGATTTCATTACCGAAGATTTTTCAATAATGGAAGGACCTCTTACTAACCCCAATTTAACAGCGTTTGCCAAGAATTCAAGGGCACGTCTGGTTGGAGGGAAGCGTGTCTTTGAAGTAAGAAATTACGTTTATGTACGTGTGAATCTTTTTGATGGGTATGACAAACCAAGGATAATTGGAGGTGATGATGTTCGAGTCAGGATGTATAATGATGAACTTAAAGCGTACGCCAGTGGTCACGTGATAGATCATGGGAACGGAAGTTATACTACAAGACTCATTGCACTTTGGGAAGGAAAGTCTCGCATTGATGTCACGCTAGTTTATACCAGGGAAGCAATCAGAGCACTCTACAAAATTAGAGAACAGGTCTCTCTTTCTCTCCCCCCTTCTCTGCCCCCCTCCCCTCTCTCTTTCTCTATTTCTCTCTCTCTCTCTCTCGATATGCAACTTTTATTACTAATACAGCACAAATATGATTTTGGCATATTGCTTTTATTCTTTTGGATCCGAGTTGTGCAATGCATATTTAGTCAAACCAATGTATTTCGATATTCCCCACATTTTATGATATTTGCGTAGAAAGAAATCAGTAAAAATTACAAGTTAAAACATCGATATCAACAAATACATTCTTTAATCAAGAATGTATGTATGTATATGATGGGTGAAACGAAGGATTTTGGTTATTGTGAATATAACCGGCTTCAGAAACAAATCACATTGATGCCGTGAAAATATATCTACGTATAGAGATCATGACTAAAGAAAGAAAAAGCTGAAAATGTGAACCTCTTGGGTTGAGAAAAGGATGAAAAACAAACAAAACTACCGTAAACGTATATCACAAAAAATTATAAAAAAGAGTCCGTAAATGGTATAGTACATACTCCCGCATGTGTAATATTACTTTATCTAGCCATTAGATGGGAAGGCCTGACTTAGGAAAAGACTGAACCCTCAGTTAGTGGCCTTGACGAAGACCTTTTAACCCCAAAAGCTATAGGTTTCTTCATTCCCCCGACAGCAAACCATTTCTGAAGTAAGTTGAGAAAAGACAGTGTTGAACACAAGTTATAGAAACCAGCTTACTTTCTTTATGATATTATGACCTTGATCTATGGGCTGTCGAACCCACCAAGTTTGGCACAATCATGTGATGTATAACTAAGGTTACAGAAACTATTTCCCTTGTTTTGTGATGAGGACTTCAACCTTTTTATTCTTTGATCTCCAAATAAATGGTTTTCTCTCTTACCACAAGTTCTTGATTAAAGTACAATCGATGCGCTTAGACAGGTTAAGTAAATGCGGTTTATAAGTAAAGTTATTGTGCAGGAGCTATTTTCCTTTGACGCGAAAAATCAATAGATATCTTTCTTAACCCAAGTGCAAACCATCCGCGAAGTCTCTTGTTCAAGGTTTATAGTCTACAACTGCGGAAACAAAAACAAAAAAAAAAAACAAAAAAAAAAAAAAAAAAAAAACGGGAATACGGATGGACAGCGTCATCACTTACTATGGGAATATAAAAAGCATACTTCTCGGTTCTCTCCATATTGCAGTTTATCTCTTATTCTTTTGTCGTGGATGAGTGAAAATTTCCGATTTATTTTATACCGTTACCAGATTTGAACATTTATTGTAAGTCCATAGAGGAGATCCAAGACGCTACCTTGTATGTTTCTGTTTTTCAACATTCCCATTTTTTAAAACTTAACTGTAAATTCTTGTACGAAGTTCAAGATTACCGCACGTATGCCTGTCCTTTCTTTTAAATAAATAAAATTTCCCTGCAAATTTTGACCATTGCTGTAAGTCCTTACGCGCGGTTTGAGTTTCACGTAATTGTCTATCTTTCATAATCTGACATTCAACCTCCACACAAAATCTGAAAAATGGACCCTACGCCTAATTCCTGTCTAAAGAGGTGTGGACAGCTCTCGATGTTAAAGATTTTCCTTTTTGAAAGAATCCTTCAAATAATAAAAGCAGACACGAGCTTGTATGGAGAGGCCGTCTGTCGTGAGACGACATTTATCTATTGCTAAAGCGGTCGTTGACTACATGTTTCTACATATATAAAATCTAAGACTTTATTTCACATTGTAATAATATAATGATATTTCCTCTTTAGGTGAGGTACTTTTTACCGCATTTCTGAGTTATAAATTGAATATGACTAGGGAATCCTGCGAATTTTCAAGCAATGAAAATATACAATGCTTGTCATCGCCTCTACTTTTCATTTTGTGTCGCTGGGTATGTTTCCATTGTTTTCTTCATGCTTCATCTTTTTCTATTGTAACATGTATAGGTATTTCAAATAGTTATTTGACACATCAAAGGTCATTCCTCTACGCGGAGATGATTTAAATGTGCTTGTTATTAATTCTGCTTGTGTAGTATATTGGAAGGCATTTGTTGCCATTGGCATCACATCTGTTGTAATTGACGAATATAATGATTATTCGCCAGGTTGTAAATGGTAATTGATTTTACATAGATGTTTTATAAGTGATTCTTTGTTCAACATAAACATGGTGATCGATAAAGGTATTTTATATCAATAAGCATTGGTCTTGTTCCATAAAAAACATCAACAGGACCCAGATATTAATAATAGATGTATTTTTTCAATAAACTTTACAATAGAGAAAGACATGCAAAGACAAAATCACAGATAATAAAGAATATTGTAAATAAGAAAATATAAAGGATAAAAGCAACTTTTTCTCATCCATACATCCAAGCATAGGAATCAATGCTTGAATTATGTGCAAATTCTGAATTATTGTGTATCTACCTATCAATCATTCCACAACTTCTTTCGCGTTTCTTTCCAGTTTCTATATTATTGTTAAACAGATTAAATCTTTACTGCCTCCATATAATTTTATATTTAAAGATATTGTCTACAAGGATTTTGCTGGGAAAATTTAAGTCAGGAAAAGCTGAAGAAGAGTCCCTTTGCCATCCATTCGCAGACAGACTTAAAGGAAAAGAGTTATGCAATCTGACGTTGGAAAATGGAGGAATTTCCTGGTACTGTGAGAAACCTTCAAACATCAACTTACTTTGTCACGACTGGACTGAAGTTAAGACACAGATCCCGTATCCTCCTCTTCCTATCACTGAAGCGGAGAAAGCTTTAATATCCAAGTAGGTCAGATGCTTTTGCCTATGAGTCGCGGTGGCTGAGTGATTAGCGTGCCGGACATGTAATCGAAATGATGCTGGTTTGAATCCTATCAATGGATCAGCCCGGGTCAGTGGTATGTCCTAGGCAAGGCACTTTATTCCAGTTGCCTCGGCAGTAAATAGCCTTCATGTAAAGCTGTGCTGTACATAACCAAACCAAATAAAATCGTTTATATGCACACCAGAGTCATGTTGAGTATCTTTAAATGAGCTCTTGGAGGAAATGAGGACAAAAGGGATTATTTTGTAACCCGTATTTGTGGATAGCGTAGACCCAGATCCACACTTGTATAATATACACGCAGTTCTGGGTCTGTGCGACTGAAAATCTGGAGTTATGTCGCTTGCTGTTAGGTGCGCTTTAAAAAAATGGTAGAATACGATAAAACATATACAGTGAATTTAGTCTGATCACTCACAGGAAAAAAGTACAGGCTTAAAGTTTTGTTTTTGAAGTGTGTATGAATGTAAATTACCTTGAAAACTCGCGGCTAGCAACCACTATCAATATACGCTTCTAGAATACAAGACAAGTTTCAGTCCCAAGGATTTAAAATGAAACAGTGAGTAAAGCATACAATTTGAGAGAGAGAGAGAGAACTCTTTTAAATAAAGTCTCGATATTTTCTTTGAAAAGTCATTCACTGACCGTATGCTGGTTTGTTCAATCACAACATTAAATCAACATATTTGATGAGGGCGAAATGTTCATCAGTACTATCTTAAAGCGTCATTTTTTTATGCTCATCTCTTCTAGGGATGGATTTGGAATCTCTATTCCAGACAACATCGAAGTTCAAGTGAAGCATCGTAAGTAATACAACACAGTCAGCAGTGAAAAAAATGTGCTGATTTACCTGCACTATTTGGAATCCCTCTTCTCATATTTAACTTTCTCCTCATATCATTATCTCTATTCACATATTTGTCATTTCAACTGCATGTGCTACAGCAAGGACACAGGCAACTGATTATTTTATGAGCTATGAAACCAGCCTATGTGTGGCGGTATATTAAATACTGTATTTAATAGAATGGAGGTCGCTGATTGGATGAAGATAATTACCGGGGAAAAAACATTAGCGTAATTTGTCAGAAGCCTACGTATGGTTAAATTGCACGCAATAGTAGGCTTGAACCTAAACCTATTTTCATTTTATCGATGTCGCCGCACAGGTAATACTGGATGTAAACGAAGAGATCTAACAGGGCAGCTCCTCATTTTATCATTTTAATAGTTTCCTCTTGGATAGATCGTTCATAGAATGTAAGCATGTTTTGCCGGTCTTATCACGAAAGGATAGTAATTTGGCTAAACAATGACATGATGGTCCATGGAAGCTGAATTATAGTTCGTTCAGCCCAGCATGGCGAATGATATCCGCTTCTGTAACTCAGTGAATGTTAACAAAAACGTGAATATCTCGAAATGTAGGTAAAATTACCTAATTCATTTCGCTCACGAATGATTTCAACACAGTTCGCATCGATATACAATGCAACACCATTCATCTGATACATGCAGAAACTGAGTGTTCTGTTCACAAGCAAAATTCTTCGATGCCGCCATGACCTGTTGAAGTCTTGATTATTTGTAAAGGAGTGATAACCTTTTCATTTTCGGCTACCTTCGGTCATAGTGTAGTTGCCTCCCTTGTAATTTCTTGGGCGTTGCATCTCTATTCATGTACTTAAAGGTAGATCCGAGACCCCCATACCACTTACCTCTGAATTATTCAGTATTGTGATTTATGCAATAACTGAAAATTTCTCCTCGATGAGATCAACGGTTCGTGAGATATTTCAGTTTAAATGTACATGTCAAAATATTCCCCCTAGGCCATGTACAACTTCGGCAGTTTCGGTGACTCGAGTCCGTGGGACGTCACAAGTAGAACCCCGCTTTATGAATCACTATTGTTCTACCGTAGTCGATTGTGAAGATTTTATAGACTGTTTTCTGATTGCAGCATGGAAAGGAGGTGTGTCATTGGTAGCTATAGCAGTAGGAGTATGTCTTCGCCATCTTAACATCACGAAAAATAAAATATCATCAAATAGTCATTTTTTTTATCAGCTAAACGTAAAATGAAAATGCAGTATATAAAATCATCGAATTCTTTTGAGAGAGAGAGAGAGAGAGAGAGAGGCGACGTTAAGGCTGTCAGACGATGTGCTTTTCGCAGGTAAGTGCTTTTGATTTGAATCTAAATAAAGATTGTATTACTCATTAGACAAATCATATCATAAACAGACATTAAGTAGAAATTTAAAATGGTTTAAAGAAAACGAGATGATGCAGACGATGTTTGCTTACCTATGGCAATAGACGGTTCCCATAAACCCTTAGCCCTGCATTAAAAATGGACTCATCCACAAGTCCAGGACCAACATGGCGGATTACATGTAAACAGACCACTATCTTTCCGCATGCATTGTATGGGTGGTGTTGTTCTGTAGGACAATACGAATAGTGTTGAAATCATTTGTGCGCAAATTTAATTCGTAAATTATAGTTACATTTCGAGACAATCACGTGAAATTTCACTGAGCTACAGCCGCGATGCTGAGCTGAACGAACTATACCTAGTGGAAAAGGACCCAGATAAAATATGCCAACCCCTTTCTCACCCGTTAAACCAACCAGTTAGTGTGAATTTGTTTGTATTTTAGGAATAAGTTGCCTGTTATGTAAATTGTACACGGTTTTACTTATGGTACCAAAGTACTGTTGACAGCATTTCACAGCTGTGCTATTAATTGATGAAGTTTTAAACGGTTTTACTTACAGTACCAAAGTACTGTTGACATTATTTTCACAGCTGTGCCATTAATTGATGAAGTTTTAGACGGTTTTACTTACAAAACCAAAGTACTGTTGAAAGCATTTTCACAGCTGTGCTATTAATTGATCAATAAATGTGCTATTAATTGATCAATAAGACGTGTTCTCATAAACCTCTTTGACGTAAATTCGGGAACACAGATGTAAGATTAACAATCCTCGACTTTCAAATGTGGAACTAGATGATTGCAATTATTAAAGATTAGGAAAGAAAAATGTACAGTTTTTATGCTAAAGTTTGTCTAGAAATATTACATTTTTCTCTATTTTGTCAAACCAGGTACATCTGCCCATACAAAACTGTACCACTAAACGAGGTTACATGATCACCATCTGTTAAGTTTCGTATGTTGCTTCTGTTACCTGGCAATTAATTTATGATAACTGTTTTGATTCTTTCATAATTTTCATCTATTTTATCAAATGTTTGACTGCTATTATTACGGGTGGATTTCTCTACACCTAAGGTACAGTGATAGAAATGGTCGAGGAAACATCTTCATTTGATAATTGATAAAATATTAAACTTGGGATTTCATTAACGCAGAAAGAGACCGCTTGGTCTCTTAAAGGGGATGAAAATTGACGTCTGGGAATAAGGAGAAGGGTTCCAAGATTTACTTTCCTTTTCTATGGCAATCACTGTGCACGGACAGCTTTCATATAAACATATGTCCTTACATGTCTCTCTAAAGGAAGACAGGCAAATGGTCCAGTTTTATATAAGCACATTGAAAGACGTTAGGTAAGTTAAGTTTTATCAAACACATAAAAATGTAATATTTTATATCGACTAGGGAGACTATATAACGATTCCATATTACCTCCCTTTGTTAGAGTCCTGTTGCAACGTGCATCGAGATTCATTTAGCTTAGGATAAACACTATATACCAACATAACAACCGAAATACTTCTCTTTGCATATATCAAGGAGTTTTAGAGGGAAATTTTTGTTATTTTTTGGAAAATGTTATCAATTTATCATCACAGCGGTCTGCCAAATTGAAATAAATTCTTCAGTATCTTCAAAACGGTATTGCGAGACAACAATGCTTTTCCTGGAGGTTACAAGTAAAAGAGCTGTTGACTGAATAATTATTATGAAAGTAAAAATTGATTTTAGCCCACAGACAACTAATTATTTTATGAGCTACTGAACCAGCCTATGTGTCGTGGTATATTAAATACCGTATTGAAATGAATGAAGGTCGCTGAGTGAAAATAATTAGCGGAGACAAAATTAACGTAATTTTTAAAAAGAAGGCTACGTACGGGTACATTGCCCGCAATAGTGAGCTTGAACCTATTTTCATTTTATCGCTGTCGCCGCACAGGTACTACTAGATGTAAACGAAGAGATATTACCTGGTCGGATGTTTATAGTGGGTATATGTTTGTCGGTCTCACAAAAGTATATGAATTTGGCCAAACAATAACATTGCTGTCTATGGAAACTAAATTGGTTGTCTGTGTCCATATACTGTCTTTCCATTCATATGGCCATACAATTTAATATTAATACTGATTATTGTGGTTCTGATTGTGACCGTGAATCCAGTTATTATCAAGGTATAGGACGCGAATCTATGTCACTGCATTAATATCCTGATGGTCGTTTGAAGGCATATTGTTGACAGTCTCTTGACACACACTGATATCCTAAGTGCCTTGTGTAGGCATATGTTGACAGTCTCTGGAAGGAAATTGATATCCTGATGGCCGTTTCTAATTGACAAATTTTTTGCGCTCGTATTGTTGTAGCTAACTTGGAAGATAGTAGGTCCCCGTCTAAGGAACACTAATTTCTGGTAGTTGACTCCCTAAGACTCACTTTGTTTCTGGTGTGGCTAAAGATGTAATCTATGTTGAACCTTTCAAGTGATCAAACATAATATTTAATCGATTTTATTTAGGTTTGTATGTCTAAAAGCATTGCCCGTGCTAATAGCCATGGCAAAATCTAAAAGCTGTTGATCCCCACTCAAAGGTAATGATATACCTTTGTCTGCTATGAAAATTGTTCTTTTCCAGCAATACTGTAGAAAGGATATATATAGGATCTGCTTATATTTTGTATGTATTTCACATTTCTGCTCTGATAACAGTTAGGTGTTGATTGTGGAAACGGATATACACATTTTACTACGTTGCACTGTTTCTTTACAAAAAAAGTTTGCTTGTATATTTTTCTTTTGTTTTCAGAATCAAACACGGAAAAGAACTTGAAATCCTGTGCTAATATGAACCCTGCCCTGACATGGAATCAGTTATCACCTATCGGGTACTTTCATCATAATCGGTGGATACCTACATATTGTTCGGGTTTTTCGGAACCCTCAGAGGTAAAGAGGTGTCTGCAGGGGAGACAACTCATTCTATTTGGAGACTCCACAACAAGACACTGGTTTGAAAAATTAAAATCGCTTCTGAACTGCACGTTATCTACACAGAACTGGTCTACAGCAAAGTGGCACAAACCCGCAAAGGCTGCCAATATCAAATTAAATTTCTCCATGCAATGGCTTCCGCATGAAATGCCCTTCTTCGTTGGGATCACGTGGGATACACGACGTTATACAAGACCAATATCAGCATACCTGGACGAAATTGGGTCAGACGCAAACGTCGTTATTGTTGTACATATGTATATGCACTTGTTGGCATATCATACGAATGTTTTCCAAGACAGGATACGGATTATAGCACGGAGTGTGAGACATCTATTGCAAAGAAATCCGAAAGCCAAGATCTTTGTGAAAGGCTCACACTCATTTTACAGAACACCTGCAGGGTATGATCGATTAAATGATTATTTTGGATATGTTTTCGATAACATTCTGTACGAAGAATTTAAAGACATGCATGACAGAATAATTTTCTTGAAAATTAGAGATTTTACAAACGCAAAGAAACTTGCTGATAATCACCCTTCCATGGAAGATGTCGAACAGATGGTAAAGTACATGCTTTCATATTTATGCTAGGTCTCTTGTGAAAAAATAAATGTACACAAAGTGGTAAATTATGTCTAGTTGTTGCTGTTATTGTTGATAGTTACATACAATTTTCTATTTAAAATGACCAGTTGCGAAGCCCCTTCCTTGAAAATCAAGGTATTAACTTTGCCTTTAGAACAGGGAAGATGGTGTAATTTAGGTTTGGAAGAAAGGTTGTATGACTTGTGTGATGCAAATAATATTGGAGATGAATTTCATTACTTCTTTTTAATATTCTTACTTTAGTACACACATGAAACTATATATAATAAATGTGTATTACAACCGCCCTAATGTTATGACGTTACCTGACTTGTTTCAAAGTAGAAGTGAAAAAGTTGTTAAGAATAATTGGAGTCCTCTGCAAACAAAAGGCTGGTGTCATTTTTCTCGTTCTGCTTACTTACATACGTTAGTGCAATTGATGTACCTTCTCCAAACACATTTGATTGTTAATTGTATTTTGTATATATCTCATATGTTAATAGTACATTGACTGAGTGTAAATAACACTGAGTTGAGTTTAGTCAATGTTTGAAAGTCATAGATGGATTCAAAGAGGCATTATCTGTATTGTTTTGATGTCAAGAAAGTGTCTTTGATGATTATATCCCAACCCATCGACCTGCTAAGAGAATAATAAAAAACTTTCCATCCGTGGGGTTGTGGATGTTGATTTTGTGTCTTCTAATATTATGCAAAAATTACATTACATGCAAAGGCGAATAGAGTCGAGAATGTTCCATGGTACAACTGACTTCATTTACCATGTGCAAAGGACATCGACTACAGCACGATGAAAAAATCCAATCAATTTCAATTAATATGAATAAAGAACTTCGCAATTGATACATCTCTCATTTATGACCTTTAAATGATGATGTTCCGAACAGTCCACATCAGTTGCATTCTCCTAATTCACAATGTTCTCAGATAAGCACACATAAAGGTCATGTACACGCTTTACACAGTGGGGTTAAGTAAGAGGTAGAGATATGAATTAAATCCAAATTAAATAAGTCCTCTTCTTTTACGCTTATAATGAATACAAATTTTAAGATATATTTTCAGAATGAATCAAGAGGAAATTCTGAAGATGCTATCTCTTGCCTGCTTCGCCGGTACATAGTTGAAAAACTTAGCATAGCCAGTTTAGCAAAACAGTAGGTAATTACAACCACAATTTACATTTTATGGGTGCAAACATAAATTATACAGGTGAAGGCACCCATCAAATTTCATGACCATATATGCAACAGTGCCAATGAGAAAGTACCATTTAGCAATAACTCGACAGGAATGGTCAGCTGTCATTTGGAATTACGCACATACGATTCAGTGCTGTCCGATGAATCCACTGAGTTTCTTCCGTATTTTGCCGAAACAATTATGATCACTGGATATATGTAAGTAAAATATGTTGTAAAACTTTATTTTTGTTCACGTGTCGCCTCTCATTTTAGCTGCTTATATTTTTTTTAAAAAATTGGTTTCATCACTGAATCAAAAATTGTAAAAACACCATCTACAATAAAACAGCCAATCGTTTTTGATAATTCAAAATCCCTATCGTTGCTTTCTTTACCTGAGCTGCTGGTAGTAAAGCACACATTCAATACGTCCTTCTTTGAAAAACCAAACCTCCTTTTGCTTTAGATATACCACATTTCTGAAAACAATGATTTTAGTTTTATCTAGATTGACCATAAAATACCAGTTTTATCACAGAAACGTTCAATGACATTTATTTGTTGTTGCAGGAGCTCTACTGTATCAACACAGTTAGCAACATCATAGCGTAAATTATTACAAAAATATCATCAATATGTACTGAAATAAATGCACTTCTATTGCATTCAAGCTTAAGCTGTGTAATCAGATCATTAATAAAAAGGGAAACATGATAGGGCTCAGAACACAACCATGTCTTGTATATAATGTGCATTCGAAATAAGTAGTTAAACCTTTAGATGTGCAGACACAGCTTTTCAGGTTTCTATATATATCTCTTAAAATGTTTACCATTACGTATTAATGACGACCATATTTTATCATGCTGTACTTTATCGAAAACGTTTTAAAAAATCTGCCAGAAAACAATAAATTACACCTTTTCTTTTAGAGATCTATTTTTGAGCTAAAGCCTGAATAAAATACATATTGTCGTTTGTGGAGTATTTTTTTCTAAACCCTGCCTGTGCTTCGTCTATCAGACGATTGTCTTCCGTCCACGTTTATATACGCGTATTCAATATATCAGTTAAAAAGACCTTGCACCAAGTATCAATAAGGGAGATGCCTCTTTATTTGTTTGGATCGCTCTTGTCACCGCACTTATATATAGGACAAACAATACTCTTCTCCCGCTGTTTAGGAAAATAGTCAGATTCAAAGATTTTTTTAAAATAGAGCGTTAATGAATGGTAAGATTGTGTCAGCCGTTCACTAATAAAAACGAATATGTATCATATAAGGGCCCGGGGTTTTGTTTCTGATTTTAAGTAAACTTCTAATAATTTCATAATTTGCAATAGGAGTATTTAAGTCATCATCCTGTAAGTGAAGAAGTTCTTCACTAACAATATTGTCAGAGTCATCGAATTCTGGCAATGGCTTCTTCAGTAAAGATTTATAGTTTTTCATACCTGTTTTTTTTTTTTTTTTTTTGGGGGGGGGGGGGGGATACATGCTAATTCATGTTGAGAATGATGCGTTTCCTGTTTCAAAAGATGCCAGAATTGTCGATGGTTTTTTCTCGCTTAAGTTAATTTATTCATTTGGGACTCTCTAGTGTATCTTTTCTGGAGCGTAATAATTGATTTAAACGCTGATTTATACTCTCTACATAACTTGAGGTAAGCTTCAGTATTTGAGAATCTAAAGCGTCGTGGACGGTAGTTTTTATTCTGTTATGCCTTATGGCATTCTTTATCCCACCAAGGAGGTTGTGTTGTTATCACATCAGGCCCCTTGCCTCTAGTCTGAACAATCGAACCTATATTAGTAGTATTAGGGACCACCGTTATGGCCCCATAACACAAAAACCCCGTGATCACGAAGCTGTTTACGATTAAGAAAGACGTGCTATCTTGCGATGATAGGGCAATCTTAGTCAAAAATCAAGTCCATGACCACGGGTTGTTTGTGGTGGTGGCATTACGGTGGTCCCTATACTACTGTTCTTGTCTAATTAGAAGTTTACTTCTCAGGGTCCCCGCCCGCTGCTTTATTATAGTCGTTGACATAAAAATTAACCCCGAAACAATAAACAAAATACTCAGCTCCAACAGGATTCTTAAAGTTTGACTAACCGCGTTTTTCCCAACCGAGAGAGAAGGAATGCTTTCTTTTACATTTGAATGAATCACAAACGAGCCAGTTCTCGCTTTCCAGAGTTTGAAATTAATCCCCATTTTTTGAATACTTTCCACAGCTCACATAAACACGTTCAACACTTAAATTCCATACGTATAAGTTATAGAAAATATGCACAAACGGGCATCATTAAATTAAATACAGATGAACATTCCCAACAGCTTACGTCTTTCTACCCGATAAGATCTTGCATAATGCAAACAAATTTTGGTTATGTACACAGAAATTTCAACATCCATTCTGAAATAAAACTACATAAAGCTAATGTGTAGGACCAGAAGTAAGTTGTGGTCTGAAGGAAGTTTTATGAAATGTCAATGGTACGTGATTCTCCATAAATTTAGTTTCAAGAAAGAAAAAGTATATCGAAAACCTGAAAAGTAGTAAGATTATTTTTTTTTTTTTCATGGATGTGATCACATTGTGGGAGACCATAATACTGGTGGAAAAGAAAACATTTCACGTAGTGAATATATTTTTGTACTGAAGACAGAAAGTAGCACATGTATATACGTGGACACACATCTTACCAAAGTCTTCAAAATTTTCCAAAAGATAGATACTGTAGAGATTTTCCCCTGCATCATAAGTCGGCCGTTTTGATAAGTATCCCCGTATTATGAATGGGATGATCCAGTTATGAATAGACTCGTCGGGTAACTTGATAGGTTACGTGGTACCTGGTGTATATAAATGCCGAAGGCGCACTGATTCGGGATTCTGATGCGTATCGTCGTCAGTGCACGAAGCTTAGAGAAAGGAAGTCAAGATATTCTAATAAGCAGGCTAATGGTGAAGTGCCTGAAAAGGCTTTCCACGACTCTAGTGATACTAAAGGTGGTAAAGGGACTAATTATTTTATCTTGTGCACATAGGTAAGCGCCTGGGCTCGAGAAGATTTATCGGGCGCCGATACCAATCTCTGGAAAACCAGAGTACGAATAGCAAGGGGGAAGGTTCGCTACCAAAGCCGAGTTTTTTTTACCCCCCCCCCCCTTGAACTAAGCTTCTGAAGGTGCTGATTCCTTCTACTGAACTGCAGGCATATGTATTTTTCTGACTATTCTCTCTCTCTCTCTCTCTTTCTCTCTCTCTCAAAAAGTTTAGATTTCAAGAAGTTAGCGAGGAAAATTCGGGGTGTAAAGCGGGAGCTTTGATCGCTCAACATCGTCTACTGTCGGGTGAAGCTCAGCGGGAAATCAGATATTTTGGTTCGGGTTGGGCAAAACTATATTTAAAAAATATAATGTATTTTACCTCTAAACAGCTCGCTTTTAATGATTCTTAAAAGGACCAAGTTCGTAACTCTAAGAGAGCAATCAAATACTGCAAATCAAACGTTTGTTTTCGTTAGGTTGAATAATGAGCGTAGTGCACGGTTACATTTTAAAATTCGTCCCAAGTTAAAAATTCCGTATTATGTGAAACGAATATGGTCATTTATGTAACAATCAGCTTCAAATAAGAAAACTTCTGTAAACGTTCACATAAGCTAGGTTCCTATAAATTTAAATATGGGGTTTTTTGGGTGGTGGTGGTGGCAAATGTGACATAAATGGATCTTATTTGTGAAAAAGAAAATGCTACAAAAAAAAAACGAAAGACTTCGTACAAAGTCAGTGCTTTATTCTCTGATCATGTTTCCTGTATATGTGAAAAGAATTTGGATAAATATAAAATCAGTTTACAAATGTGAAAATGTTTTGCTATATACTTAAATAGTTATGTATCCACAATTGTGAAAAAAATATATTGGTTACAGAGGTGAAAAATACTACAAATGTGATTATATGATTCTACAGATGTGACAGGCAGAGTTTTCTCTTAATCAATAGAATATTCTCTGAGGATCATTTATGTTCTTTAATGACAATATACTGTTGGATATTTTTTCAGTTACCTTACCAAATCCACCTGATTAGTAACGGGTATCGATGTCAATTAAGAGTTAGGAAATGCTAAGCAACAAGGATTAATACTTTACTCCATCAAGCTGGGAAAAATAGTGAGATAAAGAATTTAAATTGGTTCTCAGCAGTCTGCAAAATAGTGTTGTTTGATTCTTCTCTAGCTCGACGCATAACATTATCTCTGATATAAAATCTTGTCTCCTCGCAATTTGTATATTTTTGATAAGTAATGCATTGATTGTACGAAAAGGAACAAATAAAAACTTGAGAGTAAGATACACTATGGAATCAAGTTCACTGAACCTGTGCCATCTAAGGATGAAAGGTACGTACAAATAACAAGACAGACCAACTTACTCAGTAGAGTATTTAAATATGTAAACAAGAGCTACACCCATGGCTCGCCATGCCAAATCATGACACGCTCTTTATGATATATTACCCCCACCACATAGGGTTAGAACCTAAAGTGCTTGGCATATAACTTGTGTCTTCATACTGTGATTGCATACACATATTTTGGTCAATAAATATTTGGAAATGGACAAGACTTAGTTACAAACAGACGGACAGACATATGGAGGGTGTCATAACGACACTAAAGCGTAAAACCTTAGGGAAAAGAAATATATACATATTTTTGAAACACATATGTACAACATTAATGAATACTTATGCTCGGTGATGTGATGTGACATGGGAAAAATCGTACCTCTGAATATATTTTTCAATTATTGAGGACCTCCTTTGCAAAAGGTTTCTATACCTGCGACCAAATCCATTACATAGGTATTTGGGTGAATAAATTATACAATCTTGCAGACTTCTGCACATTTAAACATAGTAGTTTGTCACATATAAACATAGTATTTTGTCACATATAAACATAGTATTTTGTCACATATATAACCTAAAGCTTTTATATATGCATCAGATGTTTACATATATTGCCGAATACTTTCACACGTGTAACACAATTTGTTTCCATATTAAGTAGATGTTTACATCGTCAACCCAAGTCATTTTTGAAAAGATAATAACTAATTTTTTATTACATAAATGGTGGTAGATTTTCATATATGTTACCATATTTGTTTTATATATGAAACCCAATCTTATCAGTACAAGAATCCGTTGTAACCCAATATTATCGATACAATAATCCGTTGTAACCCAATCCTATCGGCACGAGAATCCGTTGTAACCCAATTCTATCGGTACGAGAATCCGTTGTAACCCAATCCTATCGGTACGAGAATCCGTTGCCCAATAGTAGGACATGAGGAGAGTTTTAATAAGGGTGCAAAGAAAACAGACAAAGGCAGTAGCAACTTTTGTTGTTGTTGTTGTTGCTGCCCATAACAAATTAGAAGTGTCAAGTAGCTAAGTCATCCTCTGATTTTAAACAATAGGAAACTAATTGTTGTTGTCTCTAAGTCAAGTATGTATCAGGCAATAATAATGTTTAGCAGAGTCATATGCTGTTTTAACTTGTGAAGACCGCATTTGCTGCGTATCACTTCTTGTTAGAAAAAAAGCCTACCGTAGCAAAACCATAAAATAATGAATTGTCCTCTAGGGATACGTACAAATATACATAGATGCATACATCCATCCATCCATCCGTCCATACATACATACATACTTACAAGCATGTATGTATATATGCTCCTTATTAATCATGCCAGCTAGAATGGGTCACAATTTTTGCACTTTCACTTATATTCACATCATCTTTCATTCACTAATTCTTATAACTTTTGCTTAAAATATCATATAAGTAGGTGCATAATTAAATATATACCGGTAAATAAACACACGTTTGAACTAATTATCTTAATAATAATTGAAGCAAATAATTACGTTAAGTAATCGATCAATAAATAACATTATATTTAGTACACCGATGAATGTCAAATGTTTTAATGCACCGAAGACTTTGAAGCCAGCTATAAACTATTTGGCGTATCAAAAACTTAAGTTTATGCACAATTGTTTTGTTTTTTTTGCAATAGACCAAGAAGAAAATAGGTAAATAAATACTCTTACATTCATCATGAGTCACTTTTAGCATGTTTGGACATTTTCAGTATAAACGACGCCATTTACTACGTAGAGAAGTGTTTGTCAGAACGAAATTTTAAAAAAAAACGGAAGTAAAGAACTGCAGATGAGTAAAACACTTGTGAGCACAACGTGAAAATTATCCTTTCTGTCACTTTTTAAAAAATCAAATTCATATTTTCAATTAGCAACCATAACGATCACGTATGAAAGAAAAATATAATTTTCCCCTCAAAACTACTTTGATGACAAAATCTTTTAGAAAGCCGATATTTTAAGAATGTTCCAAATTATTGTATTTTAATACGTGCACTTTTTCCAGTTTTTAAGATAAGACGAAGAGTTATCACGATACCCATAAGGATATATTTTTATAGTTTGTGATGATATATCAAGGAGGTATAAAATGAAACCTTCTAATTACTTGGCATTTCGGTCTTATTTTTACAGATCATTTCTCATGCTTAAGAATTCCTCGGTAAGTTAAAATTTGAAAGCTTTTAAAGATACATTTATGGTTTCATTTAAATTAAACGGACAGATGGGTTATTGCTACATTTTTCTGCACGATGACTTTTAAAAAACACGGATATTAATTTTGTGAACACATGTCTCATGATTAAAGTAAAATATTTTGTTTACTTAAGCTTAATTCTGATGTGACTGTTTACTCTAGAGTTTGAAAGTACAAATTCGAAGATTTCTACTGAAATAAAGTTTCTTTATAGTAATAAATGAACATGAAAGTGTTTGCGATGGCTTCTATTTATTCACTCTTTCTCGTGTCATATATATATATATATATATATATATATATATATATATATATATATATATATATATATATATATATATATATACAGAATCAGTACCCGTAATGAGCACCTTAATGACAGACGCGTGTAGCGACAAGTAGTGGCTAGGAGGAGGTAAATATGAAGAACTTTCCACTGGAAAGATATATACAAGTGGCGATAACTCCACTCCCAAGGAAAGTATATGCCTCATAATGTCAGCGGCGATAAGAGTGTATGAGAAACTCTTTACAAGCATGACTCTTCGACAATCGTGCTTTGCTAAGCAATACTTTATATTCATCTGTTCAAAAATGGGAGTTCCACTGAAAGTAGCGGAGACTCTAATCTGCCCTGCTGGAATAATGCACTGTCAGATCAGACCGCGTATTCTTGAAACGTTTGAGCAAGAAACTCAAGCTCAAATTCAAACAACTAAAAATGCAAATTTAAAGTATTGAAATCGAACCTGCTAGTAAAAACAAACATTACGATATCCTGAAAGTTCTATGAGCCTGACTTTGTTTTCTTTTATATTACAGATCGTCAAAGTTTTTAGACTTTGAACATGAGATTGAGTTTCTTCCTTATAAAGCTTTTAGAATACAGGGACAGGGTCAACATCACTTGCTCTACTTATGACTGAAAAGAAAACAACATCGTAGTCGATGATCACTTGAAATATCTGGAGCTCATGGAAAAACACCTTGAAAGTTATACAGTATTCGCCATATTCAAACAACTAAAATCACATGATTACAATACGGGTGAGCTGTACGTAAGACGCCATGTTGTTCAAATGGGTTACTGGAACGATTCGAGATGTTCCTCTATAAATGGTATACTGTCCATTATTCATATATTTGGTTGCATGGATTACAGAAAAGACCCTATCCAACACAGTAAAATCCACTGTCACTTCATCGCCCGCCCCTTTCCTCCTTTTCCTGGAAACACTTATCTTAATATAAAAGTTTGTTTAATGTTCCAGTAAAAACTAAAAATTGGAACCAGAATACTGCATATTGAAAACTTAACATTTTTAATTCACTATAAGGCTGTTTTTGTTGATTTCAACCCTTGATTTACTTGTAAAACCTTTATGTCGTAGCAAGGCGCAAAAGTAAACGGTGTGCATGTCCTGCTTGAGGACAAAGATTACTCTTATTAGAGGAGACTGGAAGCCCAAGAGTAACAATATTAATAGTAGTGCATTTCAGGCAACATTTAGGTCTTGATCCACACACACACACACACACACACACACACACACACACACACACACACACACACACACACACACACTTGTTCAATGAAATTAGTGGGACACAAAAGTGATGATATATCAACTGTATTAGGCATGGGGTGAGGATCCTAATAAATCAAATTTGAAGCATAATATTTCAAAACATTAAGAAGAAATATGTAGTTGGTGACCTACATTACTCTATCAATAGTAAACAGTCTGAAAATCACATATATTTTAGCATGGAGTATAGTCAATATTTAAATTACTCCATTCAAGACAGTCACATTCAACTACTCTAACACCCATCCAAGACAGTCACATTCAACTACTCTAACACCCATCCAAGACAGTCACATTCAACTACTCTAACACTCATTCAAGACAGTCACATTCAACTACTCTAACACCCATCCAAGACAGTCACATTCAACTACTCTAACACCCATCCAAGACAGTCACATTCAACTACTCTAACACCCATCCAAGACAGTCACATTCAACTACTCTAACACCCATCCAAGACAGTCACATTCAACTACTCTAACACCCATCCAAGACGGTCACATTCAACTACTCTAACACCCATCCAAGACAGTCACATTCAACTACTCTAATACGCCATTCCTTCATGTTAACAGTCGTTATATCTTAAAGGGATTTTAATTTACTACTGAAAATCATTCACAGGCAGACACAGGATATTTATATGTGCTTGTTATTCACAAATGAAACCAAACTGTTGCATATATAGTAAGGTATTGCATAGATAGTAAGGTAAGTGTTTAATACAAATGTGGGGTCACTGTACGGCTGTTATTCTCTTTTAATACATTACCATTAACTACTAGCTTAGCAGGTTTAATCAGTCTAACCTGCATAAAAAGGGGTCAATGCCTCATGTGTACCTCAGCAATCTCTTGTGGGTAGTTCCTGTCAATAGAATAAACAATGCCTTTCAATAATCGTGCATGCTCCATGATATACTCTACATCACCATAGTCCCCAAACGCCACTATTATGGGACGTTTATTGCTCATAACCTCAGAGTAACGCTGAGTCCTCTTGCACACTCCAAGCCTCTGTGCACGGAACAAGTGCTTCCTGCAAGAACCCCAATTGCTGAATAAACTTTCGAATAAGTTTAACACACTTTAAATTTTTCGTTTTCGGGATATTCGGCCAGATTTTCGTAGACTCAGTACGAATAGCCCTTTTTTATTCAAATATTCGCAGACTCTCTTATGCTTGAGGCAAGGTCAAGGTTGTTTTAAAATCTTGTCTGAAATTATCAGTAAAATAAGCATTATATCCATTATATAACGACCTACTCATGCCACAGAAACAATGTAATATTAAGATCTTGCTTAGGTTTCAGTAAAAATGTATTTTGTATGGTCATAAATCCTAAACATTTGAAGGCAGCTTTGCCATACTTTGACTGAAAAATAAATGAAAATTGCCCTTTCATCTCCATGCACTCCAACCCTCATTCATTTCAGACCAGATTGTACAGCGACATAACTAACTAACTTTGAAGTATATGTTTATTATAAACATTGTATTTTTATATATATTCACACTTCCATGATTACATCTTAATTGCAAATTACTATCATCCCATAATTAGAAGAATCATAAGCGTATGGATGATGCATACGGCAAGTAAGGAATACATATTTCTAGGGAACGTTTTTAGTTAATTTTATCATTACCAACCCAACCAAGAGTATTTTTACATTACATATTTCTGGGGAATGTTTTTAGGTAATTTTATCATTACCACCCAACCAAGAAGTATTTTTACAATAATTATAAGCAAATATAAGTTATTCAAATACCTAATGAATATTATTTTTCAGTTCAAAAGCTTTAAATATATGAACACTTGAGTTGCTTGTAACTGTAATATTTTCTGAATTTACAAGTTCAATGAATTTAAACATATTTAGTCTTTTCCAATAATACTTATCTATATATTTAAACCTTAAATCTGTATGTAAGTGACACTCTAAAGTAAAATGACACTCACCCTCTTGTGAACTGCATATGGAACATAGTCTTTCTTCAGTTGGTTTGTACGGTCTTGCCCACCTACCTGCCTCAATTTCCAGTCTATGTGATGACATTCGCAATCAAGACATAACACTTCTAAATATTGAAATGTGGACATTATCAAGATATCCTTTAGGTTGAAAGGAAGCAATCTTAGGTAGAAAAAAATTTCCATAACCTTTCCATCCAATTCAAAATAGAACTATCAGTCAGTCTTTGTTTGAAGAACTCACAAACATGTAAATAATACTTACTCTTTGATTGAGCCAAACTACATAGAATCCCCGTATAGACAACAAGTCTCTAACCAGATACGCCCAGTTTATTTTATGTGGTAACCTTACTAAATCATTCAGCATGATATTATACATAGATCTTGAGAAGCCAGAATATTAAACCAGTATTTGATAGTAATATAATACCTTTTCACAATAAAAATGTTCTTACAAGTTTACCATAAATAAAATCCTCATAACTCTTTTAAGAAACTGTAAATGTAGTCTTTCAATATAATTAGCAGGTTGAATCTCCATACCTCACAACAATAGTTCAATATTGCCGATATTAATTTATCAAAAAGACTAATTACGTAGCTTGTCTTCAAGCAGTAAATTTATAAATATATCACTGTAATAAAAATATCGCTCTATGGGGCCTGGCCAGCTAACATAATATGTGCTTCATCAAACAATCCGTCAGCTGTAAGAACAATACCAAGGTATGTAATCTGTTAACATTTTTTTAGTGTCGTGTCACCATAAGTAAACTCCATACTTATTGTTAACCTAGCATCTTTTACTAAATATCACAGTCATTGTCTTACAGACGTTCGCCTTAAGTTTCCAACTATTGCAATATTCGTCCAAAAAGTCTAAACAGTTATTTTATAAAAAAAAGTTTTAAAGGTTCCTTTGACATAAAGATAGACGATGCATACATGTAAAAAATATATAAAAACTGGTACAATATTTCAACCATAAGACAAACATGTATATAGTTCTAGACAATTATGTTTCGTCACTGTAAGATGAAAGGAAAGAAGCTGCAAAAGAGAGAGAGAAAATGGAGAACAGTAAAAGAAATATTGCTTACATATATATTTTAAAGATAACGTATCAATATATATGGAAAATGTTAGCATATTTACAAACAAATATGAGAAACATGCATATATAGGAATACTCATTCGCAAAAACATCCACATACATACATATATGCACATTCAGATATATACATCATTCCCATCTACACACAGATGTATACATACGTATCCCCCCCCCCACACACACATGTTTTTCCAATAGCATAGTTTGTGACTCTATTAACTGTTTGTACAATAACCATATATTGTCACAATTTTTCCATTTACAGTTTCTATAAGCGCTATATTTTTCTGCATTAATGTTAAAAGCAACAATCTTTTTGAACTGAGATAAACTTGGCCTGTCTCTATTAAATATACATTTATTAATATATTGTTTTGCATATAGAATTATCAGATTAATTATATTATCAGTGTCACAACCCCGCTACCGTATTATAAATAATACTGCAGATCCACTACGGCATTATAAATAATACTGCAGAAGGTGTGCATTAAAATTTAACGACTCACGAGCCCTCAGTCAGCAATTCCGACTTTCTAAATACATATAACAACTCAAGGTTGAATAGATAACAATTTTTTCAAATATACGAATCAATGCAAGAATTTCATGGACACAAATCTTCAGTTCAATATATCATAATACAATAATGGGCCGGGTTGACCAAATGCCATTTACACTTTAATTCTTCATATGGAAATTACTGTCCTTTTGTGAGAGAGTCTCTGTTCAGTGAGTTGTCCCAAGTACTCATCTGTTCGAATGTATCTTCCTTCCTCCTTCCTTCCTCTTCCTCCTTCTGTAACCGTGCCTCTTGGGTACACCCTGGAAGTCTACTCGACTTCCTTCGGCCTTTCTCTCGGTGTCGTCACTGCGTACACCCTGGGAATCTCTCAGCGCCGACTCTTACGGGCACCCTGGGAGCTTCCTGAAAAATATAAGGGACGTACACCCTTGTCTCCCTACTCTATTCTTTGAAATCTACCACTCTCTCGCGGACCTTCCATTAGACTAATGGGCGAACAATTTTACCAGGCCCTATGTACATATCAATTTCCACTTATCTTATACATGCCTTGCGCTCTACGCACGAATAGTATTACTCAATGAATATTTGTAACACAGTCAAACAACATCTAAATGTTGATATGTTCTGACACAGCAATCTACCCATCGTTATTAAGTAATCATTCCTACTGCATGCGTCCTAAGAATTACAGAATTATTCATATAAATACATCTGCACATAAATCCAACTCAGTCTAATTCCGCATAGTGCTCAATCTACATTCTGATAAATGTAAGTACATGTCATAATTCAATTCTCTAATAAATTCAACAATATGATATGATTAAATATTCTATTAAATTCAACTATATGTTATGATTAAATATTCGAATAAATTCAACTATACATGAGGATTCAATATTCTAATATATTCAACTCTCTACTCAAATCAAGCACAAAGACTCGGCCAAGATACCGTCTTACCTTTTAGAAGCTTGTTTACCCAGTTCAATTCCCTTCTTTTTACGAGTCAAGTCTCGGAGTGGCTTTTAGCTAAAATTCCCTCCACAACGTAAGCTTTTCTGCTTTACTTAGAAAATACGTCTCTCTCCCTCGAGAACTAGCAGCTCACTGATGGGTCTATGCGCGTTTACGAATAAGAATGAACCATTTTCCTGCCTAAAGGGTTAGCCCCTCCCACCGGTAGGTTTAGCTTCTCTCATCCCTAATTGGTCGACACGCCTATCGTTTGATTTTCTTTCCGCCTGGGTCCAGGTTTCTTCACACCTTCTTGGCGCGCCACGGGGTATCCGGCCCGAATATGTCCTTCGGCAATAGCCCCGCTGCACAAGGATTAAATACCTTTGAAGCCAATTCAGAGATCCGAAATTATGTAACTCCTAGGAAGACGTCCGGCCCCCATGCTATGATTTCCGCAAAATTCTGCCCGTCAGTTCGTTACAATCAGCCTGAGTTTTATCTCTAATTCCAAAGATAATATTTACTTTTGTGAATTCCAAATTATTTGTATGACTACATTTACATTTCATCCATTGTAAAATATCATTTATAAAAATCTAAGTTATGTGACAATCCAAAAAAGATATGAGTTATTGTCTCTGCGTGTAACATACAAAATGAGCAGAGCTCGTTTGGGATAATTCTGATTCTGTTCAGAAATGCATTCGTAGGCAAAATTTTATGTAATAATTTCAGCTGCAACCATATGAGATTTGGACATTTCAAAGTTTTATATGGTAACAAGAAAAATTTCTGCCACTCGTCATCTTCTAAATTGCCAAATTCAAAATTCCATTTCCTTATACAAGTTGGTACTTCATTGTTTCCAGTCAGTTTTTCTCATATATACCTCTACATCCTTTTTATTTCTTATAACGGTATATACAGCAATATTTATAAAAGGCTGCGGCAGATTTGAATTGTAATTGACACTAAATTAATTTTTATAGGACTTTATAGCTTAAAGTATGCCTTGAAAATCTATGAAATTAATGTTAATAAATCATCTATTTTTAAAACTATCAAAACTTATCCATGAACCATTTTCGTTAATAAAATCATTCACAAATCTAATGACTTTCTGAAACCATGTTTTATAATACATACTTTTTCCATCTATTGTAATACAAGGATTAAACCAGATTTGTGTTTCTAAAAAAATGTTCAGCTGTGACCATTTCGAATGATCTAGTTAACTCTAAATATGCTTAAAAGAATTCTAACCAAAAAGGAATAAGATCGTTTTTCACGAAGTAAAGAAAATCTGTTCCAAATAAAAAAAAAATTATAAATATTTGATACTGAAAATTGTAACAAACGTTTCCATTTAGATTCATTAGACGATATTCTTCTAAGTCATGTAATTTTCGACGCATTCACAAACTTAAATATATAAATCAGTTTTAATACCCCTCATGATAATCCTTCAAGGCAATCTTTCATGATATACAAACTTGCAAAAGACCTGTTTGGACTGATTTTGGAATGACAATAAAAGATGGTTAACTTTAGAGATAGCTAAACTTTTTATCACAGTTATCCTTCCAAATGGAGTTAAAAACCTCTTATTAAGCAGAATTAGCAGATGCTTGATTTCACGATTTTTAGACGGATAATTAAGAGTTGTAATTTTTTCCAAATTAGTTGAAAACTTTATACCTAAGACAACAAACTCAGTACAACCCCAATCAAGTTTATATTCTGGACAGTATTTCTTGTTACTGCCTGTTCTCCTTCCTATCCAAACTACCTTTGTTTTTTCAATATGTATACTAAGACCAGAAAATGTGGAATATTGATATAAAAGATGTAAAGCAGACACTAGAGATTTCTCAGAATCATCAAGAGTAAGTAATGTATCGTCAGCATACTGAGAACGAACATAGGTTATATTACTTATGTTAATTCCCCTAATATTGTCATTTTTTCTTACCATACGGGTTAACATCTCTGCACACATTATAAAAATATATGGGGAGAGTGGATCCACCTGTCTACATCCTCTTTCGATAACAAACCAATCTGAGACTTGACCATTATAATTAGACAAAATTTTATGTTTCGATAAAAAAGCTTTATCCAATTTATCATCGGTTCATCAAAATTTAAAAAATACATAACTGTATCAATAAATGGACATCTAACTGATTCAAATGCTTTTTAAAAATCAATCAAAAGAACCAGTCCAAGAATAGTGTGCTTTTTGGTGTAAAACATTCAATCATATAAGTTCCTAATGTTCTTTCCAATGTATCGTCCTTTTAAAAACCCTGTTTGATCCTTATGTATAATTGTGGGAAGCACAGGTTTAATTCTACTTGCAATACATGCAGAAACAACTTTGAATTATACATTTATATGTGAAATGGGTCTCCAATTTGAAATATACTGCTTAGGTTTATCAACTTTTGGTATACATATAATAACTCCTTCTTTCTGAGTGGAAGATAATTCACCAAGTTTATACCCAACGTTAATGGCCCTCACTAGAAACTGTCCAATATCTTTCCAAACACATTTATACAATTCTACCGTGAATCCATCAGATCCTGGACTTTTTTCATTAGGCATATTATGTAGAACATTTGCAGCTTCTGTATATGATATGGGACCATTGTAGGAATGTTTCTGTAAATCGTTCAGTCTAGGAATGTCTATATAATTAAGTAGCATTTCAAGCTTGACAGGATCAATTTCAAACTCTCATAGTCATCCCAAGAAGGATATTCTGGTTATTCAAGGAGACTGGAATGATAAGGTAGGAGAAGACGCACAAGCAGACTGGCGGTAAGTCCGTGGTCCATACTGTAACAAGCAGACCAATGAGAGAGGTCTCAAGCTCCTGGACTTCGCCACATACAATAACCTAGTGCTAACGAACACCCTTGGCAACCACAAACTATCCAGAAGACGGAAAACATCACAACCAGATTCATTACATCTTGGTGAGAAAGCGCTTCCGGTCTAGCTTAAACATTGCCAGAACACGTAGCTTCCCAGGAGCTGATATATGAAGCGACCATGACTTGCTGACGATGACTATCAAACTTCGTCTGAGGAAGACCAATAAGCCACGACAAGTTAGGATCAGGTTCGACCTTGAAAAACTTAAAGATCCAAGCGTGGCACAAGCATTTGAACCATCAATAGGCGGCAAATTTGCACCACTCACAATTCTGGGACATGAAGAAATAAACCTAGACTCCTTGATCATCACCTTCAACAAGGCAGTAATATACACAGCCGGAGAGATCCTTGGCAAGCATCGTAGAATAAAGAAGCCTTGGGTCACAGCAGATATCCTCGACCTCTGCGATGTGAGGAGAAAACTGAAGAGTAAGCGAGGAGACCATGAAGGAGCAATAACACACAGGGAGATTAACAACAGGATTAAGAAGAGCATAAAGAAAGCAAAAGAAAGCTGGTCTAACCTAAGCTGGACCAATGCAAAGAAGTCGAGAAAAGCCTGAACCAGAATGACAGTAAAAGGGCATACCAGTTGGTGAAAGACCTGACAACAGAGAAACAGAGGAGATCTAATACGATTCAGGACAAGGCTGGTAAGAGTCTGACAGAAAACCAAGACATTCTTAACAGATGGACGGAATACTGTTCGGAGCTTTACAACCAGGAGACTTCTGGAGACCAAGCTGTACTAAACGTACCACTGACCACAACAGAAGTTCACCACCCGATCCTCAGGGACGAAGTAGAGGCTGCAGTAAAGGCGCTAAAGAAGGGAAGTCAGATGGGGTAGACAATATACCAGCAGAACTTGTTAAAGCAGGAAGAACTTCCAAGATAGATGTCCTCGCAACAATCTGCAACCAAATCTGGCAAACAGGAGAATGGCCCACCCCATGGACCTAGTCTCTGATCGTGACTCTTCCTAAAAAAGGAATCTACAACTGTGCCAGAACTAGCGAACAATCAGTCTCATCAGTCACCCAAGTAAGGTTATGCTTAAGATCATCCTCAATAGACTGAAACCCCAAGCAGAGCACATCATTGCGGAAGAACAGGCAGGTATCAGAGCAGGACGTAGCACTACAGAACAGATCTTCAATCTTAGAATCCTCTGTGAAAAATATCTCCAACATCAACAGAACCTCTATCATGTCTTCAGTGACTTCAAGAAGGCTTTCGACAAGGTATGGCATGCAGCCCTGTGGGCCACCATGCTGATATACAACATAAACGCAAAACTAATCCGCACTATAGAAACCCTGTATGACAAAGCGACTAGTACAGTTCTCGTCAATGGCAACATAGGAGACTGGTTCAGAACCACAGTCGGAGTCAGACAGGGGTGCCTTTTCTCACCCACTCTCTTCAACATCTAACTGGAAAGGATCATGTCCGACGCCTTTGGAAGACCATGAGGGCAGTGTCAGTGTTGGAGGCAGAACAATCACCAACCTGCGCTTCGCTGATGATATCGATGGCTTAGCAGGAGATGAAGAAGAAATGGAAACCTTAGTGAACCGTCTCAATCAAGCATCGCTAAGATATGGGATGGAGATCAACGCTGAAAAGACAAAGCTAATGACAAACAACCCGAGTGGCATCCAAAAGGAAATAAGAGTGAATAGACAGAAGCTGGGCACAGTAACAAGCTTCAAGTACCTAGGTGCTATCGCCTCTGATGAAGGTTCAAAACCCGAGGTACTTTCCAGGATTGCACAGACAACAGCTGCTCTGGCTAGGCTGAAGGATATTTGGAAAGACAGCAACATCACGCTTGGGTCCAAGATCAAGCTTATGCGCTCCCTCGCCATGTCCATATTCCTATATGGATGTGAGACATGGACCCTAACCGCAGAATTAGTGAGAAGAATCAATGCCCTAGAGATGAGATGTTATCGAAGGATCCTGAAAATATCATACTTAGACCACGTCTCTAATGCGGAGGTGCGCACTAAAATCCAAGGTGCAATTGGACCTTATGAAGATCTGCTCACCACTGTAAAGAAACGCAAACTAAGATGGTATGGTCACGTCTCACGCTCAACTGGCCTGTCAAAGACAATCCTACAGGGCACAGTGAGAGGAAAGAGAAAATGAGGCAGACAGAAGAAGAGATGGGAAGACAATATCAAAGAGTGGACAGGCATGGACTTTGCAAAGTCCCAAAGAGCAGTGGAGAACAGGGCGAAATGGAGAGAGATTGTCGCAAAGTCATCAGTGGCGCCCCTACGACCAGCAAGGTTACAGGAGAAGTGAAAATGAAAGTATTCTATACATATGTACTTTTCACACTTTCATATTCTTTATATAAAAACAAACAAATGTTTCAACAGGGAACTCCAAAATAAAACAAACAAGGCAGTGATTTGTGTCTCGGAATTGTATAAATCCCTTTTATTTATTAAATACATGTACTTGGTTTTTCATTGTAACAACGATACCCGAGGGTGATTTATGTATATTGTACAATATTTCGAAACAGTGAGTTCGGTTCACCTTATGCCGCACATGCGAAGTGCCTTCGATGGGAAAAACCGAATACATCAAGCGCAGGGACGATGCAGGGCTGCATCGTCTGTGTATAAATGCCTCATCGTAAGACTAAATCTTTACATTACGGAACGTCTTGTCAGTGAGCAGTCTACTTAAGGATTTGCACATCTTCAGCTGTAGAGGTATGTAAATTATTTATCAATTTCTGATGTATATTTTCTATGTAGCTTCGACTTGCGTAGTACATTTAAATATTTTCTATTCTTGTTTGTGACTTAACAAGAGATTTATATTAGCAATATAAAGTTGCACTTTTAGGAAACGTTTAGTACCATAGGATTATTATCGGACACGGGTAGGTTCACTTCTGAACTTGTTTATTGCTTTGTAATGTTGTGCCGATACTGTAATTTGTATAATCTTACCGTATATAACGTCATTACGTGTTATCGTATACGCCCGTGTCAATCATAATACACGGTGTTAGATTTATTTTCAGCTGATCAGAGTCAACGAGGTCCCAGCTGTAGAGCCGACCATAGAAGTTGACTATAGCAGCTGTAAAGTTAACCATAGCAGCCGTAGAGCTGAATTAACAGTGTGTTGCTTGAGTACCAGGTGAACGGGCGTTGCTGACCGATTGGTGGGCGCTGATCGCTTGATTGACCAAGGAATTGAATGGTGGTCGGTGACTACCTGTAATGCTGACTGCTTGATTGACCAGTGTGACTGATAGCCAAGTGTGCCACTGACGTGTGTGTTTTTTTAGCCGTGGGCTAATTTTGGGGTTTGTGATACCTAGTGGTTTGGGATTGTAAAGATATTGTGTGTGATATCTATCCCATTGTTTTCATCATTTTATTATTTGAATCAAATACCAGTATACATTTTTACTATATGAGTAAAGTACATCATTTTTACTATTTGAGTAAAACACATCATTCTTTTCGTCGTCTGAAAGTACTGTGAATCATTAACATTTGTCTTTGTACTGTGTATTTATTTATTTGTATTCACATTTGGGTTACATTATTAGGTTCGTGCTAATTATGTTAATTTTTCCAATATTTGGACCTTATACACGCACGTATTAATCATAACTTTTTTCCCATTCAAGTCGTTCATCAATAAACATTGCATTTTGTATCACCATCAAAAGTGTTCTGTTATAAATCCGAAATCCAACCCGGTTATCTTGTTACAATCTGATAGAATATTAGGGTCGTCTATATCAAAATACTTGACCAGATCATAGATACAGGACAATGCAGTTAACATTGTTTATTACGCTACAGCCACCAGAATCAACATATGTGTACTTGTCAACTCTACCAGCATTACCATTCATAATGCGATAGCCGTTTTGCTTACAGAACTCAATCAACAGAAGTCCATTATAATCTGGTTTGACAGTGTTTTGTGAAACACGCGGTGGTATATAACTATTGACTACATAATCATCTGGTAGTACCGATATATGACGGCTTGTGTCATTGGAAACAAAATCGTCATAAATACATGTTCTGTTGTTTAAATAACCGCATATAATTACGTTACTTTTATATTTTATGTTCTTAGTAGTTAATCTCTTGCCTATCGAACATATTAGTTTCTACCATAGATTGTCGACTCGATTCATATGGTAACACATAATTCAATCATACATGCAAATCATTATCTAAACCTAACTTCACGCCACCAAGTTTAACCCATAAAATATCATCGTCGTCTTGAAATACTAAAGTATCATTCCCTGCAAGATTAGTTCTAATATCAACACTCAACATCTCCAGAATCTCTTACAGCTTTTCTTATTTAATTTATGATGCAATACAAAAGTCTCAACATTTTCAATATACAAGTCCAAAAATTAATTTGTCCAAATTTCGTTCAAAAGTACTATGTCACTATTTACAAATATTTCAATCAGTTCTTTGCTTTTAAGTTTACTTATTCTTTTTGCAGAAAGCCCTTGAATGTTCGGCAATGAAAAACGTACATTCTCTTTGGATCTTCTGCATTTCCCCATGACATTTCTGTGTCAGACTCGTGATCATTAGTGTCAGACTGATTGTTACCCCTGTTCTCATCATTCAGCCTGTTGATTATAAACTGAGATGAACTTTGGTCTCTGTTCTGCGAAATACTATTACTCTTACACGTAGTCCGATAAATCACCCCACACCACACCACCCCATCCCCGCCCCAAATCTGTACTGATATTGATGGACGGTTTTTAGGTCTGATGTCACCTATTCACTAAATCGCGCAATTGATGCAGACAAAGGTGTCCGCAACGCATCAATGTACATTTCAGATAATTACCAGTATTTCTCGCATTATGGCTGAATGAACGGTCCTATGGGCGATCTGTACAGAATATTTCCGGATCAGATCCTATGTTTGCCAACTTGTAAATCCACGTGGAATCCCACAATCCTACTTCCTGTGGCCATTTCTAAGTTTGTAGATACATACACTTTTCCATCCGATACCACAAGCATACCGATGCGACTCCCGCTCATTCGCTCATTTGAAAGTTTCCTTTGCTTTGGTCATGTAACTTGCCTTGATCGTCCCTGGATTTTGTCAACGGAAACTTTCGGAATGGTTGCTGTATATGATAGATCGATCGGAGGGAACTCTTAGGCACGTAGTCTCAGTTGGTTCAATATTGGTTCAATATGAGCAAATGCAATATTCATAAAATGTTCTAGTCAGCGAATTCATCTTTTAAGACATTCCCATTAACTACTATCTTAGCCGATTTAATCAGTCTAACCTGCATAAAAAGGGGTCAATGCCTCATGCGTACCTCAGCAATCTCTTGTGGGTAGTTCCTGTCAATAGAATAAACAATGCCTTTCAATAATCGTGCATGCTCCATGATATACTCTACATCACCATAGTCCCCAAACGCCACTATTATGGGACGTTTATTGCTCACAACCTCAGAGTAACGCTGAGTCCTCTTGCACACTCCAAGCCTGTGTGCACGGAACAAGTGTTACCCGCAAGAACCCCAATTTTGCTGAATAAACTTTCGAATAAGTTCAACACAGTTTTCTCCGTATTGTTCCTCAATGCACCAAAATAAGGGTTATTACGCCAACTGTTTTTACGCCAACAAGTGTTACCCGCAAGAACCCCAATTTTGCTGAATAAACTTTCGAATAAGTTCAACACAGTTTTCTCCGTATTGTTCCTCAATGCACCAAAATAAGGGTTATTACGCCAACTGTTTTTTAATTCAATGTCAATTGATTTGAATGCAGGAACTTTAAGCATGTCAGTATATTTGTTTGTAGCCTCAATAGCCTTTTCAAAATATGTACATGTGTGAAGCGTGGCAGTTTTAAATAATGACATACCTTCATTTGTGAATTGTTTATCTTTTTTTACACTACATGTAGGCCCTCAGAAATGATAAAAAGTTTGTTTTCTAATGATCCATGCTCAAAACGTTTCACCTCTACAGCACTGTCACACGTGCTTTCCCGTTTTCGTTTCTTGTGAGAATTTGAAAATCACAGTCATCATCGCCACTATGCCCAGTATCAGTACATTGAAGCATGGAATGAATTCTCAGTTGGCACATTAAACTAGATAGCAAAAGTAAAAACTCCAGACCAAACAGTATTATTAGAAGAAAAACATATTGTTTGTAAATTTCTTGACAGCGAAAACAATAAATACACATGCACTGGCATCGGCGGAATCAAAACTACTTGCACTGAAGTCACGTGCATGTTGCACTATCCGTCATGTTGTATTATTGTTTCCTTTTATCACTAACTCCTCTATAGCAAATACCTACATCCGTCCTACAAACCTTGCGAAAACGTAACTCTCTCCTGATCAAGAACTGCCTATTACATCCAGAAACATACTAGAATACTCGTACCTTTATTTTTGCTTAACATTAGCCTTGACACACATTTTGATCTTCTGCTGAGGAGTTTTATTTTAATCGTTATCTGCCTGTAACATGATTATCAGATCTTAAATAAAGAAAATACAGATAGTGGTTCTGGTAAGACAGTCCATTTGTAAGTGTTATGAAGCGATGAAGCGAATTCGACACGTTTGTAACGGATTTTTACAGGAAATATGACTTGCACCTATGATGGAAAAATCGGAAAATGGAAATTATTCTGACCCCTTCGGAATGTTTGGCAGGTATGCAAGTGGCAGATTCTCAGCAAACCTGTAAAGAGTGAAGACCCTATGATATCCAGAGGCACTAGCTACAGGGAAATCTAATAATTCAATAATTAATAAACTCAGATGAAAGCATCTTATCCTGTGAATTTTCTATGCATTGTTGATAAATATACAATAAGTTACAGGGACTACTTAATAACACTATACACGTATTCATTTGTTAGTGTGCAAATACTACAAGCATTTCTTTAGATCGCAGACTTTCCATCAAAAGGGACAATGGTCAATGAAATAAGTAATTCAGTTGAGAAACTTTGATTCTTTAATTTCGGCTAGTTGTTATGACATATTTATATTTTATAGATTAACAAATCGATCTTTTTGGTTCATGCAAGTGATGCTGGGACCGTTTATGTGATGAAATTCTAGGGGACTGGTACAGATTCAAGGTCAGTCTGGTACAGGTCTTAGGTCATACCTACTTTGGAGAAGGAGGAACGGATGGATGCACTCGAGATTATGCCAGAGGGACCCAATCGATTTTCGTTACCGATGGCGAGTGTCCAGCCCATCTATGAGTAGGGATGCCAGGAGGGACTGGTATGTCAACTCCGAAAGCCGGGTTGACACTGACAGACCACCAGGATACAGTTTTGGTAGGGCAGTCAGTATATCCCCTTGAGTCCTGGCCAAGGCGACACTGCGGCCATTTTACTTCTATCAGATAGGGGTTGAGAACAATACCTTTGTTAAACAAGCATGTGTGAAGTAGCAATTGTGTGCTTCATATATTACTTAAATAATTCTTTAATTGTAGTGTTCCATGGATTGTAATAATATGCTAAGCCTATTAAATTATCGTCAGGTATTTTTACGTGCGGGCGTGTACACGATATATATATATATATATATATATATATATATATATATATATATATATATATATATATATATATATATACTGTGGTATCATCAATTTTCGTGGGGGACCAATTTTCGTGGTTTTCGTTGTTGCCCCGAACCACGAATTTAAACACCCAACGAAAAATTAGCCATGTGTGATGATGGCACACTCCCCCTCCCGCTCATTTTCTTACCGTGTGTCGTTCCTAGAGATTAAGGAACCTACTAGTATTTTATAAATCAATGTCAATACTGTAATTAGGAACTCAAATATTAGGTTTTACACGTGTTTGTTTTATTTTAAATCTTTGAAAAAAGAATTATAAAGCATTTTATATTGTTTCAATGCACACGTGTCGATACGATGTCCAATAGGTGTAATTTACACTCGCTGCCTTAATCGATTTGCAAGATAGGTAAGGATAGAGAGAAGCGAGAAAAACCATAAGGTATTCAAACATTAGTAATGTTGAAAAGGAAAGAAAGAATAATAAAAAAATAGTACAGCTGTATATGAAAATTAAATTAAATACTTGTTCAAATCGATCCTTCACTCGAGTATAAATGTTGTTAAACAATTTAAATCCTCCTGAAACAACATTTCATTGTATCAATGCATTTTTAATCCAAAAGAAAAACAAGCCTGTAAAATACTAGAACTATTGCTTGAAGTACTATTATTAATGAAACACTACGTATATACACTAATTACAGCAGAGTATTAAAGCTCACAGTTCACTGATTTTCGGACAAAGCCACTGTATCAACATCGTGTCAATCAAGTCTCAATGTACACAATTTAAATCCTCCTGAAACAACATTTCATTTTATCTATGCATTTTTAATCCAAAAGAACAACAAGCCTGTAAAATACTAGGACTATTGCTTGAAGCAATATTATTAATGAAACACTACGTATATACACTAATTAAAGCAGAGTATTAAAGCTCACACTTCACTGATTTTCAGACAAAGCTACTGTATCAACATCGAGTCAATCAAGTCTCAATGTACTCACAAATGCTTGTCAGGTAAATAATCCCCAAATTGGAGAATTAAACAAGTCCAGCTTTCTCCAAACCACTGCTAATCAGGTCACATCTTTCACTCATTGTCGGGTGTGCTGCAATTATCCATTCAGCCCGAATTGGCTTGATTAATGAGATTGCAATCAATGATCGTCACCAGTAGCATCTTCATTTTTTTCAAAATAGCATCCATGACCTGTTTAGCATACCAGTTATAGAAGTGGGATTTTAATTATTCTTTGTACTCTTTATTTATTTTCAAGTCTAGTGGTTGAATTGGTCTGTACATGAGGCAGGCACAAACAAACGCGTGTTTCCACTGTCTTTCAATTTAGTTAGCATCTTCTCACATTGATGGGCTCTAGACACATCAAATATTGCCACTGTCTGCTGATTGCATTGTGCAAAGGTCAGCCGGTCACGTGTTTTGTTCCCTTTATGGATAGTGTTTTAAGTTAGAGATCATTCAGGTAACTTTAATAACCGATTGACTTAGTGTTGTAGTCTGCGTTGGCTTCCTTTGATGTTGCGCACTCAGACGAAAACACGGTGTAAGTGATTGACCTTGACAGGTGTGTTATTTGTGATCATAGAGGCGGTAGTATTGTTTTAGTGTTGTGGGCTGCGTCGGCTTCCATTGATGTTATTCACTTGGACAAAAACACGGCGTCAGTATTGAACTTGTCAGGTTTATGATTTGTGCTCATACATGTGAAAGTATTGTTATAAACATTAAAGTGACCGCCGTTTGCGTTGGCAGAGTTTTATTATTTTGTATTATTTTTCTTGGGTATTTGTAGAGGTTAAACCACGAAATTAAACACTTAGTAATATGCAAACTTTGACAGGCAAAACCACGAATTTAAGTACCCACGAAAATGTCTTTTTTTTTTACAAAACCACGAAAATTGAGCCCCACGAAAATAAATGATACTACAGTATATATATATATATATATATATATATATATATATATATATATATATATATATATATATATATAGAGAGAGAGAGAGAGAGAGAGAGAGAGAGAGAGAGAACCATCTAGACATAAGTAATGCTCCCTGGTTGAATGTATGTATATTAAGAGATCGACAAAGTTAAGTACACATACATTTAATGTAATCCTTCCACAATAAATATATTGCAAAATAAAATCTGAAACCCTAATTATTTGTAAATAAAATCTACTTGTGTCAATTCAGAGGTTTACGATAGCTTACTATTGCACACAGGACGTATATTGTCTAAAGAGGTAAATGAGTGTCTTTATCGGTGTTCACATGAGGTGAATGGTATTAAAACATTGTATCGATGAGCTTCATTGTCTTTTGGAATAGTGAGATACAAGGACGATTTCTTGGTTAATGTTCTGATACCAAATATGACATTTATTATTTGTATTGAAGGTTATTCGAAGGTAAAAACAATTGTACCTGTATTAATAATATTTTCCGTGCTGCATGATGTATATTCATATCTTTACTTATCTTGTTGGAATGTCTTATTCTGGTTCAGTGTGTATCTATGAAATCATCCACATCAGTTTTAGAAATACCGGCATCACCAATTGCACTTTTCTATCCATTCTTTTGAAATTTGTCTGCAACGATACAAAATGCCGCGAATCAATAATCGAACCACCTAAACAACTTGTCTTTTGAGTGCATGCCAGAACTGGAAAATTTTCAGAAAGAGCAACAACAGTTGATGCATTACCATCATCGTTACATGTCCTGGAAATCATACAAGTATGCGTTTTAGAGTCTGAGACTGGGTTTTCGGTTTCAACTAATGAAAAATGACCTTTCAAATGTCAAATCGCTTGTGACTGGTTGACAAAAAATCTAAAGCTCACACTCAAGCTCAAAATTTTATTTTCTCTGTATCGCGCTTGGAAATAATAAAACTCTTGAGTTTGAGATTTTGTTTTGATCAATCATAAATGTCGTTACTTTTGAAAGGTCGTATCTGATCGGATGATAATGAAAACTCAGTCTCAAACTCAGGTTAAGAGTTGTATGATCTCCATCAGGGCCGGATTTAGGGGCAAGTAACCTAGGCTACTGCCTGGAGCGTCAGGCTTGCGGGGCTCGGGGTCGGGATGAAAAAGTTGAACAAATGGAGGGGGTGGGGTGGGCGCCAAAGACACTCCTCGCCTGAGATGCCGTTTGGTCTAGGGCGGGCCCTGATCTCCACCCATGGCTAAGTAGTCACAAAACTGTCCAAGCATACAAATTGAACTCATACTCAAAATCAAAAAGAAAAGAAGGGGTCTTTATAACGATGATCTGAATGAATCTGAATAATGGATTGTGAGACTTGCTCGAAATGCAAAATAGAAAAAGTTATAAGTGACTTTCATAAAGGTGATAGTTTCTGCAAACCATATATGAAGTATTATTGCAGGAAATGGGGACAACATAATTAGGATTATCACAAACAATAGCATGAAGAAAACAGAAAACACCTCCATGATTTATCATTTAGCAAGAGTTAACATGTTCAATGAATTGAATCAATATATTAAATCTGATACAACGTTGAAAATGCTCGACATACCATCTATCGACTTTTATCATAGATCGCGGAATTTTACTAAACAAGAAAATGTAGCTGATAATGATCTTTAAATAGATCAATACAGTCTTTGTACTTTTTTAATTTATCCGACTTTAAACAACAGAGAAAATGTTTTTACTTGTCGAACACAAAGTATACGAAAGCTACCGAAAACATGTCTAAAAGAATAAAATGCCATCTAAGAAGAAATACGGGGACACAATAAAATAGTCGAATCTATCATAACTGCAAACTTCATTAATATTGTAAATACAATTCTTAGGTCCGCTTAATTTTGATCGCTATTCTCTCTCAGCTCAAATCGTTTGCTTCGTTTTATTTGCTAACTTAATTATTTAAAGCAGTGTTTATAGTTATTTTTAAATAAAAATACTACCTATTTTCATAGCCAAGAAATATCAAATCTATTTAAAGCAGTGTTTATAGTTATTTAAAGCAGTGTTTATAGTTATTTTTACATAAAAATACTACCTATTTTCATAGCCAAGAAATATAAAATCTCGTTGTCAGCATAAAAATCTGGATCATGACTGGACGCTTCGCGTCTCGTAATGATCCGGATTTTCTAATGCTGCCAGCTCGACGTGATCTAGCAATCAAGATCGCGTTACTGTGATAATACTATATATGTATCTTCTATGCATCGTGCGAATTCATATCCATATAAACATCCACAAAAGTAGTATCGGACCTATATCTTCTAACTCAGGCGATATACCCACAAGCAGCCTTTTTTCCTCATTTTTCACAAATCAACACTCTACTCCCACCCACACCTCCCAAGAAATAAAAAGAGCTTTTTAAAAAGAAACAGTATACTTCCTGGATCAGCCACAAAATACTTTATTTTAATTTTTCAAAAATAAACAGCCCACCTCTACAAGAGAGGAAATAAATTAATAATAACAATAGCTCCCCGCTCAGTGGTCTTTCTCTGTGAAATTGAGACCCAAGCGCTTTGCATCAGGAGCAAAGCGAGTGAGACAGCATCACGCCAGGAGTCCCAAACTTTATTAGACACAACCCATAAGTCCACTGAAAGATAATCGAATAAATCTGATCGATAGACGTTGACGTTCACAGAGACTTCAAACTCTGAAAGTTGATCGATATAATTTGTCAGTTCATCTGTTCCATAATAAACACAGCTGAAAATGATCGTTAGACGCTGCAAGATGACTATGATCGAGTGGTTCTCAACCCGTGGCCCACGGGCCGCATGAGGCCGCATGAGGCCCAATTAGCACACTGCTGCGGCCCACGTGACAGTCTCTAAAAAAGGAAAGATTGCCGCCCTCGATTTGTTAGAGTGGAGCTGTCTATAAATGAGAGGTATAACAGTGTATTGATTTGTATTGCATTACTATGATAACTGACAGATAACAGATACAAAACATTATTTTTAAATGGATACACGGGAAGTAAGTTGTGTGGGCTCAGCCCATATAACACATCGAGAGCTGCAAGTGTGGCTCACGATGGTAATTAGGCCGAGAACCTCTGCTCTGATACATAAACTCTAAAAGATGATTGCTAGTCGCAAAAATCTGTGAAACTGCCATGACGCAAGCATATTACTCATGGGCTATGACAAATGAAATTTTATTCCAGAAAGATGATTACTAGACTCAAATGTCAGTATTTAATTCTGAATGTTTTATACATGATATGCCAAATATCACTGTAATAAGAAACTTTTTCACTCCCGTACATCCTTAATTCAGATACACCTAAGGTTATGATCGATTTGCTAGAAGGATAGATGAATTTAATTATGCATGCCTATCAACTATTATGTTATATTTTCAAAATAAAATAACATTAAAACTTAACTTGAATAAATAATGGACTTCGAATTGAAAAAGAAAAACAACAAACTAACAAGTAGTGTACCTTACCCGTGTCCAGCAACTCAGTTTGACGCTGCAGTTAATACAGCATTACAACAAATATATAAAAGCTATTTGTAATAACATAATTTATGTAAACGATTGGCTCCCCTGTTGAGCCTCTTTATGCGGTTCTACCATTTTGAGCCCTACTAAGACTTCCACTCGCTAGGAAAAGATCTGCGCTGATTGGCTGAAATACAGTTTATGTAGGTCATCTTTGTTTTCCTGCATTCAAGAGTGAGCAAGGAAAAGATGACAATTTTTGCCGTTTCCAACGTAAAACATTGAGTTTTATTTCATTCGAGACGGATGTGAATCGTTATTCTGTTTGTCAAACTAAGGTGGGTTCCGTTCCCAGCTTTGGCAGAGGATCTTCACAGACTTTCGTGTTTTCAGTTATCCCATTGTACTAAGTGTTCATTTATGGTGCCTCCTGTGGAGAAACCACAGCATTTTCCTTTCACGGGCAATCTGGCTCTTGTTCCTATTCTAAACAAACAAAGTTATAAAGAGAAAAATGTAATGCAACTTCTCCGACCACTGGTACTTATTTGTATCAGGATTTGTTGCAAAAGCTATTAAAGACAAGCTAGTATACAGTACAGTTTTACACCACGATGAGATTGTAATTTCTGCTATCAGTAAGTAAAACAGTATTGGTGGTATGGTGAGTAAACCAATAAGCGATAATAGCAACTTAATCGGGGTCTTAGGAAAGCTTGAAACACTGAGAGGCTTGTACAAAGATACAACGCAAACCGCAAAGCTATAATTGACGAAGTTATAAAATGCAAATCATAAACTATTGGTTGTTTGAATGTTACAGGTTATAGTTTACGTTACTTAGAGGGGTCCACAACAAAAAAAAAATTAAACGGAAAGTTTTATCACCGTAGAAGGGCAACCTGAGACGGAAATATATTTACAAATTCAATTAATAACAACGATGGCAAATTTTCAACTTCAGGTAGATTTTGCTGCTGGCTATTACAATATGCAAAATGATCTAACATCAAATTGTATTCCTTTTCCTGATTTTTGCTCATGAAAGTTTTCTCAACAAGCGTTGTTTATATCGCCCCGCTTATTTGTTTTCACTTTTTTTTTTAGACAAAACGTATTTTTGCAAGACATTTATCACTGTCAACATTTATTTATATCATTTCTTAAATGATTTATATGCTTGCATGTCAACTATGTATGTTTGCTACTGGTTATCCACACGACTAACTTAAGTAACTTCCGAATGGGGAACTTTTACTTGCTTGCTTGTGTAAGGTGTATGTAGGTTGTTTAATTAATCAAACTTTCAATTCAGAGTATCTTTTACTTACGCCGTTTAATTTGTTTCCATCATTAATTGATATTTGTGTAAGATATTGGACTTCGAAGATCGTATATAGATGTCTCAAATACTATTCCTTCAGTGATTTATTTTACATTATTGTTGTATTTTAAATGAAAGATATTGTAATTAAGTCGACGATTTTGGAAGAAGCAGTATGTATATTTTCCGACGTTTGTATTAAGAAACTGATGATTATACAGGGCTGAGCAAATCCCATAGTCCGACGTCCCAGACTAGTCATTTTCGAAGTCGGGCAAGTAAAATTTTCCAAGTCGCTAGTCCGGGACAAGTGCTTTTTAAAAAAGTCGGGCTAGTCCTTATTTTCGTGCTTTAATCACTATATCTACCTTTATTTGGCCAATCATGCCCTCCGGGCGTACTGATTCTACCCCTCTTCGTGTATACATTTACATCCGGTTACCGCTTGACTGCATATTGTGCTAAGCGACCAAATTATCGGCAAATCAAAACACGTCAAACAAAACAAAGCCAGTACGATAAATTATCAGTGTTTTAAGAGTCTTTGTTGCATTGTGTTTACTCAAGCCAGATCATCACGAGCGGCTCACTATGATTTTAATCCAGCGAGTCAGTGTAATTAAATTAATGAAAGGTACTTTACCGACATCAGTGTTGGTTTCCTTTATGAACTGATTAAATGAGAGTAATGATTCTTTAATTTATAATTGATTATACAGATGATTAACTTCCATGTGCAATATTGGGTTTGAAGCGAAACAATGACGCTAATTAATGAGCTCTCTGTGTTCGTATTTAAAAGAGAAAATGTATGTTATGATCACTTTAGAAGTAGTTGCCAAGCAAACTGATAGTTACTCTGTGGATACAATGAGTTTGCTAAATTATTTTCGCAAGGAAGGTAATAACGGCGATTCGAAGAAGGACAATTTGTTTGAAAGTGGAGGGATAAAACGTAAAACTGCTACTGAGTGTGCGGTAGCTATTTCTCCAAAGAGACATAAGCAACAATCCGTGATGGCAAAAAATATCAAATATGACACTACTAAGAGACAGAGAAATTTTCAGCCGCATTGGGCAGCTCTGTTGAAATATGGGAGGGAAGACTTGCAGGTTCTTCTTAATCATCTTGAAGTGGTTTTCAAACAGGAAGACCATCATGCCATTCATGAGCAGTATCTGGAGTTCAAAGCAAAGATGAGGGCATACAAGCAGTCACCGGATCCACTGTTGAAATTCTTGGAACACTCTTAGTGAATACTCCACCTAGTCTCAGTCAATTATGCTAACTATTAGAAATCATGTTTGTTATAAGCCCATCCACTGCTGAGTGTGAACGAGGATTTAGTTAAATGAACTTAATCAAGACTTCTTTAAGGAATTCCTTAAACCAAAAGAGTTTACAAATGCTAATGAACATTTCCGCAAATGGACCAGAGCTTGAGGACTTCAACCCAGACACAGCTATCAACTGCTGGCTTAGTGCTGGTGCAGGTGGCAGACATATACATGGACATTTTTTTCAAATCCATCAGCTAAAACATATATACATGAACCCGAGGAAGCCAAATGTATAACAACCAATGTTTTTAAAAAATTAAATTCTTTTAAGAAATAATTATGTTGTATATTATTTCGTTTGTTTTTTCAATGGATTAAGTGCATGCATCTCATCAAATCTCGGCAAGTGATTACCATTTTGGGACCAGTGAAAAGTAAGGTGGGATAAGTGAAGAGTAAGGTGGGACTAGTGAAGAGTAAGGTGGGACAAGTTAATTTTCTGAAACCACTTGTCCTGGACTAGTGGTTAAAAAAAATGTGCTCAGCCCTGGATTATATCTAAAAGAAGTGTTTTCTTATGTTCAGGTTAATATAGTGTAAAAGTATGGTCTAAACTAGTTGTCGCTAAAACTACAATAAATGAATTTAGAACTTGTTAGCATGCTTCCATCCAAAATTAATCTTCCCATTTCTTACATCAAGAGAAATATCCTTCTACGTTAATAAAGGCAGGAGAATTGCATTTTAATTTAATGAGCATGACATTGAAATTTCTAGCTCTATTGGTAACAGCAAAAATATAAAATATGTTTAAATATGAATCAGGAATTTAGTTTATATTTCGTACAAATATATTGTCAGATTCTTTCTTAGCTGTCTTCGTATTACAGCTTCAATACATTTTAACTTTAGCAAGATCTGTCTATAATGACTGGACAAAAACAGAAATCCTAGTTTCCAACAATGCAGTTAGAATTTTCAATGGAAATTCAACGTCTGAAACTTCTGTATTAAAATCAATGCTAGAAAAAGCAAAACTTCAATATGCATGAGACATTTTATTTACCTTCGTGCGTTAAAAACTATTGTAAAGTTGAAATGTGTCAGTGCAATGGCGTAGCAACCGCCCAAGCAAGCCACGCAACTGCGGGGGGCCCAGGTCCAGTGGGGGACGGGGGGAATTTGTTGCTACGCTACTGTGTCAGTGATAGTAAATAATATCACTTCAACATAAATCGATATTACATGTTTATTTAATTTAATTATACCCATTAATTGACCCAGTATATTAGTTCAAAGCTAAACATGTACGTAAACATACAGATGTGTAAATTGATAGGTAATCTAGTTATATAAATAGCTCATATAACTCCTATCTGTTGCAAGACAGTTTTTTTTCTCAGCAATGAGTAGGATCTTGCCAAGATCTTCCGCATGAATAATACAAATTTAATAACACCTCATGTTGTTATGTTGTGGTTGCATGTATAGCGCTAAATGGAATATTTAAACCGCACCTTTATCAAAACAAGGACGTACCTTACATGCTAAATAACGCCTCACGTTGTTATGTTGTGGTTATATTTATATAACTGGATAAAATATTGTAGTGATTTTAAACAACAATTTTATCAAAACAAGAAGTGATTTACCTATTGAATAAGTGTATTAGCATATGGATAAAAACTTGTGTAGTATCTGAATTAACGAGGTCCGGTCGTGAAATTTATTTTTCGTATAGATAAATTTGTTATATCATGTATAAACAGACTCAGAATTAAATTTGTAGTTTTCGGTAACTTCGGCAAAAATGTATCGCATGAATCGAACTTAAATATTCAACCCCAACCCCTCAACCCCCTTCTTTGTCCCCAAAAACTGCAAACATCATCATGATTTTAGAACATTTCTGAGACTTTTGAGTCTCTCGGATTGTCCGTAACCAAACGGAACATCGCATCCCAAACCTTTATGAAACGAAGATCTCTTTCCTCGATGTATTCTCGCTGATATAGTTCTTTATACAAATCTTTCAGATTGAGACTAGAGCTGTTTCTAGACAGGAAATTAACCAATTGTTCACTCTTTCTATAAAGATCAATCTCCGCATCTAAGTCACCCAGATTGTCATGAGGATTTCTATCCTGTCTCACATACGGTGGGGTAAAAGCCACTTGTATATTATTCTTATAGAAAAAATATTCAGCCATGTAACTCCGCCATATATCACTCACTCTCCCATGCACACTGATTGGTAGAGGAATATATCTGAAACTGTCTCTGTTCCATAATGTGGCTTGAGCATTGAAGGGTACGTAAATTCCCGTTGGAACGACAAGTGGTCTATGACTGTCCGCCGTAGCTTGAAAATCGAAAGGTACATCTCTTGTAAGCCTATATATAGCGTCAACATCAGGTTGAATATTTGCTAAAGACTGAAACACTCCAATATTTACTTTATCACTGAAATTGCACATTTTAGGGGTCATAGATTGATCCTTTATGTGTCGCAAGGGAAATCCTCTCGGCCATGCATGGGACTCGTTAATGCCGAAATAAGGATATGGATTAATGCACCGAAATGGCCCCAGCGGAATTTCACAAGGTGTAACATAGAATAATTGCGGCTTTAAATTCTTCGATTTTATATCAATTACTCCCAAATTATCATCATCAAAGTCCCAAATTACTTCAGCACCATGTTGTATCGCGTATAAGTAACCTATATTCTTTCTACCGAAGTGTTCACGTGGAATTACCAGTGAAAGTGCTGGGTAGAGGTGGTCTTGGTCTTCCAGGGAGAGAAAACGAACGTTCTCCCCAGCTTGAACTTGCCCAAGGTATAAGTTTCTGGGAGGCGTTTTTGTGTCGGCCACAATAACCAAACACCACTTTCTATCAGTGGCGATCAATCGAACGGCTTCAGATGGTCCATGAATTGTTGTCAATACAGCCCAAAAAGGGCAGTTTGAGTTTGAATCGCTCATTGCATAGACTGATGCGTCGATATCCGAAATATCCGGAAGTGTCCTTGTCACTACTCCAGAAAATACAGGCGATGAAGCCCCGCTTGTTTTCAGAGAGACACTGTTTGTGTGAAATCCAGGGCTGAACATGTTTTTATAAGACGTTGAACGATACACGTAGAAAAGTGACCCAGCAACTGCTGCAATAAGACAAGTCAGGGGTACAAATCTGGTGCGTGTCATCACTGAAGACGTATATTTCCAAATACTAAAATTGCGTTGAAAACAATGGCTGCGCACATCAATCGTTCAGTCGATAAAATGAAAGCCCGTATGAACGTACGTATTACCTGGCTGAGTTATAAATAACTGCGAAGGATCGTTAACTGTACAAAGAAGTTCAAGGCGTGTAGAGTAGCCTGCGTACAGTTTTATAAAGAGGTTGCCGAGGGCGATCAATACTATGAGCTTTCCTTGTTATGGTTATCATGTTACTGCGTTAGTGTACAAAGGGGCCCAATTTATTCCTATGTTGTGATTGCATGTATAGCCCTGAATAGATTATTTAAACCGCACCTTTATCAAAACAAGGACGTACTTTACATATTAATTAACGCCTCACATTGTTATGTTGTGGTTGTATTTATATAACTGAATAAAATATTGTAGTGATTTTAAACAGCATGTTTATCAAAACAAGATTTACCTATTGAATAAGGGTACAAGCATATGGATCAAAGCTTGTGATTTACCTATTGAATAAGGGTACAAGCATATGGATCAAAGCTTGTGATTTACCTATTGAATAAGGGTACAAGCATATGGATCAAAGCTTGTGATTTACCATTTGAATAAGGGTACAAGCATATGGATCAAAGCTTGTGATTTACCTATTGAATAAGGGTACAAGCATATGGATCAAAGCTTGTGATTTACCTATTGAATAAGGGTACAAGCATATGGATCAAAGCTTCTGTAGTATCTGAAATAACGAGGTGTTCGACGCTGTATATTATTATACATTTAAATTCTAGTAATAGATTAGCGGTTGGGATTTTTCACAAAACCCATATCTTTGGAATAAGAAAATAAAACTTTTATTATATTGTAGTTTTTTGCACCCGCTAATTGTAAAAGGTGATGTTAGAGTTACCACACCCTCAACTGAATATAATATTTTACCGTTTAATGGTAACCGTAAGAAGTAACAAGAAAGGAGAAGCAAGCATTGTTAAATAGTCACATAAAGGAATCTCCCCCATGAAAATGATACTAATATCTGAAGAATACCTCCAGCATATACAAACATTTTTAGCAACCTATTAGTGTTTTACCCCTCACAACGGGGGTTGGGTTGGGGGTTAAATGCATGTTATTTCAGCTGTCCAGTAATTTGGTATAAATAGAGTCATATAATAGAGCATTACATATTTAACCTTTGATTTTTGTAATTTATATTGGATTATTGACAATTATTATTTGATTTGTATCAACTAATAAATGATTTTTAATAATAATCGATAAGTAATAAAAATAGAAATTATAACTTATTTTGAATAAATTACAGATTATTTAGTTTATAACTGCGCTCACCTAAATAGCAAACGGATGTCATCTCTGTTATCTAAATATTAGTGCAAATGGAGTTTATATATATATATATATATATATATATATATATATATATATATATATATTGACAATAGATTTTTTAATTTAATTTTGAAAAATATATGGATAGAGTTAGTAGATAACGTTAGAGTTAGTAAATATAATTTAAGCCTACGAGAGGGCAACTCAAAAATGTGGTATTACATGTAACAAGGAAGTACGTTTCTACTTAAATATCATGTACAAATAATGCTGTAGATATGTATTTGGTAAGCATATTAAAGAAAAACATTGAAGGGCTCTGAAATACTGTTAAGAGAGAATATTAACAAAGTATCTTGGGAATGATGGAAAAAGAAAGGGCGAAGAAAGTAGATGGGCCTATGACTGCAAGATATTCAGAATTTGCTGAAGGGTAGAATATTGCGAGTAACCACTGCAACTGATACATATTGTAATTCAGCTTGTGACAATTTCGGTCTCACAATCAGTATCAAGAAGACAGAGGTGATGCACCAGGTAAGCCTTGCATAGAGCCTACCATCACAGTACATGGCCAAACCCTCGTGGCAGTGGGCAAGTTCATCTATCTCGGCAGCACACTGTCACGTGCAGTCCACATCTATGATGAAACCAACGCCAGAATTACTAAAGCAAGTGTGGCCTTTTGCATACTACGTTCAAATGTGTAGGAATATCCGGACAATTCGGAGGCGGACAATTCAGAGCGGACAATTAGGAGCGGACAATTCGGAGAGGGTACAATTCGGAGACAGAATACAAACACGATTAAATGAATTGATTTTTTTTAGAAACGTCTATGGGTTCAGTTACACGACAACATATGACTGTTTGTGTCTGTGTTTAACTGTTACCAGTGATAATGCATTTTTTAAACTTTTTCCTAATTCAGATTCTATCACTGAATAATAGTAACTGCCATGTAATACCAACATAACCCATAGGCGATGTCTTAACGTCTACTCAATAAGACATAATACTTTTGCAGTAACACAGTCAAAAACAGACTGTTACATATCGATATAATTACGCGCCTTCTTAACAATTACTAAAAAAGACCATTCTTTTGTGTACACGCGATAGCTATTTTCATAAGATATAGCTTTTTCCGAAACCCTCGGCCGTCACTGGGTATTATTAACACTTAACTAACACGTGCTCAATGAAGCAATTTACTTTTATATATCCGCAACATCCATCTGTCTTTCGACTTTTCCATCTCTGAAATCACGATCTCCGAATTGTCTGTCTCCGAATTGTCCATTCTCCGGAATGTCCGTCTCCGAATTGTCCGCTTCTAATTGTCCGTTCCGAATTGTCCGTCTCCGAATTGCGCTAGATCCGCGCAGAGGCATCAGTCTACAAACAAAACTTAATGTCTACAAAGCCATTGTGTTGCCGACCTGCTGTATGCTTGCGAAAACGTGGACGGTGTACAGACGCCATGCGAAGAAGCTGAACCATGTTCACATGGGCTGCCTGAGGAGACTTATAAGGAAAAGATGGCATGACAGGGTCCTAGACACTGAGGTTCTCACACGGGCAGGCATTCCAAGCATTCACACTCTGCTGATGAAATCACAGTTGAGATGGGCAGGCCACATCACCAGGATGTCAGAAGAGCGACTACCAAAGAAGATCTTCTACGGCGAGCTGAAGGAGGGAAAGCGATCTCAGGGTGTCAGATGAAACGCTTCAACATTGACCCTGAGTCTTGGGAAGATCTCACACAGGATCGCTCCATATGGCGGAGTCTCATCCATACTGGAGCTACAGACTTTGAAGGGAGGAATGCAGAGGCAGTGGAGAAGTGTGAGCAGCGTAAATCTCAGAACTGCAGCACATGCTTTATTGATCAAGCAAACCCAAGCGGCATCTCCTGTCAAGTGTGCCACAGACAGTTCAGAGCACCAATTGGCCTAATCAGCCACTCATGTACTCACAGAAACCAACCCAGTTAATGATGTCAAGGTCATCTTCAAACTCGAAGGACGAACAACAATTGTAATTCACGATGGAATAAGGGAGATAACTCTATTTGAATTTGGCATTATGTACTAGTATACTGTAGTATCATTTATTTTCATGGGTCTCAATTTTCGTGGTTTTGTAAAAAAGGACATTTTCGTGGGTACTTGAATTCGTGGTTTTGCCTGTCAAAGTTTTGCATATATTTGTAGGCATTTAATTTCGTGGATGAAATCAACATCAAAGAGCCGACGCGGCCAACAACACTAAGCTAATCGGTTATTAAATTACATGTGTATGATCTCTTAAAACACTGTCCTTACTCTCTGAAGACCATGGCGTTAACACAATGGCTAAAGAGTGGTAAAATTCAGCTTAGATCCAGTCGGTTTGGAAAATGTCATCATTTCACATGTGAACCGAACACGTGACCAGCTGCCCCGTTCTGAATGCAATTTGCAATCAGTGTCAACATTTGATGTGTTCGGAGCCCATCAAAGTGCGAAGATGCTAACTAAATTGAAAAACAGTGGAATCACTCCTTTATTTGAGCCTGCCTCGTGTACAAACCAACTTCAACCACTTGACATTACTTAAACCCTCGTGAATCAAGCCAGTTCATGCTGAATGGATAGTTGCGGTCACGCCAAAATGTGTGAACAATTGGACCTAATTATCCGTGGCTTTACGAATACTGGACTTGTTTAATTCAACAATTTCAGGATTATTTACCCGACTTATATTTGTGTGTACCAACCGACGTGCTTGACGCAGTGTTGATTCAGTGGTTTTATCCGAAAATCAGTGAAGCGTCAGAGTCAATAATCTGCGGTAATTAGTGTATATACAGTGTTTCATTAGTAATTGTGCTTCAAGCAATAGTTTTCGTATTTTACAGTCATGTTGTTCATTGAGATTAAAAATTCATGGATAAAATGAGACGTGCTTTCACGAGGATTTAATTTTTCGACAACAGTTTAACTTGAATGAAGAATCGATTTGAATAAGTATTAAATCAAATTTTCATTTATATTATCATTTCTTATTCTTTTTTTTTCTTCATTTCTACAGTGTTTGAATATCTTACGCTTTTTCTCGTTTCTCTCTATCCTTACTTATATCACAACATATTTATTTAAGGCAGCGAGTGGAAATTACAGCTACCAGATACCGTATAGATACGTGTGCATTGAAAAAATATATAAAATTCTTTCGGTTTCTTTTCTTTTTATAGGGTTAAAAAAAAAACACGTGTAAAAGCTAATATTTCTTACCAGATTACAGAAATGACGCTGATTTAGCAAATAGCTTTGTTGATCTCTAGGAATCAAATAGTTAAAAAAAAAATGAGGTGAAGTGGGGGAGGGGAAGGCTTCTTTATCATATGTGGCTAATTTTTCGTTGGGTATTCAAATTCGTGCTTCAGGGCAACAACGAAATCCACGAAAATTGATACCCCACAAAAATTAGTGATATTACAGTACCTGAAGTAATAGTGCAACGGGTTAATGCTGTTCATGCATTTGGAGGTTCGGGAGGGAGGGATCGGTATGAGCCTTTCTAGTAAGGAACCGACTATTTAATTTTCGGGAAGGGGGTGGAATCTGGGATTTTCTTTCGAAGCAGGATATTTTTTTATATTTCTTTCTTACATGAAGATACTTTACTATTTTCAACTAATGTAATGGATATAATTAGTTCCTTTTGTCTAGAAATCAGAGTCAAGCAATTTTTCCCCAAATAATCACCCCACTCCACCCCCAAACGTAATAATTGATCTGAACAGAATTAGGGCATAGTAGTACACCTGTTTTTGTTGTTAAAATTTAACTGCAGCATCATACTAGATATGTTGGTTCTGTCATTAAGTAGAGGATATAAAGTACATATCTGTATGAACTGTTTTGCAGGACAATGAGCTTTTGGATAGATATATGATCCAATCATAACGAAGGGATAAACTTAAATCAAAATTGTGCAGTGGGATATCCATTGTTTGCTTTTTTTTTTTTTTGGGGGGGGGGTCTTTTCTTCTCCTAGTTTGTTTAGATAATAGTTTGTTAGGATCACATGTATCTTTTCCCGATATATAAAACTGTCCAAAAAAACCCCTCGTTTATGTGGACTCTTAATTTATCCAGAAAATGTATTGCTGGTAAGGAAGTTGTGTAAAGGAGTTAAACAATGCAGTAAGATATTTAGCAGAGTTACTTGGTCTTAGTTCTTCATAAATAGTTTCTGTAATTGACTACAAATATCCGTAAAGTTTATTGTATGCAGTCTGCTTCTCTGTAAACTAATGGCTCATTGTCCTTGTGAATTGATTTAATTTTAAGACAAAATCATGTTGACAACAGCTTATTGTCGCAGATGATGCTTTGAAAATCACAATATAAAACATCAGGAAATTTTAATTGATTATGGTAGTTTTTAAATTTAACGACAGAACACTTTTCATGCCTTTTATTTATATATATATATATATATATATATATATATATATATATATATATATATATATATATATATATATCTATATATATATATATATCTATATATATCTATATATATATATATATATATATATATATATATATATATATATATATATATATATATATATATATATATATATATATATATATATTAGGTTATCTATCGTTTGTGTTCTTTTGATTTAAATTCAGAATAACAATAATTCAGGCATTTCTTACAAAAGTATTTGTTCGTGTCTGTTGCTTTCTTGGTATGATCCCAATTTTGACAATTTTTTTATTCCACTATTATGATAAATTTGATTATATTCCATAAAAACATTTATTGTCCTTATTTTAAAACATTTTTTTTATCCATTTTGGTAAATCAATAAATGAATCGCCTCTTATTGGTTCAGATCTATCTATAAACAGCGTTAGGTAACTATTACAATTCCACAAACATACGTCGTATTTGTGAAAAGAGATTACCGAAGAAACCACCAACTACAAAGTAATGGATCGTGATGATTTAAGAGGAAAATACTGAGGTCCTGCACATAACGAGTGTAATTTAAATTATAAATATCCTAAATTTATACCCCTAATTACTCATAATCTGTCTAGATGCGATTCACATCTGATTATCACGACCTTAGTAAAAAGAAAAAGACCATCCAGATCAAGAAGAAGCAATAATACCCAATCATGATGAAAAATATATTTCATTTAGCAAGGATTTATGACTGATAGATTTGAAAATGAGGATGCAAGTTCTCATAAAGATTTTGTAAAAATATCAATTAGATGTATAGGTCGTTTACAGTTTATGGGACGATCACTAGAACAACTTGCAAAAGATCTAAAGGATGACAAATTCACGGAAACAATGAAACATTTTGGATGAATGGAACCAGTATATTTGAGATAATATATCTATCCGTACGAATATATGGTTGCCTTTGTATGATTTATTAAAGCTAAATTACCACTAATAGAAAAATTGTTTTCAAATTTTAAATGATAAGTAGTTAAATATGAGGAATACCAGTGTGTTAAAGATGTCATGAAGCATTCTAAATTAAATTCTCTTAGTGACCTATATTACTACTATGTAAAGAAAGATACTTTAATTGTATGCAACATTTCTGAAGAATTTATAAATGTCTCTATGAATAATTGTAAACTAGACCCATCACATTATTTAGCGTACCTGCACTAGCTCATGATGCAAGTTTTTTGAAAATAGGTAAATCAGAATTAGAATTGCTGACAGGTAATGATATGTTCTTAATGATTGAATTAGAATTGCTGACAGGTAATGATATGTTCTTAATGATTGAATTAGAATTGCTGACAGGTAATGATATGTTCTTAATGATTGAATTAGAATTGCTGACAGGTAATGATATGTTCTTAATGATTGAATTAGAATTGCTGACAGGTAATGATATCTTCTTAATGATTGAATTAGAATTGCTGACAGGTAATGATATGTTCTTAATGATTGAATTAGAATTGCTGACAGGTAAATGATATGTTATTAATGATTGAATAAAAATTGTTCACATGTAATGATATGTTTTTAAAGATTGAATTAGGAATTAGAGGAGAAATTAGCATGATGCCAAATAGATATGTTAAAGCAAATCCCGAGTATTATAGTAAAGCTAACGCCAGAAAAAAAAAGATATTCGAGAATACGATAAGTCAAGGTCTAGGTCATTCATATGTACATAGTCTAGCGGGCAGCGTGACACAGGATAATGCTATGCGACTGTCTTCCAAGCTCTCCATGATGTAATTCGCAGTGTGGGCAATGTGAAGAACAAGGTAATGCTATGCTTCTGTCTTCCAAGCTTTCCTTGATGTAATTCGGAGTGTTGGCAATGTGAAGAACAGGGTAATGCTATGCTTCTGTCTTCCAAGCTTTCCTTGATGTAATTCGGAGTGTTGGCAATGTGAAGAACAGGGTAAGGACAGATCAGAAAGAGATGACATATGAAATAGGTGTTTCCAAAGTAACATCTACACAGCTTAGTCCCTTCCAACTGGACACAGTTCTGGCTCCTGTTACCAAATGGTGTGGTTGCATATACAAAAGTAGAAGAAGAGTATCTTTTTCATTATACTGACACAACGATCAATTAACAATTAATGAAAAACCGTTTAATGTGTGTGTGTTGGGGTGGGGGTGGGGGCTGGCGAATTCAGTCAGCGTCTGGAAGTTTGGCGAGTGAGTCGATTCGTGCAGTTTCACAGACATTGTAAATATCTTGTCTACAAGGAAGTACTACTCCAGATAGAACTCTGAAATGTTGTTTTGCTGTGTACTGGTTGTATCCAAGGAAAAAAGGCTGCCTTGGGTGTGTGTGAAGTACTCAGTTTTCAGCTGTAAGAATGCCCATCTTTGGTTGTTGTTAGTATTTACACTAGGAAGGATGGTTTGGACAAGAAATTAGTTGCAGTCGAAATTACACGATACTGTAGAAACTACCATTGCAAGATTGATAATAATTGTAATTGTGTATTTCTTTAACATCTACTTGTATATGTCAGGAAAGAGCACGAGATGCACAAAATACAAAAATAAAGAGTAAGGTTTTTGCGCGTGGAAAGTGACATTTACTAAATTTAACTCTTTGTTTATTTGTGCACCAGCCCAGGACCATAACTTTTCTGAATAAACTCACGTAAATTTGTCAAAGCGAGCCAATATACATAATTTTAATGTTACGTCATCACTGGCACTCAGCCAATTAGAAGCAGTTTTCTGAACTCGCTATCTCATTCTGTTACTCGGTTTTTATCCATGTAAGTCCTTTGACTTTGACCAATAGAATTCTTTGAGAGTGAATTTTTTTCTTGCAAAACCGAATATTTATCGCCAAAAGAACTCATTGAACTGGCGTTTAGCTGTCTCGTCAACAAGTATTATTACTAAAATCGCTACTTCTGTTGTTTTTTGCTTTCTTTTCAGATCAGTATTTGTCCTCTGACTTAGTCAATACATTTATTTATTTTCTCATGTTCATTGTGCTCTGTTTTATAGTACTGCTGTGTATTTGATGTACCCCACAGTCCTCTTTTTGCCAGTGCCTTCTGTGCAATAACCTTTTGTCCGTGTGGATGTATCTTTTTCTCTATCTTCCTCTTTTAAGACATTTGGTTGAGCACTTATATCATATTTCGGAAACAGCATCCAGTATAAGGCCAGTTTTCTTTGTCATATTTTGGAATCACTATATGATACATGGCTGCACTTATTAATCAAGTGAATACATATTTTTTTCCATTCTCTGCATCAACATGCACATCGAGAAAACAGCTTACTATTACCTAATTCATGTAACTAAGTTGGATTCTTTGCAGTCATCAGCGGTCTTTGTGTATTCTTTTAGATTGCTCACATCTCACTAATTTTAGGTATCGTCATCGTCACCACTACCGCCAAGCCATCACCACCACCACCGCGACAGTCATCATCATCATCATGATCTTCTTGTTCGCCATATAGGTAACACTAAACAGTTTGAGGCTACGGTCGAAGATCCACCAGCTATAAAAATAAACCATCAGCATGTATACATTTTCAAACTCGTTAGAGAATGAAGAACAGAATCAGTAAAAAGATTGGCACGACAAAGCTGATCCTTCTATGATTACCCCCTTTAGAGTCATACCAAACCCCTCCCTATAAGGCGTGCCATTTATGAGTGCACTTCGTTACATTTGTATTACCCACATAAGGGAAACCTCGCCTTCATATCACCATGACAATATGTGACAAAATAAAAAAACCCCACAACAATAATGACCATCAATGTAGACCACTTGATGCAAATTTTCTCATTTCAACATAAAAATTATAAAAATATTTCATAAAGTGTAGTGTAGAGGAATAATGATTTTCAAAGCTGGCGTACTTCAAATTTTGACCCAAAATAGTGAAATACCATGCTGTAGCACTTTGTAACATTTGGCCTTGAAGACCTTGAGATTAATTTCCAATGGCAACATTGTAATATTTATTTTAGACATCTGAGGGATAGGTGGTGAAAATTTCAAATTCCAATGTATTGCCTTTACCCAAGTGGCTATGGTGAGAACGTATAGTGCGCATACTGAAAATTAGATCCATACATGAATAATGATTTTCTAACCTGGTATACCTTAAACATTGACCCAACATAGTGAAAAATCATGCTTTAGCACTTTATGACTTTTGACCTTGGTAACCTTGAGATTAGTTTCAAGTTGTCACAATGCAATATGAATATTTGACATCTGAGGGATAAGTGGTGACAGTTTCACATTCCTGTCTGTTACCATTACTCATGCTGCTAAGGTGATAAAGTGCAGTGCGCATACAGAAATTTTCATTTTGTTATAGATCCATACTTACGATCCACCTAGTATGAGCGTAACTTACATGGACCACCTCTTTCGGACAAATTCTTACCAACAACATATCTCCAGGTTTTAGTGCAACATTTCCAAAGCTTCGATCATGGTATGATTCATACTTTTCTGCTGCCTTATGAGCATTCCGTTGAGCGAAACTGTATGATTCCTGCAGCTGTTCTTAACATAAGAAGGACAGGAAGTCACGCTATATTGGTCATCTAAACTCTAACTAGTGTTACGACTCTATGGTCAAAGAAAAATGCAACAGAAAGAAAGTGAAACCAAAAAATCAAGTAAAAATCAACAAGCAATTTATTTCTAGAAAATTAAAGTGAAATTTCAAAAGACACTTACAGTAACGTGAATTAAAATCCCAATAATCGAATAATCCTAAGTGTCCTAATCACAAGTTCTAAATATAGTGTTCCGAATGAATGACTGTATCCTTGAATGTGCTGATGTGCCAGTAATCTTTAATGTGATGATGTGCCAAAATGAAGTACTCCAGAATAGATTTGAATAAGTTCACATAAATCCCAAAATCATCAGTTAAAAATCCAAAATCCAAAAATCTATGACCACTTTTATAATCCAATGCATATTTTAAATAATTCCTCTCTCTGAATTTAGAATGATTTTTCACAACTGTAATGGCTCTTTAAAGACTGATGTTAAGGTCGAAACTGAAAAACTGTCCACTAAACACGGTGTATATAAAAAGGTTACAGGACAGAATGTTCTAGAATATTATGGTATATGTGACTTTTGACACATAACTCTAAAGGAAATTCTGGTTTTATCTGTAAACAAAATCAACCTTGACCTCAAATTGAATCAACAACTTGTTTACCAAAACCGTCCTTGAACTCAAATACTAAGTAAACAACCTAATTGAAGGAGAATAGCTAAACATCATACATAACACAAGGTCTATAGACAATATGATTGAATCTGCTGAAAAGCAGATAGAAGGATGAGTGACTTGTTATCACATTCTTGGTGCAGTTGTATGCATGAACTACTTTGTGATTTTTCAAATCAACTTTTTGATTCTTTGAAACGATCTCAAACATGGCAATGCAGGGTGCGGTTCAGTCGTTCAACCTGACTGTTACATTCAGGGTGGTATGGTGTGGAAAGTGATGGGATGATCCCGCAATACTTTTGTAGCTGTGTTTAAAAATAGTTTTAAATACCCTCCGCTGGCCGTTACGAAAAGTCTGCTTGGAAACCCGAACCAACGATAAAGTCAGTTAAAGTTCGGCCCACAGCAGTTCTGTCTGACTTGTACTTGGTAGGGTAAGCCTGTCAAAAACCTGTTGAAGTAACCCATAATAACCAATTCATATATCATAACCATCAGTCGACCTCTCAAATTGCACATAGTCAATGGAAACGTATTCAAATGGATAATCAGTGTTTATGGGCTTCAATGACGTGCCCCTAAGAATATTTGGTTTGCGATCCTTATGACAGCTAAATACGTGAATAACAAAGTGATTGATATCACGAGCGATTTCATATTAGTAAAACCTTTCCTTTATATGAGCATTCACTTTCCATGCACCTAAGTGAACCATCTACTCGCGCAGTTCTTCGAAGACTGGTTGCTTGAGTTTTTGCATGTAGGGCTAATTGATAATTCTCCTTTCCCGCCAGGTTTTTTGAATCTTTTCTTCAAAATCCCGTCAGAGTCAATGCATAATTCGGAGCAGGCTTTAATCCAAGCCTCAGATTCAGTGTCATTTGCCTTACGTGTCTCAGGTTAATCCACTCTTTAAACCAGGTTAACTACCTCTACCTCTTTCGGAACTGGATCATCCCTGTTCTCTGATCTGATCTCAGTTTATTCAACACCTAGATACTTGGGAAAATCGCTTACGTAGTCAGGTACTAGATGGAAATGATTATTGTGCCCATATAACTTTTACCCCTTTTCCATCAAGGCTACTGTTGCATAATCATTTTTTTCCACCAACTTGGCCAGTTTTCGACTTCATTGGGTGCTGCGGATGTTTTTCCTCTCTTCCATTGTCTGAATGGCATGAAAAACATTCTCATGTCCCTTTCAATGTTCCTTTTGACATTTTGTATTAGCAACATATAGCTGACTTATAACCTGCACATTGTTGCAACATAAAGTTGGCTTTAGAGTTTGCACATACTGGGTCTTCACTCTTTACCTCATTTTGACCCTTTAATGTGGGCTCTAACCGTTTTCCTTTGTAAATTTCTGGATTTCCTAACCTTATGTCCCTGTTGCCAATTTGTAGAACCTCCGTATTTGTAGCAACGGTTTCAGGGCTGTTCAGTCTCTTCACAATTTGCACATATTCAATGTGTTTTCTGCCCTTCACTTGCTGCTGAGGTTTTGAATTTTGGTATCCTCTAACTGCTAATTGTGCGCTGCAATTTTAGCCTTTAACACTTGTCCCTTTTTATTTAATATCCGCATCTTGCATTTCGCCTTCTTTTCAGATAGCTTTTCGCCCTCGGCTGCTTCTATGTCCATCACTTTTGATACTTTACTATAACATTCAAATTTTTGATTTCCGTTACTTTTCACTCGCAGTCATTGACATCATTAACTTCGCATCAGTCACTCGGGTTTGGTTATGGTTCGGGTCCCGAGTCACAGTTTACGCACACGAACTTTACATTCTAACTCTAGTTGCACTTTTCATTAAGTGCGATCATTGCCGTTATAAATGGTGAATAGGTTTCGCTCATAAAAAAAAATAAAAATAAAAAAAATAAATAAATAAAAACAAACAAACAAACAAACAAACAACAAAAAAAATAGACTTTACAACTTTTGAAAGTGTCTGATCCTGGTCTCACCTCAGCTCACGACTCATGGCTCGCGGTCCTGGAAGCATCCATCGTTCTCTAAGAAGGTGCAATTTTTGGGAAATTCTAAAACTTTGACTTTAATATATGATATTAAATCTTAAGGAAAGTCTGGTTGGAATACGTTGCATGAACTAGGATTTAAAAGACATTACCAATAAATATTGCTGTTACGACTCTAGGTCTTAAAATAATGTAACAGAAAGAAAATGAAGCCAACGATGTAAGTAAAATCAACAAATAATTTATTTCTAGGCAATTAAAGTGATAATTCAAAAGACACTTACAATAACGTGAATAAAAGTCCAAATAATCAAATAATCCTAAGTGTCCTAATCACAAGTCTAAATATAGAATGTTCCGAATGAATTCCTGTAGCCTAGACTGTCCTGATGTGCCAGTAGTCTTGAATATCCTAATATGCCTTAATGATATAATCCAGAATATCTCTGAATGAATTCACATAAATTCCAAAGTCAAATATTAATTAAAAAAATGAAAATTAGCACTTTTAGTAATTCCAATGAATATTTAAATTAAATAATTCCTCTCTCTGAATTGGCTCGAATGTTCACAACACAACTATAAACATCTGATTATTAAAATGATTCCTCAAAGACTGACCATTTCAACAAGAATGAAATATTATTTACGAAACTCCCTATATATAAACACAAGTCACCAGACAGAACATTCCAGAAAACAAATGCCTAAATGACAAATATCAGTAACTCAACTGTAAAAACCAATCTAATTGTAAACAAAAGCAACCCTGTCTTCGAATTCTAAGCAAACAACTTGTTTACCATAATCTGACTAAAGTACAACTTACCTCATGGACACATATTATAAATTCAATATACATAACACTACAATAAAACCTGTTTTGCAAAAGACACAGAAATGACCACAATATTTTTCCTAATGGGCAGGTGTCTTTTATATTAAGGTGTAATATAAAAGTAAACTTAAGGAAAAAACAATGGATAGTTATAAATGTTGTCTTTCATAAACATGTGATCGTCATATGGGGGTGTTCACTAAGGCTGAATTTACTCTATAATTCATTTCCGCAGGTAAAATCTATGCATTAAATTATTACAATTATACATATAATTATTCATTAAGACAAAGATTTAAAGAAAGCTAATGAAAATATATCTTAAAGTAGGGAAGTAATGAGAGAGCTTGACCATGTATATAAAGAATTTTATTTGTTTATTTATTTATTTATTTTTGGCGCACTCCAAATAAAATAATCGACTGAAAAATTCAAATGTCAGTTTTCTCATTAATTGTGTTTTCTGTACCACTCCCTCTCCCCCACCCATCTCCCGCTAGGTTCCCGAACTATAGTGATATTTCAGAGCTGGACCACTTTCCGTACCACTTCTTGGAAGCAAATATTTTTTTTAAAAATTACTCGAGTCCCTGGACCATAGTGCTGTACATAATCGTGCTGGACCACATACTGTCGTGCAAATAAAATGTAACCAATGCGTGAAAACTAAGAACACTCTCGACCATAGTGCAGTACACCACTTATACTATTGTGCTGTGATTACTGGACCATGTACTATCGTGCTACTGAATCCTAACTACTGCAATAAACGACAAAAAACTAGAATTGTTGCATTGAAAAATCTCCAAACGAAATGGAACGAAGAAATACTACATATCAACATATCAGAATGCTCATTTTGAAAGCAGCTGGATTGGGGAAAATCGAAACCGTATTTCTACATCCTTAAAGAAATTGATGATTATATATTTAAATGCCTATGTGTTTGAACCATGCGATATATATTTGCAAGAGTATCTTAAAACAAAAGTTCACACAAAATATGAACAGCGAAATACAGGATACAATCAAAACAAGATACAAAGAATAATAGAAGAAAAAGGAATAAATACTAGTCCAATATCAAACAAATGAAACAAGTAAAGACGTCATATGCAGAGAACAAATGTTTTATCTTAGCACAACATAAATATTGCCACAAAGTTATACTGTTATAAACACAATAGTTTTGAGAGAGGTGATATAAATATTTCATGAATTTAACATAAAAGCAACAATCTCGGTATAATTGACATTTGTTTACAAGCTCGGATGGGATTAAAGTATGGTCAAAGCTAGTTGTGTTACAAAATAGCATTCAAGACAATATACAAATTTTGATTTGTCGATTTCAAACACCAAAATAGATATCCTGAAATGTTTCCGAAAGGATGCATATATATAGATTGGATTAATGATCATAGCCTTGAGATAGCCAGTATCAAGTCTGATAGCAAGGTCATCAAGACAGTGCAGCATGAGGAAGAAATAAATTACGTAATTGATGGAGATAAATATAGAGATTTTTTTTCTGTTAAATTTATAGTATAACTCGAAGATCTCATGACCTTTACGAGATCGATCTAGAACGATTTGTTGAAACTTTCTAAAAAATTTCTGGAAAACAAAGTTAGATTTTAAACAGCACATAGTTACTAGCAGTATGGTAAGAGGGATCTATGAGAACACGCGCATGATTTCCCAGTCTCGACCTCGCTCACGCTCAGCCTCACCTGAAAAATCATACGTGTTTTTAAAATAGTACCCTTTAACCACACTACATATAATTATAATTAGCCTTTTATTAACTCACACTAGGTTGGTGAAGATGGCGCACACGGGTTATCTTCCTTGATTCAGACTGTGGTCTTCGGATACTGAAACAGTTAGGGGGCATACTGATTTTAACGAATTACACTCAAATACAATACTATTCAATATCTCAGCCTAGAAGATGCCAGTTTGCAGCAGTATTTCATGACAAAAATTGAGAAGAGTTAGCAGGGCAAGAAGCTCGTGGCGAGCCGCCACTCAGGAGCCCAAGAAATACAAGTTCTAGAGGAAACAACATACGGAGAAATGTTAGAAGCAATAAAGGAGAGAATTCAGATTGAAGATATAGATGCCCTCACCTATAACGGAGGAGGAACATACACATTACACCCGAAGGGAGGAATACCACTCTGGAATGGAAATACTATACAAATTGGGAAAGAAACAGCAAAAGTCAGAGATGCACCAGACATAGAAAGGAGTATCACCATCAAATACGTAGACGTATACATATCGGGAGTACCCATTGAAATACCACTCTAGGTGACGGTTATGAGAATACAGCAGACATTTAACATAGAGGTGAAAGACGCAAGAATGGCGACATATAGCACGTACCCAACAATACAACCAGGTTTAAGGATACTGACGATAAAACAAGGAATGGAGGAACAAATTACACCCTCTTTCTGCGTCTACGGTTTTAGAGCAAATTTGTGGTACCGAGGGTGTATTCACCATAGGAAATGCTTTAAATGCTGGGAAAAGGGTCACAACCCAAAGTTGTGCAACGCACAAGAGAAAAGTGAAGAAACAATAACGACAAGAATGGAAACAAAGGAAAGCACGATCCAATTTCCAGAACAAATACACAAAAATGAACTCACCATTTTCCCAAAAAGTAACAACACTCAGAGAAAAGACTTGGCGCAGCCAGAAGCAACATCAAAGACATCAGACAAAGACCAGTCAACAGAAGCCCCACAGAACAGAAAAGAATTAAGAAGGGAACCAGGCGAAGACGGAAGGAATAAGCTAAAAAGAAACAGAAATCAACAGCAAAAGATGAAAGAACACAGAGACAAATATTACAAACTAGATTTTAACACCACAGATACTACAGACGAGGAAGTTCACCAAGGCAAAACAAAAATGAGCAAGGGAAAAGGAAGAATATATCACCTCTACAGCCAACAACAACTGTAAAGAAAAAATAAGAAGCATGGAAATGTCAGACAAATCCAGACAAAATATTCTAAGCATATGAAATGACCATAATATGCATAACCATATGTAATAACCAATATATAAACATGTAATAACCACAAAATATAACCATATGTGTAACACATGTATTAATCATAAAATGAAACATAATAATCAAAATAATAATAACATCTACTAAAAACTAACATATGTAACAAAGGGAGAGAGAGTGAGAAGAAAATGATAACAAGTAAGAACACACATGCACTCACAAATATAAATAACTTACTAAATAAATGAAACTCTAGAAAATTCGATCCATACTAGACCAAAGTAGTTATATGTGACGATTGAGAGCCATACGGGAAATTAACATATGATAGGATGTGGCGATTGAGAGCCAAAAATGAAGGCTTTGCTCTCAATGGTCCCATCCATGTTTTGGACGGATGGGACGATTGAGACCCAAAATGGTAACAGTGTTAAAAGTGGCTTTCCTAAAGGGGTGGGGTGGGGGGGGGGTGAATAGTAACATTGTTAGAGTTGACCTCTATAGGTACGTACGGGAAATCCTAGGTTAAATGTGTCTATAGGTTTAACATGGAAGGGGCGCTTGAGAGCCATACGGAGGATTAACATGGAGAGGGATTATAGAGCCATACGGGAAATTTATAGAGCCATACGGGAAATGAACATGGAGAGGGCACTTGGGGACAGAAGTGTTTATAGGGACAAAAATGTTTATAGGGACAGAAGTGTGTAGTGACCAATAACCCGTCATCTATTATCCAACACCCCACACTATACCATCAACACACCGTGTGTAGTGACCAATACCCCGACATCTACTATCCAACACCCCACACTATACCATCAACACGCCGTGTGTAGTGACCAATACCCGGTCATCTACTATCCAACACCCACTTTTTGATCACTATCCAACACCCACTTTTTTGGTTACTATCCAACACCCCCCACAACAATCCAAAACGCTCTGCGTGGTGTCTGAAAACCCCACACCTACTATCAGACTAAAAGGGTATGATGTGAAAGAAGCACTGAAATCACACCAGCATACTATCCAACACTCACTTTTTGATATACTATCCAAAATCCACTTTTTGATTACTATCCAACACCCACTGTTTGATTACTATCCAACACGCGGTGGGAGCGATCAACAACGGCTGCACTTACTAACCAACGGAAAGGGCAGGAGTGCTTTACACACATAATACTTCAATACACACAAATTTACTTTCACGTAAGAGTGGTAAGATTTAAAAGAAGGGGATGAAATAGACACACACTATCATAGACTGGTGGCAGGGACGTGATGGAAAGCATCCCTTCAGATTCTGTACGCGGACGCGATGGAAAACATGACCCAGATCGATAGAGAGAATTGTGAAAGAGTAGGTACCTCAGATCGATAGAGAGAGGGTAAAAGAGCATATGCATTCCATTTTTTTTAATCCATAAACAACACAACACCATTTTTTTTCTTCAAAAATCAACATTTTTTAATAAACAAGAAGAAGGATTCTAACACAAAATACAAACAAACATTTTTAAGCATGAATGTATTTACAGGGTTGTTAACGTTGTGAAGTCAAACTCGACTTCCACTGTTCTAAGTAATTTTGCCCTCGACGCACACTACGTTTCTGAGCTAAGGACAAGAGATAGCCATAATGTTCACAAAACCATCTTTCAACTTTAGCGTCGTTTCTAGCGTACTTCCTATCAAAATAAGTCACTAAATGTTCTAAGGGAAATCCATGACTGCGTTGATGAAGAAAATACACACAATATTGTCCACACACCATAGAATCCAATCCTTGTAATCTCACATTTTTGAATCGAGTGGAGACAGCATTTCTTCTCATAAAGTCAATGATGTCCTCTTTCAAAGAAGGAGGTAATCCATAAGAATCAAAATACTCCACACTGTGATCGTTGGGAAAGTGCACTACCACTCAATGGGTTCCTGGTCGAGGACTGTCGTCGGTATTGATGACATAGGCTTGAACGTCTTTAGGTTTGCGATGTGGAAGTTCATCTTTAGCACACACCACAGGATTCCAAGAAGCGGTGTACGAACTGCGAGTCAACAGGTAATGAAGTTCCCAGGTATTCATTTTTTTCACAGGTAATGATAAATCATCAATTCACACCTGAATGTTTGCTTGAATATGTCTGTTAAGTGAGTCGATGAAAAACGGGTAGTCTCTGTACTCTGTTGCAAAAGAACTTCGATGCGTTGGGTCTCCAGAGAAGTCAGTGGAGGTAAGGAACGATCCTGCAAGTCTTTATACCACTTTCTCAACACCTTCTCTTCTGAAATCAGAGACCATGTCTCATCCAGATACTCTTCCAATTTTTCTTCTGCACTCATCATCAAACATTTGTCGTGTTGTTTCTGACTAGGATGATTGATTTGACATCCATAACAATGTTCTCTAGCCAGATCTGTAATTCTTTCAGCCAAATTCGTAGCAAAACAGGAGACTAAATGTTGTTCTTGTTCTGGACATTTTGACATTTTCACTGTCTCTTTTTCTTCTTTTGGTTATAGATCACAAAATTCCTCATCTTCTATCTCCATGGGTTCTTCGTGTTGCATCTTTTTTCTTCTAATAGCATATAATAACTTTTCTTCAACTGTTGATTTCCAGAGTATTATCGAATTCTGCATACAAGATGACTGAAGTTCCACACGAAGTTTGCCTGATTTTATAGGGTGGAAATGTCCTTCGTCGCTGCCTTGGTTGGGAGTGAAATCAAAGCCCCACAAAGCATATACTCCAGCATAATGCTCGTACGAAATACCGTGGCTGCTGTTGGTGCCTAACTGTCCTGTGGATTAAAACAGAATCAAGTAAGATCGCAAGTAATTTTTATGGGTAAAGTTAGGTTCAAAAGGTCTGGTACACAACGTCTGACCATGTCCAGTGACTTCTACGTTGGAGACTTTGAAGTGTTGAAAGTCGAAAGGATTTTGATCAATGACTCCGTTGAGGGCTGCATTACTGACGATGCCAATGAGCAAACGTTTGGGGAGCTGTCCTTGGAACACATGATCTTCGACTTTGGATCGGAGTCCAGAGGCAATGGTAAACGTTTGCACTTCCACTCGGCGCAGAGGATACTTGGCGGTTGTTCCGCTCAAAGTTTGACTGATGTCGTTGGCTACTTTAGATAACACTTCTACACGGCACACGTAAAGTCTGGCTTCTTCGATGATGGTTTTGTACTCGTTTGCATTAGCCATCAAATGGAAGACGGTACTACTGCGATTCAGTCTCAGGCGTACATCCACTCCCTTTAACAAATACTTGTCTTGCAACCACATGTCCAAATGCAAATGATCCATCAGTTCTAAAGTGCGCCCTTGTTTGATTTTCTTTCGACGGGCGTTAAATCCCACATTGTGAGGATCGTCATCTGCAGTCAACTCTGTGTCGTTGAAGTTTTCTGAGGTGTCAGGTTTCCATACCACGGAAGCATCCAGTTCGATGTTCTTTGCTTCTTTTCCGTATGTCAAGAGATTTTCCAAGTAAGCACGGTAAGGGTAAGTATCCATGGTGCAGCTGACCAGTTTGTTATTCAAGTACAAATCCACTTCGCTGAAAAACGAATGCATGAAATTATTGACGGGAGCTACTCTGGCATGGGACCCAGGATTGGTGTTGTCCGTTTTGATCACTTTGAGTTTCAGATACAAGTGACTGCTATTCAGATCGATGTAATCTTCGGTTTTCCTTCGATTTCAAATTCGATAGGGGCTGAGGTCGTCAAAGACAATACAGGATGAAATTCTACCCATTGGGATTCTTGCATTGTCATCATGGTAGGTGGCATGGTAAACAGATCCAGTTCTGACTTGGTACATTCACAAGAATCTCGGTGCATCATTTTTTTGTGTCTCAGTTAGTAATCAAACACGTCTAATTCTCTGACAGTTCTTCTATTCTTATTCTTTTTCTGAACACCGTGTGTATGAGCTCTGAATGGGTTTCGACGTCTCCTTCTCCCTTGTCCTTGCTGTGGTGTTGAAGAAGAAGTTTATGCAAGGGCTAGAAGTGTGAAGCGAATTTATTGGAGTCTCTCGGCTACCCAAAAGATCTTTTCCAGTTTGCATCAACACATTTTTTCCTGCTCTCATAAAGGCTTCTTTAGGATTTTCTTTGTCGATGAGGACGTTTTGAAGAAATTCTTTTCCTTGCGTCAAAGCGGCATCTTTTAAGGCATGCAATCCTCGAGTCACCATGGGTTTCAAGATTGGGGCTACCGTACGAAAAGCGGATTTTAACATATCTCATAAACCATGTCCTCGTTGTCGGGATACTCTTTGGTACACAGGATACATCTTGTGTTACAATTCACTGGAGAACCTTTTTCGAAAATGTAGTTTCACCGTGAATTTTCCTTTAGTGAATATAATATTTTGTCCCAGATCTCCTTTTATACTAATGTTGACACTGTCAAAATACAATGTACTGACAGGAAGGTAATGAGGATGTACAAATTCACGGTGAACGTGATACGTGTTTCTTCCTTCCTCGTACGCGGTGACATCAGAATCCGCTTTGAACGGGAATGACTCTCAGTAACGGAGCGGCTGTGTTTCCCACCACGTTGTACTCCACTACATCGGAGTACACAAACAATAAATTCAGTCCATCGTTCAATTCGACAGGGTAATAAAAATACTTGTAAAATTGATCGTTGCTATAAACGTCTTTCATAGTAGCTAGTTGTGTGTATCCACCCAAAATATCCAACAACCCAGGACAAAATGCTTTTTAAGACGATATGGTTATGGTACTCGATCAGGACAGTTTTCTTGGCTTTGTCCAAGGCTTTGCCAAATTGGTCCTGAAAGATAGCCGCAATGGTGTCCACCAAATGTTGAGCATTAAAATGATACCCCACAGGAATTCTCATTGTGTAGCTAGTCAATGAAGGAGAATTGGTGTGTAATGATTTTTTGGATTCGTAAATGCCAGGATCAATTTTGTCCAAGTGTTCTTGTACTTGCTCGTTCAGGATATCCACGATGAAAGTGTTTTGACCTTCGTTGATACTGAGGGCTTGCGTAGGATGAACGATTTCTACCAAAGCCACTTCCCAATGAGCTTCGTGATCCAATTGTATGGACTGAGGTAATTTGGCCGTGAAACAACATAAGGTATTGTTGTGAAACACATCCATAGAACTGTTACTGTGTAATGGGTAAAGTTAAATAAAATTGGTTATTCATAGTTCGAGGGTTCTGGAGTCCGTGGAGTCACTCGTTGCCAAAGGAGAATGATGTTCAAAATGTTCCAACAGAGGGCTACTGTTGTTGTTGTTGTGACTGGAAGAAAGATGACTGGCGTTGGCCGCACCGTTGTGGCTGTTGTTGTTACTGTTTGTACTATATTTCAAGGAAGGACTGGCTAGAAGATAACCAATGCAACTGTTGAGTAAAATGGTCCACAATTGTTTGTCACCTTGTTGTAAACTCAAATTGGCAATCGCTGCTCCGATGGCATAATACACCACAAAGATTTGGCAGAAAAAGACGATTTGATTTTTAGGCACACGTTCTCCGCACCACGCTCACAAAGGTTGTTTTTGTAATTCGCGAAGAGAGGAACTCTGTGAAGAAGAGATAGCTGATGTGTTGAACGGCATGTTGGTTACTTCTTCTTTTTATAGTCGACGACCTGGGAAGCGGCAATCCAAGAATTAAAAATTGGAGGATATCCTTTCCTACGCACTTTGACTTCTTCCACTCAACGTATATCCACTTTACGTGTTCTTCGTTCGAGAATGCTTTCGATAGTCGTCTTCTTTTTTGGTCACTCGTTGTAATTCAGGCAAGTAAAATGTTCCTTTAAACACTTCTACGTGCATGTCTTCCAATTTATAGACAGGAGGATTACGTCCACGAACTTGTCCAGTGACACGAAACAATTCGGTAGTCCAGTTAGGTAAATAACCTTTGTCAAATGTGCGTTTGGTTTTTCCAATGCGAACCCAATCTCCCGTCTTGAGCACCAGGGTTTTCTTGTGTCCAATCTTAGGTGTACCAAACAATTGATCAAACACCCTCACTTCGTTATTATGGGTGATTTCTTCGGGGGCACATCCGATGCTACGATGGTACGATTGATTGTACGCTTTGACAAGACGTGGTAACACGTTGATGTACTTGAGAGTGTGTTGATGTGTAAAATATTTCCACATGCGTTCTTTCAAAGTTATTTGAAAATGTTCCTCAACACTGGCTTTGGTTTCAGGATTTTCAGTGGTATAAAAACGAATGTGCCATTGTTTCAATTCTTTTTGAAAAGCTTGGTTTAGAAATTCGGTGCCTTTGTCTGTTTGCCATCGTAAAGGGTGACGACCACTTTGTTTCAACACCAGTTTTAAAGCGCATACTAACTCGGTACTGCTTTTAGAAGTCAAAGGAATGACCCAAGCCGATTTGGAAAACACGCTAATGACACAAAACAAATATTTGTAACCACGATTGTACGCTACCAAATAAGAGACATCAGCTAAATCTGCTTGCCATTGATGATCGATGACAGTCACTTTGGTTTGACTTCTGGAATATTTTCGTCGAATGGGTTTGTGTAAGGTGTACGTCGATTGTTCTTGTAACCATTGTCGTACTTCTGGCAAACGTTCACTTTTCAATTTGCTTTTAGCTGCTCGATACAATTTTTGAACTCCTTCGTAACCAGCAGCATGTGCAGGATTGTAGTAAATGCTGGCTAAAAGTGTCTCTATGTTTTTACTGCTCAATAAGTCACCCACTGTTTGATACTACTTTTGAAGTCTTGAGGTAGGGAAGGTTTGGACGAAGGTTGACGCGTCCGACGGGCCACAGGAGTCAGTTCTGAAGTGGTGACTTTTTCTTGATGTCTTTTTTCACTTCTGTCTTCCCTTCTTTCTTTTTTTCTTCTGCTGAAGAAGGGGTGGACATCATCTTTTTAACCCAAGCTTTCATTTCTTCTCGTTGAGGCGTAGGGAAGGGTGTTAACAAGAAAGCTGCAATCTTGCTAGGTATGGGAGCAGACGGAGTTTGAAACACTTCTCGTGTGTCGTCTTTTTCTGTCGTCCCCGTGGCGGTGTCTGTCTTAGTGGTTTTAGGTTCGCTTTTCATCATGGCCTTGAAATCTCTCAGAGTGGGTTTAGCTGTTTCGTCTAAAGCTTTCTGGTGAAAGAGTTGAAGACGCTGCAATAGTTGGCCGTACCGTTGCGATTTTTCTGCTTCTGACAAATCACTTCGATCCATTAACGATTGTAATTTTTGTTGTAACTGTGACATCTCGTTGAGATTAGGATTGGGAGGTAAATGAGGTATCCGTTGTTCGTACCAACGATGGAATTCCATCCTTCGTTTGGAAGGAACTAAAGTAAGTTTTCGTCCTTTCATCAGATCCAAAGGTACAAGTGTGCTGTCTTTCCAGAGAAGGGTGTCCTTTTTATCTTCTTTTTCTTCCCGTCTTTATCTCATGACTCCTCCTAAAAGAGGTCCAGCAATCGATCCTAACAAAGGAGCCACTATTTTTAACAACGGTCCTATCAGCATATGTTGAAATCCTCCTCGTTGCACCAGCATTTTTTTCTTTTGACTAAGAGGTATTTCCTTTTTGACCATTTGTCGAAGAACGTTCCGATGTTTTCCTAATTTCTGTTTCTGTATCTTGGACAAACATTCACACACGCTATCGATGATTTCTTTAGGGGCTGTTTGAATGAGTTGTTTTCGTATGGGAGGATTGGATTTAGTCAGGACGGACAACACATCCCAATGTTTTGCGAGACGAGGTGGAAGTCCTTTTTTGCTTTTGTCTTTCTTGGGACGACTAGGGTGGTGTGCACATTTGGGGCCATCTTTGGTGTCAGGAGCAAAATAGAACTGAGGTCCTTCGGATGACACACTTTTTATACTGGAACTCGTCTCCACTGATGGTCACCACGACGTATAAACTTTATGACAGGCATCACTCGACGTTGAGGTGTTTTCAATGGACTAAATCGTGTAAGTTCTTGTTTGGATAAATCCAGTAAACTTTGTTCTGTCTTGGACTTTGGTTTTAGGTGAGGCCACCTTTTTAGCGGCAGCTGCAGTGGCAAGAGCAGCCGAAGTAGATGCCCCCAGAAAGAAGATGTGACTTTCGAAATGGGTTTGAATTTTTGTATCAAATTAGGAAACACGGGTCTTAAATCAGGTCTGGCAAGCATCATCACGAAGGGCGAGGAAGAAGAAGTGGTTAGAGAAGGAGACACCGTCACTGCCTCTCGTGGCTTTCGAGAGAACGTGCGCGTCCTATCAGTAGTACCTCTCTTTCTGGCAGCAGGAGATGTTGTTGTTGTTTTTTTCTTCGAGGGGCTTTTCTTTTTCTTTTGTGTGGTTGTTGTATGTGGCTGTCTTTGAGGGGATTTGGTTTTTTTCTTCATCTTGGTTTTGGCTTGGACATTATGATCCCATTCAAACGAGAACAAATAATGACACCTCCTAAAGAACCACTGCCACCAGGTGTCAAAATGATTTGTTTTTTAGTAAGTGGATCGATTCTTGGATCTGCCAGTTTTGATAACGCACTTTTATGGGTTTTTTTTAAAAAAAAACGTTGGGTTTGATGGGGTATGTGAATGATGCCTTGAAGTAATTGACGTGCTGTCAAAGTAAACCATCGTAAAACTTCTTTGAGACTTGCTTCTAGCAAATGGGCACGAACTTGTGCATTTTTTTCGCGACTGATGCCATACAGGGCACGAATCAATTTGGCATGGAGGATGTGATTGATAGGAAATCATCATGAAGACTGTGGGAAAGAAATGACGTGGTGGATGTGTTTATAGGTTTTGTTTCTTTCTGAGAGTTGCCGAAGGGGACGTGTAAATGACAGGACCTCCATCTTCACAACAGTGATGAAACAAATACGTACGAAATCTCGAATAATCGGGAGTGGTGGGTTTTAAATCGATGAGTAAATACCCATGAGGTGTTTGAGTGGCATCGTCGTACGCATAATGTAGCCAAGGAGTTCCTAACTGTTGATCTAACACTTGCACTTGAGATTTATCTCCGGGACTTTTAAACAACACCACATAATGAGCATTGAGACTGGTGGTACGATGGACTTTACTTTTTTGAAATAAATTTTGAGTAATGTAAATGATACTGGCATTACGATGATGTCCTTTTCGTGTAAACCAAAGTTTAATTTCTTTTTCGTCTTCTCCTAACATGTCATCGAAGATGACCAGATGTGTTTGACTCAAGTCAGACACGATCCCATCGTCTTCGCGAGGAATGCCTTCGACAAACGAAATGGATTCTCCTTGACTTTCTCGAAGTAAGGTGTAAGACGATTGCTACTCTTTGTAACACCACACGATATATTGAAGAGAACGATCAAACAAATGCGATTTGTATTCGATTAAACGTTTGACAAATTCGGTTTTGCCTGAACCACTCGGTACAGCAATCAACATGTTAAAAAGATGGCGCAGATACAAAGCTTCCCAACTTTGACGATCTAACTTTTCGTCAATCACTTTGACAACAGAAGAGGAGGAAGAGGATAATACAGCCATGACTGAGGTATGGAGAATTTTGAGAGGAACATAAAAGACACAAGACATTTTATACATTTCATACATGTTTAATATTTTAAACAACAACAACAACAACAAAAAACCCAACATATCTACATGTCCAGAATTAAAACACGAAAACCCATAAAGCAAAAATGTCACTTTTGACTTTGGTTCTAAGTTCATTTGTTCTTTTTTTGTGTTGTTGGTTTTTTTTTTGTTGTCTTGCATGATTACTGACACGCGAGGTCCTTGGCATAGTGTTCCACTTCTTGTAGCCAAGCATCAAAACCAAAACGTTTCCATTCACGTACATCTTTCCAATCATTAAGTTGTTGGAGTAACCAACTAGCGATACACACTTCTTGGTAAGTATGAAGTGTAGAAAAAGTTTGACAAATGTCTTCACACGGAGGTACACAACTTGTTTTCATCACGATTCTCAACACTTTGAGCACAATTTGTCTTTCGTGCACCGATAAAGTGTGAATGGTGATGTCTTTGTTGCATGTACTGTTCATCAAAAATAATCCACACGAATTTCCTGGGAAACGAAATCCAAGAAAAGTAGTTACTAACACACACCCCACATATCGTCCAAAATTCAATGGAAACAGTTCGTGTATCAGCAGTTTGTAATCCTCTAAGGTCTGAACACTATCATTGACTTCCTTCAACGGAATACGTTCCACGACTGAAGACAACGGTCCTAGCATGGTCCGCTTTTATATCCAGGTTCACAAGGTTTGTATCTTGGTGATAGTCTACCCCGAGGCATCTGTGATAGTTTCTCCCAAGAATCAGTCTTCTTATACTATGGAAATAACAATAGTTTAAAAATCGAGAATGAGTTTGCGTTTCATTTGTATCTTGACAAACTCTCTGTAAATGCTTTCTCGCAGCTCAAAGGCAGATTCTGAATGTGCTCTTCTAAACTAGTCATTAACAACCACGTCTTTTTTTTTGATGAAATAGTCACACAAGTGCCAAATGGAATAGGATATCCAAGACATTCAGTGATTACCTTACTACACCTCAGACGGCGTGAAGGCGTTTTGTCTTGAGGTGACACTTCATCTAAAAGTTTTTTGTATTCCTGTAAGTTTGTAACTTTTTCCTGAACGTCGTTCCATCGAATTCTGTATAACAGTGTCACATTGTAGGTTGTGCCATCCAAACTCTTAAAGGTGTCATCTAGTCCTTCATGAATGTCTGACCATTTGAATACTTTGAAACTAATCAGTACTTTTATAGCATTCAGATAACAATGGTTAAAAAGTCGTTGCCGAAAAGGATGTAATTGTTCTTTGCGTTTCACTTGTATCTGAACCAGCTCTTGGTAAAATGCGTTCTCGCAGCTCAGGAGGCAAACAATGAATGTGCTCTTATAAAATATCCCCAGGGACTCATATTCTTGACCCACCAAAGGAAGGTAACAACAGCTCGGAGACCATCTGGAATGTTCCTGGTAAGCTCTATCTTTATACTCCCAGCCGTGAAGTGTCACAGCACAACTGAAATACTGGACTTTATCTCCTTCTCCCAAGTAAACAAATCCAGCTCTTGTTAAAGATTCGTGAGTGGGTCCAGCCAGATATTTGGGCCATTTATCTTTGGACGAGTGTAATCGACTTTCAAAATCTTCATAGCCACGCAAAACCAGGAGAAGCACGTATTCACATGTATGGGTGACAATAATGACCTGTGAGTGTGTGGATGACGATCAACGTGAACGAAACGGATAGGGCAGCGAAGCCGTTCTGCATCACTCTTGTCATTGTGAGTATGTTGATGGCATCCGCAGGTAGGTACACGCTTAGCATCACCTTGACCAGTAAAGCAGAAAGGGCGTCGTGCTGCATCATCGCTTTCTCTAGTGGGGCAATAAATCACACGAACGGAATCGCTTTCGATGGTCCCAGAGGAGCGGTAAGGTCGTGCTGCATCGCTGATGTCAAAGCGTACGGCATCACACTTGTCGCAAGGTACTGCATCGCACTCGAGTTCATGCTCGAACTTGGAGTTCACAGTAGGTTCCTCACTCGGTGGCTGTGTCGAGTTCGTTAGTATAGGTGCCAGTGTATTGGCCTCAACATTGAACTTGAAGTTCACAGTGAGTTCCTCACTCAGTGGCTGTGTGGAATTAGTATTTATCTTCTTGCTCGGTCAACGTTTGGAGTCACAATGAATTGTTGGTCTTGGAAGTTCTCACTTTTTTATACTGAAGATCGGCGTGTCCGTACGGTAAAGTGTTGTGGTCTGGAAGTCGCACTCGTTTCTGGTACACAATTTGGTAGACTTTTTCTAAAGGGCGACTGACGATTTGGTGGTTTGGCAAAAGTACAATTTTGCAATTTTGTGGGTTTCTAAAGTTTTCACTCGAAAGTCTTGAGCTTGTCCAGACTGTAAAGCATTTTTCAAGACATCAAAGTTCACCACTTGGCTGAATCGATAATTCAGTGTCAATCCTTTGACTTTGCATTTGGTATGGACTTGGCCTTGTCGGTCTCTGTACCAGTAGCCGTAATTTTTAGGGCCACCGCTGGCTAAATTGAGGGTACTCGTCCGTCCATGCCCCTAAACGATCTCTTTCGACGGTGGGGTGTCAGGGCGATGGATTACATACAACTGTCGGTGTCAAAGTACAGGACTCTATCTTGGAGGTGAAACGTGGGTCATGTGAAGTGTGGCTTTTCCATCCGTGATGGTAAACTCATCATTGGATTGTTGAACGTGTTCAATTTTGTCCATGACTTTAGACGGTGTTAATTCTGCCGGGGTACTAAACTCGATCCAGACAGGAGTCTTCAAACTATCGTGATGAATGGAAAGTCTCAACCGATCGTCCTCTTTCGCTTGGCATGGTCGTTCAATGTCTCTAACAAGGAATCCCACAAATCGGTAATGAAACCTGAGGCTTTCTCGGGGATACGTCAGACTTGAAGTCTTTAAAGTTGACGGTGTAGGTGCAAGCCATGGTTTTAAATTTTCTGGATGTTACTTTTTACGTCTCTCGAATGTGATAGTAATTTTCGGAAGCTGCGGAATAAATTTATTTTTTAGGTGTTCTAGACTCTCTTGGTCTTGTGGAGATGGAAGGCGTGGTTTCAGGCTCACTCATGTCCTCTTCAAAATCACTGGCATGGACTTGGGCTAACACTTCAGCTAGCGGTGTATGAGGCGGTACGGAAAGTCGTCGTCGTGGCATCTTAGTTTTTCTTCTGGTTTCTCACCTCACTGAAATTGCTTGATCGTTTCATCTTGATTGCAAACTTTGATATGATTCAGTTTTACACAGGCTCTCACCCTATATATATATATAGAGAGAGCTTCTTACCCTCAGAGTAACTATTCGTTATTCAACTTTCAAACTGTGAAGATGGAAGAGCAGTCAGAAAAGCTTACCCTTCTGGTCAGAGATTTAGCACAACAGACTGTTGTTGCTATCAGAAATTTAGAGAGAGTCCTTGTAAAGTATGCCACTTTTTCCAATAAGACTAAGAACTACTCCTCCTCTCGAGGTAAAAGTCAAGATACTTGCTATATCTGCCAGGAGAAAGGACATTGGGCTCCAGAATGTCCACAACGTCAAAGCCAAGGAAAAGAAAAGAGAGACAACGGGAAAAATACCTGTTTTCATTGTCAAGAAAAAGGACATTGGTCTTCAGAGTGTCCTAAGAAAAAAGAGAACCAGGAGAAGAGGGAGGAGACAGAGGGCTGTTCAGCACCAGAAGAAGAAGAACCCATCCCCGTATTAAAAAAGAAATGTAAGAAGTCAAGACGATTGGAAGACAGTGAAGAAGAAGAACCCATGATGCCTGTAAGAAATTCAAGAAGACAGACAGACAGTGACAGAAAAAATTTGACTTGAGTGATGTGTTGTGAAATTTTCATTGTGATTTCTAAAAAAGAGAATATACCAAAAAGGAAAAAGTAAGTGTCTCTTGGTCTTGACTTTGTTTTATAGTATTGACGCACACACGCACTCATACACAATCAAATGATGGGATTTAAGTTTTACTTGATTTGGCAATTTGATTTTGTTTTCTAAGAAATGCGGGTGACCCTAAAAAGGACCGTTGGGCGTGTTTGTTTTTTAAAAACAAACTCATGGACTGGACATGATGAGCTTTAACTGTCTCAATGCCTTTCCACGGCCAAGTTCTACTCCTCCTCCTGCTGCTTTGGTAGTGGTAGTAGTAGTAGTGTTACGGAATTATGTATATGGAATCTATAATGTGCTTAAACTTTTGGCCTATGACTCTACTTTAAAGTTGTGTCAAATAGTGAGTCATATTTAAGTTGGGTTTAGTTGTACTATTAATCAAATAACAACATGTTTGCTGACCTTTTGTTCAAGGTCAGAGCTGTGATCATTCTTTCAGTTAAATTCCATGAAATAGACGCATTTAGTATTGCATTCTGGGTCGTAATATGACACGTTTCCTGTTGTGAAATGTGCCATTTGCAAGTTGTATAAAAGACATGAAAATACGGATTATATCCATTCCATTTTAGATCTTGTGTTGAAAAGAACTGTTTTTTTATGATCAGCTTTGGAATCATCCGATCGTTTGAAATAATAGCCGAGCTGGAATCCTGCAATGCTGCTGTAATGCCATGCTGTATAGATAATTCGAAAGGAATTATTTATTGGACATTCAACAGAGCTAATTGGAGATCTATTTAGGACTTTCTAGGATGTCTGTGACCATTCTTAAAGATGATCTGGATTATATTATCGTTGGTACATCGGAACATTACAGACTCTTTCATTCGGAACCATCATTCTTTCGGAACATTCGTTCATTACGAAGACTCATTCTTTCAGAACATTCATTCATAGTTCGTTCCGCCTGAGAGGTCATAAACGTAATTGGTTCATTTTGTGTGTGGATATTCTACTTCAGTGATATATCAGTATACAGTACATCCTGGATTAAGTACTGTTTCTTAAACTTTAATAATTACAGCTCCGTGGAATTATCGGAAACATTTCTAGAACTTGTGATATTCCATATTCACAAGGACTATTTGGAATTTATAACACTTGGATATAACTGATTTTTGTAGTACATCAGACAGTAAAGGTTTCATTCGGAACCTACTTCATTCGGAACATTTGGATTAACTTCCGGATCAGTGATCTTTAGAACAATTTAGGACTTTTAAGGATATTCTATACTGTAAGTTATTTTTAATTCTTTCACTTTGATTGTTTGTTGAAATATTTTTTTATATTTTAGGAAATTAAATATTTGTATTTTAAATCTTGAAAGCTTGTTTGAGTCTTTTCTTTTGTTACATTACCCCTAGTCGTAACAGTAGTCAATGGTGGTGGTGGTGGCATCTCAGCAGTAGTGAGAGTGGGTGATGTGATGGGCTTAGAATGTTTAGCCCATGAGGGTCTCTTTCTCTTGGGTTGAGTTAAAGAAGTCTGATACATGTTTCTCAGATTTTTTAACTCTGCTAAAATATCTTGTAGCAGACTCACCGTTAGATTGGCACCACTCCCTTCCTTCTGTCCTTCACACTTCAAAGTTTTCTGCTTCTCTTCTTCTTCTTCTCGCTTTCTTCTTTCCTCTTCTTGCTGAAGAAATGTTTCTTCTGCTTCTCTCTGACGCTGCAAAAACTTTTCCAATTCTTCCTTCTGTCTCTTTTTAAAATCATCCACCAAGAGTAATGAAGATGGTAATACGGCGGTTGTTTCAGGCAATATCCAAATTAAAATCGTCTGGATGAATGTTGACCACTGCCGTCGTCGTACTACCACTCCGAACGTAAGAGGTTTCCGTAGCAGGCTCAAATACTTAAACTATGCCGCAAGAAGTAAAACCGTACGAACGATGTGACGCCTATATACTGACGGTTAAGTCACCCCCCCTCCCGGCTCTCTTCTGATTGGAAGAGAGACCCGACATTTTGTTACGCGCGTTTGGATTGGTGGACCAATTCGATCCGTTTCGATCCGGTCTCTGGCTATATATACCAGCGTTTTTTATTACATAGTTTCACCTGTTCTCAAGACAAGATGTATACTTTCTTAGAAGCATAAAGCATCGTATCGGGCATGCTCTTCAACCCGGACTACCCCATGTATGTCAAAGCATCATGGGCTATCACTAAGATTACAGTTACAACTATATGGAAGAGACGAATCTATGTGGAGAGACAAGGGAGTCTGAAGAGAGTATTGATTTATGGACCTGAAGTGCGTAGAAGTTTGAGGAGAAGAAGACATGTGAAGAGGTGTGATATGTGTTAACTTGGTTAACAAAACTTCAACGGTCCTTTTCAGAACCACCCACATCTTTCAGAAAAGAAATCAAAAAATTGCCAATTGTCTTTTTATGTGGGGTGTTGGATAGTAGATGACGGGGTATTGGTCTCTACACACGGCGTGTTGATGGTATAGTGTGGGGTGTTGGATAGTAGATGACGGGGTATTGGTGACTACACACGGCGTGTTGATGGTATAGTGTGGGGTGTTGGATAGTAGATGACGGGTTATTGGTCACTACACACTTCTGTCCCTATAAACATTTCTGTCCCTATAAACACGTCTGTCCCCAAGTGCCCTCTCCATGTTCATTTCCCGTATGGCTCTGTAAATTTCCCGTATGGCTCTATAATTCCTCTCCATGTTAATCTCCCGTATGGCTCTCAAGCGCCCCTTCCATGTTAAACCTATAGACACATTTAACCTAGGATTTCCCGTACTTAATTATAGTGGCGCCTATTGAGGTCAACTCTAACGATGTTACTATTCAACCCCCCCCCCCCAACCCCCCTTTAGGTAAGCCACTTTTAACACTGTTACCATTTTGGCTCTCAATCGTCCCATCCGTCCAAAACATGGATGGGACCATTGAGATCCAAGCGTCCATTTTTGTATCTCAATCGCCACATCCTATGTTAATTTCCCGCATGGCTCTCAATCGTCCTTTTTGGCTTTCAATCGTCACATATAACTACTGCCAAATAAAATCACAAATTTAATACAACAACATTTAAAACTTTAATTTTTTTTTTAAAAAATGGAAAAATGTTCAAAACAACTCAGACCCTTGGGAAAGGTCGCTATATATCAATAATTCATCTAGGGAAGAAAGGAAAGGAAACCCGACCTAGAGGCAAAACCTGAAGGGAGGTGAGTACGGACCTGGAACCCCAAGAACAAGAAAACTTAATAAGAGATAAATTAATAAGAAACATTGACAAAATTAATAAGAGAAATTGACAAAATTAATAAGAAAAATTGACTATTTATATTTAGGTTTCATGAAGGATCATTTCCAATGCTCTAATCAGCCATATATGCTGGGAAGGACTAGGAATTGATCACAAATAAACCGATCATGTGACGATCTATCTTATAATGTGAACACAACCAAAGAGTTGCAGGAAGTTAGGTTATGAAACCTCCGAAGCTGTTCACACTAGCGACCGGGTGCAGATGGATTAGCGATTCCGACATGTTCCTTATCTGCTGAGGAATTAAAATATTTAGCAGGACTAGTACCCGATCCTAGACTAGTGTTTTCGAGAATGGCCAACCAATTAGGAGGCTGCATATTTATGCATGTTTACATAATCTGTCCTCTATATCAAATGTTGACATAATTTGTGTCTTCAATCATAATGAATGCCGAATTAGAGAGATAAAGATACTTATATATAATGGCTTGGAGAGATCATCCCGTCCACAACTTGTATGAAGCAAACGAGAACTGAGACGTGAGACATGTTTTGCGGAGAAAGATTCTTGCTAAAAATTCTAGCAAAAATGGCTATATTCTTATTGCAGTTTCTAGCACGGACAAATTTCAGAAGGTACTGAGCGCTCACAGATTTGTATGCGAGTACTTTTAGGGAATTATACCAAGAGATTTTGTCATAGATCATCTGAATGGGAATAAATCTGATAACAGGATCGCGAACTTGGAAGCTGGAAAGCACAGAAAGGCAGAGTGACCTGTACAAGCAACACACTTATAAACTGATGAGAAAGAAATATTTTCATTATTGTTTAAAGCTCAGATATCACTTGGTACAAGTCGAAGAGCTATACTTTTTTGTTGCAGCGGCGTAAGAAATAAATCTTATTCACCAGCTCGCAATGTTTGATTTTCATTTTGTTTTGACTAAGCGCCATCATGTTTTTAACCTTGTAAATATATCTGCGTTATTATTTTTTTTTAAATATTCTGAAATTGTCAGATTGCAAACAATCTATTCAAGACAAAAATTGTTATATTATAAATGGAGTGGAAAAGGCATCCAGTGTACAATAACTATGAAGCAAACGAGAATGGGGATGTAAGACATGTCAGGCGTCAGAAAACTCTTCCTACAAATCCAAACAAATGCGGCTACAGTCTAATCAGAGTTTCTGGTGCAACCAAACCCAAACAAGTTTTAAGTGCTCATAGGTGTTTATGAATGCCAATACGGCTTGATTCCAGACGACCACTTTATTGATCACTTAAACAATGAACTGTTTGATAATAAAATTAGTAACCTGGAAGCAGTCTCCACAAAAGAAAATTCCAATTATTAGCTGTGACGAAGCAATTAATTTTGGACAAGCACGCCGGATACAGCCATAAATACAATAACAGGAGAACAAAAAAGATTTTATTCAACAACAAAAGCAGGGCAAGTTCTTGGTGCTAACCAATCGTCGATTTACTCCTGCTGTGTTAATAAACAGAAAAATCATATTCATCAATCAAAGGCGTTTGGTATACATTTTGTTTTGCTTGATTAATTTGTTAAATTTTTTTTTAATTAGATCATACCTAGTTCTGCAAAAATGTCTGTCACTGGCATTGGAATGCATTCCGGTTTATTTCTGAAATGTCCATGAGTTCTTGTACTGATGCAGTCATCTAAAATATATCTTTTGTCGTCGTATGCAGAAAGTCCAATTTTGTTAAGAGCCACCGTGTGCAAAACATGGTTTTCTGATCTGAATGTATTCAAATAGGATTTTTTAAATCGTATATGTAATTTATCTGAGGAAAAGAGGTATTTAACTATGGTATGCGATAACAGACTTTTACATATATTTAACTATGGTATGCGATAACAGACTTTTACATATATTTAACTATGGTATGCGATAACAGACTTTTACATATATTTAACTATGGTATGCGATAACAGACTTTTACATATATTTAACTATGGTATGCGATAACAGACTTTTATATATATATTTAACTATGATATGCGATAACAGACTTTTACATATATTTAACTATGGTATGCTATAGCAGACTTTTACATATATTTAACTATGGTATGCGATAACAGACTTTTACATATATTTAACTATGGTATGCGATAACAGACTTTTACATATATTTAACTATGGTATGCGATAACAGACTTTTACATATATTTAACTATGGTATGCGACAACAGACTTTTACTTATATTTTAAGCCACGGACATATTATAAAGCCTGCTCAGATATAAATGTAAAATATTAAAATGTGTTGGGACGCAAATGTCATTCAATTATTTTTTAAGCGGACGTAGAACCTATTACATCATTTTCTCAAAGTATCAACAACTAATATTATAATATTACTTCCTATTTCTCAACAAACACACCATTTTCGCTAAAAGTACATGTGCAACAAGCACGAACCATATATATATATATATATATATATATATATATATATATATAGATAGATAGATAGATAGATAGATAGATAGATAGATAGATAGATAGATAGATATATATATTAAGATTTACAGAGCCTCTGATAAACATGTATTGGTCTAGAAATGGACAACACAAAAGTACTAATAGACTAGGTCCTTATTTTAGTGGAAAAATCCGTCATCTTAAATTTTCAGCCAATTGGTCTCTGATATAATTCAATAGTGTATTGTGAGAATGGGACTGTGACGCAAGGAAGAAAATAAATATTGATTTAAATTTTAAGTTTTCCTTTAAATTTTAAGTTTTCCTTTAAATCAGCACATAACCAACATGTATACATTTCTCGTTCACAAATATTTGGATCGAGTCTAAAAAAGTGAGTGACGTGATTATATGAGACAAAGACAGTAATCAAATAACACCAGGTGGTAGCGATATAGTAGTCTTAACAAAGTTGAGTTACAGTGTCCTCAATCTTGTTTCAGAAGAGTTAATCAGTTGTTGAATTTTCCATAACAAAGTATTTTGTTTAGATTCTCAAGGACTGTGAAGCTTGAACATTTGAAATCTTGCATAGTCCATATGAGTACATGAGTCGAAATGCGTATGTGTAGATTTTAAACGTTTAAACTGTCGCATTATTTGATCTAAGCGTATTTTATTGCTATAAACATGTAACAAAGAGATTGAATCTCAGTTTATACCAACTAACGTACGGAATTCTCCAACATACAAATATGTTACAATTAAATTGACTTCTCCAACATACAAATATTTAAAATTAAATAGACATAGAAATATTTAGAATAAAACTGACTTCTCCAACATAGAAATATTTAGAATAAAACTGACTTCTCCAACATACAAATATTTAGAATTAAACTGAGTTATCCAACATAAAAATATTTAGAATTAAACTTACTTCTTCAACATACAAATATTTAGAATTAAACGGATCTAGATCGTGATATTACTTATAAATAGAAGAGAAAAATGTTCGAATAGAAACCGTAATCAGGAAAAGTACATTTGTGGTTCCACATATGTTGTGAAGAAATCATTGAAAGAATACAAGTGGGCAAAAATGGTACTAAAATTATACTATTATTGAAATTGGAAAAATATAAATTGTTGACATCATAGAACTTTTTGAATATATAATACTTTGAACATTCCTGGTAAAATATACTGGGAATAGCATCATAGATATTTGACAATTAAACTTTTTCACACACACACACGCACACACACACACACACATACAGACACATATTCTGAAAAGTTGGGAAGTTACTAATGTCGTATTTCCTAAAAAAATCTATCCCTGTCTATAATAAATCTTTGTACATATTTGAGGATTCTAAGATTTTATCGTCTTAAAAACAGTCCTGACCAATCATTAGTTTGACGTCTTGCATGCAGCATTGCTAATTTTCTACTGCCAACTAAATAAAAAAAGAATCGGGACATGGCTTATTTATTTTATTATTCAAAGAATAAAGAGTGGGTACATTTCGTGTATGGGGTTGAAATTCATTTAATGTTTAGTGCTGAATAAAAATAGATATTCGGGCAGTAACCAGCCTGTAGAAGAATGTAGTAAGATCTGTGTTATTTCTTAGTTCATATTGTTCGTTTCAAACGACCGAGGATGGAATAAAATCGACATCAAGTATGGACCATAATATTCATAATCTAGTGAAAGCAAATTTATGAGTTTATAATGATTTCATCAGCAAGTCAATACTAAAGTATTCAGTTTCTATACATATTTATTCCGATTTAACACTAAGTTGCTGCACCTGCAATTATTGCCACTTTCTTTTAGATATTTCTCACCTAGACTTATTACATCCACCTTATATACTATCAACGTATAAAACTACCTGTCTGATAAATGAACTTTGAATCTGATTACGAGATTGACTATTGACTTAAAGCATCAATGTTCAACAAAATAGATATCACCCTGGACACCTTGTGGACAATGTCCCACAAAATAGATATCATCCTGGACACCTTGTGGACAATGTCCCACAAAATAGATATCATCCTGGACACCTTGTGGACAATGTCCCACAAAATAGATATCATCCTGGACACCTTGTGGACAATGTCCCACAAAATAGATATCATCCTAGACACCTTGTGGACAATGTCCCACAAAATAGATATCATCCTGGATACCTTGTGGACAACATCAACACAATAATTATCCCATTTGCCATCAGAAGACAAAGTCAATCATACGTGTTTATGTCTATCAACAGTCGTTATTTAAATATGTCATTAAAAACAGATTAGAATAAAGCAGAAAAGACATGGCAGTAAAAAGATAGACTTATGTTCTAAGGGGATAAAGATTACAAGACATTGTTCGTCCCTCCTTTGCAAACATTATAAATAAAAGGTTCACCAATTTTGAATAGATATAACATTTTCAGACACAAGACTCCGCAATTATCAACAAATAACCCAGTAAGACTTGTACTACTAAGAAATACTATACTGTAGTATACAGGGCCTTTTACCGGCTTTACTAGCGAATGAGCAAATGAAAGTGCAACATCAGGAAATTAAACAACCTATAGGCTGGAGTGGTCATATTATGTTATTGTTCTCCGAAATCTTAATCACATAGAAGCTTGCTATTTAAAAAAAAAAAAAAAAAAAAAAAAAAAAAAAAATTTAAAGATTTTTTCCCCCAATATCATCATCACAAGAATCGTGTAGTAATAGTAGTAGTAATTTGGTTACCAGTCTTTTGAAGATGATTTGTAATACCATTATGATAAAAACTATTATCATTCTTCTTCTTTAAACGATAGTAGTAGTATGATTACTACTATTACTTGTTTTAGAGAAAACAGTAATGGTCGAAATAGTAGTGATTTCAAATATGTATTTTAAATGTCTGCTCTGTCACTGGTTCAATTTATGGGATTATGATAAATCTATCTGGAGAGCTTTTTCTGTTCTATAAATTTCAATCACAGTATTAATCGCACATAATAAAAGACCTGATTCGATATCACATCCATTTGAACTACAAGGCCTATTCAGGTCCCAGTCAGCCTTTGTATAGCAACGACGATTGATCAACGTAAAAAAAAAAAAAAAGGTATTGAATTCTTTTAACGTAATTAGGCAGCAGTATTAATACAAGTCATCAAAAGATATGTTAATATGCAGCGGTATTAATACAAGTCATCAGAAGATATGTTAATATGCAATATTAATACATGATGTATTAATACAAATCATTAAAAAAGATGTTAATATACAGCATATGTTTATTTTGCACAAACTTTACAAATATGCACGAGTTAGAGATAAAAATGAAAAGGTCTCAGTATTTGTATAAAGGTAACAAAAACTTATTGTTTGGACTGAATTTTTAGGATGTTTCAATCGCTAATATCGTAAATTTGTATGAGCTCGAAATGGCAGACATATGAAGCAACAAGAGCATATACAATTTTAAAAAAAAAAGAATACAAAGGAATATTCCCATTCATTGTCAATATAAAACATTGAATATACAGCTATTCTTATTTTATGGTGCCGGAATTTTGCGTTTCTATAAACGTTAAAATTCTTTAAATATTCAGACTACATTTTTGAAAACAGCTATTTAAATGAAGCAAGAAAACTGTTTCATATATTTCATACAGTTAATAAGGGAGATCAATATAATTGTTTTAACTTAAAACAAGGGTAAATAAATTTTTAAGGCAAAATTATGTGGAATAAATTTCATAAGTATTCTAAACCTTGGGCGTCCGCAGGGGTGGGGTGGGGAAGATTTAAAAAAAAAATCTATTGTGCAGTATATCCCTTTCATTTTGGTTTTGCCCCCTCCCCCACCCCACCCCTTTGGATTATGACTCCTCCCCCCCCCCCCGAAAAAATGCCTGCGGATACCCAAGTTCAAAACTTATATCTAAGCTTCAGCATAAATTTAAGATGACCCATAGTTTCCTTGGATATACTGCGTACAGAATATTTAAAATAACTTAGGTTTAAAGAATAGGTTAGGTTTAACAGCAGTCATTTCTATTCTTGCGCTGGTTATCTTTTGCTGATCAACACGGACTAAAGATTCATTTCTATTCTATCTTTTGCTGAACAACACGGACTTAATATTTATTTCTGCGGACCTGGACGCAAAATGAACGTTCCGCTGCTAGGATAAAGCATTTACACTTAAAATAAAACTTGGTTTAAAGAATATTTATTGATTCGTCTCCCAAATATGGATAAGTGTTTCGTAGGTTTACAACCACAAGTTTCTATTTACCAGCTGAAAAATCCAACTGAAAAGGCTCCAAATATTAATGCATGCTATCTTGTTCTGAAGGAGAACTCAGTAAAATTATTATTATTTTTGTTGGTTTCTTAAATTCCTCATTACATTTGGTCAAAAGAATGTATCACAAATATTTCTTTAGACAACTCTTTAAATATTATACTGATTAAAACAATAAATACAATATAGATTATTACTGCCAATTATGTGTCAGTAATTGGTCAACGATAAATTGCTTCTTAGTCATTCAGCTTGATAATGTATTGATCTGATGTACGTGTTTGTTATAATGAATGTCAATCTCCTTGTCTGTACAGAAATGTAAATACGTAGGCTTTTGTTGTTTTCCCATATCTCTTATCTTTAACACATTCAGTATTCTGTGCATGCGGTCAATGGTGACAGCTGCTGTCATTCACATGATCAATACATTTTACGTCACAGAACATGTTTCTATTTCTTCATACCCGTATGCTAAGTTAATAATCTGGGTAAATAGTCAACGTCAAATTATCGGTTGACTAGGCAGAACTGGTTATATACAGGTATAAAGTTGTAAAGAACACGTGAGGTCTTTACCGCAAACTGGCATTTATTGTTACTAGGTCAAGGCATATACACTACGAGTAAACTTGTACGCTTAGAAACAAAACAAGACAACGAAGACGTTATTCCTTTTATCGGTATCAACTGAAAGATTGTACAAAACCGACATCAAATCATACGCCTATTTCAGTAGAAAGTTTCTGAGAGTACTGTTCATTCTATATGTTGTACACTCGAAATATCGTTAGTGCTTACACCAACAAACGAAATTAACTAATATTTCATTGCAAAGTGTCGTTCATAAATAAGTAAAATTGTCGTTATGAAGAAAAAAAAAGTGTCACTATTGTGGAGAAAATATCTCTATAACAGTTTAAATGCATTTGATACGTCACGGACAACTTGATAACATTAATGTATTAAAAGCAAATTCAGCAAAAGGCTTTTAAAAAGACCAAAAGACTAAAACTTATAAACCTTATTCAAAGTTTGTAGACAATTTATACAACTGGGTAACATTAGCGCTTAGAAGTTCTTGAAGTGACGAGATTAATAGAATCTATGTTGACTTTGGCACCAAGACTGGGATTTCCATGTATGGGTGCCAACCCTTACATTAATTATTTTTCTTAGCCATTGTTTATTATTGTATTTTATGAATGATTCATACAATAATACAAATTTATTTTGATTTCTACATGTTTGTTCTTAAGTACCGATTATTTCATTATTTTGTTTTGGGAGGGGGGGGGGGTGAATGGGGGGAAGCTTGGAATTATTTTTCGAACCTGGATACATTTTTGTTTCCTCTTTCATCAATGTAATTTTATTTTCCCAACTTATATAGTGGATATAATTAGTTATTTGTTTCAAGAAAACGAAGCAATACAATTTTTTCAAGCTATTTGGGGTGGGATCTTTTTTTTTGGTGGGGGGTGGGGGGTGGGGGTGGGGGAGGGGCAATTATTTATCGAATGAGGAAAAAATTCCCTGTACATCAATATTACTATTATTATTATTTTTTTTTTTTTTTGCAACTTATATATAGTTATAGTGGATATATATAGTTATATTTTTAAGAATTCAAAGCAAGAATATTTTTTCAAGCTATTTCGGGTCGTAGTTTGTTTCTTTGTTTTTGTTTTGTTTTGTTGTTTGTTTGTTTTTGGTGGGTGGTGGTGACTGGGATTGTTTCAAAACAGGATTTTTAAAAAATGTCCTTTTACATCAATATCATTTTTGATTTCTCTAACACTTTTGTATTGGATGTAATTTGTTTTTTTTTTTAACAGAAATCAAAGCAAGTATTTTTAAAAACTATTTCGGGCCTTAGCTTGTTTGTTTATTTCTTTTTTCTTTTTGTTTTGTTTTGTTTTCTTTACAAAATAAAATCTTAAGCCATGCAAATGACACCACTTTGCATGAAATTGACATAATCTAACTCTCAATCTGACGGCTGTCTGTTGCTTACGAGTGGTATTTAAAATGTTCTGAATATTAGTGCACTGTACAACTAAGTTCTTTGTTTGTGAACAGTACGTCAGTGCATACCCTTCAAAATACTCCCCATGCACCTCTTCACACTTTCTTATTAAATGCCATTTAGGATTCATTTTTTGATATGTTGTTCATACACTGGAGAACTGCACTTCCAACCGCATGAAAGATTTCAAATCGTCTGCACCTCAGCGAATCATTCAGCGAATCTTTCTCAACGGGATTGAGCCAAAAATCACTCAGAGCTAAATCAGGGCTGTATGGAGGATGTGGCAAAGTTTGGATGCTGTGCTCCCTCAGGAAGTCAGTCACGACGGCGGATTTATGCGCTGGTACGTTATCATAGAGTAGACCAGGTGTCGGCAAAATATGGCACGCGTGCCAACGGTGACACGCCAGACTCTTTGGACAGTGCCAAGTCTTTGGAATATGACCTGCCTCAAGGCACGCAGCACTCTACAGAGCACTATCGAGCGGACCTGGCACAGCAATTTTAAAAGGTTGCCAATGCCTGGAGTAGACGAATACCTCGGGTACCAATGCGTAGGACGGGTGGTTCCGTAGTATTCCACAACTTTTGGCAACACTTTGGAGGCATAAAAATGTTTAGTGACACTAGCAGAGTCAGGCACAAGTACCTGGACGATCGGGCCTTTTGCATCAACAAATAATGTGGCTACAACTCTCTTGACAGTCCGACTGCTTCGAACGATTGTGTATCGAGCATCTTCATCAATTGCTACCCTCACAGCAGCCACCTCCCGCTCACCAATCGCAGACAATGATTGTCCAGAATATGGGTCAGCCTCTATGGATTCTTGACCATCTTTAAAACGATGAAACCACCTCAGAATTGTAGGACACGGACAGAGAATTACATCCGTAAACTTTATCCAAGTCGACCTTGATATCTTAGAGTGCCCGGATTTTTACAGAATGTTCTTTGCACATTAGAAGAATTATTCTCCTTCTCTGATGTTTTTACATCACTGAAATTTACATGTGTTACATCACACGCATATATTTGCAGTTGTCCGGCGTGCTGCACGTGCTGCAGATTATTTTATAGAACGTTATTTAGTCTATCGATCGGCATTAAATTTATTGACAGGTTCAAATAAACAGATAGTTATAACAAAATATTCGGAACTTTTCAAATACCTCTCGTACATAGCACAATGCTGAAACTCATAAGTATGTGCTTATAACGAGAAGACTGAAACAGCCTACCCCAATCGGAACATCCTCTGTCTTTTACGTTGAGTAGAGAAAGAAACCTCGGATATTATTCGCCACCATTTTTAATTATATTCGGAACTATTTGTTCACATTGCACAATATTGCCGCGAAAGGAAACAAAGTCACAATCAGAATAATGTGGGCCTTTTCTGTCGCAATGTATGTGGTGCACTCCTCTAGAGGCGAGTCGCGAAACCCATCAAATATATGTGTATTCCTGCAACTACATCTGAGGTTATTTCTCGACTTTACGAAAATGTCCGAGCCATGTTCCGATTGAAGAGACCCGAAATAGCCTAACTCAAGACATAAAAGTAAGGATCGCAATCCCGCGAGATTTCTGTTGTACACAGGTGAGAGAAAACACCAAACTAAACAAATCGTCAGATTAGGGTCTCGGTGACGAAATCAACGTTTACGTAAATAAAAGCATCCATGATTACTCCGCCAATCTAATATAAACGTAACATATAAATTGATGGTACAGAGCCAAAAGTGTATTATACATATCTATACTACTAATATCTAGATTCCGTTACTCCATCCAGCACAACAAATCTTTAACAATCTTTTTTACACTAAATATTTGCTGATATAATGGTAGCATGCATTACTTCACTGGAGAAGCGGCGTCCTTGCATCTTCAAGAATCGCGGGACCCGCCTTATTGCACAGTTCGTTATGACATATCGTATAATATAACATCAACGATATTCCCGATATGCATTGCTGTATAATACAACAGTAACGATATTCCCGATAAGAATAGCTGTATAATACAACAGTAAAGATATTCCCGATAAGTATAGCTGTATAATACAACAGTAACGATATTCCCGATAAGTATTGCTGTATAATAGCAACGATTTTCCCAATAAGTATACTGTATAGCAACAATTGAAGTTCGCAAAGTTAAAATACTCGAAAGCAAAAACATCATGCCGCAATGGCCAGCGCTCTGGAGACAGAACACAACCATGGTTGGTTCTATTCGTTCGGCTGTAAATACATTCAATCAAAATTGGGGTAAGTCTTCAACTCTAAGTCGCCTCAAATTATATATTAAAAAAGTGTGTTCAAAAAGCACAGCTGCCCCAAGACAGTGCCTGAAAACAATAAACCTCAAAGCTTATCTGAAGGGGCGCACATACGACAGATACGGACGTACGGACAAGGGTACCAATATATGCTCTTACCACATTCGTATTGGCAAAATAAGGAATGAAAATTGAGGTTTGATTGCATAGCCACTAATGTGCTGCGGAGCACGTTCATTTTATGTAAATGTACATTTAGTAACAAGACATTGACTAATACAGTTAGATTCCTCGTCAAATCTAAAAGATAAAAAATAATACTAATTTTGTACTGCTCATGATCGCTGTTGATATCGTTTGCTCAAAATTTGCATTTTAAAATTAAATTAGCTCACATCAGAGAAAATAAGACTGGAAAGAACTAAATAAATAGGGAAATAAGATGAATTACAAGGGTCTAAACTCTAACATTACCATTCTTATTGTGATCTGAATATTTGTTCATATCATGCCCATATCGCTTTTGCACACACACACACACACACACACACACACACACACACACACACACACACGAGGTCAAGTGGCTAATATAAGCAAAATATGTGCATATACCTACAACGATAATATATTCTCAGAACCATTCCTGTGTTTGATGCATTTCGCAAGCAAATGTCTCTGTAAACATTTAGAACATTTAAACACGCAAAACATTATATGTTTCTTTTGCCTGATATTAAACACCTCATATTCTAGTTTTGGGTGTACATCAGCCCTGGGAATGAATTATTCACCTGCGGATACCTGTCAGGGCACGGTTTTCAAAGGGCAAAATGTCAGTGATAACCCAACGATCTGTTGAAAAATAACTGGAGAAGACTTACAGACCCATTTGTTTCGTTTGCCGTTAGAATATTCTACTATCAGATTACAGCTACTTGACGGATTATTTAAATGAGTATAGGACGTAGAATGGTGACGCTTTTTGTTGTTTCAAATTGTATTGTCCTTTTGTTACTTATCTTTCTGACAAACTATTTAATGAAAGACTATTTGACGCAAAGGAACCCAAGATTGGGAATTCCAGATTTTCCTTTTAATCATAGCTACAGCTTGATATCAGGTGGTCGTAATGACTCTCACGGCAGCAAATCACAATTTATAATTGGAATTCTTTCCCTCGACAACCAGACGGAATTGCGTGAAGCACTTCGACAAACATGGATTCCTCTACTTAGAAAGGATCTACCCCTCACTGTGGAGTACACATTTCTCCTTGACCACCCTACTCCAGTGACACTATCTGAACTTAAATTGAAAGGGGATATAGTTTTTTTGAATTCTTCCTACTCGGGATATGTAGTCAGATTCGGTGAAAAAATGTACAAGTGGTTTAGCTATGTCACGAAGCATTACCCCAACGCGACCCTAGTAGCCAAAATGGATGACGATGTGTTTCTTTGTGTGAATAGAATGATCCAAAGACTGTCCAGTTTTAAACACAGAAAGTTGTATTACGGTTGGCAACATCATAAGGAATATATGCAAATGGACGAAATGTTTGTTGTTCTTGGAATGGACCTTGTTTTGAGAATAACCCAGAGACAATACTGCTACAGTGAACGATCTCAATGTAACAATAAATCCGAACTCGTAGACGAAGACTGGGGCGGAAAATCTGTTGGACTTTGGCTTTCTGTGTATGATGATGTCATTACTGTGCCTGATAATCAGAATATTATTTATTTTAATAGAGTAGAGAAACCCCCAGTTGATATACAAAAGGAAGAAAACTTTTGTCAAAAATATCTGCTTTATCACAAAACGTCAGTAAGTGATATGTTTTTGTTACATAATAGGGCTCGTGCAGTTGAAATTAATGAGTTAGCGATCAAGTACTGCGGTTGAATTCTAATAGTGACTTTTTTTGGTTACTGCTTCCTCCTTGTAATAGTGTACTATAAGGTTGAATTCTAATAGTGACTTTTTTTGGTTACTGCATCCTCCTTGTAATAGTGTACTATAAGGTTGAATTCTAATAGTGACTTTTTCTGGTTACTGCATCCTCCTTGTAATAGTGTACTATAAGGTTGAATTCTAATAGTGACTTTTTTTGGTTACTGCTTCCTCCTTGTAATGGTGTACTATAAGGTTGAATTCTAATAGTGACTTTTTTTGGTTACTGCATCCTCCTTGTAATAGTGTACTATAAGGTTGAATTCTAATAGTGACTTTTTTTGGTTACTGCTTCCTCCTTGTAATGGTGTACTATAAGGTTTAAATTTCATATACAATCGGAGGTTTGTGCATTTTCCAGTCTAAAGAGGAAGAGAAAATAAAACAAATAGTATTGATAAATTTGAAGCTTCCATTCAGAGTGAACTAGAGACATCCTTTTTGTTTTTCGTTATCACTTTTTATTTAAATGAAAGAAGATATGTCCCTTTTGAGCATTTTGTATTTGGGATATGCATTCAGGCACACTGCTCAGTTTTAATTAGTGTTTCAATCGCCACAAATATGGAGGAAATGTAATCTATCTCCACTATGATAACGCCCTGCTAGGTCTCTGTTAGGTTTGTTTTGATATCATGTGTATATATATATATATATATATATATATATATATATATATATATATATATATATATATATATATATATATATATATATATACACACATGGTTACATGGTTAGAGAGTCATAATTCGTTCGTTGCAAGCAGCACTCGAACCCGTCTGAGTCTGGCAATAGTCTGAATAATGAAAAATCTTTATGTACAACACGAATTTTGTGACTCTCAAGAACAGAAAAAATGAGTACTGCAATAGTACACCAAAAATATTTAGAAATATTAAAATACTGCATCGTAGAAAATTACATTTATAATACAATGTATACATGGAACTAATTTCAATCGTCGGAATTAAATTGGTTTTCCCCTATAAATATTCTATCCAGTTTGTATAATTTATACATTGTATCTGAATTGTATACATTTCAAACATGAGGTCCAATTTGTTCTTCTACTCTGGTTTCAGTGTGATAGGATGATGATAGTAATGGTGACGATATTGTTGTTGTTCTGTTGTTTTTGCTCTTGATAATTAATATTATTGTGATAATCTTGATGATGGTATAATAAAACAATTGTTCACAAATGAGTTATTGTTCTTGTTGTTGGTGGTGATGCTGATTGAATAATGAAACAATTGTTTGCTACTGAGATATTGAATATGACTTAATATCGAATATAGAGTACCAATATTGATCTTTACTATCGCTTTGGTCATTAGTTGTACTAGTTGTATGTTATGACATCATATCCAAACCTCAATAATAGCCTATAATTGTATGATATTCTACATGAACATATGCAACAATTTTTCCTTGCACCCTTTATGATTTATATTATATGTCTGATTGCACAAGAGCTGGATTTAGTAAATGAAATATGTGTGATTTATTGCCATAAACACATCTATCTCGTACTCACCCATCCAATCGCAGGACCAGATCATCCATTCACACACACATGTATGTATGTATGACTATCTATTTATCTATCTATCTGTATATGTCGGGAATGTAATATGTTCCTTACTTTTCTATTTAGTCCTGTAAATGATAGCTAAATAGTACTAACATTTTTTTCCTCCAGGCGTGTAATATCTTAGACCAATACTTCACAATGTAAAACAATCTATTTACTATCATTGTCGTACCCCCATACTCCCTATAAATAAAATCATTTTGTGTTGTCTTCTTCACTTCTAATATCTTTTTGCAAAAATATAAACGAATGATATATATATAACCCAAGACAAGTTTATAATTCAAAAAGACCAGGTGGAACGAAACATTACCAGGTAGGATTACTGCTTGAAAATCATTTAAAGTTTCAAGTATCGTCTGCTACACTTATACCTTGTGTTTTGAAAGAGCTAATGCAAAGGAATGTCAGTGACTGTGCATTTTGTAAACTAGACGCATTGTAAATTATGTTCATACAGTTACAGCCACTTCAATATCGATGAGCATACACAGTTAAAAGTTATTGTAAACTTCTTAGAAAACAGCTGTTAATATATTTATCTCGCTGTTACTGTGAAACAATTAAGTATATTTCAGGAAATATATTCAAATACCTTTTTTGCACATGTTTTTCGGAGATAACTTTTTATATTTGTTCTGTGATAGAAAGATGTCAGTAACAAAGTTTTTTCATGACGAATATCGCGACTTCGCAAAATACGTCTCACTCAATAGACCGTAAATTGACGTCGCTGGTCAGATGACAGTTTTACATTTATGCTGAAAAAAATTATTGTGTAAACAGCGTCCAACACATACTTAACGTGGAATAAATTAATATAAAGTGTCATTTTCTACTGAATACATTGCTCTTGATAAGATCGCACATTAGTACATAATCATACCAAGAAGGCACGAGAAGAGGCTTTACCAGCTTGAGTATGACGTCCTGAGTTTCGGCGATGTATAGTCTGCAGGGTCGTATAAAAGGAAGAAAGATTTATTCTTGAAACAATTTTTTTATAAATCGCAGTGTATACAAACTGTGTAATTAATTACTGTTACAGTAGCGGATTCAGGAATATTGTTCGGCGGGCGGCGGGGGGTGGGGGGCGCAAAGAAGTAGGCAAGGGGTCTGTGGGATGGAACCCCTGGTGGGAACCTAGGGGGCAAAGCCCCCTGAAGCTTCTGCATTTCAAGCATGTCGTGGACATAATTGTAACCATCTAACTGTAGAGAAGACTGAATCTAGGAAACGCGCGCTCATTTTAGGAGGGGGGAGGAGCTCGAAAAAGAATTTAGTTGTATGTCGCAGACTAAAGATTCGAAACAACATTATTCTTCGATTCTGGAAATGCAACTCATCGTACATCTCAAAATTTTACAGTAGAATTTTCATTTCCGATTGTTTTGGGATATTAATAAACAGTATAAAATATCACTAATCAGTGCTGAAATTTGTTAAAAAAATAATTAAAAATATTATGGTGATAACACATGGGATATATTGATTATACCACCTGGAGCATATAATATTTGATATTAACCATGTGGTAAAACCTTTGCTTGACAATGCATCAAATAACATAACAACTACAACACACTAAGATGTAAAATAATATTAGAAAATATCTATAAGGTTGCTTTTACAATTCCAAACTGTATATGTAATATTTTAGGCTATAATTCTAGGGTATTTGACCAAGAAATCAATACTGGTGATAAAACTGCTAAATATAACAGATATTAATTTCTTTGTTAATACATTGCAGTTTTTATGCAGGATGATATATAAAGGGAAGCAGCTCTGCTGCATTAATCTCATTTACACCAAACAGCCCACCAAGAAGTCTATTAAATATACGGCCAAAAGAGTTAATTTATGTGTCAGTAAATAAGATGCATCAAATATCCTCTATAAAAATAAATTTGAATGACGAAAGAGTAACATATTACTTCTCAATACAAGAACACACACACACACACACACACACACACACACACACACACACACACACACACACATATATATATATATATATATATATATATATATATATATATATATATATATATAAAAGTGAAAAAAAAAGAAATTGCAGATGTGTTTGACTCATTAAATATGTTTCAAGTGGTAGTAAGATTTTAGCAAGCAAATTACCGGCAATAGGTAAAGATATGATGCAACTACCAGCACCTAAAATTGGATCTAAAATATTAGGAGGCATACAAAGCCAGGTTGAGACTCAGGCAAATAAATCTGTGGAAAAAGCTGCTGAAAAAATAATTAAAAAAGTAAACATCCAAAATTAACATCATAAAAAAAGCAAACAATAAAATAATTATCAAATGGGAATAATAAAGTACAGGCTGTATTAAAAGATACATCAAAGAAATTAAACCAACATTCATTTGAAATCTTCAGTCGTAAAATATACGAAAGTGGAATTAAAAGTTATAATTTTATATAACCCTAGTATAAAGTCATGACATATATAAGTATATATCTAAGTATTTGTGAAGATGATCCAATTGATGATTCAATTAGGAAATTTAAGTACGTTGAATACCTTCTGTGTTGTAGTTATAATATGAATAAGGATGCTCAACATACCATAAAAACGATGGATAAAGATATATATTTATGACAACATAAAGGGGTTCATTGAAATCAGAAGTAGATTACAAACAAACGCAGCTATCCAAGCAAATTATAATGCTAATGATCCAATATTATTAGTTAATAATCTTTGATAGATTCAAATATTTGATGGATGATAATGTGATAGAGCAGATTTCTTTTTATCTTCCACAAGCTAGTACCATAAAAGGACTAGGTCATATTCAAATCATTATGCAAACTATTCAGTACGCAAGATGCTATGGTTTAAAGATAGTGCAACCAAAAGAACATTTTACGGTCAAGGCGGCTCGTATACAAAAATTAGATTGTGCATATTATGCCAGGCCCTTGATTGTACTTAATGAGGTGTCTAAAAAGCTAACCATAAAATTGCAACCAATATCTGCCTTATCCTAGACTACCAATATCTGCCTTATTCTAGACTACCAATATCTGCCTTATCCTAGACTACCAATATCTGCCTTATCCTAGACTACCAATATCTGCCTTATCCTAGACTACCAATATCTGCCTTATCCTAGACTACCAATATCTGCCTTATCCTAGACTACCAATATCTGCCTTATCCTAGACTACCAATATCTGCCTTATCCTAGACTACCAATATCTGCCTTATCCTAGACTACCAATATCTGCCTTATCCTAGACTACCAATATCTGCCTTATCCTAGACTACCAATATCCGCCTTATCCTAGACTACCAATATCCGCCTTATCCTAGACTACCAATATCTGCCTTATCCTAGACTACCAATATCTGCCTTATCCTAGACTACCAACTACCAATATCCGCCTTATCATAGACTACCAATATCTGCCTTATCCTAGACTACTGCTTAAAGAGAATAAGTTTTGACATGATAGTTAAATTTGCAACAGCATCTTGATTGTTTTTCCGTCGGAAATATCTTAGAGACCAAGATCATCAAAAAACATCGTTTACTTTTGGTCTCGTGGAATAGTGTCCATAGGCCAGTATGTTAAGGCCGCCATCAAGCAGATATCGAACGCAAAACATGCTCGTTGGTTCTGATTGTATTGATGCTAATGCGCTGTTTTCTTTGTTAACTAGCATGTCAAGATAATCTTGTCTGGTAATCGCGTTGCTGACAACATATTTCTTTACGCCTTTTGCGCGCTTTTCCCTTTTTTTCAATTAGCTCAAGGGTGTAAATTTTGTTCTACAACGAGCTTCGGTCACCACAATATGTTAAGAAACAGCAGAAGTTTGTCAAATAAGACTAAAGCCAGAAGGAAACCAGTAATCTGTTCCTCAGCTCGAGAGGAAAAGTTATTATTTTTTTACCACCCGAATTCAGAGAACATTGAAATATTCTGATCAAGTTATGCCTTTGAAATATTCTAATGAAGTTCTGCCTGTGAAATATTCTATTCAAGTTATGTCGTTGAAATATTCTAATCAAGTTCTGCCGTTGAAATAGTCTATTCAAGTTCTGCCGTTGAAATATTCGATTCAAGTTCTGCCGTTGAAATATCTGATCAAGTTCTGCCGTTGAAATATCTGATCAAGTTCTGCGTGAAAGACTCTGATTAGGAAAATAGGTCCTTGATGAAATAAATGGTCAACAGGACAAATGTACTGATTATATAGATAACATGATAAGAGACGGAATTAAGAGAGAGTTTAAACCCCAACCCCAAACTCGCTTAGGAAACAGTTATGACACAGGAAGGTACTTCTTACTTAGTAATACGATGATTACACGGAATTGTGACTTTCTTAAGTTTGAATACTTTTATTGTCATCAAGACATTATTTGCAATATTAAATTTAAGAATTATTATTGATTTTTCAAAGATGCTTGCAAGTGATAATTTAGCCCTTCTCAACCCAGTTTTATATCAGCAAAACACTAAAGAAACAGACGCTGAAGGAAGGTATTTGTTGGTCCTAAATACTTCACACTGTGGGGTGATCCATAAAAATGCATTTTGAACCAAGTGCTTGGAGAGAGAGAGAGAGATACGTCATGTGGTTCCGATGTTACAGACGTTATACTACCAGCTTGTGAAGAATATCAAGTATCAAAACACCCGAAATAATTAAACAAAACCCAGTAAAAAATAAAATAAAATAACTAAAGCAAAATAAAATATGTATTTCTTTTCAAGGAGTCTGGATGTATGCGTAGGTGGAGAAAAATCCCTACGCGTTTTATTACATATCGCCAAATTTGAAACAGGACCATTTTCTACTCACAAGTCTCCTCCCCCCCTCCCCCTGCCCCAGGACATTTACTCATTGGTCATAACGCATATATATATATATATATATATATATATATATATATATATATATATATATATATATAATATATAAACTGGATATCTGGATATTTATTAAAGCATGCTACAATTTTTGTACATGTGAACATGGACCCCATCCGAAAATTCCTTCGGATAAAGCTGAAAATCTTCACCTCTGTTACATATATTTAACATACTGACAATTGATGAAACAAGTTTGGTGAATAGCGGCCCATTTAGGCGGAGAGGCGAAAGCGAATATACTTTTACAGACGTAATGGATGGGCGGATGGACAGAAGTAGAGTATCATTTAGGTACACTATGACTGCCAGAGAAATACATTATTTTTTCTCTGCCAAGTCAACCAAGGGTTGTGAATCTAATTTGGAACCTGTGCATATTTCTTCCCTGCTCAGAATCTGAAATATACCAGACCAGTAGCAGTAATCATTTTTCACTGAGAGATGTAACAGAGCCATCTGTTTTCACAATGTTATTGCACTGATTTTATTATTTAAAAACAAATTATGCTAACATCCTACTTCAACTTTCATTGTGCTGCATTGTAACTTAAAGAATGATGATGATGATGATTATTATTATTATTATTACTGATGATGTTGTTGCTGTTGTTGTTGTTTACAGTTATGGTAATTAATAATTGTCTTCGATAAATTGTTAAAATGCAGGGAGGAAATTTAAAGTTGGAATGATGCAATTTAGAATGTTTTCCTATCTATAATATTAAAAACATGCACATAGAATCACTCACATAGAATTCAAATATATGAAATTGCAGTATTCCAATATCAAACATATCAAATTTAGAAATAGATATTGGCACAGGTAAAGATACAACATATACTATCTCTCCCACATAACACTATCATAGAATTATGGAAATTAGATTATATAACATTATAAAAGAAAAGAAAGTATATAATATAATTATGGGGGTTATTCGGTTGCATATACGTCATGTAGAATAAATGTATTGTGTCCTTTTCAATGGAATTACATTATTTCTATAGATTGACATTATTTCTTTAGAAATACATTATTTCTATAGAATTACATTATTTTTATATTGCTACAGAATTACTATAGAATTACGTTATTTATATAGAATTACATTGTTTATATAGAATTACATTATTTCTATATTTCTATAGAATTACATTATTTATATAGAACTACATTATTTATATAGAATTACGTTATTATATAGAATTACACTATTTCTATAGAATTACATTATTTCTATAGATTTAGATTACTTCTATAGAATTACATTATTTGTATAGAACTACATTACTTCTGATAAAATTGCAAGTGAGAACATTATCATAACAATGAAACGACGAAGCAGGGCTTAACCCTGTTGATTATCAAGTGCTGTTCGTTGATGATTTGTAATGAGGAATAAAGAATATTTTGATTTGTAATGAGGAATAAAAAATAATTTGATTTGTAATGAGGAATAAAGAATAATTCGATTTGTAATGAGGAATAAAGAATAATTCGATTTGTAATGAGGAATAAAGAATAATTTGATTTGTAATGAGGAATAAAAAATAATTTGATTTGTAATGAGGAATAAAGAATACTTGATTTGTAATGAGGAATAAAGAATAATTTGATTGGTAATGAGGAATAAAGAATAATTCGATTTGTAATGAGGAATAAAGAATACTTGATTTGTAATGAGGAATAAAGAATAATTCGATTGGTAATGAGGAATAAAGAATACTTGATTTGTAATGAGGAATAAAGAATAATTCGATTTGTAATGAGGAATAAAGAATAATTTGATTGGTAATGAGGAATAAAGAATAATTCGATTTGTAATGAGGAATAAAGAATAATTCGATTTGTAATGAAGAATAAAGAATAATTTGATTTGTAATGAGGAATAAAGAATAATTTGATTTGTAATGAGGAATAAAGAATAATTCGATTTGTAATGAGGAATAAAGAATAATTCGATTTGTAATGAAGAATAAAGAATAATTCGATTTGTAATGAGGAATAAAGAATAATTCGATTTGTAATGAGGAATCAAGAATAATTTAATTTGTAATGAGGAATAAAAAATAATTTGATTTGTAATGAGGAATAAAAAATATTTCAATTTGTAATGAGGAATATAGAATAATTTGATTTGTAATGAGGAATAAAAAATATTTCAATTTGTAATGAGGAATAAAGAATAATTTAATTTGTAATGAGGAATAAAGAATAATTTGATTTGTAATGAGGAATAAAGAATAATTTAATTTGTAATGAGGAATAAAGAATAATTTAATTTGTAATGAGGAATAAAGAATAATTTGATTTGTAATGAGGAATAAAGAATAATTTGATTTGTAATGAGGAATAAAGAATAATTTGATTTGTAATGAGGAATAAAGAATAATTTGATTTGTAATGAGGAATAAAGAATAATTCGAGAAATATTACAACTTTTCTTCTCATAGCGAAGTTTGCAAATTGTGAATTGTTATTTAATTAAGTTCACGAAAAAGAATTCAGTCGTATGGCTAAACAAATAGCCATGCAAAGGCTAATGATAATAATTTGAAATAATGTATTCGAAACTGCGTAGATATTGGGCGTAGTTACCGCTTGCTGAAACACAGAGTGGAGGAACTGATGGGAAATGTTATCAAGAGTATGAATCACACGCTAATTTGTTATCCTTTCCAAGTGTTGACTTCTTCACGCTGCATTGAACTTTTCGCTGTTTTTGTAAAGTGTCCCTCTCAATGATGTTGTATCCAACAACATCATTTGGTTAGATTATGTTGTACCCAACAAGAGCATTTGGTTAGATTATGCTGTACCCAACAACAGCACTTGGTTAGATTATGCTGTACCCAACAACATCACTTGGTTGGATTATGCTGTACCCAACAACAGCATTTGGTCAGATCATTTGGTAGGATTACGCTGTACCCAACAACAGCATTTGGTTAGATTATGCTATACCCAACAACAGCATTTTGTTGGATTATGCTGTACCCAATAACAGCATTTGGTTAGATGATGCTGTACCCACCAACAGCATTTGGTTAGATTATGCTGTACCCAACAACAGCATTTGGTTAGATGATGCTGTACCCAACAACAGCATTTGGTTAGATGATGCTTTACCCAACAACAGCATTTGGTTAGATTATGCTGCACCCAACATCATCATTTGTTTGAATTATGCTGTACCCAACAACAGCATTTGGTTAGATTATGCTGTACCCAACAGTAGCCTTTGATTCGATTATGCGAGTTTACATTATTGCATATATTGAACAAATTAGTATTTTGAATTGTTTCCTCACATTACCACCTTTTAGCATCGACGATAGACTCTTCAATCTAAGTCGTTGATAACTATTTTTATTTGATTGATATCTTGATTTAGGTTAAAATTACAATTGGGTAAAAGTTGTCGCTCTAATCGGCAAGGTTTTGTAATTAGTTGAAATGGGGTATTGTTTCGCTGAAACGTTTCACGTCGCAGGTGTTTATTTAATAAGTTCTAAAATAGGACTTTTGTCCTTCAGCAGTCTATTCCATTTTTTTTTTATTTATTTTTTTTATTTTTTTATTTTTTAGTTATTATTTTTGTCATAGGACAAATTTGAATTAAAGATTGTAATCCTTCATGTTTGACAAAATGTTTGCACAAGCTTAGGGCATTATTATTTACCTAAAGATCACGTCAGCATTACTCGTCGTGTTGTTTAGTTGTTTGAGGGCATTTAACCGTTTTTGAATTTTATAACTGTTTGGAGCAATCGGATGAGTTTGGTGATTCGCCACCGGCGAAGTGCACCACATATGTTGCCACAGAAAAGGCAGATAATGTTCCGATTGTGACTTTGTCTCCTTCCGTCACAGTATTGTGCCAGGTGAACAAAAGTAGTTCCGATTATAGTTCTTAATGGCGACTTATTACACCTGAGGTTTCTTTCTCGACTTGACGGAACAGACTGAGGTCGTTCCGATTGATTTATTTGAAGTCGGAGACTGTAGTGGTCGAACGTTAAAAAAAAAAAGAAAGCAAAAAACACCTAACAGAGTAAATGAGCTGAGCGAAAATGAATGCTAACGTGACGTGTTGGAAAATAATAATCATGTCGTCCTATGCAACATTCCCATGAAGCCTTGGTTACGTTGTATTGGCCGGTAAACGCAACTCCATGCGTGGTACTGCAAGTATTCCCACTTTTTACCAGAAAGTAGCTCTGACACAGTTCGCCGTCATGAGATCAGAAGTCATTGGTGGAGTGGCGCTAGAAACTTGAAGTGAACTTGAGTTTGATTAAAATGAATTGTCAGAGTCTTACACTGAATAAAAAATACCCCAGTTCAGAATTTACGCGTAACTCCCCTTTACCCATATCAATGTAACAGATATCCACTCTAGTGTATAAACAGATGTTGTCTATTGTTAATTGAATGTAACAGATATCCTTTTGTGAGTAAACATATGTTGTTCATTGTCTATTGAATGTAACAGAGATCCACCCTTGTGTATAAATATATGTTGTCCATTGTCTATTCATAGAAAAAAGCAATAATTGAAAACACAAACATGCAGTATTGTAGCCCTTGCTCTGTCCTGCTAAGTTAATTACAGCAATTTAAAAGATTCTCCAATTACATATATGTATTTTATTATTCTGCAAGGTATTGGTTGTAAATTAAATCACTCTGCTTTGATATTTAATGATGTCACATGAATACAGTTGAATAGTTCATAATGGACTTGTTCCCACACCTCTCTTTTTTAGAAAAGATTTTTATTTTTGAAAGTAAATAAACTTGTAGTTCTGGGCAATATAAAACATGCTGAGAACACACTCATACTCTAAATTAATTATGACACTAATTGTAAGAGTTCACTAATAAGGATGAAAGGGATGAAACTTAGCCTTAATACTGTAAATTTGATTGCTCTAACCAGCAACATTTCCTCAAAAGACTGTGCTAAGTCTTTTATTATGTTCACAACATACACTTTGCATTTCCTATGGACTGTAACCAGAAACATCTCTAGTGATATAGATGTCTCTACTGAAACATACCAAATGGGATTTGATGGATACTCGAGATACGTCATCTACCATAACTAACATGAGAATGATCTATCAGCAAGTTTTTAACATGTATACTACAATGCCAAATGTTTTCTGTGATTCAGTTCGTTCAAGGAATCAGATCGTGTATAATGTCCTAATGACCATGCAGTCTTACAAAGAAGGACATCTGTCTTGCCTTTTATTATTCAAATGTTGATAATGTATAATGTTACGACTGTATGGTCTAAGAAAAATGTAACAGAAAGAAAGTGAAACCAACAAATCAAGTAAAAATCAACAAGCTATTTATTACTAGATAATTAAAATGAAAAATCAAAAAGTCACTTACAGTAATGCGTTTTGAAATCCTAATAATCCAATAAGAATGATTGTTCTAATCACAAGTCCTAAATATAGAATGTTCCGAATTCACGGCTGTGTCCTTGAATGTTATGATGTGCTAATGGTCTCCAAAGTCCTGATGTACTAGAAATCTTGATGTGCTGATGTCAAAATGAAGTATTCCAAAATCTCTGAATAAGTTCACATAAATTCCAAAATCATCAATTAAAAATCCAAAATCCAAAAGTTTATGAGCACTGTTATAATCCAATGAATATTTAAAATAATTCCTCTCTTAGAATTTGGAATGAATTTTCACAACTGTAATAGCTCTTTACAAGACTGATGGTAATGTCGAACTGAAAAAATGTCCACCAAACATGATATATATAAAGATTGGTCACATGACAGAATGTTCTAGAGTGGTCACATGACAGAATGTTCTAGAATGTGTGTCATCTTAATGGAATTTTTACTTGTAAACAAATATCAACCTTGACCTTCAAATTGAGAAAACATATTGATCAAAACAACCTAATTCAAGGACACTAGTTAAACATGTTTTTCCTGATAACATTAAGATTTAAGCAAATATTAAAGTGAAGAAACATTTATAATTTCTTAAAATATTTATAATATTATATAAACATCATACATAACAATAATGTCCTAATGACCAATCAACCTTACAAAGAAGGGCATCTGTCTTGCCTTTTATTATTCAGATGTTCACAAATCATATCTAAAATTACTTTTCTAGACGACGTACAAGTTATTTAAGTTAACAACTAGTGTGTCACAACTTCGACTATATATATATATATATATATATATATATATATATATATATATATATAAACACACATATACATATATTTCCCAACGTATCGAGCTCAATAAGTTCTTCGTCAGGGGAATAAACGGCTTACATATACAAAACAAACACTAAAAACAACATTTAAGAAAAATTCTGGACTCCTGCGTGTTAGAATCACTGGGGGGGGGGGGGGGGAGGAATTAACAACAGGAGATATAATAAAAAGTTGTGCAACAGTAATAATAATAGTAAACGAGCGGGTTATTGTGTCTATCACATAGAGAATCAACACGTTTTGACCTAATTCCACGTTGTGAATAAAGGACGGAAACACAACATGACGTAAAATCAACGCCATCTAAAGATTTGCGAAAGAAATTATATCCTGGTGGAGTTATGCATAAAGGTTTAGGAAAGATGTCAAGAGAATTGTGTAGCGGGATAATAATAATAATAATAATAATAATAATATCAATAATTATAATAATAATAATAATTATAATGACGATATAACAATTAAAAAAATAATACATGTTATTACTTGGGCAAAAATTATCACAAATATATATATTATATATATATATATATATATATATATATATATATATATATATATATATATATATATATATATAGGTACGCTGTATCTTGATATACCACGAGATGCATACATTTTTCATTAAATGGAAACGATACTTGCTAAGTTTCATACATTTCCAACGGCGTTAAGATTGACTACAGGAGCTGTGTATTGATGGAGGGAGTTAACTTTCACATCCATGATGATTGTGTCCGCTACAAAATGTAGTTCTGCAGCTACCACAGCTATTCGCAATCTTCTTGGAAATGGTTAGGTTGCTTCTTTTTATGTGCCTTTTTATGCGCTTCAATTTTAATTCATATTGATTAAATATATAAAAGAGACGATTAGGATTTAAACGTGAAAGTTAGTTTCAATAAAGAAAGTAGAGCCCTACAAACATTTCATGGCTAGATTCCCAAACAAAAAAAGCGCGTCCATTCAATCACTGGCGAGTACGTCGACCTGTACTGATCAACTGGTCAACTGATCAACTGGTCAACTGATCAACTGGTCAAGCGAAATGACAAACAAACAGGAGGTAATTCAAACATATTAAGTTATTTACAGTTGATCCGAATCATTATTATGCTTGACTTACCATTACTACTAACCATAAGTTTTGTATTTTCTCCTCTCTCTGTCTGTCGGTCTCTGTTTTTATGTCAGCTTTTCCAATATAGGTGCAGAGAGAGAGAGAGAGAGAGAGAGAGAGAGAGAGAGAGAGAGAGAGAGAGAGAGAGAGAGAGAGAGAGAGAGAGAGAGAAGGGGGGGGTCTTGAGTTAGTTAAATATTTAAAAATGATCTGTGTTAGAATCCCTGTGGCGATTAATTATTCTCACACGGATACATTTGAGTATCTCATTACGAAATATATCAAATATATACCATTCTAATGACTAAGATTTTTTTAGGTTACTTGGTGTAAGTTCAAGTTCAAGATTTTCATCCATCTCACACTTTTTAAAAAATAAAATCAGATTTTCCACGTATTGTTTTTGTTTTCCTTACGGAGAGAGAGAGAGAGAGAGAGAGAGAGAGAGAGAGAGAGAGAGAGAGAGAGAGAGAGGGGGTCTTCATTTAATGAAATATTCATACATGATCTGTTTTAAAACCTTGTTGTATGTTAAAAAAAGTACATAAATAAACAAACAAACAAACAATACAAAACAAGGCATCAAAAATATATTACAGTATATAAGTGCCAACTACCCAAGGAATTCACGGTACGACCTTCGTATCTTGTCAGACTTTTGCAACGTTGTATCATTGTTATCACTATAGAAAAATCCCAAATTTGAGTTGTTTCAGAATAGTTTGTATCTGCTGTAGATATTATAAATAGCTGACCTGTGAACTGCAATGCTATGTTCCAAAATATGTTGCAGACTGGTTATATGTACTAGATATATGGAGCTTTGTGCTACATTGCTGCCGAAAGAATTTATACATGAGGACTAACCTCAATTTTCTTATAGTTTGCACTGAGTGGTCGAAAAAGATTAATAACATAATACATGAGTAATGACTGTCTAGTGGATGGTGTGATGATATGCATACATCTGTCTTCCATTTTGATACGTTTTGAGAATTACATGTGTACAACGTTTGTGGATAATTTGAATAGAGTAATCCCTTAATAAAGAAGATGCAAGGCCTAAATTTTAGAATGAACATGCGAGGCATCAAATGTATGTTTTTGCTTTCGGCATACTTGTGATTGTACAGATATTTTTCTGTTTTTCATTATAATTTGTTATCAAAAGCATACATTACAGATATATTAAGTTTCAGCTTTGTGTGTAGTCATTATTGGTATTATTATTACATTCAGGCAGAAGGGAGTGGTGGGTCAAATGTCACATTGTCATGGGATATTAGAACTCTACTCTGTAACTCAACATGTCGTTCCCTAGGGAAAGGGATGTGGTGGGTCAAATGTCACATTGTCATGGGATATTAGAACTCAACTCTTTTACTTAAATTTCATCTACACAGAGTGATGTAGGGTGAATATATTTAATATTATATTTTACGGTGATCAGCAGAAGGCAACAAAGGTTTCGGATACTTAATGCCGCCCCAGGTGGTAAGGGGAGGGACCAAAAAAGAAAAAAGAGTGCCCATGTTTGAGATGGCTCCTATCTCTTGTTCAAAGAGTTTTCAGTAACTATTCGATGTACACTTAACTAATTATTTATCAGTAAATACTTGTATTAGTCGTAACAATTACCGTAAAGGTATATAGAGTTTAAATTTCCACATGAGTAGTTAGGAAACAAATGCTGCCATAAATTGTAAATTATTTGGCACAAAGTTTAATATTCAATATTGGTTAAGGTAAAAGTAGTGCCACGGTTGATTGTGTGTGTGTGTGTGTGTGTGTGTGTATGTGTGTGTGTGTGTGTGAGAGAGAGAGAGAGAGAGAGAGAGAGAGAGAGAGAGAGAGAGAGAGAGGTGGGGTGGGGGAGGGCTACTAGTGGCTTACGCAGTTAAGATACATTTATATAGGAGCGTATTGGAGATTCTGCTTCAGACTGTGTGCTTACATGTGTGAGTAGGTACGCACGGACATCAATCGTTATTATATACTTGAGGTATATTTACTGAAAAATAATTCAGCTTTATTACTCATAATCCACTTGGTGAATTGTTGAAAAATAATTCACAATTGTCGCCTTCATGACGGCTGTCATAACCACACACGTTTAGTTGGGAACTACTTGAAATGTTGGAGGGGCTTATTTACACACATCGTCTGCCACTCGGAGTATCCTCTGCCTTTTTTGTGGAAAAAAAAAACAAGAAACAAAAAAACAAAAAAAAAACAATAAAAACGAAAAACTAGTATGTGTGGCAGAGTCTTCCATTTTAAACCTTTATTCAGGGAAACGAACCAATCACGTGACGGGATCACATGACGAAATACTACATCACTATATATATATATATATATATATATATATATATATATATATATATATATATATATATATATATATAAGTATTGATTAAATAAAATATAAATATCCAAAAGCTACTTTTAGTTAACAATATATTTCTTAGACTGGATATATATAATTGACTTGCTGATTAGTCTGTATACGTTCAGAAAAGGTACTACCTTGATGCGCAATAAATGTGTGCTGTTTTTTTTTTTTTTTTTTTTTTTTTTATCTCCCAGAAATGGACAAATCAATCCGCTTCATACATCTGAGGTATTTTATAGCTTGACAGAGAAGGTCGAGGATGCTCTGACTGGTCGTCCGCATCAATGGTTATATTTTGTCGTGTCACGTCACGAAGCGTGCACTTTGACGTTTCATATATTATGACGTCATGGTTCATGCTTATTTTTACTGTCACGATTTGTGATATGTATCATTCGCTCTACATAGAAACATCTACACAACTATTTTATTTCCCCAACTAGAAAACAGAAAATAGCAAATTATTGTTTTTTCATGACGTATATAACCAATAGAATAATACGCATAGTGATTATCTTTAATAATGCACTCGTAAGTTCCGCGATATTAATCCCTTGTGATCTTGTACATATTTTCACTTAATTTGATTTTCATTAACAACGATTTATATTTGCATACTTGCTTTCACTTTCAGAAATTTTGGTATGAAAAAAACACTTTCTCCTTCAATCGTTAACGGTATAAATGCCTTAGTTGATAAAGAAAGAATAAGTTTGATATGCGTAGGGAAACGTGGAGGTTGTTAGGCCAAAAAGGTATTCATACCCAATATAAAACGAGTTCTTTTCCCCGATTCAGACCAAAACATGAATGCGGTTTTGTATTTATTACTTACCATCTCTTTTACGCTTTCCAACTATATTTCGCTATACATTGTGAATATAATTCAAAGCAGACGGGAATTTATAAACTTTGATTAGGTGCAACTAAGAATATCAACTCGCAGACGTCAGTGAAAACACTAAAACAGTTCCAAACTTTGTGTGCGATACAAAAACACTGAGTGAACAACAGAATCGAACGCTAGATCAATCGTGTAAGATTACATGGGCATGTAATAAAACTTTATTTCCTAGACTGGGCAAAGAAATGCACAACCTGATAGTAAACAACAAATATTAATAGAGAAAAAAATGTTTAATATACGGTATGAAGGTTGATATTTGAATAAAATTTGTCATTGTCATTCACAGAGCTCCTCATGCGTAGTTCCAGAAAAGAAATGCGGCTAAATGTTCAGGTGAAATTAGATTAATATACTTCTAAACTCCAAAATAACACTTGGTAAATGTTCAGGTTAAATAACATTGATATACTGCTAAGCTCCCAAATAACACTTGGCAACTGTTCAGGTGAAATAACATTGATATACTGCTAAGCTCCCAAATAAAACTGGATAAATGTTCAGATGAAATTAGATTCATATACTGATAAACTCCAAATAAAACTAGATAAATATTCAGGTGAAATAACATTTATATACTGATAAACTCCAAATAACACCGAGGAAGTTCGCCCAAAGGGTAAATGACTTATGAACACAAAGAAATAAAAAATCTTAATGCGTTGTTTTTTTTTTATCATTTGGTTTTAATATAAAACGCATTTTATTTTACACGAAAATATACTGAATTTCAGCATGTACAAAATACATTTTGCGCTGATACAATGAGTATACATGTATCTAAATTGCACGTACCAGTGGTGTGTTGAATACTAACTAAGCGATATCCTTGTTTATAAAGATCATTCAAAACTAAGCAGGACAATTTGTTTATTCCTTTCGAGTAGATGTAAGTTGAATGTACAATGATGGTGACCAGAGGAAGTAGAAATGCGTTGTCGTATTGTTGAGTATCCAAAAAATATGAGTTCCCTTCCTTTTAAACTCTTCTGTATCTTCGTGATGTTAAAAAGTCACTGCAATGGAGTGGCTTCCATAAATTGTTAAAATAATAACCTGTGAGTAATTGCTGATTCCAGGTAATGACAGAATTCACATTTGCACATTCAGGCAAGTTCATGTAAATGTTGGACTCTGAAAAGTAAGTGACAACTGTACTATAAATGAATTATATAAGGTAGAATGGAAACAAATATCGATGAAAAAAATACAAAACCCGCCGTCTTTAATGTGATATGGTGAAAAAGCCCTGAACGTGTAATTCAGCTATTTTCATCTTGTTAGTGTTCCCTTGCAAAAGAAATAAAATAATGAAGCTGTAAACGATCGATTTCAAAGTAGGCTTCCCAAATCATATGATAGATGTCACAGTGGTCCTTATTCCACAACACATATTTTCACTGTTTGCCAAACAAAAATGTCGTCAAGAGACCACAAAATGATTTCCTTTTATACTTTTCTTTGACCTAAGATAAAGAAGTAGAATGCAAACATAATTACTAAATAATTTAAAGAAATATGCCAGTCAGAAAAAGCGATTCAAAACTCTTTCAAGAAAACAATCACAAGTAATATATATTAACTGAGAAAGTATTATCCAAAACAACGATAGATTCAGAAGTCTCCCACCTTGCGAAAAAAATGTCATTCGAAATATCGTGGAGACTTAGCGTTCATTAACTGACTACCGTAAATATGGAATCCTTAAAACCAGTAATTAAGTTCATTACATCAACAATGGAATACAGTCAGATATAAACCAGTAATTAAGTTCATTACATAAACAATGAAATACAGTCAGATATAAACCAGTAATTAAGTTCATTACATCAAGAATGAAATACAGTCAGATATAAACCAGTAATTAAGTTCATTACATCAAGAATGAAATACAGTAAGATATAAACCAGTAATTAAGTTCATTGCCTCAAGAATGAAATACAGTAAGATATAGACCAGTAATTAAGTTCATTACATCAACAATGAAATACAGTCAGATATAAATCAATTACACATATTCTACCTATTGAATCTGCAAGATACCGTTAGAAAAAAAAGTAGAAGACAGAACTTGTACAGTGATAATATGATACCATCGTTGAAGATAAGCTATATTTTTGTTAAACTACCATTGTTACTTAGTTCTACTTGGAAAACTACTTAAATATACTGTTTTTTTTATGTTTGATACATTGCAACAGTTAATGCAAAAATATCCAAGAGAGACATCTTACTTTATTGTCAATGATTTCCTTAGTAGAAAAAATTTACTATTCAGATAAGTTAATGACGTCTGTATGTTTCTGTATCTACATATTCTCATAATGTTTACTTGTTAATATATTTCAAGTGACTTAGAGGTCCATTGGGCCAGATGCTTATTACACATTTTATGGTATTAGTGTATTAATTATATGCTTTTGTAGCTCTGTACCGTGTAGACATTATTAGTTACTTACGAACATAGACGGACGATGAATGAGGAAAAAATGTCGGTAAAAAGGAGAAAAGTATTAAGTCTCCCCGGATATAACCTTGACATTTGCCGTTGAAGCAGGGCGTTGAACATTACCATTTATATCTGATCGCCTGCATCAGCAGAAAGAATGTATAAGGCGGGTAGTAAATGTTAAGATGTCCCAAAACCCATACCATAGGAAGTAAGAAACTGCAAACAGATTTACAAGATGACCAAAACAAATCCCCACAATAATATTTAAAGGTGACAATTAATGCATACTTACAACTCTTAACTTCCATCTCATTGTTTCCCTGAAGAGCGATTCCATAACCATCCCTAGAAAAGACTGACATAACATTACATAATCATGGATTTTGGGATATAATTTGTACAGATCCTTTCCATACTTTAACGCAAGAAAGACATGTGTAGGATTTTTGGAATAAAATGATGATACAAATTGATACCTCTTTTGTGTGATATACATATTTTGAAGAAAATATAAATGCCATGAAAATCTTAACATTTGAAACTTTAGTTCTCAAAATATAAAAACATTTAACAAGAAAAGATTAAACTTAATGGAGTTTTATCTCATTCGATATAGCCTTTAAACAATAAGTTTAAAGAAAGATAAAAAGAAAGGAGAATTATTACAACTTCAATAAATTCAAATGCAAACTAAACCTTGGCTAATGTAACTTTGTCTAAGTGAAGACTTACGGAGAAAGAAGACCTTTCTCTGCATTAGTCAAGGAGGACCCTGGCTTGGAGACCTGAACGTCACTTCGGCCCAGTCGTGACACAATAATTTTAAAATTGGTAGGTTTCCAACAATACCAGGATATACTGCCATTTTACAATGTTGGATTACATAGTTCTCTCTCCTAAAGTATACGTGATAATGGATGGCAGCGTGTATCTTCCTCGACGTTACCTGCCTTGAATATTTTCTCCATAATATTCACCACGGACTTAATTGATGACGATGATAAATAATGGAGAAAGCATTCTATAAGTATATGTTTATGCTTTTTATAGAACAATATGTGCAACATCAGAATCTGATCCTTCGTTAAACTTTACTTTGACCGAATTCCCACAACTAAGCGGTAAAATGAGTGAAGAGTTAGTTTTCGAAATTATCGACCTCATTACGTCCCATGACGTAGGCTTTGATTTTGCTGCTGTATGACGTCATTCCAGAACGAGCCAACCATCCAATACTGAACAAGTGTAGTAATGGAACGGTCATGCCAAATGAAAATAATATATTAGTCGTGCTTGTTAAAATTACTGATAAAAACATTTTCTATATTTTCTTCCGTAAAATAGGGTTTCATTTTACCGAAAAATGTCTGTGATAAAATTCATTCTTTTAGGACAACCACTGATAACTTTTCAAAAGGTGGAATCTTAAAAGAATCCGAAATATATTTACTAATCATATTTTAGTCCGTTAAGCACACCCAATCAATAGTTTCTTTTTTTTTTTCCTTTTTTTTCGAAGAAATTAGTATACAGCACCCAGGTCAGTCTGTATATTCTTTTGTTAATTGAATATATTGGGCATTACTTGATTAAGTGGAATGTATAGAAGGAACGTGTCCATTTTTATTCTCTGTATACAAGCAGATGGACTAGTTATTATCTGCGATACACAGTAATAATTTTTTCGAACTCATCACGATTAGAAAACGCTTTGTATAATTTGTTTCATTCCTAAAGAAAATGAAATCTCCCTGAAACGGTTCTATTATTAAGAGTGAATGAACAAAGATCAAAAGGTTATATCTGAATAAGCTTGCCTCGAGGTTGCTTTGCTTATTATCTGACCCCCACTGAACTACTTGAAAAAAAATGGACATTTTATATCAATTTTCTGCGAAAAATAGTCATCATATATTCTTGGCAAGTTTAAAAAAAAAAAAGTTGTTATCGAATCAGCTGCGTTCCTTTAGGAGATAAAGGAGGAAGAAGTTGTAGATAAAATCAAACTTTGTTATGTGACAAATTATAAATAAAACATAAGTTACAAAAAAATACAAATCATTATTATTTATTTAAAATCCTATTATTAACATCTTTAAGAATATGCAAGTATGTAGGTAGTTAAGTAGGTAGGTACGTATGTGAGAGATAGATTAAAACCTGTTCAAGAATGCGGTACATGGCCTTGATAGCTTCTCTAGTGTGATACAAGGTCACGTCGATTCGAGATTTTCCTTCCCAAAGTGCAACCAGTCGAGCAGTGTAACTTCCGTTATCATTATCTATCACGTGGTCATTAGCATTTGCTTTTAGGTCATCGTTGTTAAGTCTAACTCTGAGATCATCACCACCACTAGTCCTTCTTTTACCATATCCATCGAACAATTCAACATTTACTTCAATAGTTTGTCCCACTTCATAGGAGTTCCTTTTATCTACCAAGTACATTCTTGAATTGTTGACGAAGGCGAGCGCGTTAGGATCGGTTAAGGCGTCGTCTGATAAGGTGAAATTTATTGGGAGAAAATAACGTTTTCCTTTGCTTGCAGATGATTCATGAATACTAGAAACCCTGAAACAATATGCATACTTGCAATGCATGTTCATATGCATCAATTACTACAAATATTTTGAAATGGTTTGTATGCTAAATAAGGCAATAATCTGAAACAAAATATTAAGATTTGTGAGAAATGGCATCGTCACATGAATATATATTTGTCTTCATTATTGTTCATCATCAACAATTGCAATGTCTCAGGTGGGGAAGAAATCTAGGACAATTTAGTCTTCAAAAAAATTTTTTTTTATCTTTAATAGAACAATCAAATAATATATGAGAAAAAAAATATTTGAAGAAATATTTTTGAAATAAGCCATGCTCAGACTTCTATCCTCAGGATTATGGCATTCCTTGCAGATTATAATTTTTCTTAAAAGATTGCATTGTAAGTTGGTACTACATTACTTCTGCTTGATCATATACTGAAAACCTTTGTATCATTATTCTGCTAAAAATCTCGATTTAATTATTTTTGTTAAAAACCAGTTAACAAAGTCATTTGTTCGTAGTACTCTAATGAATTGTACTTCTGATATTCATATAGCAATTAGACATTTTGTTTACAATATTTGAACGATAATATATTTTCCTCTGAGTTACATTAGCGAAATATAATGTGGATTTTAAATTCTAAAATTAAATTCGGTAGAAATTAAACTTTCGGAATATACATAAAATAAGGGACCTTCTTATTTTAACAAACAAACAAGAGCTTTTGACAATGAATGAAATTTTGTATCCTCACTTTATTTAATGCTCTACTTGTTTTCTTTGGATTCATACTGCTTGTTATTTTGAGAATTCGAGGTGCATTCTTTCCTGGATAGAACTCAACAGCCCTTCCTTTTCTTAGGTCCTCGGCTCTATATAACCTTCTAAACGATGGTGTGCCTTTAAATATCTCTTAACAACTCATCATTTTTAAGCCATCTTTTACGCTTGTAGAAACTTAAAAAGGTATTCCTTTCTGTACACAACGTTATTTTTTTCTGGATTATGGCATATATATGTTACCCCTGTGGGGTCCGGGGTGTAGAATAGGAACAATCCGCCCTCCCGTATGTCGTAACATGCGACTAATGGAGACAGGAACTGTGGTGGTGCAGAAGTTAGCATGTCATGGAGAACTCGCGACCGATAAGTTCAAATCCTACCATCGGATCAGCCTGGGTCAGCTACCGTTGTGTATCCTTGGGCAAGGCACTTTACTCCAGTTGCCTTGGCACTAAATAACCTACTTGTGTTGATGTGCCGTAAAACACTAAAGCAAACCTTCTTTCTTCCCCTGACGAAGAGCTTGTTTAGCTCAAAACGTTGGAAAACTGTTTTGTATTTGCGCCATTATAAATTTTTGTGTCATTATATATTATTCTTGCTATTGGTTTGCATTCCCTTGCCTTCTTACACGAAGACCTTGGGAGTCCGGCGCCTTTCAAAGGTTAGGTCGTTGGTTTTATTTGTATCTTTTAATAAAACTACTTTTTTATGTCCCAACCGGCATTGTCTGATAGAATTCTCTTCTCGAGATAATCCGATCTACCTTGTTCTACGTTTTAGTTTTTATGTCTGTTTACTCTTCCGTGTCGTGGTTCTTGTTTGCAACTTTTTCCGAGTTTCAAGTGTAGTATTCATCCTTTTTAACACGAACAGTCGGTCTCTTTTTCCAATCTGAGATCTCTTAGCAAAAAGAAAATCAGGTCGGAACATGATTTGTCCAATTATGTAACCTATTTGGAAATTAAACTGTCCCATTAGGTTTGAAAATTCACATTTCGCCACTATCTGCGGGGGAAACCTACGCATCCTTTATCAAAAGATGGAACTCTATTCTTCATTTCACTTCTCTGAAACTTCTGAAAACCCCGAAAGCTATATCTCTACATCAAATCAGAGAATTAGAGCCAGGTATTCGCTTTCAAATTGAACTTCTCCAAAGACAATGCGATCTAAACACATTTCGTGACTACATAGGAAAACTAAATACATTTTTAACGAGCCTAAAAAGGCAACTTTCGGACAAACAACAAATTTTCTAGAGATCATATAATACAGAGAAGTTCCAAACGCGGCTTTTTAACAGAAGAAACGAAAAAGAAAACGAATAGAAAGTTTTGCAGGAAAAAACTTTCAGCAAACCGGAATATCAATACTGTCATAAACCTGTCATCGGTTCAGTTGTCTGACTCTGACATGAGTCTTCTCTCCAAGGGCCTCAACTTTTGTCCACGGACAAAAACGTACAATGTACTGGAATTGAAACAAGACATCGCTAGTTTTGCACGAAGAATGAGACTCAAGGAAAAGTTTAGTGACGATGCTGGAGAATCTAATGTCAGCAACGATTAACCTCATCGATTCCGTTCAAAAAGCAAATATGTTCCACCATCTAGTAAAGTTCCAGCTCTAAATGTATTTTTGTCCGCGGTGGAAAATGACATTAACTCACACGAACAGAGCCATACCAAAAGGACAATTTAACCCGACAGAAAATACAGTCGCTGAAAAATCTGCGCAAGAGGGAAGATATTGTTATAAAACCAGCAGACAAGGGATCCTGCATTGTTGTCATGAATTCCTCTGATTACATCGTTGAGGCGAATAGACAACTTTCAGACGAGAGATTTTGTAAGAAACTCAATCACGACCCAACAGCTGAACACGCTGAAATCGTGTTTTTTAAAAGACATGCATACCGCAGATCACATTGACGACAAAACACTGACTTACCTCCTAACTTTTGACCCCAAACCAGGGAGATTCTATTTACTCCCTAAAATATACAACGAAGGGAATCTGGGAAGACTTTCGTGGAAAAACTGCCTTCATATGTCCATGATACAACGGACTATCTCAACAAAACACCTGAAACTAACCTTCCAAATAACACTCTCCTCGTATCTACAGACGTCTTTTCCTTATACACCAACATCCCACAAGAAGGTGGTATCACAGCCTGCAAGGAAGCATGGGACGGTCGACCTGATCCTTCCCCACATACATACTATTTTGTCAGACTCTTAACACATGTTCTTAAGTTTAACAATTTTGTTTTTCAACAACCAACACTTCCTACAAATTAATGGAACTGCAATGGCCACTAAAATGGCACCTTTGTATACCAATATTTGTATGGAAAGACTCGAGCAAAAGTTCCTCGACGAGGCATCCTATAGACCTCGAAGCTGGTGCAGATTTATTAATGACATAGAATCAAAATGGATTGAAACGGGCGACAATTGTAAAATATTTCTTCAATTCGTCAATAACTTCCATCCTACCATTAAATTTACGTCAGAGTCATCAAACAGGTCCAACATCTTTTTGGATACTCAGTCTACCATCCTGGATCGGAAAACAGAAACGTACCTGTATTCTAAACGAAGTGACTCTCACTAGTATCTACTCCCAACCAGCAGCCACCTCAGAAGTAGAGAATGCAGAAATAGCTACATCGTGGGGCCTATTATGAAACTAGACCCCTCGACAGGGGAGCCATCCTAAAATATAAAACCAAGAAAACCAACAAACGAGTCCTTTTCGTGGTTACTTTCCACCCGGACGCCCCAAAATTACAACAGATCATTCGGAAGCATTGGAACCAGATTGAATCATCCGAACATCTGAAGGGCATATTTCAAGACGTTCCTATGGTTGCGTACCGTAAACCTAAAAATCTGAAGGACTATCTGGTACGTGCCAAGGTAACTTCAAAGAAGACCACATATTCAGGCACATATTGCTGCAAAGACAAGCGTTGCCTAATTTGCAAACATATGCCCGAGACCAACTCGTTCAGAAGATTGACGACAGGAGTTAGCTATACTATCAATCAGAAGTTGGGATGTTGATCCAAAAATGTAATCAATCGTCTAACATGCAAGATCTGTGCCACTTAATATATTGGCGAAACCGTTGATTTCAGAAAACGAATGAATGACCACAAGCGTCACATTCGCAACAAAATCAACGCGAAACTAGCAAACCACTACAACTTGACCGGGCATTCAGTCGAGTCCCTAGAGATACTACCGATTGATTCTAACCTGGGGTGGACCGATACAGAACGCACACGTAAGGAACGATACTAGAAACTTCAATTTAAAACTCATGGGTAGTTCGGCCTAAATGAAAAAGTCTGATGTTCCTAATGCAGTCTTATCAAAACTACAGCCAGGCATCAGTTTATCAGACGTACGCAGTTTTTGCGATAATATTTACCAAAGTAAATATTCCGTAACTCTTCACGTGTATTATTATTGTTTTTAATCTTCTTCTTCTTTTCTTCTTCTTCTTCTTATTATTATTTTATTATTACTATTATTATTATTATTATTTGAACTCTCGTCCATTATCCCGCTATACCATGCTCTTGACATACTTCCTTAGTACCTCCATGCATAACTTTATCGGGGCATGATGTTGGTAGTTTGAACAAAACACTTTGGTCATCTGCGTGATAGGCACGATACACAACTTTGTTTGACTGATGGCAGCATAACATAGATATGTAGTTTAGCCGTTTGATACCGTTTTTTAATGTTGTCTTCTTTCTTTCTTTTATTGTTTTATCCTTTGTTTGTTTATTCTCCCGTCATTGAAACATGTGAAGTCAAGAATTTCTCTTGGCTTTTGTTTAGTGTTTGTTTTGTGGATGTAGGTTGTTTCTTCTCCTGACGAAAAGCTTGTTTAGCTCCAAACGTTCGGAAACTGTTTTGTATTTGCGCCGTTATAAATTTTTGTGTCATGAGAGAGAGAGAGAGAGAGAGAGAGAGAGAGAGAGAGAGAGAGAGAGAGAGAGAGAGAGAGAGAGAAGCATATATGTGTTAGCATACAAACATTTAATTCCCGATAGAAACTATCTCTGGACCGAGTCGATATCCAACATATACAGTGGTCAAAAAACGACAATAAATGCAAATTCATCATGCGTGACGAAAATCTGTCCACCATTTCAATTCCACCCTGAAAACAGAAATAAGTTTCTAAGTATCAACTAGTTACATTCATGAACATTCCACCTTTAATGTAGATAACTATCTTCTCAATATAAATATGGTACAATTTGATACACCGGCCGTAAAAGAAAAGTACAATTTGATACACCGGCCGTAAAATAAAGGTACAATTTGATACACCGGCCGTAAAAGAAAGGTACAATTTGATACACCGGTCGTAAAATAAAGGTACAATTTGATAAGCAGCCAGCGATTGACCATTCTTTATACATGAAGATTTTGATTATGGAGATAAGAGGGTTTGGGTTACAAGTCTTGTTATTCATAAAAGGACTATGAACAAAGTACCTTTATGAAACGATTACAGATCATGACTATTAGAGTGATAATATAAACAATCAAGCAAACAGTGGGCAAGGGCAAGGAATAAACCATTCATATTACTTCTACATACATACATACATACATACATACATACATACATACATACATACATACATACATACATACATACACTATAGAAAATAATATAGATACACAGTAGCTTCAAGATATAGAACATATCTAATTTAAAAATGCTAATATTTATGTCCCCGGCTTCTAAAACTAAGTACAATCCATACAGAAAATTGGTTTACTAAGGGCAATATAAATGTAAATGTAGACTGAGAGGGAAACCCTCACTCCGATCAACGTTTTTACTTGTATCGATTCAACTAAACACGGGAAATTGTCTACACTTTGTTTAGTATTGAAAAACTGTGACCATTTAATAATGAATAACTTCTTCTGACCTGATTCAAGCTTTATACCATAGCATATACCCTCTCCTAGCCATAACAACAACAACAACAAGAAATACAAAAATATGAATTCGTTACGATGAGAAGAATACAGCATAATGAAATTTCTCTCCCGCTCTGTTGGTACCATATGTAAGATATTCATAGGAAAACCGAACTAATAGCCAAACCTTGATGTAAATTGCTGGAGAATTAAAATAAGATCAGTACGACCTCATTGCCTATATGATGAGCAGTACCCTCCACGATGGATACACCTATCAAAGTTCAATGTCTGAACAGTATCAGACAAACTGAGTTAAATGCAAACATTTAACAGTGACTCCTACGCCAACAATAACAACGCAGTAGAAAAGTGATATATATATATATATATATATATATCGCTTTGCACGCGAGACAAAAATGTTCGGTCAACAATAAAATATACTGACAAGTGCAAACAAATATACATGATACAATTGATACTGGATACTAACCTTGCACCACCATGGACTGTACATGTGTTTACTTTGCTCGTGCCGGTATCTGCATAACTTCTAACGTGACTGAGAGCTGATGATTATTAGAGGAATCATTTTATTCACCCATCTACTTACAGTACAGTGTAACAGAGACCAAACATTTCATGATGTTCCATTGTTAAGACTGAATATACAAAAACAAAATAGTATTTATAGGTTACTGCATTTGTATGGGAAAATATGAACGAGTTTTTTTTAGCTATACTGCACGACGTCAGGAGTGCAGTATAGCTCAGAAAAAACGAGTTCATATTTTCATATACAAATGTAGTAACCTTTTTATTATATACTCATTTTGCTTTTCTACCTAAGGCTGAATAATAAAAAGAACACACTACAAGAAACAAAGTAACTGAATTTCTGCTATATTCTAAAGTAAATACATAGCCGTGGTTACACAAATGCACAGTAACAGTATTCATGCGCACATGGCAACGCCCAGTGACCTTTGAACTTGGTAGAGTACCGCGCGCTCAGTCATTCGTTTCAAAAAGTAATCTAATTTTGGTCTACTTAAAATTAAAATTTTGAGTCATATTGTGAATGACTGCGCCTTGGAACAACTTTCCAAGCTGATCTGGAATGGAGGGATTTTGTTTTTCTGTCGATCCAATTAAATTGTGCTCTTTTAGTTGTGGTGGACTGGCGTTATTAGCTGGGTCGATTATGTACTATGTACATGTAACTAGAGGGACTGGCGTCAACAGCAAGCTACACATTTGTTACTGTTCTGCCATTGATAGTTTGGAATCATAAGGTGGACAAAATATGAAATTCTTTTAATTGAAATTCTCAAGAACATGCAGGATTAAATATTTTTGTTAGAGAATATCGAATTCATTTCGTTTTGGACTGCAGTAAATTCTCCTTTGGAATGTGATTTCTGTTGGAAATGTAGTCTAGATTGCAGTGCATTTCGCGCCGTGGATCAGAACGTACATTTTGAAGAAATGGATTTGCTCATGAGTACATTTTCTCCTATCAAGTAGTTTTTGTTCCTTAATGTTATGTTTAGCCACATAAAATGTTACGCAGAATAAATCTATTATTGACATATGTTTTAGAGGTATTATATAAAATCAAATATTTATAATACTTAGAAAAAGAGGTTTTTATGTTACACAATATACGTACGTCTGTGCGTTGCCTTGGTTAGGTTTTGCGTTTAGGTCAGTTTTCAGGCACTGGTGTGGGGCATTTGTGTTCCATGAACACATTTTTAGTTTTTGTAGCTTGATGAATAACTGACATGCGAGGTAGGCTTCCAGCTGACGGCAGCCAGACCTTTTATATTTATCAGCCAGCGAGTTATCAGGAAATATCTTAGTAAGACTGACTTACAAACAGCTTGCTACACACTCATTCAGCCGAATCTCTGCAACCAGACGAGATTAGTAGTTTATTTGTGCAGTAAAAACATTTCTGTAGATTTCATTAAATGGATTAATTTTTTTCTTTGTCTTCTCATCGTTGTTGTTGTCGTTATAGTAGTTAAAAATGTGTCTTTTAGTAGTTGTAAGATTATCTAAATATTTCTGGACTGCAATTTTAATTTACCTTTGATTCATCATGAGAGAGATAGAGAGGTGGAGGGGGGGAGGGAGAAGAAAATTCTTACTACAAGCAAGCAGCTGAGCAAGTTTGTGATACAAATTTGCTCTACACCCTGTCACGGAAATTTTGACCCTATTCTACAACAGCTAGGCCGTGCAATCAATTTCTTTCACTACACGCGCAACATAGAGTAGTCGTCAATCAGTAACATAAAGTAGTCATCAATCAGCAACATAGAGTAGTCGTCAATCAGTAACATAAAGTAGTCGTCAATCAGTATTAACAAAATCATCCATTGCTTCTACAAATAACATACAGGCACACCGGAAAAGTTTATTCTGTACCGAGACCAGATAAAAATGACAAGTATAAATCAGTGAAAAAAGCTGTCCAATTTAAAAAATAAAGCCACTTGATTTTCATTCTCATTTATTGCAACTTGATGTCCACATGCACAGTCATCACAGCTAGGAACATAAGAAATGCCCGGTTTTAGTATTATTGTTTTATAATTGTTAAGGAAAAACTTATCATGTATAAAATACAATGAATCTAAACATTTAGTTTTAACAATTGTAAGACACAACAAATGACATGTAGAAAAAAGGGAGAAATTAGTTGAATAAATTCTACTTACTGAAAATTGCAATATGAGCTGTAAAGGCGATATATTTTTTGAATTTGTAATTTACCTTAAAATATCAAGAATGAATGAAAACCTACATTTTTTGTACATGGAGGATATTTTCTTTCTGCGACTTAATATCGGATATATTTCATTAGGTGACGCGTTATATTTGCACAAGTGATGGAGCAACGAGGGAAAAATATACGTTTTTGTTTTGTACCGCAGGATGAATTATATCCATTTCATCCGGGAGAAGAAACTGTCGCTCATTGTATATTTATTTTCTTCTTGAAAACATAAGAAATTAAGTCACATCTCTTAATTCTGCCCCCTCCGTATGATACTTAACCCTAAAGTGGGGTTAATGGTGAGAAGGCACTACGAATTAACTTCATTAGGAAGATTGTAATGAATTAAAGAATGGAGAGTGCTAATTTGAGTGCCAAATACAGAGAGATAACAAACATTTTGGAGGAATAGCACATGTTATTGACGTTTATTTTTTTTATTTTAACAGGATTTAACACAGATACGAAAGCATGTATTTCACCATCTGTTCAACATCTTCTATAGGAGGATGGTTTTCGACAACTTTCTTTGCATCGGTAAAATCTCTAAGTTTTAAGAACACGATTTTATCGTGCATGTCTCTAAATTCTTTATATAGCATGTCATCAAACAGATATCCAAAGTAATCATTCACCAGATCGTACCCTGCAGGTATCATATAATACGTATGTGAACCCTTGATGAATATTTTTGCTTTTGGATTTCTGTACGAGAGATGCCTAACACTACGTGCTATAATCCGAATCCTGTCTTGGAAAACATCGGGAGTAAATGCCAACATGTGCACAAACATGTGAATTACAATAATTACGTTTGCTTTTGAGCCGATTTCATCCAGGTAAGCTGATATTGGTCGTGTATAATGACGTGATGCCCATTCATGTCCAACATAGAAGGGCATGGCATGTGGAAGCCATTGCATCGAAAAGTTCCAATTGGCATTGCTTGCTTTTTCAGGCTTGTGCCAATTGGCCGTAGACCAACTTTCTTTTACTAACGTGCAGTCCAAAAGAGACTGCAAGTTTTGAAACCATTGCCGTGTAGTGGAGTCTCCGAATATTACGAGTTCTCTTCCTTGCAAACACTTCTGGAACCTTCTTAAGGTCTGAGAATCTCTTACAATGAATGGGATTCCATTCACCGTTGAAATAGTACCCAGAAGGTGCTTTCTGATTCCAAGTCATTGGCGGCTCTACATTAGCACATTCCTTCAAGTTCTCGTCAAAGTTTGATCCTGAAAGTAAATGACCGAGTTACATCATAACTTATAGGTATAACATTTCATTCGGTATGATGGGTTGAGATGAATTCAAAGGATTTATAACAAGTGGTTTTTAGAAACAGAAAAGAATTTAACAGAAGATACTTACAACATGTCTGTTTAAAAATCTAGTCTTGGAGTATGAGGTTGAGTTGTATTGGAAAGAATAGTTATAGATTCTATCATGACTAAAAATGGAAGTCTAGGCCAAATGGTGCCATGGAAGTTTAAAAAAGCGGACCTTTTACAAAGAACAGACAGGTTAAAGAAAAGGTGGAATCAGATCCATATGCGTACAAAATAAACTGTGCAGTTATCTTTGCTTTGAGAACTGAAGAATCTCTTATATGAGAAACAGACATTATAATCCGCACTGAAATATGCTAATATATACGATTAGAAGAAACTTAATTTTACAAATATTCGCGAAACATAACATAAATTTAGATGCTGTCACATATGTATTCTAGTTGCAAAACAGTGCCAAATAAAAATACATCAGTTAAAAAATCTTCAAAACAGATTTCAACTGTAAGAAATATTACTTACGTCTTGTCGTTTCAATCTTAATGTTGCTCGGTATGGATAGTCCGAAACCGTCCCTTAAATAAAGACATAGGACATTATACCAAATTTTATTTATTTCCAATTAAAACATTCTTTAACAAATGTTGTCGTTGGCAAAAGTGACTGAATGTTCAACATTACTTGGGGGGAGGGGGGTGTTCTCAAAAAAGTATTTTAGTATATATCCAATCTAAGACTGTTTCTTCTAAGAATAAATTCATCTTGTTGAGCAAAATGTGGCAAGAAGCTATTATATGTCATATCAAACGTACCTTTAAATTTGGAGACATCAAATCTTTCATTATAAGCGAATTCCCTTATTTATGTAAAATTAAAATTGAAAATTCTTTGAATGCATTTCAAATGCCCGAGTGTTACGAACTCCATGATTTACTAGTGGGAATAGTTGCATCCTTTGCATAGTTGCATCCATTGTCATGATAGAGAATTTGTATCATTTACATATTCTTTCTCTTCGGTAAATAGTATCAACCAGACTTAGACTTGGAGAGGCATAACATTAGCTATATTTTCGTTGCAAATGTTGACATATCTAAAATGGAGTCAAATATGCATACAAATCTCTATTTAAACTGTATTTCATTCAATACAATGACATCATGTTTTACAGGAATGGTATAAACCCTTTTTAGGACAGATAATAAATCTATACGAGAATTGCTCACTGTCATAATGAACACCCTTCTTTATAAGAAGTTCTCAAAGTCGCTCTCTGTCATCATGACCTCCTGGTGAAAACTCAAATGGTCCAAAGGTAACGAGAACCAGCTAAATGAAAATATAATTCCTCGAAGGTCAGCTAAGATAGAAAACTAGAACGATATACATGGATAGTGCTGGAAGAACAACGGGGTCTCTAAGACATAAAAAATGAATGGTGGGTTCCTGATGACCGTTTAACCACAAAGAAACTTCAGACACTCCTATCCGGTTAAATATCATCGCACTATTCTCTTGATTTTTAACCCGGTCTCTATTTTGAAACGCCACGAACACGTGTCTTGGTGCTCTGAGACCATGAAGTACCTTCTTGTCATGTTATCTGTCCATTAACGTCGAGTCTGTGGTGAGCGCGAAAAACGAGTGTTGACGCGGTTCCAGAATGCATAAACGTCAACAAACGCTCTTCTGTGGCCTGTGAAGGCGTTAGTGCAGGCATCCATAATGTTAATGTTGATAACACAACTTGGCCAGCAGCGGCAGTATGATCACGCCAAATTGCATCGTTGGCAGTACTCTTACAGGTTAACATGATTGTGTGCTTGGCTCCGAAAATAACCTTGCGAACATCTCTGCAAAGCCCGAATATATGACTGAGTGGAATCGCACACGAAAACAACAATTGTGATCCATGAAGTTGCCCTCGATGCTGCGCGAATCTAATGTTGTAGTTTGTGTTTAGACTTTGAATAGCGGCGCCGCCAACACCAGGTCTAGCAGGCATACCAGCGGGTTGTGGGTTCACGAAAGCATCCGGGCCAAGTTGTTGCCGGATATACAGGCTATGATCTGTATGTTCGTTCGAGTCCTTATAAAACATCATAGACGGGCCAGCCGATCTTCCGTAATTATCGCTCTATCTGGCGAATCCGAGAATCGTCGTGGCAATATCAACGTTGTCGAGAATTGCTTCGATTTCATTTCCATCGATGAGATATCGTGCGCTGTCAAACAACGCCATGATGCCACTGTAGACAAATCCAACATTGGTATCGGGTGGATAAGGGTTCTTATCGCTTTGTATAAGTTTTCCGTCGATTTCCAAGAAGGAAAAAAAAACAACCTATACGTGTCCTGCACTTGCAATTCTATTTTTAATGGCCTCAGGTCCCTAGCCGGGTGCGAATAATACTGAAAATCTCGGACGCTGGCATCTATACTCACAGGCGAGCCCATATCAAACGCTTTATCGGGTGTATCTTTGAATGTTGCCATATTTTATATACATTATTGATTTCGTCCAATAACTAGACGGCTTTACGGTCCGGGCCTGTTCACAACCGTAATCCGCTTCCCATTGCCAAATCTGCAATCATCGAATCGGCTATATGATTTTACCAACCGGAGCTGGCATTGTTGCCGTTGATGGTAGTTTAACCGCCTTTGGTTCAATCTTTGGTGCTCGAGTTACTAATCATCGAAGTCGATCTCGAATCGATTGAACCACTTGCAATCCCTGATTTTTCAACCAATCCGCAGGAACGCTTTTGATGCTATCAACGACGCGCATTGCAACTTGTTTGGTGATCGGTGCAGCGCGCGAGATCAGAGCCGCCAGAACCTAACAATATCTGGACGACATGACTGAGACCAGTTCCGTAATATGTCATGTAAACGGGTTTTATCGCGTTGACAACACGCACATGTATCAATATATTCAATCAGGATCTCTGATGTACAGTTGTATTGTCATGGTCTCCCCGCGGAGATCTTGCATGTGCCCGTCCTGATCCACAAGGGTAAAACAAGGGTAAAACGAAAGTGTGTCAACCGGGGATTGTGGTATGGAAGATACACGGGCGTTGTTGGAGTAATCGAGAGCAAAGTACCCAGGGGAAAAGTCGGGGAGAACCCGAATAATATGAAACCCTGAAAAGATACTGTTTGGGAAGTTCCGCTTTCGTAACTACAACAGTTGGCGTCACAAGTCAGATTAATCTGAATCGTTGAGGTAATGCTGACAATGTCTGGCGAAATATGGTATCCAGACCCTTAAGGTCCTGCGCGTAAGATTTGTGTGTTCATCTCATTAATATCTTCAGGCCAACCAAGAACCGTTCTCAGCGACGGCTGAGTGTGGGCTTATTGTCGCGTATGCAAATTGTAGAGTCTTTGCCAGTCATCAACAAAATCCTCCGTCGAATCTCTTCATTGACTGATTCAACAACTTGCCAGGTACCTTCTCTACCATCATCCTCCGAGAACATAAACGAGTTATTCACAGGAAGGCCCCCAAACGGCCGCAATCGGATATTAGGTCAACTGTAAAACACGCGCAATGACGCTAGTGCGATCTCAAGTGTGCGGGATTCCCCCGCGGTGATTGGTGTAGAGAAAACAACGTGAAATTCTGGTTTCGTTGACGAGATTGTAATCATTGAGATAACGCTCGGGATTGTATTTGCAACGACACGCTGCATCTCAGCATTGATTTCTCGAAGAATAGGAAGCGCCTCAGAACGCGCGTTCATCATGTACATAATCGATGTCTTCAATGAGTTCGTGTATTAACGCGCGAAACTTCCCCGGATCCATGATGTTGTTGGTGAGCAATCGCTGACAAATCGATGCAATCTCATTGATGATTTCTTGTACCTTGTTGCCCGCGCCAACCTACCCCATGAGTGCTTCCGAACGATCCACAAGGTCGTGGGGGTCACACAGTCCACCAAGGCCTTCTCCTTTCATTGTTTGTTTCACTAGCCGCCTGTTTATATATTCTTGTTCTTCTAAAAATCTGGCATATTCTTCTTCCCCCGTAAGTTCGCGTGGCGGTGCAGGTGGGGGATATATATGTCTTTGTTGCTTTTGCTGTTTTGCCAGTGTGGGTGTAGATAAGAGTGTAACAGCATGTCTTTGTTGCTGTTGTTATTTTCTTTGTGTTTTCTTCTTTTATAGCTTATTTTATCAACCCGGTAAGTTCTTTTTCCCGCCTGTTTTGGGCTCGGGGAAACTTGCATCAGTGGAGATTCGTGCGATGGTCCACGTTCGTATGATAGTTCAGGTTCGGATTCGGGTTCAGGTTCGGCTCTGGACGTGTTTGCCGCCTGGGACCTCGTTTCGTAGGTTTTACCTCCTATACTTGCCTCATAAAATCAACAAACATTGCGTTGCCTTTGTAAAAGTCTCCAGCTTCAAATGTATCAAATATTTGATTATAGACTGCCCACAGCCCGCCAGAGGCTTGTTTATACCCAGTAATCTCCCGGTATACCAACCTGGGCCATACTGTATTCATATTGTAATCACTTCGTCTGCTGGTACTTTAAACACGAACCCAAACCAGTTTGGGGTAAGGTGAGAGCAGCAAGTACAGGATTTTCAAAAATCTACTGGCGACCTGTTCATTAAATGATTGCTTAGGTGTTTTCAGCATTGACTCGTACACGGGTGGTGTTGGCTCTGGAATATGTTCAAGTTCCGCTATGACGTCTATATCGAGTACACGGTTTGCCTTTGGCGATCACACCAACGCTTTCTCCAATTTCTCCGATGTCTTCTTGTTCAAAGTCCGCTGGGAGGCTTTCCCGTACAGTCTGTCGCGACTGCAACATATCTTTGACACGTTTGAAGGCACCTATGACATGACGGATCAGTTCTAGGTGTTCGTGGGCAGCTTTACGGCGTAAGTCAGCATACTCTGCCATGGTATCACTGACAGGTTTTGACATTATATTTATCACGGTTGTTTAAATTCCTGCGTGAGATGCATTCGCATCCAACCCGCGCGATACTTAGACCCTGCGCGACACTCGAGTCAATCGTGAGGAAACAATACGGGTCCTGGGTGACCTCCGCGAACATATTCCGAAAATCATTCCACGAGTGGTCGGCGGCACACCAGGTCAAATGAATGTTTGTAAGACCATGTACGCCACGAAATATCATCATGTTCTTTTTCGTGATGCCGTGTTAAATGTCAATTGTTGTATAATTCAATCACACTTTTATATTGTGTGCGATGCCGCATCAAAATTCATACTACAAATCCAACTCGTGTTCAGACGCATAATGATCGACCATCAATCGCGGGAACTTGTGTCCGATGTGGAGCAAAGAAGTTTACGTTCCTCGGACCTTCCATGTTTAAAAAAAACTCTGCTGTGATATCGCTGCTGCGTCATTAAAGCTACATGGGGCACAATGGAGTATATATACTGGCGAAAAGCATATCCCTGGATACAATTACTGCGGGCCTGGAACATTGGTGGATATACGACTATACTCCAGCAATCGACTGAAGCCTGGAGAAGAGAGGAGAACCTGTAAACCGCGTCGACGCTGCATATTACCGACATGATTCAGCGTACAAAGCATCAAATGCTATCCGTGCGCGTCAACGCGCCGATATGGATCTCATCCATGACTTGAACGCGATTGCGGGGCTAGGTATCGGAGAAAGAATCGCCAGATGGATCATCAAAGGAGGTATGAAGGTCAAGATTACACTCGGTGGACAAAGTCCACTCGTTGGAGGTAAAACCATAATATAACAAGCAAACATGGATAAGAAACTGACCAGCAGATACTAAAGTCCCCGCGGTTATTGGAAGGGCGAAGCCGCCGTTGAAAAGTTAGCCAGCGCAGCACAAGTCACCTACAGGATTGCTCGCGCGTGGTTGGTCAAACAAGCATTGTGGCAGATTTATTTACCTGCGCCAAGGAAAATTTCCCGTCGATGGTTTGATGTAAATACGCCCAACGAAGTTTATCTGGCTGATCTTTTTTTTTCTCCCACATAATCGCGTACGTGCGCGTACGTACAAATATGCGCTAACCTTGTTGGTGTTGCCAGCAGGTACAAAGAAGCCGAGCCGCTGACATGTAAAGATTCAGCGAGTGTCGCAGACGCGTTCAAACGCATATATGCACGCAGACTGCTAACATAGACGGGGCTGTTGCAGGTCGATCCAGGCAAAGAATGTTTTTGAGCCGTTGCTGCGTTGTTGGCAAAACAGCATGTGCTGGTTCGTCGTGGCCATATCAGCATACGTTGCGGTCAAGCTATTGTGGAACGATTGAACCGTACATTTGCGGAACGATTATTCGGATATCAGTACGCGCAGGAAGTATTAATGAATCGTAAAAAGCGATCTCGCGAGTGGGTGACACGGCTTCGGTCGGTCATAGCAGCGTTGAATAATAAGACCACACCCTACGATTGGGTTAAAACCCGCTGAGGCGATTCGGCAGAAGACCGCCATCGTTGTCCACAAATGGTTTTACAACCACCCGCGTTAGACTCGCTCGGAAACAATTTCGTTCGGTATCTGTATGCACCGGGGGAGTTAGAATGCGGTATGGTCCGTCGATACATTTACGATCTCATACCAGATTGACAGTCCGGGGAAACCAACACGCTACCATTTGGCGCCCGCTGGCGAAAAAGCGATGAAGCCTCCAAGTAGGGCATTTGTGCGAGAGGAATTACAAGTCGTTCCTGCGAATACGGAACTACCGCCAAAATTTGTTTTGGGATCGACACGTGCCCATACGCGTAAGTAGTGACACCATCGGGGAAAATCCATCATTTGGTGTCCAGCGGGGACAGACTCACCTTGGTACAACGGTATACACCCATACGATGCTTCTTTGACCGGATGAGATTGGCCGCGTGTGAGAATTCGCGCCGCTTGCGTAAGCACTCCACGTACATGTTATGCTTGAGATCTTTTGCAACCACAACCCGGGGAACTTCTTTTGCGTTCTTAATGTTTTTGGGGCCGCCAGCCACAATCGAGTACATTTTAGGTCTCAGTCCCACGTATTCCTCGATGGGCTTGTCTGCACATTCATCCTTGAATTTACCAACAAAGTTATTGTTAGTGTTACTGAACAGTGAATGGTCCTTCAAATACTCACTGGTATCAAACTCATTTACCAGCAACGTCTCGCCCATGTCCGCGTAGACGTCATTGGTGGTAATATACATGAACAATGAGTCAGTATCTATGTATAGCATCTTAATGTTGTCGCCTTACCGCGGTTTGATCTTATCATAGTAGAAGTCGTACATGAGCAGCTTTGACAAGTCTAGTATTGACGCGCCAACATAGATAGGTTTTGTCAACTTTAGCTTAGCTTTCTTGTTGTTTATGGCAACGAGCCCATCATCGAAGATTTTGCGTAACTCAAATGCCGGGTCTGCAATCAGCCTGTTGAGTTTTTCTTGATTGCTGTCCCTAACAAGATCAACGCGGATTCGCTTCCGCTGGTTCTCCATTGTTTTGCCAAATATGGCATTGTTCATGAGTTTGAAGAAGTCTTTTTCAAACTCATTCTTGGCGTCAGTTCTTAGGTCGGTGTTCATTTGTATATATAGCTCCATCCAGGCGCACTGGCGAAACCCCACCAACCGGTGGATCCGTGCCACACGCATTCCTAGCCTAAGATACAGCTTAAAATTGCGCACGTGAACTATATAACTTTGCGAATGAGCAAGGCGAACTTGGAACTTTCATCAGCGGCACCACCGTATCTACGTGAAATCGTAAAACGGTCTTTGCCACTCTCTGCAAGTTTGCTTACAAGTGTATCCAGGCCAGAATTTAGGAACTCCAGCGAGTCAATAAACTGCAGCTGGTCCAGTCTAGACGTCATGTATTGTGCCATATCGTTGGGTATAACGCTTATTATCGCATTCGATGCTGCTGCGACCCCTTGCACCATTAAGTGGCCATCATACCCGCTTAGGTTATGAAGCACAACCGGAATGTTTGTTTTGCCGGGGTAAATTCGCGAACTTTGGCATCGGTGGAGCTGAAAGCTCCTTCACAGATCCAGAAAACTCGAGCATGCCATCTTTGATCATAATCACGTCTGCGGGCGAGGAGAGCTGTTGTGGGATCCATTTCGCTGTGACCTCTAGCCATTTAATAAATACCTCCATCACATCGGACAACAGTATAACAAAACTCGCAAGGGACTTTTTTGGCAGCTTGTACTGTATATGATTGAACCTCTGGGTCGTCTACGGGAACATTCGAAGTCCGCGTAGATAACATACTGAACTTTCATTTTTCGTTGCACCGCGGTGAATTTCAAAACATTCTTCACGGGTTCTGTGATGATTATACGCTGCGGCTTTTCACTAATTCCACCGCAGTAAAAGTCATGGTCGTCAAGCAGCTGTTAGTCGCTACATACATGCATTCAACGTCTGCATGGAAATTTCCTCCCCTCCTACTTACTGTGACGGTATGCCTTTCTGGAAAAATCCTTTATCCACACGTAGTGATAGCGCACCAGTCCATTTTCCTCAATAATAACAAATCAATATTAAACCGCCTGCATGAATGTGTAAATAGTCGAATCGGCTGGAGACTTTTGTTCCAAACAAACACATTAACAGCGATGGCAGGGTTGAGTCACTCAAACACACTAATATTAGTAACTTGTACAGGAAATTAGATGCTTCCAAACTTAAGTTCGCCCAGATGTTGTTTGCATTTTTTAGGCTGATCTGTGTGATCGTGAACAGGAGGCATCGCGGACTCAAGCGCCCATTCGAAACATCGGTTGCCAGTATTTTTCACACTGATTAGTGCTCGCCGCGGAATACACGCTGGAGTTGGAAATATAACTCGACCCACGGAAAGGCTTGTACGGGGAAACACTAAGATGAACTTCCAAGCATCTGGAAAGCATCCATCCTAAACCTCCTCCGGAGTATGTTTCAAACTTCTAGAGGATCTTTGCATAACCTTTATCAATTTCGTCATTAATAGTCTCCGTGTCTCTATAGTTTAAGATTACACGGGCACCACTATGAAAACACGGTTGTACTATTATATATATATAGATGGTGCAGAGCCTCCTTTGGTCACATAACCAGGTATGGTAAATTCCACCTTGAGAACAATGTCAACCTTGAATCCGGACGACAGCGCCGTCTCACAAACGTTCTGTACTGTTGATACATTTCCCGGACGCAAATTCGAGAGAAGTTTCACAGCGTCTTTGCTTGGTTTGTATACGCTTGGAATAATTGTCCGGTAATCTTGAAGATCACGAGAGCGCTTGTGTAATTTGAATTCTGGAGCTCTGATTATTTGATAACCATACACATTAGCCTCTTCAGCAATATTACGTACGATACGACGACGGTTTTGTTCATCGGAAACTATGTGTGCAATATCAGCCCACTTGACCAGTGGAGGAATCTTAATATGATACTGTTCTGCCGTTGCACGAAGCTGTCTCACGGTCTGACGTGGTTCGACTGTGATTGCTAATAACGCAAGTATATCAGCTTTCCTTGCGCCTCTCGGTATTTTTATACCACTTTCTTGTGCTGACTTTTTACGTTGATTCACAGTTGATGCTGCTGTTGCAACCGGGACAGCCGGTCGTGGCTCATCAACAGGTCCTAATGTAGGCTTTTCTCATACCGCTTGTAATCCTTATTCCACGCTCTTCCACGGATTGCTTAAGTTGGTTTACAGTTGGCATGCCGGTATATACGGAAAAATTATTGTCTAATTCTTTATTCCATCAAAATATTTGTGTAGTATTTTTACTTTACCAGGAGCAGAAACTGCATCGCTTCAATCCTGGCTATTATTGCATTGACTTTTGTATCTTTTTCAATGGCGTTGACGTCGTCGGTTTTTTTCCACGACGATAGGTTCCATATTTGTGTTGGTGAGTCTTTGCCGGCGCGCGATAATACTCACGAAATGATCAACATGGTCGGCAAAGCTGATTACGCGACTTTACTCCTATGTCACATTTTGATCATGATCTAGCACCGAGGCTAACACGTAACGCGAGCAAATGTGATTTACAATATTCATAATGGCATGTTCTGCCGCAGAGTTCACGTTTTCTAAGGCATACACCTTTACATTTATTGCGTCTAAATGCCAGGGAACTTTTTATACATGCGGAATGTTCAGTCTCTAATTAAATTTCTGATTGCTTCATTCTGTCTGTGTTGTATTTCCTGCCTTACCTGCTTTGGTATAAGAGAAAACTCGGTATAATCCAAAGTATAGTATGCGATTTTACTGCCATTATACATACAATACTTTTTGTAGATGGTGATGTATAGTGTTATCTCAGACTCTGCTAAACAAACAGGCCCATCTATGAAAGGCCAACCAAATATGTGAGGTCCCTGCTCGGATAAAATCTTCAAAAAGGCATTAGGCCAAATTACCCCTAATGATCTGTCACTAAATGTCACACCAATTCGTATACGACCATCCCTTGTTTGTTTGTATCCAAAAAAAGTAAACGACTTGTCACGCTTACGCTAATATATGCCAGTTATGGTCTCTGGTTCTTCATCTTCGAGCATCGAGTACAACTCATCACATCGGGCTAGATGTCTTTCTTCTGCATCGTTGTGGACTTTTTCATATTTTTTCTCAAGGTAGGTGAGTGTGGATGCCATCTGTATATTAATACTGAAGGTATTTATTTAATTTTGGTGATCCTCGCTGCATTCGCTATCACTGGTGATATATTCACTACATTCTCTATCTTTACTGATGACTCTGTTAACCTCAGCAACTTAAACTTTTCTTGCACAATATCATACAATGACTTTTCACGCCTCTTTATCTTATTACATGCTTCACCGAGTTTACCTCACTCTTGTTTAAAGATGGTCCCTAACTCAATTAATTTATCAAGATGCTCCGGATACGTATTTGAAAAATAATACAACATATTTTGAGTCTCCTTGACAAATCTGTATAACCCATTTAGGCGAAATAGTGATTTAATCTTTTCTGTGACAGTACAAACACGCCTTTGTTCGGACAATGCAGTTCCTACATTAGCTACGCTCATGAATCCTTTCAAAATACCATATGTATCAATCGGTGAAACTTTCGATATAGTATATATAAACCCGCTGTGATTGTTTAATATAATATTTTCACACAAATGGAAACAGTCTCCGCTCGGGTTTTGCTTGTCGATCAGTATTTCTTTGATGTTATAAACACGCAGCTGGCTTAAGCTGTTGCACACGAATTTCTTACAGTCAAGCGACATACTAGAAGGTTGAAAGGTTGTTTCTAACCAGAATACGTCTCAAAGAATTGTGTGTGTCTCGTAATCATAATTAAGAGCAACCGTACATCGTCAGATTCGACTTTCATTTTTATGTAAAATCAACGCAAGCTCGACGTTTCCTCAATTAATAAAGAAACAAAAATATTTTCTGCGAGTGATTCGAACCTAAAATGTCTCGATCAAGAGTATGACGCGGTAACCACTAAGAACTGTTAACATGTAAGAGAAAATAACTCATATATAAGCTTAACAGCACTGTCGAAATATAATGTGCATGTACCCTTTCCTATTTGTCGATGTGAAAAACGAAGCCATTTTGAATTACCATTCAATAGCCTATTGTGTACATATCTCGTTTTATCACATACATGGTCCCGTGTATGATAAATATTAAAGGTGGTATACATAGTCCCGGAATGGTAATTCTATGTCTCAAATATTGATTAGCACTTCTACCAACAATAATAGGAGTCGTTTTTCACATCGACGGTTGTCAATTTGACCGTCTCTTTTTAAGACAAGACATGATCGATTCCGCTTTGAAAATGATAAGCACACCATAATAGTCCATTTATTGCTTATGTCAAGAAATCTTTATTACCTCCATGAGAATTAAAGACATGCAGAAATATATTATTTTCTTGATTTAATAAGTCTTATACAAGAAATGGCACTGAGGTTCGCTGCCTCAGATTTCTAATATATGCAAAGCGGCTATATTTATCTAACACTTGCTTGTATATATTGATCGACCTGCCAGCTCACAGCAGCGTATTGACATGACAGAGGCACCTCATGGAACTTCACTTTGGGGCGCACGCGGGTTACAATGGCGCACACAAGTGTACAAAAGTCCCGAGTGGGTAAAGGTTACGCGGTATATAGAAGGTGTTTATGGATCAGAAACCGTAATCGGTCGGCCGGTTACGAATTGGTATTATGATACTACTGGATGTGGAGGTGTGCTGATTAAGCGATGTTTACTGATATGGTACGCACCATAGCAGCTCAAGAAGCTAAAGAGGTGAAAAATACTGCAAAACGTTATTCTCTCTCTCTCTCTCTCTCTCTCTCTCTCTCTCTCTCTCTCTCACACACACACACACACACACACACACACACTCTACCCCCCCCCTACACACACAACACACACACGTGCGCATTTATGACAAGAAAGATTTCATCATTATCGATATAGGCTCAGGTTTATTTCCTCTACCCAGATAAAATATTTAACTCGTAAGTGAACTTGTTTCCTTTCAAAATTTATAGTATACTAAATTTAGAAAGACAGATCTTGACAAAAAGTAACTGAATGGTTGAGGTAATAGGACTAACTTGGAAATAAGTGCCTTTTCTGCAGCTATTATAGGATAGGTGGGATAGGGTTTCTGTATCTTCACTTCAGTCCAGTCATGACACAGTAAGTTGATGTTTGATGGTTTTTCACAGTACCAGGACAAGCCGCCATTTTCCAGTGTAAGGTTGCATAAGTCTTTTCCTTTAAGCTTCCTTGCAAACGGATGACAACGCGATTCTTCCTCCGCATTTCCGGCTTTGAATTTCGCAAGAATAATTCTCGTAGAGAGAATCTAGAAAAATATAAATCGTCGTAAGTGTTTTCCCCACAAAATTTCGAACAGTTGAGGCAATTTCATTCAAAGCAAAGTTCATATGAAAAATATACTGCTTCAAGCTCTTCAGAAATGATTCAAATTTAGAACAAATATACCAAGTGCTCCATATCCAGTCAAAGAGCATCAACTAACTACATCAAATGTGGAAATTTATTCGTGGGTGAAACGTTTCATGAAATAAAAGTTGCGTATTTAGAGAATATTCTTGATGAAAGCAAAGTTATGATAAATTTGATAATAGCCGATAACAAACTTGGATGATAATGTGTATATGCATGACAGAAAGTGAGACAATTTAATACATACATGATGTATTAATTCAAAGCGCTGCACTAATCGTATACTGCCCTATCCTGTTAGTAGATTTTGTTGATGACGGCATTAAAGCGTGCAGTGTTAACCTTTGCTTTAATCTTATAATTTAAATTTCATTTGCTTTATTAGTACTGACTGTGTAATTGCAGATAAGGAGAATACAAAATTAACTAAAATACTATTTGACTGTGATTGCGAGGAAAATGAATACAGCGTTCATTCAAATAATATTCATTCAGTGCAGCGGGTTCGACACATGGTATAATGGCGTCCTTCATAGTGTAGCTTGAAAATGTTAATAAAACCTGATTTCACAAAGCAGTATTTATTTCATTCTAAGTTTCGAAGATAATCAAACTCTGACATTTTCTTTTGATTTCTTTTACAGTTCCACATAACGACTTACAGTTGTATTTGTGCTTAAGTGCGAAAAATACCCTTTCACGTATGTGGTATAAGGTCCTAGTGGCTTCTCTCGTGTAGAACAGCGTCACATCAATCCGAGACGTTCCTTCCCACAGTGTATTAAATCTAGCAGTATAACTTCCATTTCCATGATCTACAACTTGACCACTGGCGTAGGCTCTAATATCGTTATTATATATCCTTACTCTAAGATCATCACCTCCTATTTTCCTTTGTTTACCATATCCATCAAACAGATCAATATGCACGTCGATTGTGTCTCCAACTAAAAACAAACTCTTGTTGTTAACCAGATAAATTCTTGACTTGTTGGCAAAGGCTGTCATATTGGGATCAGTTAGGTTATCATTCATAAAGGAATCATTTTCGGTGATGAAGTTATATTCTTTTTCACCGCTGTTTGATCTGTAAAGGTTTGGAAAACTGAAACAAAAGGACATAAAATAATACGAAACTTGATCAAAGACATCCTTAGTTGCAATGTCTGACCTGGATTCGTTATATAAGAAAGCTGAACATGAAATTCTCATGTAGCTTGCCAGCCAACATACAACATTTTGACTTTTGTTTCATAGTTGCACATTCAGTGCTGGATTATCCAATAGGCAGACTAAGCACGTGCTTAGGGCACCAGCAAAGCAGGGGCACCAAAAAACCCCAAGAAATTAGTTGTTTTTTGGGGGGGTTTTTTTTAATTACCTGGGGGGGGGGGGGGCCAAAAATACTTGATTTCATATTATTTACACAAATGTAATACTTGATTTCATATTATTTACACAAATGTAATACTTGATTTCATATTATTTATACAAATGTAATACATAATTTCATATTATTTACAAAAATATAATACTTGATTTCATATTATTTATACAAATGTAAAACATAAATTCATATTATTTACACAAATGTAATACATAATTTCATATTTTTTACACAAATGTAATACTTGATTTCATATTATTTATACAAATGTAATACATAATTTCATATTATTTACAAAAATGTAATACTTGATTTCATATTATTTATACAAATGTAAAACATAAATTCATATTATTTACACAAATGTAATACATAATTTCATATTTTTTACACAAATGTAATAGTTGATTTCATATTATTTACACAAATGTAATACTTGATAGCATATTATTTACACAAATGTAATACTTGATAGCATGTTTTAATTACTTTATAATTTGGCAGATTCGAATTGAGGCAATATTTCAGAGCGAACACATTTTAACTAATCTATTGTTTTAATTATTTTTGTTCCCCAATGATGCGGTCGACATAAGAGAAACAGACATGTAGGATCAAAATAATTTTTATTAGGCATAAAGACATACACCAGCTGTCTGTACAATTAACAAACGATACATGTTCTTCTCAAGCAAAAATTGCTATGATTGTTTCGTTATGGGATACTGAAATACTCTCTATGTGAAAGTGTCAGATGGAACGACCATAATTTTTTTCTATGAGGCTATTTGGGGATTTTTTTTATTTCTATTTGGGGTCATAATTGTGTTTTTGAGAAATAGGTCTTGGCTGATTTCTATTGGGGCCATAATTGTGTTTTTGAGAAATAGGTCATGATATTTATACTGATTACAATTAAGAAAATATTGTAGGCAGGACAAACTTACTAATGACATGCGATGGACTCGTTACAGTTTAATCTCTCTCTCTCTCTCTCTCTCTCTCTCTCTCTCTCTCTCTCTCTCTCTCTCTCTCTCTCTCTCTCTCTCTCTCTCTGTAAGCACGAACCTTTCTTTGCTGACAGAAACTTTCATGGGTACCACTAGTAAATAGTTTCCAACATATCCAACAGATACTAGTGTGACAATAGCCAGCACCAGAAGGTAAACTTTCAAGGTTGATGAGTTTGACTTCTCTGACATAGCGATATGAACCTGAAACAAAATTAAACCCGTCATGAAATTCAAATTTAATTTTCATTTTACGAACGTATGTATGTATGTATGTATGTATGTATGTATGTATGTATGTATGTATGTATGTATGTATGTATGTATGTTGTTACGGAATCATACCTTTTTACCTTTTTATAATGATTTAATTTACTAATTTATGATCTCTGTTTTTAGTCTGAATAGCGGTTAGCATATCAGTATAGATACGACTACTGCTCGATCAATAAATGGTCACATGATCAATTGCGTGGGAAAATGAAGTCGACCTAGCTTTGTACTTTTAGAAATCAACATTGAAAGGTCACATTCCATACTACAATAACATTATGTTTACTCTTTAAGATATTTAGTACGCTAGACCTTTGGGTAAATAACGCGTAACCTAGTTCCTGATTGGTTCTTAGAGGGTTGTGTTATTTTGAAATACCATATTATTAAAGACGGAGAAAGGATATTCCCTTTTAAAATCTGCGTGTATATAGCAACTCATCCAGTGATAAATCATTCTTTTACAATTGCTTGAATGAAGAGAGGTTATTGAAATTATTCAGTTCAGTGTGGAATTTATTTAATTAGTAATTCATCTGAATTACTATACAGCTCCGTGGAATTATCGGACATTATTCTAAAACTTGTGAGATTCCAGACTTGCAAGGATTATTTTGGATTTAATCAGAACTTGTCAACTTCAGCACAGTACAGGTTATTTTCATTCGGAATACTTCATCCGGATTACTCGGATTAACATCAGGAAGTGAACTTTAAAACAATTTAGGACTTTTTAGGATATTCTATACTGTAAGTTATTTTAATTCTTTCACTTTGATTGTTTGTTGAACTATTTTAATTCTTTTAATATTTTAGGAAATTAAAGATTTGCATTTAATCTTGAAAGCTTGTTTGTCTCTTTTATTCTGTTACATTACCCCTAGAGTCGTAACAATGTATGTATGTATGTATGTATGTATGTATGTATGTATGTATATATATATATATATATATATATATATATATATATATATATATATATATATATATATATATATATATATATATATATATATATGTGTGTGTGTGTGTGTCTGTGTGTGTGTGTGTGTTACGACTAGGGGTAATGTAACAAAAGAAAAGACACAAACAAGCTTTAAAGATTTAAAATACAAATCTTTAATTTCCTAAAATAATAAAATATTTCAATAAACAATCAAAGTGAAAGAATTAAAATAACTTACAGTATAGAATATCCTTAATAGTCCTAAATTGTTTTAGAGTTCACTGATCCGGAAGTCAATCCAAATATTCCGAATGTAGTATGTTTAGACAGAAGTAACCTTCACTGTACTAATGTGTTAATAAGAATAAGTTATATCCAAGTAATCCTTGCGAATATGGAATATCACAAGTTCTAGAAATGTTTCTGATAATTCCACGGAGCTGTATAATTATTAAGGTTGAAGAAACAGTACTAATCCAGAATGCACTGTATTAAAATAAATAGATCTCCAAAGCAGAATATCCCACACACAAAATGAACCAAACTCGTTTATGACCTCTTAATTCAATGTAACTATGAAGAATGCCAGAATACTGCTATTAATTATATAATATAGTCTCCCACTACGGAGAAACAAAATGAAACCCATTACGTCTTTGATAAACAACTGGGCATTTCGAAATATTGCAACCCTCTCCGAACCAATCAGAAACTAGGTTATGCGTGACATCTCCAAAGTGCTAGTGTACCAACGTTTATAAACAGTAAATAACGTATTGACACTGAAGAATGATAGAATCTAGGTCAAAAGTTCAACCTCACGCGCTAACACGTGATGTACTAAAGCTACAAGCGACAATTCCAAGTCCAATGTACTCAGTGAAATATTGATCCAAAATACCGTATGTTAACTCACGGCAAGACGACAGCTGTTAGACTAAGAACATAGATCATAAACTAATAAACTATACAATTATTAAATGGAAAATAATATATAATTCCGTAACATTGTGTGTCCATCAATTCATTTCAGTTTCATTTCATCCACCCATGCATCTAGTAAATTATATAAAAAAGGTCAGATTTGAAATAAAGAAACAACACAAACGCCGATAAATTTGTGCGAATAGTTTCACATTTACTCTATGCTTCTTCAGGCACAAAATGTTTTTGAAAGAAACGGATGACGTCTATATATTTATCTTTATGTGATTTTTCTTTCATGCCAATCGATATTGTGCACGGAGAAATGAACAGACTCATTAAAGAAAGTTACTGGATTAATCGGTTAGATACTCTGTATCCCAATGGCCTTAATACTAAGGCATTATATAAAATTGTATAAATTTTTAGTGGAGAAATTGATATGTTGTATACATGTGTATATGCATATGTATATATGTGTGTGTATGTATATATATATATATATATATATATATATATATATATATATATATATATATGTATATATATATATATTTGTGTATGCGTGTATATGTATATATGTATGTATATATATGCCTGTGTATGTATGTGTATATATATGTATGTATGTGTATATATATGTATGTATGTGTATATATATATATATATATATATATATATATATATATATATATATATATATATATATATATATATATATATTAGTTCTAGAAATATGCAGTTGTATGTATGACTGTTTGTCTCAACATTGTAATTTCACTGTCAGTTTTCATTAGAGACTCATGTATCGTTCTGATCCCGTTATACATATGATATTTTTATGATAAAGCATATCATTTATGACGTTATGTCAATGACGTAATTTTTTATAAATATATAGACGTCATCCGTTTCTTTCAAAAACATTTTGTGCCTGAAGAAGCATATAGTAAATGCGAAACTAGTCGCACAGATTTATCGGCATTTGTGTTGTTTCTTTATTTCAAATATAAAAATGGTCAGTATACATACATCGAAATATACATATTTTGAAAGGCATGACTGGGAGTTTAGCTGATACAATTTTAGCGACCTTGAAATTTCAGAAGGAATTGTTACGCCTATATTTGAATCAGTACGTATGTATGTATGTATGTATGTATGTATGTATGTATGTATGTATGTATGTATGTATGTATGTATGTATGTATGTATGTATGTATGTATGTATGTGGTTTAATGGCGCCTCGGCAAAATGTATGTTATACAGCGACAATTAAAAGTTAAGTTCTAAAAAGATAACGATAAAACAATGCAAAAACTATAGATAAACCTTTCCAATTAATCGTTAACATGTAGTCTTACAATAAAAATTATAAAAAGCAAAAAATGTTTAAATTCTTTAAAAGGTGTGTAAAATAAAAGGTACCGGTAAATAATATAAAATCCTTAAATATAGAGTCTATATTTATATGCAGCATTCTTTTTAAAAGTCCTTGATTTTTCTTGTGTTACTTTGTCATAAAGAAGATGAGTGTAAACATTGAATGGAAAATCTATATTTCACTGATAGCTAATTTAATTTTCCATATGCTAATAAATGGTCAAAAATTATCTGGACAGGTAATCTGATATTTTAAGTTATTTCAAATGAAAAGTAATAACTGCAAAGACATACATAAAAAGGCACAAACATGAGAAAAATTTTACAAGTTAATTTTTTCACAATTGTAATACAAGCACAAATACTTCGGCAAGAGAGCGACGATTCAATTATCGACATATACATCAGAGAGAGAGAGAGAGAGAGAGAGAGAGAGAGAGAGAGAGAGAGAGAGAGAGAGAGAGAGAGAGAGAGAGAGAATAGTTGGCATGGTCATTTGGTAAGATACTTCCTACTATTTGCCTGAGTTTGTTGGTACTGAAATATGCACTAAGTGGTATAGAAAGTAGTTTCTGGTTGAAAAGATAATGAATGAAATATTATTGCTTAAGCAGGAGGTTTTGAGTTTCTTTATTATACACTCTACTCTTTAAAAAAAATATTTTAAAAAATGGCTAACGTTTTCAGTCGGACAGCCCAAATATATGAATTACTATTTATTCCAAAATGTCGATATCTCATAACAGTGGCGGCGCGATGGGGGGGGGTCGGGGAGGGCAATCCCCCCCCCCATGCTCCGGGTGAGGGAGGGGGACACCGTCGGGAGCTTTTTTTGCAGCAATAACAGGGGCGTATATGGGAAAGGAAGGGGTTGGAGCCTGGCAACTAACATAAAAACTGTTCTCTGTGGAAAAGTAGGGGCGCCACTAAAGAACATTGCCCCCGCGCGCTTCGGTAGGGGCGTCACCAATGAACATTGCTCCAGGGCGCCTTGAACCCTCCGCCGCCAGTGTCTCATAAACTATATAAAATATCTTTTAAACTTTATAATATATCTCATACATTTTATAAGATATATGATTTAACTCTGTTTATAAGATATATTTTTATTGTATAAGATATCATATGAAATATGTGAGGTGTCTTATAAACTATATAAGATATCGGTTTTATTGTATAAGATATCATATGAAATATGTGAGGTGTCTTATAAACTATATAAGATATCGGTTTTATTGTATAAGATATCATATGAAATATGTGAGGTATCTTATAAACTATATAAGATATCGGTTTTATTGTATAAGATATCATATGAAATATGTGAGGTATCTTATAAACTATATAAGATATATTTTTATTGTATAAGATATCATATGAAATATGTGAGGTGTCTTATAAACTATATAAGATATCGGTTTTATTGTATAAGATATCTTACGAAATGTACGAGGTATCTTATAAACTATATAAGATATCTCATAAACTTTATAAGATATCTATACAATTTATAAGATATTTTATATAGTTTATAAGATATCTCCTAATATTTATAAGCTATTTTATAAAATACATAGAATATGTTATAAACAGAGTTAATCCAGATATTTTTTATCCTGTATAAGATATCTCGTGAATTTTATAAGATATCGTATAAATTGTATAAGATATCTTATAAACTTTTTAAGACATTTTAACTGAAATTGTCTATAAGATATCTTATAAAGTATATACGATATTTTATAAAACATACAATATATCTTACATGAATAATTTTATAAGATATCTTTTACAATTTATGAGATATCTTATTAAGTTTTAAGACATATTATATAGTTTAATAGTTTATGAGATATATAGTTTTTCAAAATAAATACCATTTTGGCTTGCCATATAGCATTTCTATTGCATGGCATATCCAATGGTAAATGTCGATTTGTCGAAATTTGATTGAATGACAAGGCGTACAAACATTAAAATTTACTTAGATTGTGATTTAGGCAGAAATAGTTTTAAATGTTTTTGAACGTTAATTTTCCATAAATGCTACCAACATTAATAAGAAGATATATGAGTTTATAGTTTGAAGGAGCTGATTTATCACAGTTTTCAAAAAGTAGTGCTACATAAGGGACCACTGATTGCTTCAACTTTCTTTGAAATTATTGACATATTAATAGAAGTGCCAATTATTTTCAAATGGAAAGTCCGGTATTTTATAATAAGACAATCAATGATATGGTGCTAGTTACACTTTTACAATATGTTTTTATTTATTATATCGAATCTGAAATGACGCTTTCGTTAGTTTTCAAGATGATCATATTTCAGCTGTGTGATACTTTGCACTATTCCGATTTGCGAACGTGAAAACTAGTATAAAAGATATCCTTGGCTCCTTTTTCACATTGTATACGTTGTTTCTCTGTAGTTTGTACCTTAAAATTTTACTTTGGATTGTTAGATTTTAAGGCCTTTTATAGCCACCTATACCTTATTCTAATCAATTCGAATAAAACCAAATTTTGTCGCTGGGTTTCATAGTTAATGTTTGAGATATCGGATTGTTCGAACTTCCTACTAAATCGTTACAGCGATTGTCTTTTTATATTGGAGGAGATTAATAGTTTATTTATGTAAACTATGTTTACGAAACTTGTTTAAAAAATCACATAGTCGATCGTTTCTTATAATGGATTTTACTCTTGCTTAAAAAATCATCATGTCAGAAACCAGAGGTCTCCTATACTTTGTCATTGACTAAAGTTTTGTTTACAAATATCCTACATCAGAAAGAAATTTCGTTTACTTCAGCGATGCCAGACAGTCGATATTTTTTTACTCGATATATAGAATTTTGACACTGGCAACTGTTTATGGGGCATCCGGAAAAGTGCCTTTTTTCCCTTTTAAAACAACATATATTTTGACAATCATTATTACTAACCGTACCATTGAGTTTTGGTTTTAGAATACTTGACAAACAACCGATCGAAAGCGACAATATTTTCTCTGTGTGCAACCAACGTCTGTAATTGACAACATAAAGAGGAACAAGAGGAGAGTTTGAGAAGGGGAATTATTACACCAATTTCCTGCCATACCTGAACTCCAAGCAAAATTTGTCAGGAGCCACCAAGAGACACAGAGGAAATAGTTACAGATGATCGTGTTTTGACAACATATGAGGGTATACATTTGTACCGTTGAGTAAACTGTGTTAAAATTGCTCTTTCTTGAACTGTTTTGCTTTGAATAGTTAGAAAATATACAAATTATGTGACAGTTTACTTTCTGATATCATTTGACAGTATGTAGGTATAGATTTCGCAGATCTAATTTAATAATTTAAATATATATTTGTAACATGATCTTTGCAATGATGGATTTTTTAAAATTCCAATTGCACAGTTACTGTTAACATTAATCCTATCAAAGCATTACAAAAATGCAGTCTATACCAACTCCTGCTTCATGAAGCCCCGGTAGCTGAGTTGCTAGAACGTCAGACTCCTAATGCAAGGGTCGCGAGTTCGGCCTTGAGAAAGGCACTTATCTACAAATTTCTTCGGCATGATATAGCCAATAATGTGTTAAAATTACCGTTAGAACAATAAATAAATAAATAAGTAAAATAAAATAATTTTAAAAAAATGAATTCTTTACTAATAATAGAATTCATCATAATGCAATATCTCGCCCGCTCTGCTGGTACATTATGTATGGCAAGTCAAATTGGTATTTATTCGAAAAACTAGATATGCCACAAAAATAAATAAGATAACTTATACACTTTATAAGATCTCCCGTAACTATTATACTGTATCTTATAAAGATGTTCTTTATATAATATATCATATACGTTTTAGTAGATATTTTATATACTTAATCAGATATCTGCTACATTTACAAGATATCTTTTATATTTTATAACATGTCTTATATACTTTATAATTATATACTTTTTAAGATATCTTATATACAAGTTAAGATATTCTACATAGTATATGTTATCTTCAATGATTTATAAGATATCTTATACAGTTTCTGCGATATCATGTACAATTTATGAGATATTAAATTAACTCTGTTTATATCGTATTTATTTTATAACAAATCTTATAAACAGTTCAAGATATCTTATAAACTGTAGATATCTTATACATTTTATAAGATACAGTAAGTTTATAACATATATTATAAAATAAATAAGATATCTTTTTAATTAAGTTAGTTCATATATCTCATAACTTTTACAACTCATAAACTTTATAAGAGATCTGATAAATTACATAAGATATTTTATAAAGGCCCCACGTTAATTTAAGTTGTATATAAAATATCTTATAAAATTTATGAGATATCTTATAAATTGTATACGATATCTTATATAGTTTATGATATATCAAATTTTGCGAATAAACAGTAATTTGGCTTAGCATAATTATGTAAGATTTCATCAGGAAACTGAACTAAATGTACAAACTTAACGCAATGACTGGAGCGTGAAATGTAGATCAGTATGACCTCAAACTGATCTACATCAGAAGATCAATTTGCCTATAAGACGAGCATTACCCTCTACGATGAATTCACCTATCAAATGTAATGACTATACATACAACAGTGTCAGAGAAGCTGATCTAAATGTACAAATTTAATGCTTTGTACGCGAAACAAAAGTCATCGGTCAGCAATAAAATAAAAAAAACATTCTGACAAGTGCAAACAAATTCAAACGCAGTCATATGACAAAGGTACTTTTTCTGCTCAAACTGAGCAAACTGAATTAGGCTCTGTTGTCATCACTGAGTCAAATACATTACACAGTACTGTTAATCTAAACATTTATCTTCCCCAGTTCTGTAATACGATACCTCCACACATGAGGATAGAAAGTCTATGTGCAGGCATTCTAGTACAAGAGAGAGAGAGAGAGAGAGAGAGAGAGAGAGAGAGAGAGAGAGAGAGAGAGAGAGAGAGAGAGAGAGAGAGTTTAGTGACGAATGTATATTGTGGTCCTGATAATAGTTATTACAGAAATGTATTATCAGTGATTAATAGATTTAATAAAATTAATTGCCTAACAATCCTTGGTCAAGAGAGAATCTTACAGACATTACTAATTAGTCTGAGCTCATCTAGTCTGCATCCATGTATAGTGAAAATTCAAGGAGATAAGAAACAAGAGGTCCCCTTTTTATTGAACCCACTTTTCATTTAACTAGAAAGTAAACAACTTCAGCATTGAGCTGAATCCAAACAACGTTAGCATTAACTGTAATATAGGTTGTGTATGAATGGACGGACACGGAACACGCACACGGACACCAAAGTGATCAATAAGTCAAGCTTCTGCCAAGGCAGGCTTAACCAAAATGAACTGTGAGGGGTACAAAAAAAATCGAGATTATTTTATTTTTTTATCTCAGAGAATATTTAGAGATAGAAATAGAAGATGTTGAATCGTGAAACATAACCAATAATGTCTTATAATTTGAATGTATAATAAACAATTCATTATTAAGAGAACGGGTATAACTTCAGAAAATAAAACAAGCACTTTTACAATTCAGTCCAATTAATCATAATATCAAACTACATTGCATGAATGGTGATACAACAAAATACATTTGGTGAATATACATACAAAAGAATCAGAACATGAAAAAAGCACACATATGCAGTGGATTAGGATTTTTCTCACCCACTCTCTTACATATACAGAAAAAGTAATGTTTACTAACAGAGTATATTTTTACAGAACCTTATATCACAGATTCACAGTTAAACATATATGGAGCACTTGAAACAGTACGGACTTTATGCCAATAATTAAATTCAGTCTTTTGTACTGATGTGTTTTAGACTCTTGGTTCATGCTTTCCTAGGGAAGAACTTTTCCTGAAAAAAATAAAAGAGATTAGTCCGACATTCAACTGTTCAGAAAATAAAATACTCATTTAGGTCAAATAATGCACAGACAATCTTCCAGTATTTTTTAAATCTAGTTTCATAGAGATCAAAGAAAATAACAATACACAATGAGTCTCACTGCAAATACCATTTGTCATTCTCAAGCAGTGGCAAAACCAAACTTTTAATTTTCACCAGTAGGTGACCATAATGCTCCAGTGGTATTTAGAACCATCTAAACCTTTAGGTGATCGTTTCCGCAATTTTCATTGGGCCTTCAACCTGAGCACTTTAAAAATTAATATTCGTAAAAAGAAAGTGTCGCCTTTTGAAGATAACTGCCATAGAGACCATATTTGATTTTGCAAAGACATGAATTTAATTGGAGACCCTTAAAATATGACTACAAATATTTCATTCAGTGTCCCATGTAAACCTGATATTTTCTAAAGAGTTACAATCACCGGAAGACTGACTAGGGGCATTTGGTATATAGTGTGATTATTGAGTACACTTGTGTTTATCAATGTCAGTCACTGTTTTAAATTTAAATTGTTTTAAATTTGGATTGAAATAAAAGTTATTAAAGAGAATTCACAGGAAAATGTTAAATCAAATTTGAGACTGCCAATCAATAACACTAATGAAAAAAGAAAATTAAAAAAAACAAAAAACCAGAACTGATCTCTATTAGTCTGCCATGATAAGCAGATTGCATGCCAATACACTTACTCTGGTGTTGATGTAAGCACTTTCTTCTTTCTCTGTCCTTTCTGATGGGTTTCAGCAATGTTTCTCTTCCTTTTGAGGACCACTTTTGCATTTTGCAGTTTTTCGGTCAGATCATCCAAGGAAATCTGAAGCATTGCTTGCACATCGCCAATATAACTGTCTGGACCAAGATCGTACTCAATCTCTACTGAGGCTGTCCTTACAAGACATCCTTCATTCATAAAATCTGGCAACAAAGCTGATGGCTGACCTGCAGTTTGTAGATATTTTATCTGGCAGTTCATCAGACAGCATAGTTTGGATATAGCGGTTTCTAGTGGCATCCAGCTCTGAGGGTGTCTTAATTTTTTATTTGCTTGTCCTCTTTTGGATTGAATAGTCAGATGCCGTATCTCCTGAAAACTCAGCTTTGTTGGATCATAAACCTTTGGACAGTACATTGTTTTAACAAAATCTATGTAAACATTATTGTCCATCTCCACTTTCCCTGAACTAATACTGAAAAGTCTATCGCAAAACTTTGGAGGCTGCAGAAATAATGTCATCCAGTATGAAAAGCCATGGAATTTGGGAAAGTAGTCATTACCTCCTAAACATGGAGGTAACGCTATCTTGATGCTAATGTTCTTGTCGCCCGTTTTCTGTTCCAACAATGTCAAAATGTTTGTGACGTTATAAAAATCTGAAAGCTTCCCCATTTTCTGAAGCATCAAAAACACCTGATATTTAAATCTTCCATCAGATTCTCTTGGCCAACTCTGTGAAACAGAGAACAAATGAATGACTACAGAATCTATATCTCCGGAGGAGACAATACTTATAACAGCATCACCATCTTGGAGCTCAGAGACACTACCCAACATCCAGTCGATTTGTGCTAATTCAGCTTCACCTTTACGTTGGTGTATGTTTTGGAGGACCGAAAACTGCTCAAATCCAGTCGAAGAGAAAACAGCTCTTACAGGTGTTGTGTATTTCCTGCAGAGACAAACACATTTTTCTTCGGTTACACTGGTGCATCCCTGTATATATAATTCGCTGTCAATGTCCAACACTAGGTTTTGTTTGATGTCAAGACTTTTAACTTTTGCCGCCAAGTAGGTGCTTATGAGGCGCTTTCCCTCATTGGTTTCAATCACATGTTCGCGGCAGAATCGTTCATCTGTCATGATATCACCAATGACCTTGAGATGACTAATAGAGGCTGCATCTTTTTTCTTTCTCTGCTCTCTTGTGGCAGCTTTAAAGTCATCAGGAGTGAATTGGTACTTTTCTTCACATACTACTATTCGCTTCAGTGCAGGAATTTGTCCCAAAAGATCTTTCAAAATACTGTTCTGAACAAAGTTTGAATACTGTTTGCAACTCACCAATTTGGCTTTGAACTTTACCCCTGCAAATTCTAAAGTAGCTACTTTGATGTTGGTCGATATGCCAACTGGTATGGCTTTCGCTTTTAAAAAAACAAGCCCAGCCCCAGCTAATAGTGATAATTCATCATCCCCTACCTGCAGAAGGTCCATATTTATGTTACCAACAACACTTTCTGATGCTTTCAGCTGATTGACCAGCAAGGATATAATAGCTCTCTGTATTCCAGTTGCTTTCATTACTTTAGGCTTTGAACAATCTGGTTTCAAAATGGCCTGACAAGCATTCATCTCTGAACTAAGGCAGTCTATATTTTTCCTCGTAGATGTCACCTTTTTTATACGCTTCTCTTCTTTCATTTGTCTTTCACTTCTTATAGCTGCTTTGGCCTTAAAAAGAGTTCGATTTATGGTGTTTCCTTTCATTTTCTTCACCCTATCAACTAAGGATTTAGGCCCGTCGACATTTTCTAATGATGGCTTGTCATGCTGTGTATGTCCTAGCAGGGACTCTTGGCTGATGTATTTCTCAATTAGATAGATGCCAACATTCTTTGTTGTTTGATCCAACACCAATGGTGACAACATCAAGCATTCTTTGGAGTAAATATTGTATGGTATGATACTAGCTTCAAGCGACAGGCCATTTCTTCGCAGTATAAGAGACATAGTAGGGAGAATATGTTTCAGATCTGTTGTTTTCATGGTAAAATCTAGAGGATGCTCCTCTCTGTCTTCCGTTGACTCTCCCAACTTTTCATCCTTTGTTAGTGAATCATGAACTTCCTCTAATTCATCGATCAGGGCCATCCTTGGTAAGACAGCATCCATAGTTGATCCTGATCTGAAGCTTTTCAGTACATCTTTATGTTCCATTTCACGTTGGGTATCCAATGCAAAAGTCACAGCGCTGTGTCTGTAGGGAGTGGAGAAAAGGGTGTATTTCATATTTCTGTGGAATACACCTGCACTGTAATGGTAGTGCAGAAGATTGGTGCAGTATCCAGCATATGAAGTTGCTCGATTGAGAAAGGCAAATGGCAAGGATGACTTCACGGCAGACAAAAGTAAATGGTAACCATCAGGACTCCCCATACGTTCAGCCAGAGCAATGGCAATAACTTCTTCACAATGTTTCATCATTTCGACATGGAGAGCAAATGTGGCATTTATTTCACACCCCTTTTGTATGAAACACTGGAATTTATCATCCCAATCTTTCCTATATCATTTCCAGACGTTTCCATCAGATTCACAATAATCTCAGATTCTTCACAAGGCAGATGCTGTAGAAACCTAATAAACAAAGCTAAGTGGATTGACATGCTGATCCTCCAAACCATTCTAGTGGCTGTGTCTATGCTCTCTGCAGACATCAATTTGGACCATTCCATTTTTTCACTGTCATCTACCATGAACTTTAGCAGCAGCAGGAGACCTGCTTCTTTGTAGGCAGCAACAAGGTTGGTGATTTTTGATTTTCGGAGGTGGAGAAGTGGAAATTCTGGGAGAAGACGTTTATACTTGCAATTTAGTTTCATAAGATCAATCAAACTTTTTCCAATCTTATTATCTGGACCAAACAATATTCTTATGTCCCCCACTGCATATTCTGGTTTTAGGTTTCCATTTTTCAATACCACATCATCAGGTACTTCCCTTATCTTGTGTATATCATCATCTTTGCCGGTAGCTGGTTTTGAATGTCTGATTAAAGTTGGAGGAGGCCGAAATCGCATAAATCCAAAATAACCAAGAAATGCATTGACTGTATTCACCTCATCATCAGCACCATCAACATACTTGCAATCAGTTAAATCAGACACAGGCTCTTCTTCATGACCCATCTGGACTTTTTCACATGTACTTTTCTCAATATGTGGCAGCTTATCGTCGAAATAGTTTTGTGATTCTAACAATACATCTTCCAATAACTGGTTCAAATCTGTTTCCTCCTCATTCACAGCATCAGCAAAGTCTGTTCCATCGTGATCATGTGGAATATATGCTTCAGTGTCAGCACCCGCCTCTCCATCCTTTAAAAAAAGAAAAATATTACTAGCATTCAAATGCAAAATTAAAAATGTGTTTTACAGAAATGTTTCCTCTTCTTCTTTTTATATTCAGTCCCAGTAGTGTAAGTCAAATTCTTCATCCCTTATGACGACTCTGATAAATGTAGGATAGAAATAAGAATTTGTATACAAAGGATTTCTATTTTGCCTTGATTAAAGATCACACTTCTTTCATACTTTATATTAAAAACATTATTTTGTGAGTCAGCAGTGTGATGAAGTAATGTCACTTTTGTCGCTTAGGTGTATCTTCCCGCATATCCACACTGCCCTTTATGAAAGATAATGACGCAAAGAAGCTTCGCGATTGACAAATTATCTTAAAGTTATTTTGGGAGGAATTTGTGCAACAATTGATAATACCTGCACATAGTTTTCTTCTTGAAATTCCAACTCTGATACAGTGAAGTTGCTGTAAAGTTCGTCTTCAGACTCTAATGTAGTTGAGATGTCAACTGTTTCATCTAGAGACATTGTCAGGAATGATTCTTCAAGTTCAAGAAGAGGCATGCTATCATCACTCAGTTCTGTTTGATCTGCTTCTGAAGTACCAACAGGTAGCCTTTCAGAAGTTATGCCATCTTCCTCCTTGTGATCCTTAGGAGGAAATTGTGTTGATCGGTACAGTCCACATATTTCTGAAAGTATTAAGGAAGAGCAAATAATGCATATATTTCTGGCATCTTCCAATCAATTTATGAGGTAATGATAAATAAATCAACTCATGTCCTTTTTCTCTTTGTCTGAAAACTCGGCTATATCAAATGAGATAGAGTTTTTACTATGTTTTTTTTCCAATGGAGATCAATCCTTCCTCTAAATTTTATTTTCATGTTCACTTTTATAGTTGTCACTTTTTACAAATTGAAGATAACATGATTGATACAATAACAATATTGTTACAACTTAAGCTAATAATGAGTGATATTATTACCTTCTGAAATCTTGGACCACCAAGGTATAAATGACCATCTTGGCAACCGCTCATGCCTCTGTCTAACGTCTGACTCATCTGGGAATTCTTCTAGAATGCACATTCGTCCTTCATCTTTTGTCAGCTTAATTTCTTTCATGCAGCTGCATACGAAGGCATTTTTGTGTCTGCATTCAGCAGCATGCCAAGTTCTTACAATGGCAGCATCCCGTGGTATTCCCTTTAAGGTGAGTGGCAATGTGCACAACTGAAGTGATCTGCTTTCACCAGGATCAGGATCACTTTTGTGTTTCAATCTTATAAGGTTGTCTATCATCAAGATCAAGAGACAATCTCTTATCCTGGTTTTTTGTGAAACAGAAAATGGAGTACCGCTTAATATAGGACTTGTAATAGCACAGATCAGGTTCTGCGTTTGCTTTCAACAATCTCTCTGCCTCTCTTAAGCTTCTTGTTGTTCCTGCTTCAGCTGTTATATCAAGCAGTGTTTATGATGTGATAATACATTGCAAATTCCAATGTATCACCGTTTTGAATGATTTATGTGTGTGTTCTGTTGAAGATATTTAAAAGTCTGTCATACGCTTGGTCTAGTTGGAAAAGCTTTGTTTTCATTAATGTCACTGGATCCTTTGCCTTCCGGATGCTTTTGCGGTTAATGAAGCCTTCAAGAATAATTTGTACTAGTAAAGGTATGTCAAAATGCCACTCTTCTAACAAACTATATGTCTTCCAGTGCAGCGGTTTGTATGAAAGCGTGCTCTGACATGCAGTGCACACACTTTCTTTATTTGGTGCAGCTGAGACATGTCCAGTAATTTTGCTTTCAAAGACAATATGTTCTTGAAGCTTACCTAGCATGATGTCATCTTGAACATGAAATCTACTGAAACTTGTACCATGCTTATAGTTATCAAGACCACCAGCACGAAAGAATACAATATTTGAACAGAATGCATAATGGTTACTGAACAAAACATGCCTGATTAGGTCTGCAACGTCTGAAACAGGATCAAAATCCCTGCTAACTTCCACAAAGACATGAATACCGGTTTGGTACTGACAATAGGGGGAACATTCAACACAAGATACCATTTTTATATGGCCAGGGTAGTAAAGATCAGCTTTAGTCAACACTGCAGCCTCTATTACATCTGCATAGTGGTCCTGGCCTGTGAAAATTTGCACTCCATCCAGTCCTTCTGCAGCCGACTTTCTCTGCTTGTGTTTGGAAATTACTCTGCTTGACTCAGTCACAATTGCATTGTTTAGTCCATGAGCTAATTTTATTTCCTCATAGAACCTCCATTTTTGTTTTACTTCATCTTCATATGTAATTGAAATGTCTTCATCTCTGCGACTAAAATGGTACTCAAAGTGACAAATTTTATTCCATTCTGTTGCAGAAAACTGAGTTCTGTATTCACTATAGAGGGTTGGAATATCTTCTTTGACTCGAAATTCTGACAATAGATGTTCTTCAAGGTATGTAAGCTTCAAATGACCATAAGCCACAGTCTTGTATAAATTTAGAATTGTTGTATCACAATCTTTACTTTCTGTTTGAAAAATAAAGTTTTGCACAGTTTCTACAATGTTCTTGCAAATGACTCTGTCATATTCATGAGCAAAGCAATAATGTAATATTGCTGATAATGTAAGATATGTTTCGCCCTCTACTACTTTGTTGGAGTGTTTGTATCCCTGTATTTCTCTCAGAACATTTGCAACACGCAATTCCTTGTCAATGGTCCTAGTATGGTTGTCTTTAAGTAGTTTTAAAAAGTCTTCAGATGGAGCGTAGCACACTCCATCAAGGATAGAAAACTGCAGGTCTTTCAACGAGAATATTTTTACAGACATAGTTCAGGAGTACTTTCTGAAAAGAATCATTGAGAGCATTTTGATGTTATTACTAATAAAATTGTATATGACCCTGTCATGCAATCACAATTTATGCACACCAACTGGTTTTATTAATATTTAAGCATCTTGTGTTGAGAAAAGTGTAAAAGTGCAAATATGGTTTAAAATAGATATCTTAATTCTATTCAAGAGTTAATCAGATACTTTTGATATAAAATACTATACATTTAATGTCCAGCCTCAATAAAAATGCACATACGATGCACATGTGATTTTTGATATTTTCTTCCGGTAAACTTGAAGACCGTTAATGTATTTGCACCCCTGTACTGGCATATCCAACGGAGGGACCACATAGCGTTGTCCATATCTGTTCCATACAGCATAAGTTTAATTTTTGCTCATTTGCAAAGAACTTCATGATAACTGCAGTTATAATTAGTGTGAGTTTAGCATCAAGGAGAACTAGATCAAGTTTTATTTTAAGATTTTATGTGAAAATGTGAATAAGAACTGGCTTGTTGACTTAGAAGATTATCTTTGCATCACAAATTTTGATTTGGCACAACATTTTATTATGATTATAGGCTTACACGATCTATGTCAAGTTAAATGTTCACCTTTTGTTTCCTTTAAAATTATGGACTATGGCCCTTAACTGACCCAAGAATTTAACATTACATCTTTAATTTTTGTTTTAATGTTACCATATTGGCATCGGCATGTTTGTTCTCTGAACACATTAGAATATTGTTTGAGTTTTTTTCACAAAAAAAAATTTAAAAAAAAAAAAAAAAAAAAAAAAAAAACAATTTCAAGTGCTACAGACATTTCGTGATCTTTGTATTTGATAATGTCAGTAAATATAATTTATTGTACTTCTGTAAGTTTTCGATCTGCATCTTACATGATATCGGATGAATTTTAATACATTTTCCAAGTTACATGTAGATATATAAATTAAAGACAATGTGTGATAAAAACATAGTTAATGATAACTACTAATGTCCAAATGTTATTATGGTTAAGAAGAGTGTCAGATTCAGTTTGACTTTACTATGCCTACCATGGGGAATGTTGTAAAATACACTATATGTAAATTATATTTAATAATTTTAAATTACTCTGACAGATTAATTTAAAATTTAGGACACTTTTCTATGATATATACGGAATAAAGAGGCTAGGAAGTGTAAAGTGCTATGCATTGTTAAACACATACAATTAAAGAATGTAAAAAGAAAACAGAAAAGTAATATAAATGTAAAAATATATATTTTTAAGTATTAAAATGATATAGAATAAGAAATATTTACCTTGCGTAAACTCATGCTTCTCTGTCTTCTGGCATCAGTGTGGAACAAAATAACGAAAAAATGTATATGGTGTATGTATATATACATATGTTTATACAATTACACTGAAAATGTGAATGACCAAAACAATCATGCTATATACAGACAATGTATGTACCACCAGCCCTAACATTGGAGGTATCTTATTACAGAACTGGTGGAGAGAAATGTTTAGATTAACAGTACTGTGTAATGTCTTTGACAAGGTGATGATAACAGAGCCTAATTCAGTTTGCTCAGTCTGGGCAGAAAAATTACCTTTGTCATAGGACTGAACGGTAAAATAAAGATCGGATACTAACCTTGCGCCAATAAAAGTTCATATAAACTGAACACGTGCTTAATTGTATCTTGTCTGTTCCTGCCTAACGTCCTGGATCGATTGCTAGAGAGGTCCAATGTGACTGAGAGCCGACGTCTGAATAACTGACCCCTTTCTTTCTCTAATTATAGTGCAGTGTAACATAAACCACACAGTCCATGCTGTTCCATTGTTAAGGCTGAATAAACAAACATAATAGTATTAACGGCATTTGTGATAGAACTCAGCTCTTACAAGTTGATCATTAACCTTGTGGCGTAGGAAGAAATTATGCCTCCCTAGAAAAATAATTTTTGGGCCCCCTCCCAATAAAAAAATTGTTTGATGGGAGTTTTGCCACCCCCCGGGGTTGCTTGGGCGGTTGCTACGCCGCTGCCCTATACACTTATTTTCAAAATTTCAGAACATGCATCAGCTTCATATTTAACGTTAAAATATATTTGATTTATATTTTCAATTACATGATTTGCAAAAAGATAGTTCAGGCTCTAGTTATCTTCTTTACATATGTTTTTTATAAAGCGTCAGGGATATTTTAATACCATCCCTATATTCTTCTGCCCATCTGTCCTTCTGTCCGCGCAAAATTTACCCAATTGAAACCGCTGATCACAAATTCATTACAATTAGAATTAAAATGCCGCTATGAAAATGTGCAAAATTTGGGCAATATTTTCTTCCTATTTATATGGGGTTCCTGGCTGAGATCCAAAGATCAAATGCACTATGATTTTAATTTACAATGGCATTATTGAATATATGTTGATTGAAACTTTATATTTGCAGTAAAAGCAGGATAATGTTAAATATTTTAACATATTTTGGGCAACGAGCTGAGGTAACGGTGAAGAGATGGGGTGCGGTAAAAAGGCTAAAATTATACTGTTAACGTTAGGAAATATGTGGCTAAGCGTGAAGATTTGCGATAGCAAGCCATCGAAATTAGGCTAGTTTTAAACTTTTCTCCATTTAAATACATTAAAACCTAAAAAAATAAACACTGTCTACAATGGCCCAAAGTGAGACTACCAATTGAAAATAAGGTATCTCAAGGTAAAACTTGAACTCGTTATGCAATAATTAATGATATACAAATATTATTGGCAGAAGATAGTTGCTAAAACATTTAAAACATCCTTTCTCGAATGAAGGTTTGGGGAAAATTCACATGGCCATATTTTATTTGATACATACTCAAATAAGAAAGCCCTTTGGCATGGTATCTGACTTTGCCATATTTGCTAACTAGCTTTCACATGGCACTATATAGCCACAATTGTTCTATTGTGCTTGCTAAACTACATACATACATACATACATACATACATACATACATACATACATACATACATACATACATACATACATACATACATACATACATACATACATACATACATACATACATACATACATACATACAATATGTCACATACTTATTGGATTGAGCTTTATTCCCTAGACTTTTAAAATGATAAAAATTATATGTGAGCTGCATTTGAAAGTTTTGACAGATGGTGAAACAATAAATTAGCCAGTGTTTTGTTACCGAGGTATCTTCAAAGTAACTGCAAATTTAACCTACACTATACTATTTTAAATTGCTATATTTTTGACGACAGTATTTGTAAATACCAAATTGTACATTGGTCTTGGAAGACCAATCAAAATGAAAAGAAAGGTACATTCAAAGTATGAGATTTATGGCTGTAACTCGTTGTTATATTTATCTTATTTACCAAATAACAAACACTGTCAAGCATGATCTAAATATTAATGGTACAATGCGTAAAGAAGCAACAATAAAGAGCAATAAACCTATAAATGACTAGTGTATAACAATAAAATAGTTGGTTTAGTCTTACAGTCGATAAGATCTCAGACTAAATTACAAATGTGGCAAGGAGGAATTTGCTCATGAATGCATTTGCTCCTATCAAGTAGTTTTATTCCTGGATGTTATGGCTAGCCACTTAAAATATTAAGCAGATAAAATCTAGTATTTTTATATGTTATAGCGGTATTGTTGATTTTTAAATATGTATAATACTTAGATGTATTTTATGTTACACAATGTACGTCCCTCTGTGCGTCACCTTGGTTAGGTTTTGCGTTTAGGTCAGTTTTCAGGCACTATGGTAGGGCATTTGTGTTCCATGAACACATTTCTAGTTTGTGTAGTTTTTATGAATATTCAACATGCGAGGTAGGTTTCCAGTTGATGGCACCCAGACTTTTTACATTTATTAGCCAGCGAGTCATCAGGAAATATCTTAGTAATTTTTTTCAAGCAGAGGTCCAGAATGTCAGATTATGCGTGCATGAAAAGCATTTAATATTTAAGGCTCATATAAGAAACTTATTGTTGATTTTATCGGCACTTTTAACACATTGGCTATATCATGCCGAGGAAATGGGAAGTAAGTGGACAGTTTGCTACATACTCATTCTGCCGAATCTCTGCGACCGTAAGAGTTTAGTAGTTTACCTTGCTATGTATTTCACTTTGATTAATGGACCGAGTCTCCTAGTTCACCTTCTTTTTCAAGTTGTTATTCTTCGTCTCCTCCTTCTTCTTGTTTTAATCTGTTTGGTCATTGTTCATGGGTCTTTTTTTAAAGTTTTCCTCTGCTCGGTCATTGTTCATGGGTCTTTTTTTAAGTTTTCCTCAGCTCGGTCATTGTTCATGGGTCTGGTAGAAATGTTACTCTGTTCAGTCATTCATTACAATGTACATCATTGGAAATCAAGTTCAGCACATTCATGTGAAGGCCACAATTAATGATCTTCTGAAGAGGAACGTAAATGCCAAGTTCAGAGTCAAGGTTTAATGTAAATATGACAAAAAATGATTCATTGCTTCAACAAAGAATATACATTCACACCAGAAAAGTATATTTTTTACTGAAACCAAATAGTGTTTGTCAAAATAGAAAATTAAAAAGTAAGTGGATAAAGCTCTGAATGTTAAAAAGAAGGATGACAGACGCACAATACACTTGTATTCTCATACAGAGGACAAATATGTCTCAAAACTTGCAATCTGGATGGAAAATAAGTAAACCCACTTGGTTTTCATTCTCATTCAACGTAACTTCGAGTCTAAAAGCATAGCTATTCACAGTTAAAAACGGACCCCCAGCAAAAAAATAAAAAATAAAAAAAATAAATAAACCCACAACCGACCAAAGAATCAAACAACAACAAAACAAAACAACACAACAGAACAACAACAATAATGCCCTCCTTTAGTATTATTGTTTCTTAAATGCTAAGTAAAATTCTTATCGTGTATAAAATACAATGAATCTAAACATTTAGTTTTAACACCTGTAAGACACAACAAATGACTTGTATGGATTCATGTAAAAAAAGAGATTTTGTAAGTGTACATTTTGTACATCGAGGATATTTTCTTTTCCTGATTTCCCATCAGATATATTTAATTGTCAAAACGTTGAATTTTTACGAATGGTGGAGCCACCAGGGAAAACAGGGTTTTAAGAGGAATAGCACTAGTCATTGACATTTACACAAAAATTGAATTATATAGACATGCACGATAAAACCGTGTTCATAAAACTTTACCGACGCAAAGAAAGTTTTCGAAAACCATGCTCCTATGGAAGATGTTGATTAGATAATGAAATACATGCTTTCCAGTCTGTGTTAGATCACACGCACACACACACACGCACACACACACGCACACACACACACACATATTTATATATAAATATGATCTAACAAAGTTTTACGAACACGGTTTTATCGTGCATGTCTCTAAATTCTTTATATAGCATGTCATCAAACAGATATTCAAAGTAATCATTCACCAGATCGTACCCTGCAGGTATCATAATTTACGTATGTAAACCTTTGATGAATATTTTTGGTTTGGGATTTGTGTACGAGAGATGCCTAACACTACGTGCTATAATCCGAGTCCTGTCTTGGAAAACATAGGAAGCAAATGACAACATATGCACAAACATGTGAATTACAATAATTACGTTTGTTTTTGAGCCGATTTCATACAGATATACAGATAAACTGAGATTGGTCGTGTATAATGACGTGATTCCCATTCAAATCCTACAAAGATGGGCATGGCATGTGGAAGCCATTACATCGAAATAGTTCCATTGGCATTGCTTGCATTTGTAGGCTTGTAACACCTGACCGTATACCAACTTTCTAGCTCAGGTGAAGATTAAATTTTGTCAGGTGGTAATATCCCCTTTGTTTTACAACATTAATCCAAACCAATTAACTGTTTTAAAATCTGCTCTCCCTATCTGTTTCTCACACACACACACACACACACACACACACACACACACACACACACACACACATACTCCTATTTATCCAGCTTCTCTTTCTCTCTCTCTCTCTCTCTCTCTCTCTATTTATAGCTCTCATAACACATATATACTAAGAAACAATACACATGACAGTTCATCAACTTTCAAAGTTTTTCTTGTATTTCATCATTCTTTATCACATACTGAATTTGTAGTCATCACTGGTGTAGTACTTTGATGTGTATTCAACCCTTACTCAGTAATATTAGTATGATTACCGTAGTCAAGTAAACATGCAAATACGTAAGGTTTCTTACATAAAAACTATCACTACGCTATTATTGCAAATATTATTAAAGCTTAATTCTGTAACTTCTTCAGTGGCGGTGCTAGTTTTATGTCAGTTGCCAACCTTCCTCTCCCCCCACCCCTATAAGTTTTGTGAAGAATTGCCCCCGTTACACTAAGGTGAAGGTGAAATACTATTAAAATTTGAGCTGCAAAAAAAAAAAAAAAAAAAAAAAAAAAATCCCTACAGTGCCTGCATTCGCCTGGCGCCCGGGGGCAATTGCCCCCTGCAGTCCACCCCACCCCCTCGCGCCACAACTTAACTTCTTTATGGTTTAAAAAAAACAAAAACAAATATAGGCATACAATTAAATTTAGTGTAGTAGTGCCTATGATTCGAAACCAAGCGGTGAACTTCATTGAAAGTTCAAAATTGTAAATGTACATGCGGTGACACCATGACGTAAACAAGGCTACTCACAATCTTCGAAAGTTCCGGTGTTTTTTTTATTTTATCGACGATGGACACTATTGTCATTGTTTTAATATGGGTAACACGTTTAAATGAGTTAGGTATTTACATTTTCAAGGAGTAAAACGTAATTACAGGTGACTTTCGACAATTTTAATGCAATAATGCCCAAAGTGACAATAGTAAACTAGTGCAAGAAAAGGGAGAAGATATTGTTAATATGGGTACATCGTGGTAATGCTAAATGCTAGTCATTGTCCACAGAAATTATACATATTTGAAATAGAAATAAGAAATAAACTTATGAAAATTAAATATATTTATCAATTTTCTCAAACAATTCATAAGAATCCCTCTTATTTTACGAAATAGTAGTCCAGTAGTTTTTTTTTATTTTTTATTTACAATAACGTTTCGATCTATAGAATACGCCAATCGGCAGGTTTGAAAAAAAAAGTTCTTAACGTGTCCCAAAACTCATAGTACATGAAAAATTTGCTTTCATTTTGTGTCCCAATTTGCAAAGACTTGACATTTTTTAAAAAAAATAATTAAGGGTGTCCCAAGACTAACATTCATTCCGTTACTGGGTATTATAGTGTCCAAGACTAACATTCATTCCGTTACTGGGTATTATAGTGTCCAAGACTAACATTCATTCCGTTACTGGGTATTATAGTGTCCAAGACTAACATTCATTCCGTTACTGGGTATTATAGTGTCCAAGACTAATATTCATTCCGTTACTGGGTATTATAGATAAAATATTTCTCATTGTGTAATTGATTATTAATACTAGTATGTTTTATACCAGTCGTTCACAAACGTTTTTTGATCGCAATCCTAAATACCATCTTTTTTGACCCAAAATGCAGTACCGGTATAGTACCCTCGCGACCCTCATTTGGGTCGCGATTCGGGCTTTGGGAACCACTGTTTTATACAAAGAATAGTGTTGAGAACAGATATAGTTTTGGCAAGACAAAGGGAGCTGGATCATGAGACGAAGTATTATACACTGTAGAACTCGTGTATCCAAACTGTCTCAGTCTCACCATTCAGACAAGAAAACCAGTGGATATAAATAGCTACTATTTAAGTATATTGGGTATGCTACATCATTTTCGCAAATTATTGCTTATAGTAAATTTATGTGCAAACACCTGTTTATAGTAAATTTATGTGCAAACACATGCTTATAATAAATTTATGGACAAACACCTGCTTATAATAAATTTATGAGCAAACACCTGCTTATAATAAATTTATGGACAAACACCTGTTATAGTAAATTTATGGACAAACACCTGCTTACAATAAATTTATGTGCAAACACCTGCTTATAATAAATTTATGGACAGACACCTGCTTATAATAAATTTATGGGCAAACACCTGCTTCGAAATACTATAAGCAATGTTTTGTGAAAAACATGTAGCGTACCAAAGGCATCAAAATAGCATTTATTTATTTAAGCTGATTTTCTTGTATGAGTGGCTCTAATTTTTGAAAATACTTTGACAATTTGTTTCAATCAGCGTGGACTGCAGAAAAGCCGGAAATGATCCAAATGCGTGTGATGTAGGGAGGTGAGATTGTCTCTGACAGACATACCAAAGTTCAGATAAAATGAGAAATTGCAATTGATCGAACAAATTTGGGTTATATCAAAACTGTACAATTATGTGATATGCACTTGGTTTGGATAATCTGGAGGTACAAGTGTTGGATAAACAAGGTTCTACTGTTTCCAAAAGTAAAATAGATGGAAAAACTAGTAAATAAACAAGAACGCCAGTTCCTGCATGTCGAGTCCATGTGAAAGATTTTCTGAAAAACTTTAACCAAAATCTTAATAAACTGTTAATGCCACTGCCACCAGCAAAAAAGTGACTGCGTTGTCTCGCTTCCCACTAATTTGGGCTGTCTAAAAAAGTATTTTTATCTTCAGGTTTTCAATTATACGAGTTAAATGCATTATTGTCTAAATTCATTGTTTTCAGTTTGGAACTGTCAGTTGCCAGAACACACAGCTTACATGACAAACTTTCGGGTGTTACTTGCTCTGTGATTCAGTGACTGATAGATTATTTCACGGGAAACGATGAAAAAGAATCGCACTAACTTTAAATTAAATCACTATGCAAAAGATACTGGATTTAAATCAATTGTAAAGCAAACATGTAATTGAACTGGAACATGAATAACAGCAACCTGCTTTTGAAACCACTGTAACTGGAAGAAGGATTCCAAGAAATTGTACATCTCGCCTACTATGCATATTCATTTTCAAATGACCTTGATTTAGTCTAAGGATAAGAGGTGTGCATGGATATGAAAGGGTAATGCTTCCAGATTCTATAGTCGGGGCAATGGCGACCTTCCTTCTCTGGGTTTTGGACCTATGACCCAAACAGAAAAAATGAATCAGTAAACTATAAGATTTTGCAATGACCTTGAATGAAACAAGATTTTCAAATGACCTTGATCTTGCCTGAAGTCAGAGGGAGAGCAGAGGTACATGGATATAAAAAGGCAGTGCTACTAAATTTACAGTCCAAGTATTATAGCTTTCCCTCCCACGATTATGAACTTTTAATAATAAAGAGAAATTTAACCAAAACCTTAAACAATTATTGACACCACCATTGTCAGTGGAATAAGAGATACCTATATCTTTCCTGGGTAAAATAAAGGGAGACAAAAATGCATGTAACCCAATGTGTAGGAAAAGCAGAATTTAAAACAGAAGAGGTCAATAACATAATTTATTGACAACTATTACTTTAGTATGGGTGATACATAAGTGACCAACATTCAGCATTTGAGTGTGTTAATTCTCAAATTAGGTTAAAAAAGGTTCAATTAGTAGGAACAATATCCTGAAATAAGCAAAAATGCAGTTTCTTAAGTAAGTAATTTTAATATCAAAAGTCAGTTACCATGACTACAATTCAGAATAGTAAAGAAATACTCCTTACGCTGCATCCATGCGAGTATTGTGCTGGAAAAGTCAAACACATGATTTTAAATTGTTGCATCAATAACAATTATCAGAAAAATACTTAAAGTAGTCAAATGACCCATTTTTGCATGCCTTAAATGACCCAATTTTGCATGCCTGTGAAGGAACTCCTCCACTTATACACAGACATAGATTCAGGGCAGAATTGAAAACTGGAGAGGTCAATAACATAATTTATTGACAACTATTACTTTAGTATGGGTGATACATAAGTGACCAACATTTAGCATTTGAGTGTGTTAATTCTCAAATTAGGTTATAAAAGGTTCAATTAGTAGGAACAATATCCTGAAATAAGCAAAAATGAAGTTTCTTAAGTAAGTAATTTCAATATCAAAAGTCAGTTACCATGACTACAATTCAGAATAGTAAAGAAATACTCCTTACACTGCATCCATGCGAGTATTGTGCTGGAAAAGTCAAACACATGATTTTAAATTGTTGCATCAATAACAATTATCAGAAAAATATTTAAAGTAGTCAAATGACCCATTTTTGCATGCCTCAAATGACCCAATTTTGCATGCCTGTGAAGGAACTTCTCCACTTATACACAGACATAGATTCAGGGCAGGGGCAAGCAGGTACGTGCCCCGGTTCTGGGTCAGGATATACCCAGCACCAGTTAGTTTATTTCATTTTTTATTTTATTTATGAATTTTATTGTTTCCAGTACCACAATCTTTGGTGCCCAATTGTCCAAGACATATGCAAAGTCCTGTTTTTAAACAATCATTAACAGCATATGGTTGTGAACTGATTAGAGAAACAATTTACCAAGCCGATACAATGTTGCTACCAGGCAACTGATATTTTTCAACATACAAACACTTTCATGATTTCTTTATTTCTAGGTGAATAATTGTTTGCCACAGATGTGAGTTTTGACAGGAATGAAACTGGCAATTATTATATAGTAATTGTAATGAGTAGATAAATATAGTGGAATTAGATTACATATGATGGTAACTGATTGGAATAAAATGAGATCCAGAAAAGTTTCCATTTTTCATACTGCAGCATTACAAGTAGTTTTATTCTTATTGATACAGATTGTTTTAAAATATGGATTTTTCATTGTTGTTGTTGAGCCTGCAATTTGTAAATAAATGAACATTATGTATACTGAAAATACACAAATACATATGTGACAATTAGTGTATTTAATTGTTGCTGTAAATGTGAAATCTTACAAGCAAACAAGAGTTTTCATGTGCTTTTATTTATATAGTATTTTAGTTATTGTAGTCTCCAATATTTGTGTGTGTATTTATTGCAATCAAATTGTACAAATGCATCTAGCCTGCATATACATGTATCTCTATATGACATACAGCCAACCCAATGCTGCTGTTTCATAATTCAATGGCATATTTGGGTATATGCTGTTTGCATTTCATGATTTGGGTGTACTGTTAATAATGGTATGAGGAATTGATTATATTCTGAAGATACTAATTCCTGAAAAGTGGGTTTTGGTATGGTATGGTGGTGTAGGAATTCAAAAAAGCAACCACATGGAAAATTTATGCTGTGGTGCTGATGTTTTTCAGAACACAAATATAAACAAAGAAATAATAATCATTTCTTTGCCAAGTGATTTTACAGATACCTTTGAATATGGCATGCAGGACTGGTTATGAATTATAAACTTGTAAATGTGATGGATTTGGCAGCAAAAATGTCACACACATGTGTCATCATATATATAACAAAACAATTGAAACATAATCAATTACAAGCACATCTTTTCTCTATTTTATTAAGTACATTGTGATGAATCATTCTATGTCCTTTTTCTGAAGAAAAAAAGATTTGTAACCAAAAAGTGGCATCAAGTATTAAGCCAGGTCAGAATTATTTTTAGGAAAAAGTCATTTCTCCATCCATGGATCAAGAGGGAGAAGTTTGAACTAAAAGGAAGATTTGGTTTGGGTTGGCAAATAATTTTCTATATGCACTTGTATTTGAACTATGTTTATATGTATGAATGTATGTATGTATGTATGTATGTATGTGTATGTATGTGTGTGTGTGTGTGTGTATGTATGTATGTATGTATGTATGTATGTATGTATGTATGATGTATGCATGCATGCATGTAACAGCAGCATGTTTGTATATATCTGTGCCTGTTGATGACTAGCTGGATATAAATTAATAAAATATGAATGTACTATATGTCATGCTTGATTATTTGATTGTCTATTATGTCAATGTGTTTTATTTCTATTACTCAGAATATAAAGCAGAATTTCAAAAACGTTATTATTGTTTTTTTAATGAACTAGATGCAGAGAAAAGTAGATAGGTATAGTGCATATATTGGATAAATCCAAGAAACACAAAGAACAATATAATATTATATTAATTTATTTTATTTTATTTTAGAGATATCTCTTCAACAGGGTACATATCAAACATTAAATTAATTCTAAGTTAGCCATAGACAAAATACAATGACAAACAATGCATGTATGGTGTTTTCACTTTTTGTTGTGCCAAGTTGTTACAATGAATCTATGACAGTGACTATATATTATGCCAATAATGAATATAAAACCTTTCTCCATGTTTAAGAAAATTTAAATATTTAAGTAACTTGTTCATAGATTCATCAGTGATGGAATTTGAAAGAAAAATTTAAATTTATGCTACATGTACTTTCATTGCAAGAGCAACATGACTTATTTTGGATCTCCAATATCTAACCAACTTTTCTGCAACCCACACAGTAAAACAGGGTGAAGTTGGGTGGTCCACTTGCATATGCTTTGCCCATAAAATTACACAGATATTATAGTGAAAAATTAAAGGAGAAAAAAATAACGGGATTAAAAAATATAGAAATTTTATAAAGATTTATATCAAATATAGGGATGGCTGTGAGGCCTGGAATAGCTTACAATGTTCAATAACCAAATATTTCCTTGCCAAAGTAGGTCACAGTGACCAGACCCAAATTTGGTATAGAAAATTGGACACTCAGCATATGAACTTGATGGATGTGTGATAGTGTCAAAGCTATTGGTTGATGTATGTTTGTAATATGAGTTAATGAAGTATTCCTTTTGAATCTTAGTAAGAGCAAGCCTGGTTGGAAATTAAAGCAGAAATAGGCATCTGACAAATTCATTTCAAGTGTATTCATAAAGAAGTGAAAATATTGCTCTCAGAAAACTCCTATGCAGGCTTTGGGATGTAGAATAGGTCTGATGCACCCATGACAAACAAGGTGACTAATGGAGGCAGGAGCTGCTGGACTCACAATTGAAAAGATTATGGGTTTGAATCCTACCATTGGATCAGCCTGTGGTGTCCTTGGGCAACGCACTTTACTCCAATTACCTTGGCACTAAATAATCTACTTGTATTGTTGTGCTGTATGTTATGTATATTGAATTTTTAATATGTGTCCATGATTGTAAGTTGTACTTTAGTCAGATTACGGTCATTTTTGTAAACAACATGTTTACATAGCATTTGATTTCAAGGCCAGTTTTCTTAGCAGCTGGACTGTTATTTCCATGTCTTGTTGTGACAAAAGTCAGGTACTCAAAGTAATTTTCCATAAAAATTACTCATATTCTGATGTGAGAATTGTCAGATAGGCCAGTATTTTTCTCATTAGAATTACTCATATTGTGATGTGACATAGGTCATGTAGGCATGTGTATTTATATACAGATTTTAGTAAACAAATTCATTCCTATTCTACAATTTTGATTCTAAAGGATCAGTCTGTAAGGAATCTATTTTAGTTGTGTTGTTGAAATCAGATATAATTTGAGAGGAATTATTTATTTACAATATTCATTTGAAATACTAAAGTGCTCCCTCATTTTTGGATTAATACTGTATTTTGTGATTTATGTGAACTCATTCAAATACATTCTGGATAACATCATTGTGGTACATCAGGACATTCAAGACTTGTGGTACATCAGGACAATCATGGCTATTGGAATTCATTTGAAACATTATATATTTTTGGACTTGCAATTAGGACACTTAGGATTATTTGAACTTTAATTCACGTTATTGTAAATGTCTTTTGAATTTTCATTTTAATTGTCTAGAAATAAATTGCTTGTTGATTTTATTTGATTTTGTTGGTTTCACTTTCTTTCTGTTACATATTTTTAAGACCTACAATCGTAACACGAAAAACACCAAACCAGACCATAAACTCTGAAAAATAGGTCTAATCATCATGCATAGTTCAGATCGGACAGGAAAATGCTTGCTAATTTTAGATGCTACAAACACAATAAGTAATTATTTAGGAAGTAGATTTCAACAGGATATTGGAACACAAAACATTATAAGATGAAAGTACTGCAAATGTCACATGATATGTCCATCTTGTGACCTTGTCACTAGTAATGACCTTGACCTTTGAGCTAGGGACTTGACTATTGTATGATAAAGTGTGGACCTGGGTAAAGTTTCATCAAAATATCTGCAGGGAATAAAAAGTGACAGCCTGGATTAGGAAACAGGTTACTGACTTACATTACGCTTCTTTGTGACCTTGACCTTGAAGCAGGGGGTATAACCGTGAATATTAGAGACACTATCAAGTCAAAATATATAAGTTTCATTAAAATATCTTTATTGGTTCAAAAGTTTTACCCATGCATGGACAGAGGTCACATTTATGTTTATTCTGGTTGTGACCTTGACCTTGATGGAGGAGTGTGGCTATGGTATGGAAAACACCGTCTAGTCATGATATATACTTGGGCAAAGTTTAACTAAAATATCTTAAGTCATGCAAAAGCTGTACTGAACAGACATGGATAAAAGTCTTTAGTCATGCAAAAGTTATACTCCAGACAAAGATACAAGTCAAAGAATTACATTTTCCCTTGCCTTGACCTTGACCATGAATCAAGGGGCTTGACTATGGTAGGCGACACACTGTCTAGTCATGTTATATACTTGGGCAAAGTTTCATGAAAATCTCTCCAACCATTACAAAGTTATGGGCTGGAAAAGAAAAATTTTAATGGCTGAATGGATGCATAAACAGATAGACAATGCCATAACATAATTTGCCTGACTTAAAAAGGGCATATAAAAACTATTTGCATACATTTTATTTTAGCATGAGAACATAAATACAGGATTGTATACGAGTTGGTTCAGATAGAATCTGTAAAGATTTCCATAACATCCACCTTTCACTACCCAAGATTTTCACCTTAACTCCAAATCATAATGGAAAATTTATTCAATATTAAACAAGAAATGTTTCCATGGCAGATGAATGCCCTATCTCCTTCCCTCTCTAATAAGTGCCATTAGTCATCAGTACAGTACGAACAAAGAAGAACTGTGGCAGGAATTGTTACAGCCATATGTATTATGTTTGGTTTGTGTGTGTGTGTATATATGTGTGTATGTGTATATATATATATATATATATATATATATATATATATATATATATATATATATATATATATATATATATATATATGATCCATTCTACATGCATAGACAATAGACATCTACATATTTATGGACATAAATGTTAGGTGGTTAAAATTATATTAGTTACATAATTGCTTAAAATGACGCTGCCAGTTGGATGGAGAAGTGATCTGAGTAATGGATAGATATAAATGTAAGGTATCCTAGAATGTGAAGATCTAAGATGTTACAGTAGCATTAAAAAATTAAAAAGTTTTTTATTTTTAAAAATAATGTACCACACGCAAAATGTGATGATCTACCAAGGTACACGTATTCTAGGATGCGTGAGACTCATACCAATTTAAAAAAAAAAAAAAAAAAAATTATATTTCAACCAAATGCCCAAATATTTTGCATCATATTTTCAAATCCTACCTTTATTTCTTCTCTAAATACCTCCTGTATTTAACAAAACTCCCCTCTTTTCTCCGAGGGGGGAAATCCCCCCACGCCAAAGTTTTCAGGTATAAAACTTAAACCCTGTAATGCAACATGCATATCTCAATTAAGTCAACAATAACTTTGAAAACTTTAAAAGCAGAGAACTGAAAATTGATGGATTATCAACTACACAAACTAGGAACTCTATGATGGGAAGGTAACTTGAAAATGACAAAGTTCAAAACATGGAATTTTTTTCAAAAAAAAACAGTTAGCTCCAGTAATGCATCATGCATAGTGCCATCATCACTACAACAACTGAGCCAAGTTTCAGGCTAATGAATTGAAAACTGGAAGGAAAAGAAAGTTAATTATACAAACCAAGGACTCTATGGTGGGAAGGTCACTTGAAAAATAACAATGGGAAGGTCATTGGAATAATGGCAAAGTTCCAAATATGATTATTTTTTTCAAAATACTCATTTACCATCCTCATAATGCACCATCCACATATCCATTACAACAATTTAGCAAAGTTTCAATTCAGTGCCTTGAAAACTGTAGAGAACATTGACTACACAAACTAAGAACCCTACAGAGGGATATTACTTAAAAAATGACAAAGTTCAAAACAGGGTATATGTATTTTTTGTCTCCAAAAAATTCATTTGGCACCCTCATAATGCATCATGTCCATTATTATGTCAGCAAATAATGGTGCAAAGTTTCAAGGTAATGCAATGAAAAATCTTGAAGATGATTACACCAAAAAAATTTGTCTGAATATGAAATGGACTGAAGGATGTGCAGTATGACAACCGCCATTTTTTTGGCAGGGACATAAATACATTGTACGACTGACATTGTACCTTTACATAATATACTAATGTTAAATTTAGTAGTAGTTAGGGGTGAAACGATACACCTGTGCTGCGTATCGATACGATTCACGATACACAGCCTACGATACGCTACATTATCGATTCTCAGTTTAAAGAATAAGAAGGCAAATGACTAATAATTATTCATGACTGCTGATGATTAAAGTAACTTATATAGGGTAGATATTGTTTTGTATCGATTCTTCACCTCTTGTATTGATACGTGTAACGATATGGCAAAAGTATAGATGCATCGATATATCGATGAATTGTTTCACCCCTAGTAGTAGGTGTGATAAACAGACAGACAGACAAGGCAGTACTCCAGCTAGGAATTTCTTACACAGATGAGAGCAAAAGGGGCACCTAGTATGATAGGGGGACCATTTTTTAAAGTTGGGGCACATATTGGTCCAAAAGGGCATTTTCTTGCAATGAAAGGACTTCATGCCAATGATAAAATATTGAGCATCATCGATATGTATTAGGAGGTACAAAACAAAATCACATTCAAATCTGTATCCTACATCTGATAAACAGAAATTTATATGGAATAAATAGAAAGCAAGTTTTACTGAGAAATTTTAGTTATCTCCAGAAAGGCAGAGTCGATGGCCACAGAACAGCAGCAGAAGTGAGGAGTGTGGAAAGAACCACTCTACTTTCATCCATCTGGAACACAGCAAGAGTAACACTACATGCCTCAACACTATCAAGGAGCGGGGTGGGGGGCTCTGCCTTACAATACAGACATGAAACCAAGAAATATGTAATGTTACCAATTCTGCATTTCGCCTGCCCTCTCTATGTGCTTCATTTGCATTTAAGTCACATCTGCATTTCAGCTTTCATCTCGTCATTTTTCATGTATGGTCTCAGAAATGCATTTCCAATTTTGCATGTACTGTTTCCATTCATCATTTCCTTTCATTTTTGTTCATTTTGGAATGCATTTACCAAAGCTGGATTTCAGTTTTCGATAGTATTAAATGAAAAGAACCATTGCTTTCATATTGAATTACTAAAAGCGTGCTTTAATAAAATGGAAAATGCATACAATTCAAACGACAGCATTAAATTTATGATAAATAAAAATGTAACTGCAACTGCAATAATGTAAAAATACAATGTTGGAATATTTTTGAGCAATTTTATTTCTTATTTCATTTCTTCAAATAAAAAATGCACAGATACAAATACTGGTGATGATGCCATCGTATTAATGTCATCTGTTAGAACAATTTTCATGGCTTGTAAGAAGGGAAAAATTGTGTCACTTTAAATTAAAAAACCCAGGATTATCATGCAAAAGGGCTTTTGACTGAAAATTTAGCAGCAGTCCAAAATACAGGAAAATATATTTTCAAATCCATTCATGAAATGCATTTGCATTCTGTTTTTATTTAGCATTCAATGTGCTGCATTTTGCATGTGTTCTTCATTTCCTCCATATTGCATTCATCATTTCATTTGCATTCATTCTGCATTCCATCTTTGTTTCAATGGTAAAATTATGCTGACATAGTGATTACAGAAGTATATTCAATAATACAAAGGTGTTTGATATCAAGGAGCAAATGTTAAGTACCATTGAATTCCTTTATCTAAAACATAATGCATATGCTAACTTGCATTATTATATTTTCTACATATGTCAAAAGGAACATACTATTTTCACTTTTCTGTTCAATGCAGAGAAAATAAATTGGCTGTAGTGGTTGTGCAAAATGAGTAAGTGAACTACACATATAATTTTCATCAGATGTACAACAAAAGTTCAAAATTTTAAAATAACAATTTTTATCTAGGCATATAATGTGGAACAGTATTTCAAATAATTTTTCCTCAGGAAAAACTTTGAAATGGAGGAGAATGTCAAGTATTGAGGTGACAGCATTTGCCATTGTTGATTCATTTTGTATTCCATCTCATTAAAATAACTCTTTTGGCAAAGCTTTTGTTTTATAACTAGTCAACATATTCTACTCTCAACTGCATGCAGTGTGTATACAGGTGTAGAAATATGGCTTATCCAAAATAATTATTTTCTTTATCATTTGCAATAAAGCGAGAATTAACTGATTCCATTTGGCAGCTTCTGGCATTCTCCACCTTTTTGCTCTGGTTCCACTGGACTATTTGCCGTGGGGAGTTCATATCCAGTGTTCGTGTAGAGAGTGGGGACCTAGTACTATCCTTGTTATAAGAAACTGACACCCTCTGTTTTGGAAACAACTCTTTTGGCTGAGTGGCTTGAGCATTCCTTCTCTGGGCTTTGATTTCTTTATTGGAACTTGATTTTTCACCTGGTAAATGAGATAATCATTATTCATTATCACTTGTTAATAATCCATTCAAACTTTGTATACATCATGTTGTTCATACATATTCTTAAAAAATTATGGTATTTCCTAATTATTTTTAAAAAAAATGAACACAGATAGCTGATTATCAATATTCGCAGTGCAGGCTGATATGTTTTAATTAAGTAGTCCTGTTACATATTTGTCTTGTAGGGTCCAAACTGACATTTGTTATAGCTGGTAATCTGTACTAGTGAGAGTTGTTAAAATAAAATACTTCTGTATATGAGCAACTATGGTCACTTGTAATTGAATACAAGGGTTTGGCAGAACACTTTGTAATGCCTACTAACAGTGCAATGACGTATGCTACCATATTCTCTGCATGTTTTCAGATGGCAAAAAATAATTACTTTTTTTCTGTCCTATAACATGCAAAAATATTTCATTCAGCAACCAAACCCAAACATACGATTATAGGTTATCCCTGAAGTCATAAACCAAAGTAATCACGCTTTATGTGTACACTAATGAATGAAAAGCAACATTACTAGCCTAGTTTTGTGTTATTTATTTCAGACCACAAGTAAATGCAAGCATACTGAAAAACAACTTCACACATGATGCAAAAAGATCTACCATGTTTTAATCTCATACAATCATCTACTGCTCATTAAAATCTATATAAATATGACTCAGATTGGTCTTAGAGTTTGTCGTTAAACAAGTGTCTCATGAAGGGACTGATCCTCTACTTGGCAAGAAGAATTTCCAGGAATTCAAGATAAGACCATTTCTTCCCTTCAACTGCTGAGTGTTGAAACCATCTCTGATATTCTTCAGCGATAACAAGATTGTCAAATTAGCTGCTGTGGTGGACAAACAGACATCATTAAAGTCTTTTGGCGAAAGTCCCATGTTAATATGACCATTCATTCAGGGGGAGTAGTGACAAGAAGATTTTTTTCTAGTGAAAACCTCATGCTGATATGACTTTCCATGTTGGAGGAGTAACAATAACAAGATTTTCAAGATGGCTGCCATGGTGGCCATATTGGATATAAGATTCACACCATTTCCATTTAGGACCAACCAGACATCATAAGAAGTCTTCTGGTTGAAAGCATAATGTCAATATGACCAGCCATCTAGAAGTAGCAGCCATAACAAGATTTTCAAGATGGCCATTGTGGTGGCCATATTAGAGGTCAGAAAGGCGCCATTTTAATTTACAACCAACTAGACACCATAAGAAGTCTTTTAGTGAAAACCCCATGCTGACATGACCATTCATTCAGGAGAAGTAGTAATAGCAAGATTTTCAAGATGGCCACTGTGGTGGCCATATTGGATGTCTGAACAGCACCATATTGGATGTGGCAGCCATACTGGATGTACGAGCACTACCATTTTTATTTAGAACCAACTTGACATCATAAGAAGTCTTCTGTTGAAAACCCCATGTTAATATGACTTTTAATTCAGGAGAAGTAGCAATAACAAGATTTTCTAGATGGCTGCTGTGGTGGCCATATTGGACATCAGATTGGCACCATTTTCATTTAGGACCAACTAGACATCATAAGAAGTCTTTTAGTGAAAACCCCATGTTGATATGACCGTCCTTTCAGGGGGAGTAGCAATAACAAGATTTTCAAGATGGTTGCAGAGGCAGTCATATTGATGTCTGAAAGGCACCATTTTCATTTAGGACCAACCAGACCATGGGATGAATGTGCGTGTAAAGTTTCATGGCAATCCTCCAAGTAGTTTAGAAGGAGTAGCGATAAGAAACTGGTGCTAATGGACAGATGGATGACAGACCATCCCATAAGCTTTTTTGATCTATCACCAGTAGAGCTAATAAAAAAAAAATTAAAATAGATATGATAGGATGAATCGTGATTGTAATTTTCCAGACAGTTATAGCAGTAGTGTATTTCAGAAGTGGGTAGGAAAGTAGACAGTCAGTCCTAAATATTACTAACAGAACAAATGAACAGATCCCAGTTTGTGAGATCCAGTACTGAAACTTATATCAGACTAATAGTAAACTAAATTACATTTCAGTACTTATAAATTCATAACAATATATAAAACACATGAAATAAGGATCTGTTTTGTGCTAGGTTAATTTAACAATATACTTTCATTTACTGAAACTAATTGACAGATATGCAACCAGTATGCGACTGGGTGCAAGTTTTAGAATTATCCACAATGGAAGAGTAAAACGTTTTTTGAGATGAAGACTTTGACTTCAACAGCTTTCTCATTAATAAAACGCTGACATCCTGTTCTAACAATTTATTGGCTGAAATTTTTCTCTACAGGCCAGTAATTTAGTTTTGTTATTAGTTATATCGGTGTCAGTGATCTAATGAATAGTGAAAAATGGTTCTCCCAATTACATAATAGAATTTGATTAAAATATGTAACTTGCCATTGTATTTACAATGGTAAGTAAGCCATTTATCCTCTTTCTAAAATGGTATTAGCCTGTTTTTCTTGTCTTATCATTGTAGAACCACAAAATTATTTTGGCAAAAAAATACTGGTGTCCAAAAATAGTTTTCGAGGGCATAAAGAAAATAGTGTTGTAAAAATTTTACCAAAAAATCTGAACATTTTCTACAGATTGCTGTTGCAGCCAAAAAAACATAACTATGTGTGGCTAACTCCAAAAGCAGGTGAGAGAATGGAAGAACAAAAAGAGGTTAATTTTTACAAAATTCTGGTGGTCCCTTTTTGATTTTAAAAATAAAAGTCCAGAGCCACGCTTTTCTAAAAACTGGAAGTCCAGTAAAAGAAACATGAATTAGAAACATGACCATATGCTTGGATGTAAAAGCCAATATAATATTATTGATGGGTAAAGTTCAAAGTCAAACAGGGGTCATAAAACTTTGTGGGAAAATGGTGAAAACTGAATTTGACAAAGATTGTTTCAATGTAAAACTTCATATAATTTGGTTTAAATACATTAAGTCTTTTAAAACTTGTTGAACAAAAATAGATTTAATGACAGACATGACAAATGGACATGGGTAACACTCTATGCCCCCTCCATGGAATGGAGCAGGCAGCATATATATAAAAAAAAAAAAAAAAAAATGTTGACCCAATTTTCATAGCCGATAGTCCAGGATCTTGATCATAAAGTGCAGTCTCTGGAAGGTGTGATTTTTAATGCCAAGAGAGCTCTGAATTTTAAATCTGTTGTAGCAAGATTTAATATTTGTGCTGCAATTTTTGTGGTTGTAACTTAGTAGTAAAGCCCATGTATAATGACCCTGCAAGATACCCTGGGCTGTACATATATTTTGTTCACCCACTTGTTCTGGACAAGTGACTTAAGAAAAGTGACTTGTCCTGACCAATTTATCCAAATCTGAGACCACTCCAGGACACCATCTCTGCATTGTTATTGGAAATTTTAGTAAAAAAGATTGCAAAATTAAATCATTATAATGATTGTTGATAAGAACGGCCGGAACAAATTTTGTGATTTATCATTTTAGTTTAGATTCATCGCTTAATAGCCTACGGTTCAAGTTGAGTTACCAGAATCACCTAAGACACAACTAAGCAGCAACAGAAATGGACTATTCTATGTATTATACAGAATGTTTTTGTTTTCATGTAGTTGTTAAAAAAAGAAACTATTTCAAATATGAATACTTTTCATCTGTCTTTGGTCAATCAATTTTCTACCAAATTTCACTTTACAACTTGTGACCATGTACATGTTGTCCTCCTTTGATGTTCTTCCATTCTAATATTAGTACCCTGCCTCCTTCGCTGACCAATCCAAGTGTAAGTTGAGGCTATGCTATCATAGCTAGGACATTTAATCACGAGTCATTTCGATAGCATTTGATCTGCTATGAAACACAGCTTCGTATTGAAAGGGAGATAACTTGCATTTTACCCTTATGCCACAACAGGTATTTCAAGTACATGTATGGCTGTGAATTAAATAAAGAGATGAGGAAAGAAAATAGAGGAAAAAAAATTCTTATATACTTTTTTGACAATACAATTTACAAAATCATGCTTGTGTAACTGAATGATACTCTTTTTGTAAATTATCCTGAAGTAATTTCTGATCATTTAACTTCATACTGTTATTGTTTTTGCATATAATGTACATACACACAAATTCTTGTATCTTTTGTTTCTAAGAAACCTGAATGTAATTGCCCCTGTGCCGTGGTTTGTATGCATAAAGTGTATTGACAATATTTAACTTTTGTTGGTGGACGGTGGTGTAACTTTCACTAAACTCCACTTTAAGAGTGGATTCTACCTGGCCAGTTGGTGGATTACCTCTATATCCCTCAAGGATTTACTGCAGGTGATAACATCATGGGTCGTAAATCAATCAAGTCTATTGCTTTGCAGCAGAGAACAGCTCTGATCTGATTCCACCTGCAAATCTTGGAGATTTCACTGAGTGGATACTACACAGACATAAGTGGATAATGGTCAATACACTTTGTGTGTACTGCATGTACACTTCAACTTAAAAAAATGTCTGGGGAGAATGCCTAAGTTTTTAATGACTAAACTCTGATCTACACATTACATGAGCCTTCCTACAAATTCGGGTGAGACAAAAGACTATCTTACTCAAAGAAGGCAGTGGAGGGTAGGACAACACATGCCTTGCTCCTTCATTTGATTCCACAAGAGACAAGTTCTGAAGACATGTTTCATTTATGGTGTCTGGAGAATTTTCAGAGTTTTCATTCATCACTGGTACATGTATGTCCATTTCCATACTTGAGCAGACTGTGGAATCTACCTCTGTCACTGACTGCTGAGCCAAAGTAGTGTGTTCCACTGAAAAAGAAAAATTTCTGCATTATTACAACGCCATGTTTTTTTTTATTAGATCAATGAAAAAAAAGTTTATATGATCTCCAAGTTACAATTTTCTTGTAACATTCTCAACTGCAAATGTTGGGACTAAATTATCCTATGTACCTGTTTGCGCATTGTTCTAAACAGTTTTCAAACTTTGGATAACAAGTTTAAAATAGGCAAGCTGACTGGAAAATTTAACTTGCCCTTGGAAAATTTGAGCTTGCCCCAAACATAATATCCCAAAATGAGTAAAAAAATAGGATAAAATATGGGATATTTTAAGGAAATCGCTTTATATTTATTTTAACTTTTGCTTTCATTTTATCTTTGTTGGCACCTCAAAAGTATTTGCCGATAATTCAAGTTATAAAAAATATATTTATGTAAATAATACTACATGTTGATAGATATGTAGATGAGGAAGAGATAGAATGCAGGTATAGTTACAAGAGCAAAAAAAGACACATACATGTATATAGACAGAAAAATGGATAAGGGGGTTTGGATATAGCTAGATTTTTTAGTAATGAGAGAGAGATGTTAAGGTAAAAGACCTTAAATTGAAAATTAAACAACCAATAACAATATTCCAGTCAGGGATAATGATTCATCCACGATGATTGTAACTTTCTTACACATTTTGTAGCATCATACTGGTTATTTTTCTTTAAAACAGGTTCATTAGAGCTAGAAACTTCACCAAGTTTCCTTTTTATGCCTAGATAAGACAGCAGACTCATCTCATCAACAATAATGAAAGCTAGACTGTAATGATTTATTTATACTCACAACTGAAGGATTTCTGAACACTTATTTTATCCATTTACTTAACAGTTATCACTAGTCACCTTGAAATCGGCGACGTGCATCAACATATTTGCCAAGTAATTTTTTTTGTTGAGATTGAGAACACTTCTTTTTATCCATTTAACTGTTTGCCAAGCAGTAAGTATGATTCAGTCTCTTGTAATTATCACGTAAACAACATATCATAAACACCACTTGTGGGTGCAATATATCTATCATGCCTTGAACGAAATCCTCCTGGTGGTTAATCGTTAGAAATGAGTGCCTTTTATTTCCAAACACACCTGTCAATGAAATCTCACAAGTTATTTTATTAACAATTAAAACCAATTCTCCTTAAAATCGGCGACATGCATCATAACAATCTTTGACAAGCTGATTGTTTAGAGTCAGCAAGCTCACAAACTGCCTGAGAATAGGTTAGGACCTCAAAGTCGGCAAATCCCGGATACGTACGAATTACGATTAAAATGTAACTGATAAGTTAAAATATAAATATTTATTCCCTATTTGTCAAAACTAGCTTTAAATAGTAAATATTCACATTATCATGTCTGCACAAGAAAATGCAAGACTGACCTTGACATTGACTACAAGATGGACATATGATAGATGAAATAAAACTGACCAGTTATGTAATAGAAGAATGCGGTACATATAAACTTTATAGAGTACTGATATATGTACTGTGGTGAGATCGCAGGGTATAAACCTTGCAGAACACAAAGCGTTATGAATGTAAAATGGCTCCTTTCATATTCTTTTTCTCTCTCTCAATTTTTTGGGCTTGCCCACAGGCAAGTACCTTGAAAACTTGAGCTTGCCCGAGCCGAATTTGAGCTTGTCCCGGCAGTGGGGCAAGTGGATTTGTAAATCCCTGCTTATATATATATATATATATATACTTATACACACACACGGAGTAGAATATCAATCACTTGACCCTCCAAGGTACAAAGTCAATCAGTTCTTTGGGTTCTGTAGTTTGAGTCAATAAAGTTCAATATTATTGTGATTATTATAGGTATCCTCCCAGTGATTTCTCCAGGATTTTCACACAGAGGGGGTAAATTCTCCATCTGGCATTGTCAGAAGGGGGATTTCAATTTTTAGGAAGAAAGAAGGGAGCAGTTCTTATATGAGAACAGTATCCATGAATAGACCACTTAAAATATGTTTCAATACACATCCAATGAATAAAAATAAAACATAGTTGTTTACCTACATTCTCAACACAGCAGGAGCATGACAATTACACTAAATTGTATACATTACAACTGCATGTAAGGGGAAAGACATCATCACTGAATACCAAAAACTGCATGTCTGCCCTTGTGCAACATTGCCATGTGCAGTTGGGAAAATGCTTTTAATAACTTCATAATCAATGAAAGAGTCTCATTGCTTAACTGCAATAAATCACATAGTAAGCACTTGATCATGGTGGTTGATCTATACAATAGAAAAAGAATAGATGTTTCCAGTTTCCTGACCATCCCTAGTTTTTACAAGCCAACACCCTAAATGTTTTTTTTTACTATCATTAAAAAAAAAAGGAAATTGAATTTTTGTAATCTTGTGATTAGTACGGATTTGGTTTCATTCATTAGTTCTGGTTAAAACTATTAGGTCCCATAATCACCAGGGGCGGATCCAGAAATATCATTAGCATCGTTTAGGGGAGTGTAAACAAGTAGGCAAGGGGTCTGTGGGATTGAACCCTTGTGGGGGCCCAGGAGGCAAAGTCCCAAGAAGCTCCTGCATTATAAGCATTTTCAGGGCATAATTTTAACCATCTAACTGTAAAGAAAACTTACTCTAGGGAGCGTTCTGGTTGTTTTATGCTCATATTTAGGTGTGGGGAATGGGGCTCCTCCCAACACTAATCCTCCCCTGATCGCTACAGCACTTTTCATTCATTGCATAGTCTATAAAGCATTTACTATACAAACTTAGAAGACTAGAGAGTATTAGCCAAATAAAATGGCTACCTGGCAAACTATGTAGTCAATTGCAAATGTCCAGCTATAGAAAAGGAAAATATTTAATTAGGTCTGTAGAGAGCTTATCAACCTATAACATCAGGCTCTGGAATACCACAAACAACTATCTCAGATAAAAACACCTTGTCAGCAAGACAAGCAAATTTTTTTTTGTTCTGCTCACTGTTGTTTAGTGGTGACAAAAAAGTAAAATACATTGCTTATTTAACCAACCAACACTAATTTTTTAGAGCATAAAACTGGAAACACACATACTAATAGTGTTTTCTCTAGACTGAGAAATTGGGGGTCAAAATACAATTAATTGAGGGGAGGGGGGATCATGTAAATTTAACTTGCTAGTATTATGCAGAGTGATATGTTCTTATGAAAGCAACAATTCCACTCTTTAACCCAGTCATAACATATGCTATATCTGACCCAATTGCAAAAACCCTCCCAGATCAATGAAAAAATCTGAGTCAATCACTGTTGTTTAGGTGGTTTTGAGATAATAACTATGGCAAATAATTATGGCAAAATGTTCAAAGCAAGTTAAAATTAAGTAAATCCAAGCAGCTGACAGTCCAGTTTCATCATTAGGATAAATTATGACTTTGTCATCGAAGTGCTTTAGTGGTACTTGGTGTGTAGCTTTTGTTACCAATGACACTGCATTTTCTACAACACTCAAGATCACAAATGTGTCACAGGAAATGTGGTGACTGATATCTGCTGCATCAATGGCCAAATCACTGTACCAAAGACATAAAAGCATGCTCTAAAGAAAACAATGATGTTATTTTTTGGTGTAAGTGACAAACCCGAGACTCTTACCTATCTCTTTTTTCCCCACTAACTTACTGACAGGTATAATATTTGATAGAGGAGTGCACACAATCCCTGGTGTGGGGGAACGTGGGTCACCCTCCTGCTCTATTACTTTATCAAGAACAATCGGTGTCCGAATGATTCCATAGGTAGGAGATCTTGGATCTATGATCTCCTCTGGGGTCTTTAATACGATGATTGGAGTGCGGTTGATATTAGCTGTTGGAGATCTGGGGTCAAGGCCTAAAACCCGTGCATGACAATCTCGTCTCTCAGGTGTCGTGTGATCTGCCTGCTGTTGATGACTATTGCTGCTTCCCATTTTTATACACCTGAATAAGAGAGAGAAAGAAAGACGATGTGTATATTCAAGAAATAAGAATGAACCAGCACCTGAAAACTGACCTAAATAAAAAAAACTGAACTGGATGGACAAGGGCGTGTAACACACACATGTAGTGTTACATGCCCTTACCAGATTCGTGATGGGGCATAAAAACTGTATGGTATGTTACTGTTTACATCTAATAAGAAATCTCACCCTCATGGTTAAAAGCCAGGTTTTTCTACCTGTTAATTCTAATGCACGGGTGGGATTTAGTACCTCTACCTCTGTCAGGCTATCCAAATGACAGCCCAGGCTACACTAGCATAGCTGGGATTTCTGTTGCATTTCTCATATGATCACAGTCCTCCAGTAACAATTTTCACATACTGACCAATAGGAAAGTGGATTTTCAAGAATTCCTTGCCCCAAATAAAAATATACTTGCCCTCATGAATTTACATGTACTTTCAACTTCTATAAAAACCAGCAGGCCCCTTGAGCATTTAGATCTCTGCACAGAAGAGGTGCCCATGTAATATCCAGACAGGCACCTAGAGCTATCCTGTTATTCGGAGAGAGAGAGAGAGAGAGAGAGAGAGAGAGAGAGAGAGAGAGAGAGAGAGAGAGAGAGAGAGAGAGAGAGAGAGAGAGAGAGAGAGAGAGGGAGTTTCTTCATTTTACCCAGTGGACTTATGAACAAGAATGATATTAAGCAGCAGTGTCAATTCTGTTGGCTTGGTTCGTGAAATAATCCCCAACGCCAGGAGGACGACAAAACAATATCCTATTTGCGAAATATGTCACACACGACTCAAAAAATAAAAAACGAACCGTAGCATATTCTTCTTTGTATGTACAATAATTACGCTGGATCTCTGGCTATAAAAGAATGATAGGATGTAAGATTACCTTTTTTTTAACAGATTAGCATATAAATTCTGACAAAATTATGATAAAAAAAACCCCCAAAAGATGTGTACTTATGACTTGTGAAAGCACCAAGTTATTCAAAACAAAATCTTTCAAAGTTACCGCTTCGATAGTCTCGTTCAACCAGACTCTCGCGTGGCTCCGCGAGGGGTCTCCCTAAACACAGTAATGTTCGGTACAGTACAGTAATGGAGATGAAAAGACAGTAATGTAAAAGAAATTAAAGTAATGGAGGAAGAAATTAATAATTTTGCACACACAGTATTGATTGTGAGTTTGTTGAATAATAAAAATATAGTTTTTGTACTGTTTGTTGTTGTTATTCATCCATTGACATTAATATGATGGCGCTGTTGCGCAACATTGAATAGTAGAATTTTATTGTTTGGACTTAAACATGAAAATAAAAAAAATAAAAAAAAAACAAATTATGTTGTTATATTGTTTTATTGTTGTCGTCGTTGTTTGTTTTTTTTAGTCGTGTGTGACATATTTCGCATATAGGATATTGTTTAGTGTCCCTCCTGGCGTTGGGGATTATTTCGCGGACCAAGCCAACACCACTTGAATATACAGTAAGTAGACTATACCATGGTAGTAAATACAAATGTATGTATGTATGTATGTATGTATGTATGTATGTATGTATGTATGTATGTATGTATGTATGTATGTATGTATGTATGTATGTATGTATGTATGTATGTATGTATGTATGTATGTATGTATGTATGCATGCATGCATGCATGCATGCATGCATGCATGCATGCATGCATGTATGTATGTATGTATGTATGTATGTATGTATGTATGTATGTATGTATGTATGTATGTATGTATGTATGTATGTATGTATGTATGTATGTATATATGTATGTACAGTTTGGAGTCATTGTTTTTATTTTTCTAAGTATGATTTAAACATTGTTATTTTCAGTAATGTGAGGAAATACCGTAATGTAAACAAAAGTGCAGTAATAGACCATTGAATATTAGAATTTTATTGTTTGGACTTAAATATGAAAATAAAAAATAACATTGTTTTGTTATATTGTTTTATTGTTGTCGTTATTGTTGTCGTCGTTGTTTTTGTGAATGGTGATATTCTCTGTAATAGAAAATACATGATACTGTGGAGCAGATTGTGATGTTCCATGGAACAGAGCTTGCTTTCTTCAGAGGACCAACTTTAAAACCACTTAAGTCTAAATGGCGCATTCGGAATCTTCTCGGAATTTTCCATCCTATTCTGGAAACCATTTGTACCACCTCGGCTATTTCTGTAAGACAAAGATATGCCTTTGATTTATGTCGGTGCAGTAATTTACAGAAATATCATACATTTTGTTCGCCCGAAATGTCTTCGCAAAAAGAAACTTCAATCTATTCATACCACTTCAGCTATTTCTACGATTGGATTGACCGTAGGATTAACCGAAAAGTTGAGAATGAAATAATAGTTCGATGCATTCGCAACTTCTCGGTCAATCCTTGATTCGTAACTAGCCCAGGTGGTCCAGAAAGCAGCTATAGGCACGCAATCGAGTTATGATCTGTAGGATGGACCTCGAAGTTGCGAATCGGTAGAATTGACCGAGAAGTTGCGAATGAAAACATAGTTGCATGCATTCGCAACTTCTCGGTCAGTCCTTGTTTCGTAAATAGTTGTGGTGGTCCGAATGGCTAGCTATCGGCATACAGTGGAGGTATGATACGTAGGATTGACCTCGAAGTTGCGATTGGCTAGAAATGGATGTATATAAAGGCCAATTTGAACCGCCCTCAAGCCCGTGGTTTTTATTACCTTATAATAAATTCATAACGTCGCAATGTCTAGATGACGTGCCATCATTAACAGCAAAATAAGCAGTCGTTTCGGGCTAATGAAAGCGTTTGATTTCTTAAATGTTGTCATTGTTAAATTTTCGGGAATAATATAAAAAATTAGAAGTGCTGGTTTTTCATTGATTGTTGAAACGTCGTCGAATGTTATTTCAACACCTTTCATTTTCTAAGAATCTGTCCTTCGCACATCTACCCAAATGTTCGTCCGCGAAAAACTTTAAAATTCATGAAGAATGGCCTCTGTCTCTCTTTCAGGGAGTCGAGATTATTAGACTCACATCGGAAGAGACGAGGATGCTCTGAATGGGCTACGGCGCATTCGGACTACCTTGACCATTTCTGCAAAACAGAAATATGACTGGGATGTATCATACTTATCACAGTGGGTTACCTCCCTTTGGAAGGATCATACTACCGCCACAATGACGTAAATTTTGTAGTAAAATGACACCGGGATAACACCGTAGGCATTTTTTTTTTTTTTTTTTTTTTTTTTATAGCTGCATCACATTCAATTCATACTGCATTTTCTGCGATCTTTTCTCTAAAATGGTCGGTCCCTAAGGTTTACGTGAAAATGGAGTCAAAACACTCTTCCGGCAGCAATATATTTTGAAAGAGTACGAGCTGTGACGAATGTGGGAATGTATGTCGGAGCAGTAATTTCCAGAAAAATGATTTTGTTCGCAAAAAAAGGAAACCCCTCCCCCATCCCCACTCACACCCACCCTACAATCAATTCGGACCACCTCGGCTATATCGACGACTGGTTTGACCGAAGTTGAGAATGATACAATAGTGTGATGATTTCGCCACTTCTAGGTCAATCGTTGTTTAGTACATAACCGAGGTAGTTCAAATAGCAGCTAAATAGCAGCAATCGGAATATCCTCAGACTTTTCCCTCAAGTCGAGAAAGAAACCTCTGATGTAATTAACCGCCATGGAAAACTATATTCGGAACTGCTTTTTATATGGAATATTATGGAGGCGAAAGGAGACATAGTCACAAAAAGAACTGCGTCGACCCTTTCTGTCTCACTATATTGGTGGACTCCGCCGGAGGAGAATCACCAAACCCATAAAATTGATGTGTATTCCTACAAATACTTTTGAGGTTATTTCTCCGACTTGACGGAAATAGCCGAACAATGTTCCAATCGCTAATGGTAGCAATCGGAAGATCTTCAGCCTCTTCCGTCAAGTTATTTCTCGACTTGACAGATTGGGAGTCTGGTTGACTACCGCTTTGGTTATTCAGTAGACTGGTCCTTTGGCTGAAGAATCAAACAAATCAGAGTTGGTAACCGGCCTTCTGCAGCAAACTTTAAAAGTTCCGGTGTTTTCCAGAACGGATCACTTCTGTTAAGGCAAACTCCTCACAGTGTTACATCCCTCGGTTATAAGTAAAGTAAAAGTCATACGGGTCATGTGTGCGTTCAGTATCGACTATTTCAGGACCGGTGTCGTTTTTTTAGAATCTGATTACACATACCTTTAAATGGCGATTATTCACTTTATTTGGATCCTCATACATCTATATTCCTTTGGAAGGTCATTATTTACACGCCCGGAGAAACACATACGGCAAAATTCAGTGTTAAAGTGCGTGGACATTTTTGGATGAGGTCAACCTGAAGGTATGATCCAGTATAAACCGGATTGAATGTCACGCGCTATGATGTCACAATGAAAGCTACGCAAGTTAAAAAAAAAAAAAAATTCCTATTACTCAGTATTGTGACGATTAGACCCGACGTGCTCTTTTATTGACCCAGTTTAGTACCTGGCCACCATTGTAAAAGTCCATAGCGATCAATAGTTTCCGTCTGGAAGTTTCTTGATGATTGTTAAGGTGCAGTGCATTCAATAATCAGGATTTAATAGATTTTTGGTTAAACTATATTTAGTATTCAATTTTAGAACAACAATTAATATTTAATTTAAGATGAGCAAATGCGCCTACATGACCACATTGATATATTTGTTAGGATAATACCACCGCCACAACGATGTAAATTTGGTGGTAAAATGCCACCTGGATAAAATCGTACGCTTTCACAATTGCATCACACTCAATTTAGATTGCATTTTCTGTGATCTTTTCTCAACAATGGTTTTAGTGCAGATTATGAAGAATTTGCCTAAGACGTAGGAGTAAAAAGTAAGGAATTCTTTACTAGCAATAATAGAGCACAAGGCTGTCGACGTTACAAGGTAACACGCGACAGACGTAACAATACAGATGACATCACAATGAAATGCATCTGAGCCGTACATAGTTCTTTATCCATCATTTTTGTTTGGATGTCAATTTGTGCTTAGAGAACGAAGATAGGATCCAGTTGATGTGCTCGTGTACTAAGAGCAGAGACGATGGACTAAGGTCTAGATTACCCATGAACCAAAGAGCCTTACGGCAGCGATATATTCTGAAAGAGTATGAGCTGTTAGGAGCGTGCTAATTAGGCATTATGGGATTGCGGACTACAAGCAAGCACAATCGGAACGTTCTCGGCTTTTTCCATCACATGCTTGAAAAGAACAGGGATGTAAACAATATCCATTGTGAACTGCCATAAAGCCCGTGGTTGTTCTTACGTCATAATAGTTTCATTACAGTCACAATGAATAGATGGAGTGCCATCACTAACAGCAACGTAAGCAATAGTTTCAGGCTATTGCAACGAAATGATTTATTCCTTTTTTTCATTACAAAGTTGCATGAATGACTTTAAAAATTAAAAGTGCAAACATTTCATTGATTCTTGAAATGTCGAGTGTTGTTTAAACAACTATTATAAGAATCCGATCTTTGCACATCTAGCTGAATGTTAGTTCGCCAAAAACTTACCAAGTTGGGAAGTGCCACTAGGATCACCTCCATGTTGAAGAATCGAGAGTTGTTCGGTTCGCATCGGAAGAGTCCAAGATGTTCAGAATGCATGCAAGAATTACTTACCTCCGAATATGAAGAGATTGACAACGTGCCAGAACTACTCCCTCCGAAAGAAATAACGATATAGAGAAAAACTGGTATTTTGTGAAAATGGTTAAAGTTTAATAAAAAGAATATTATGAACCTCTTACATAGACTATAAACTATTCTAATAATTTTCTATTTTAGTTTATAAAGTATAATTTTTTGTCCTTTTAGATAACAGGCACTTGTGTTGATCAGTGTTTGACGAGATTTTCGTCCTATTTATGTCGGACCAAAATGTCATACTATTTTTCTGTGTCAAGCAACGTTGTCATACTATTTGTCTGTGTCAAGCAACGTTGTCATACTATTTGTCTGTGTCAAGCAACGTTGTCATACTATTTAGATGATAACTGTACTATGTTTCCCCAAGACAACGTTCTTACACTAATTATCTTTGGCAGACGACGTTCTCATACGATTTGCTCCTGTCACACGTTTTCATTCTGTTTGTCTGTATAAGATGACGTTTTCATACCATATGTCTGTGTTAGACAAAGTTCTTGAACTATTTATTTTATTTCCATGACGTTTTCATACAATTTTTTTGCGTTCAACGATGTTCTCACACGTTTTGGTTTAAATTATATTTTTTTTTGTATGTATATCACACGCCGTTTTCATACTATTTTTCTGTCTCATGCATCTTTTTGATCGCCTGCAATAAGTGTAGGAGAGCTTATGCTACACCCCCAGTGTCTTAGTCCTTGTCGGCGTTAGCGTCATCGTCGACGTTGGCTCTAGAAATTGTACACCTTTAATTTTAGGTCAGTTTCTCGAACGCTATTGCTTATACAGTCATGAAACTGTGTATGTTCATATGTTCTGTGAAGTACTACAATATCTTACCAAAATTAGATCAATTTGATCTACTTTTCACGCTCCAGTAATAATGTATATTTCTTTCAGCTCAGTTTCTGGGACACTGTTGCTTGCAAAGTAATGAGACTTTATACGTGCATACATCCTGAGGACTACTACGTGATTATAACAAAAGAAGGTCATCGCGATCTTATTATCACGCTTCAGTGATTATGTACACTTTTTACCTTTAGGTCAGTTTCAGAAACACCGTTGCTTGTACAGTCATGAAACTATATGTGCTTATGCATCATGAGTACTACACCACTGTAGCAAAAAGGTCACTGTGACCTATTTTCACATTCTAGTGAACCTGTACGCTTTTGTAAGTTTTTTTTTCAGTTTATGGGGCGTTTAGGTCACCTCAGGCGCTGTGGAGGGGCATCCGTATTCCATGGACACATTTCTACTTCAAACTATTTGTATGTGTCTCCCGGCATTCTAATACTGTGTCAATGAAATTCTCATATTATTTATGGGTGAAAAAGGATGTTCTCACACTTTTTGTGTCAGAATACATTGCGATCTAACATATGATGTTCTCATGATATTTGTCTGTCAGATGAAATTCTTATACTGTTGTTTGTGTTAGACGACGTAGAAAGAATATTGGACTATTTCAGGCAACATTGTCATACTGTTTGTTTCTCAAACAACTTTCTCATATTGTATGTCTGTATCTGATGAATGACATGGTCATACATTTTGTTCGTGACAGACAACGTTGTTATACTATGATTAGTTTCCTGGAACGGAGAAAGCTTTTATTATGTATGTTTTTGTCAGATAAAATTCTTATACTTTTCGTCTGTTAGAGAATGTTCTCATGCTTTCGCGTCAGACAACATTCATGTACTAAATATGTATTTATCTGTGTCACACATTGTCACATGTATTTGTCAGTGTCAGGTGACGTTCTCGAGTTATTTATAAGCGTCAGGTTACGTTTTATAATAATTCTCTGCGCCTGATAATGTTCTCTTACTGTTTCTCTATATCATATGACTTTTTCCTACAATTGTCTTTGTTAAACGACGTTTTCCATCCTTCAGATTCATACGTGTTTTATTTAAAAAAAGAACAAACTACTTGTATATGTTACTCGCCGTTTTCATACTACATGTATTTGTTTGGGTCAGCTTTGATCCAATATTATCTGTGTCAGATAACATTAGCAAAATATATTTGTCTGTGTATTACGACATTCGCAACTTCACATACTACTTGTATGCTTAAGACATCGTTTTCACGCGGTATGTTTATATAAGAAGACATTCTTATATCATTTATGCGTCAAACGGTATATTATATTACTATGTATGTTATTAGCAGTGTGTATTGATTAATGACGACTTTTAGAACATGGTGCAGCTGATTCATCTCATGCACTTATTGTGAATTAAAAGGGTAATAGTACAGTATGTTAGGACACATGGGCAATAAGCTTGATGTGAATTAAAAGGGTATTAAAACAGTATGTTAGGACATATGGGCAATAAGCTTGATGTGAATTAAAAGGGTAATAGTACAGTATGTTAGGACATATGGGCAATAAGCATGATGTGAATTAAAAGGGTAATAGTACAGTATGTTAGGACATATGGGCAATAAGCTTGATGTGAATTAAAAGGGTAATAAAACAGTATGTTAGGACATATGGGCAATAAGCTTGATGTGAATTAAAAGGGTAATAGTACAGTATGTTAGGACATATGGGCAAAAATCTTGATGTGAATTAAGAGGGTAAAAGTACAGTATGTTAGGACATATGGGCAATAAGCATGATGTGAATTAAGAGGGTAAAAGTACAGTATGTTAGGACATATGGCCAATAAGCTTGATGTGAATTAAGAGGGTAAAAGTACAGCATGTTAGGACATATGGCCAATAAGCTTGATGTTAATTAAGAGGGTAAAAGTACAGTATGTTATGACATATGGGCAATAAGCTTGATGTGAATTAAGAGGGTAATAGTACAGTATGTTAGGACATATGAGCAATATGCTTGATGTGAATCAAGAGGGTAAAAGTACAGTATGTTAGGACATATGGCCAATAAGCTTGATGTGAATAGAAAGCGTAATAGTACAGTATGTTATGACATATGGGCAATACGCTTGATGTGAATTAAGAGGGTAAAAGTACAGTATGTTAGGACATATGGGCAATAAGCTTCAGAGTACTTCTTCTATATTTAGAATTCTTTAATTTTTCAATATTCTCACACTCACATCAGATTTTACGGGGCACTTTGGTTATGTACACATTTGCTTTAAACTATATATATATATATATATATATATATATATATATATATATATATATATATATATATATATATATATATAGAGAGAGAGAGAGAGAGAGAGAGAGAGAGAGAGAGAGAGAGAGAGAGAGATTAAAAATATGAGGAAAATATAACACTGTCTCCCAGTTTGCAATATGAAATATTACCGTCTTATCATACAAATAAACGTTAATGTTTTCTTGTTGCAGATATTTAATGTACAGTGAAGCTTCCGTAAACCGATCCCTCCTTAAATCGACATCCTTTACAGACTGGTTATATAGTCCCAATTTAGTCATTGTAGTCCCAGTCAAACCTCTTTACCCGGACACAATTCGTGGTCCTATCAGTGTCCGATTTGGGTAAGTTTCACTTTATGAAACCATTTTTGCAAAACCTTGAAAAGAAAAATCGGCAAGTAGTTTAACTCGATGAATGGTCGGGTAAAATGAACTCAAATGGACAAAGAAGGACAATGCTAATAAAACGGAATACTGCGAAAATTCAAAAGCGTTTTCAGAAGACAAACATACACTGAGAAATGTCATTCAAGATTGACCGGGCCTAGAAAGAGTACAACTGATTTGGTGATGTCGGGGATATCTTGAAAAATCTTTTGGCGAACATTGTGCTTTAAGAGGCTGTTCGGATGGTTGTTATTTAAATGCGCATCTGCACACGAATGACTCTGCAGTGCCGAGGAAATCGGAGTACAGTGCAGTGCCCCTAGACACACATCGGCAGCCGTCTTGGACTGGTCCTGGAAGGATTCGAACCAACAGAAAAAAGAGAAATGGAACTGTTTGCTTACTTCTTTGAGACATAGCTTCTTGAAAAGCATTATTCAACAAATGGAGGCTAGGTAAAAATATCAACCTTAGCATTTATGAAGCAAGGCAATAGTATGCTATCTTTGCTATATCCTTGCAGTTGCAATTGTATGTTTAACACCCTTTAAATCATCGTTGGCTTTACTCGATGAAGAAGAGGTATTTTTTAATATGGCAAAGAATGAGATCTTACAAAAACGTAAAAACGTTGGACTCCTTGGGTAATAAATGCACTGACATACCACGATTAGACGTCCCGTAGTGAACATTATGCATCAGGACAGAATGGCTCTTCTTCAGACATTAATGACAAGTTCTGTTGGACTTTCAGAGATTTTTCTGATGTCATGAAAAGAAATTTTACCTTTCTGAGGGAAAACAAATGAATTTAGTCAGTCGCATGAATTCGATCGCTACTACCAAAAAATACTTCAATTTTAATACAGAGACGCTTCGCTGGACTGGTAATAGTGAATCTGCCACATGTCTGGTCTGGGTACAACGTGAGTACTGAACTACAAGAAGATTCTGAACGTTTTAACGAAAAAGTCGACTTTTACCATCTAAAAAAAATATTTTTTTTGTCTTTCTACCTGGTATCACAAAACAGAAAATTCTCAATAGCAAAACTGTCAGCGGTAGACCTCATATGTACCTGTTCCACAAATGACGAAGCTGATACATGCATGTTCTCATTGCTTCTGGCGACAACACACATTGGATCTTTCAGGCTGATGAAACTGATATACTAGTTCCACTTCTGCATTATTAAATGCATGCATGTCACGATGAAGAAACCTCAGACAAATATGCATCCCACTGAGTTAGCTTGTAACTAGAGTGGAAGATGCACTATCTGTGTTTCTCTGGTCCTCATACTCTGACAGAATCAACAGTTAATGTATCTTCTCTGGCGGAATTTGTATACAGAACCATGAGAAATATCCTGAACAGTTGCCCTGCAGCCTAGCAATATTCCGATCTAGGATATGGGGTCAACAACGTGGCAAGATGTTCCACCCTCAAACTGTGAGATGAGAAAAGAAAAATTATCTTTATAAATTTAGCATTTCTTCATAGTCACACCAACAAACATCTCCAAACGAAGGCGCACCTTTTATCAACAGGTGTGCTGCTATATCTTTGAGGCTTGCCTTGCTTTTTAGAAATGAAATAACTAGCAGTTTTATATATGGCGATTCAGGTTCATTCCAAACTCAATAGTTCCAAGTTCTACTGGTCATGGATGGTAGAGGCTGAAGGATGTTCAGATGAGCTCAGTGATTTTGGAAAGGATGTAAGAAACTTTCGGATATTGTCATGTATAATGTTTACATATTTAACTCTTGTCCTACATATTTAACTTTGTCCTTGGTTATAGGATGTAAACAAGTTGCTTACTTAGACTTCGAGGTCACGGTTGCTTTTGTTTACAATTATACTGGTTTTTCCACTAGAATTACTGATATTTGTCAGGTAAGCCATATAATTTTATAGAACATTCTGTCAGGTGACCTGTGTTTATATATTGGAAGATTGGTAAGCAGTATTTCATTCATATGCTAACTATCAGTTTTTACGGAATTTGTTTGTTTTTTTTTTCGTGTGTGAATTGATTTAAAGATATTCTGGATTACATCATTCAGGCATATCAGGACATTCAAGACTACTGGCACATCAGGACATTTAAGACTACTGGCACATCAGGACATTCATGACCATAGGAATTCATTCGGAACATTCTATATTTTGGACTTGTGATTAGGACACTTAGGATTTATTCATTATTTGGATTTTAATTCACCATATTGTAAGTGTCTTTTTGAATTTTCATTTTAATTGTCTAGAAATAAATTGTTTGTTGATTTTATTTACTTTGTTGGTTCACGTTCTTAATGTTACATATTTTTAGTACATAGAGTCGTAACAATATGTTTGACGCTGACACAGAATGTAATTCAGAACAATGTTATCTGTGTTTATCGTCATGGCTCCCATCTAATGACAGATGCAAGTGCTTTGCAGAGTACAGTTAAAATGAAACATCTGATCGGGATGAAGAAGGTCGCGCGTATTTGATATATCAATCAGGCGACCGTTTCACAAAGCGTACGAAACTTACAAGTGGCTGAGTGTACGTAAGTGACGCTACGTAATTTACTATTTTACGTTTCAAGGAAGCGTCTTTGAGTGGTTCGTAATATAACTGTACGTATCCTATATGTACGTAAGTTAAAGTGCGTATCATCATAACATGCTGCAAGAAATTTCTCTTCAATTTCATCGAATGTTAGTGAATTTCGTGCTATTTGTTAGTGAAATGGCAAAAGAAAGGGATGATATGTTCGTGTTTGTTTTAGTTGTCATATTGAACAGAGCAAAAATCATTTGGAATTGTAAACAAATGTATTTAATGGGTACAGGTCAATGTCATCATAAACATGTAAATCATTATGTATTTGAGAAAACATAACATTGATGTGACGGTCGTTTAAAACATGCAACCGACGACCGAAAGTGAAAAGAATCACAACTTTATCCTCATCTTCATTTGTTCCTTGTTAAACGGAAAACACATCGAGAGAATGCTACATTAATATCCAATCAGAAAATAATAAAAAATAATACCCTATTTAAATTATATTTGCCCTTTTTACAAAAATAGGACTTGTATACTTTATTAATTGGTAAAAATGTATGCGTAGGCTTTCCGTTTATGTACATTGCACGTCTTGTTTACGCTCACAAATTTTACCGTCTATGAACCAAAATCATTAATACTTTAAATCGTTACATTCCCCTGACGTTTCCGTTGTGTAGGAAGAAAAAAAAAAAAAAAAATTAACAAACGGAAAAAAGACAATTGGATATAATAGATGAGTATTTCATTTGGCCAGTAAGTACTGTTACCTTGTGGTAAGACCCATAGCATAGACGAAATTAAAGTATAAAATTTGAATTCTGGCGTTTCCATTTCGGCCGTGGAAGTTTGATTTCTGCTTGACCCAATCAAAAATAAAAAAGTTGACGTTTCTAATTCTGGGAAGTAGGAGTGGGTGGGTGGAAGGGTATGAGGGAGGGTGGCAAGTGAAATATTCTGTCTCTTGCCCATGTACTGTGGTGAGTATTATGGAACAAAATCCAGATTTTTTTAAATTGAGATTTTATGAATATTTTACTCCGAGCAAGAAGAGCACCTGAGGATTTTTCCAGAGATGTCTTAAAGCATTTCATTTCTACATAGGCCTAATAGTTGTTTTCAAGACATATTTTACATTTTTTTTTTAAAATGGCTATATGTAAGAACAAACGGACATGTAACCTGGGGACTTTAGGAACTTTGTGTGTGACTTGTGAAGCCTACCCCTGATTGTTTTTCTTTTTCTTTTTTTTTTTTCTTTCTTTTTTTTTAAAAGTAGCCTATGACATATGAAAGATTATAGGAAGTTTCTTCATTTAGAAAAATAAATTATGCTGAGGTTCATAATTTCGTATTATAGTTTTTCTCAACACTGTAACACAATATTTTTACTCTATTCAGTACACATATTATAACCTATTAAGATACTGGGACATCACGATTTTTTATTCTACTGTCAGCGAAAGCTGCCCGTCTTTGTTGCGATCTTTAAATGGTTTGTAGACAATTTCTTGTTCATTTAACTTTCCTTGTATCCGAAAATTGGAAAGATATATATATTAAACAAGGCTGACTAAACGAACTAACTGTTATTTTTATCAGCTGCTGCTACTATTTGTGGTATTACTACCGTGCTAAACAATAAAAGTAATAATGATGATATAAATATGACTATCACGATAGAATTCACGATGATTATTGTTGCTTTTGTCTTCGACATCTTCGTCATCATCATCATCATCTTCACATCATCATCTCTGCTAAAATTTCAGGATAGGTGCAATAAGTGTAACATGTTATCTCTCTCTCTCTCTTAGTGTCATGGGCGCTGCAGGTTGTAACTGAAAAAAATCGGAAACATCAATTGGAACGTCTTCGGCCTCATCCATCGCATGCTGAAAAAAATCTCAGATGTAAATAATAGCCATTTTGAACTGCCCTGACATCATATTAACTTCATTGACGGCACAATGACTACATGACCTGTCATCGCCAATAGCAACGTCAGCATCAGTTTCAGGTTATTGAAACCGAATGATTTCTTCAATTTTTTTATTACAGATCTGCACGAATAACATAAAAAATTAAAAGTGCAGATATTTCATTGATTGTTGAAACCTGGTCAAGTGTCATTTTAAACACCTATACTTTTTTTTAAAGAATCTGTTCTTGCACATCTAACCGGACGTTCGTCCGCCAAAAACTTACCAACGATTATCTTCGAGTCTCTTTCAAATATGTAATGGTGCAATTTAACAGGGTTTTGTTTCTTTGTACATTTTTATCCTTAATGCGAAATCTTCCCAGTCGGGTACGTCAAATTTTCTTGTTACTTATCTATGAAACATAAAGCATATTAGTATAGATTATGTAAAGTTCAGGGAGAAAAATGTAAAATTCTGTGTTTATTGTCATAATTCTAACTCAGAATATCTTGTCTTTAATCTATTATTTTCTTCCATAGTTTTTACGAGATACATGCAGCATCATATTCTGTTTACATCAAATGTACGAGAATGTAAGGAACGTACACAAGGTATTGAGCTCACGTAACATAAGTACGGTTTTGCGTGCTGTTTACAACCATTTGCAAATTACGTACGCTTCGTGAAACGAGTACGTTTACTTGCGAGTGGGCTATGTTCGAATTTATTAGTTCTTGCAAGTTACGTACTTTTTTTGAAACGATCGTCATGTCTCTGAAAAATAGGAAGTACGCGGCGAAGTTTTGAAAAACAACCATGCTAAAAAATAAAAGAAAACCTGACGCATAATCTGCTTGTCGGTGTGGAAGACGTGTTCTCTTGTTAACGCATCATATAATCTATACTCATCCTGTTTGAGGTTAACAATCGATGTACCCTCATCTATAGCTTATCCGTATTTTATTCGTATGGTGATATAGAACATTAGATACAGTGTATTTAAGAAAAACAGTTTTTCTGGATTCAACTCTTTGAACTGAAACGATCTTATCATTCGCGACGTGAAGTTCTGTATATGTTAAGTTTTCGTTAGTGATATGTATTCCCTAAAAGTATTTGATCGCATCAGCTATATATTATCTGGTCATGTTGAATTTCACATAAATGGACAAATAATAAACCCTTTATTCTATGTATTTACATAAGAGAAATAAGGTCTGTTGTTGCATATACGCTAACAGTGTACATGACATGGACAGGAGTGATGGAAGAGAAGTGTTAACCTTCTTCAGGAGTTAACAATTAAGTACTTCTGTCTATCGTTACTGCTTTATGGGCAGTGACGACGAATATCGGCAACGGAGCACCCTTCTTTCCAATTCTACTTTGGTTTAACTATGGCTCGACGGTGGAGTGAGATCACTGTCTCTGCACTAATGTTGGATGAGAAAACGCTGCGCATACTTTTAGAAACAGATGCACTGTACTTGCCCTTGGGCCAGAGACTCTCCCTGACTATCCATGGAATATTCACCTGATTGCTTAGAAAGCTGCATACAGTTTTATTTGTTCTGTTCTAGAACTTTGGTGGACATTCAACACAAATGTTGCCCACATGTATAATCTACATTATGAAGGTAATTGTAAATAGTTTTTGTCCATATTAAGATTAAGTTTACCTCAGACATCTATATGCAACCTATATGTACTCATACATACAACTCCATAATCTACATTATGAAGGTAATTGTAAATAGACATCTATATGCAACCTGTAGGTACTCATACATACAACTCCATAATCTACATTATGAAGGTAATTGTAAATAGACATCTATATGCAACCTGTAGGTACTCATACATACAACTCCATAATCTACATTATGAAGGTAATTGTAAATAGACACCTATATGCAACCTGTAGGTACTCATACATACAACTCCATAATCTACATTATGGAGGTAATTGTAAGTAGACATCTATATGCAACCTGTAGGTACTCATACATACAACTCCATAATCTACATTATGAAGGTAATTGTAAATAGACATCTATATGCAACCTGTAGGTACTCATACATACAACTCCATAATCTACATTATGAAGGTAATTGTAAATAGACACCTATATGCAACCTGTAGGTACTCATACATACAACTCCATAATCTACATTATGAAGGTAATTGTAAATAGACACTGTAGGTACTCATACATACAACTCCATAATCTACATTATGAAGGTAATTGTAAATAGACACCTATATGCAACCTGTAGGTACTCATACATACAACTCCATAATCTACATTATGAAGGTAATTGTAAATAGACATCTATATGCAACCTGTAGGTACTCATACATACAACTCCATAATTAGATATGGCACTGTAATTAATCTTGTAGCACGCTGACTTTTGTCGTGCATTTCTTGGGCAGAAGCAAGACACCATCTGATATGTCTGATTTTAATGTTTCAGTACACGGAATATAAAGTATTACATTCTGGTTTTTTGAAGAGTCCTTTGTCCATATTCTCTGTAACGGTCAACTTGCATGTTTTTTTATTTTAGAGGCATACCAGCGTGTAGCACACAGTATGGATCAGCCCGTGGGTTTTGTCCATAAAGTTTAAATCGTCCTGTAGATCCTGTTCGTTTTTTTGAGAAAAAATAGCTGAAGACAGGTTTAATTCAATGCATGATTTGCTTTGGAGTGTTGCTTGTTACCGGAGACATTACTTAATGTCCTCGTTATGGAGTAACCTAATACATATTGTTATGTATATTGAATTTATAATATGTGTCCATGAATTACGTTGTACTTTAGTGGTCATTTTGTAAATAACATGTTTACTGCACATGAGTTCAGGTCAGTCTTGTTTACATAGCATTTAGTACTTAGATTGGAACTTTCCATGTCTTGATGTAAGAAAAGTCACGTACGCACCGCAATTTTCCGTTGGAATTACTCATATTATAGAATATTCTGTCAGATGACTTATCTTTGTATTTATACAGGTTTGGTAAACAAGATTTCATTCCTATACTAAACTTCATATTATTAAGATCAGTCTATTAAGGAATTTATTTTAGTAATTAGATATTACGGTTGTGAAAATCAGAGAGAAATTATTTATTTGAAACATTCATTGGAATTACTAAAAGTGCTCATTCTCATATTGGATTAATACTTGACTTTGGGATGTATGTGAATTCATTCAAAGATATTTTGGATAACATCATTCAGGCATATCAGGACATTCAAGACTACTGACACATCAGAACATTCAAGACTACTAGCACATCAGGACATTCAAGTCTACTGGAATTCATACGGAACATTCTATACTTAGGACATGTGATTAGGACACTTAGGATTATTTGATTATTTGGACTTTAATTCATGTTATTGTAAGTGTCTTTTGAATTTTCACTTTAATTGCCTAGAAATACATTGTTTGTTGATTTTACTTACATTGTTGGTTTCACTTTCTTTCTGTTACATTATTATAATACATAGAGTCGTAACAATATAAGTTTGAAAAGCGCAACAAACCTTGTATTCACTTTTTACCGGTTCAGGACCAAAAAAACTTGTAGTGAAATGTGAATGATGCATGACTGTAGCGTGTACTAGCATGTAGACGACGAATTGTAGCAAACTTATTAATTACCTGATACACAGGGAGAACATGTTTTGAACCAGTGACCTGAAATTATTGACCGCAAAAGGCTATCCTTATACTTTTGATTCGCTCATTCTCATTGTAACATTTTTGATTGGCAGAATGGGTGATGTCATTACGAAACAAGGCTTGCTACTTAATGCATCGATCTCTGTACCTTTTTTTACTTGGTTCGTGGTCTTCGACGTGATTACTTCATTTTCAAAAAAAACAAAAACATTTTGTGTGTTTTTTCCGCCGTGGTCAGCTGCGTTTTGCTTGATATGGTTTGCTACATTTGCATTATTTTTCCCCTTGTATCCTGCTGGTTAGTATGAGCAACATACCGTTGCCAGAGAAAGGAAAGCTTGAATGCAAATTTGTGCACACAAGTGGCCATTTGAGCTTCGATGTTCAGCAAGTTAATAAATCCATTGCTAGAGCTAGCGTTTGAGCAGTTGCCGAGGACGAGTCTGAAGAGATTTAAGTGTTTTCCCCCGTAAAGAGGAAACCTGAAGGTCATAACAAGTGAAGTAACTCGCAGGTTCACGGCGAGGGAGTGTCGGCAAATGCTAAAAATGATGACGAGATGTGTGCCATAGAAAGAGAGCTGGCAAAGGTAGAGAAACATAAACAACTTTTCCTGCGTGATCAGCTCAAGATGGAGCTCAGACGGTGTCTAAAAGCTAGTAGAATAGAATAGGTCAAGTTACGAAGTAACCTTGTTGCTATAAATAGAATTTATGTCATGTACTCACAACACCTTGCGTGCATTGCCATATTTTTCGGACAAACAGTACAACATTGGAGTGTACACAACGTGATGTTTACGTAAAACTACGTCTTATACTCTGCAAACTATGGTGCTCTGCTCATATCAATGTGTACAAAAAAGCACAAAAGAATAAAATAAAAGTCAGATTTAGTAGATTAAACAAATAAAGACTTGTTTTATCAGTTTATCGTGTTTAAGTCCTCTAGAGATAATATATTTATTGGCTAAGAAGATAATTGTTTTATTGCTCGGTCTAACAAAGACACTAAATTAAAACCCCATTCAAAAGTAACTTCAGTTCATTGTCGTAATTTATTCCTTGTATTTCCCTTCCTGGTTTCACTAATATTAGACTATCCATTTGCGAAATTTTATGGTCATTAATTATCCTCTTGTTTATTCTCATTCGCGTGTAAATTCATATATTTTGTAAATCTCCTACTTGTTTCTCTTTTCTTATATTAATTTATTATTCGTTCGTTTGTTCAATCTTTCATTCATTTTATTCTTACTTCTGTTTTTATTTAGATGTTTTAACCATAAACTAGCGATAATTTAGCTTCCGGAACATTGTCTTCTTTCAGAGTTTGTCCGTAGAGATCAAAATATTGTCCACGCGGGCTAATTTTAGGTATTAGGTAATTACGCGTCGCGTAACATCCTCCTAATTCTTAACCAGCCCTATTGGTCGAAACAATTGGAGGACGATGCATGCATTATTGAAACACCTTTACTGTCAGGGTACCATTAGATAAATCAAACTCTGGATCTAGTAGCAATACTCCAAAAGTTGAGTCGGCTTTTAATGCATTAGGTGCATTGTTACAGTCGTGTTGTTTGGATAAATATGTCGAAAAAGCTAATCAGTAGAATGTGACACTGTTACCTTGGCTCTGGAATAACCCCAGAACGTCTATATATGAAATTTCGCTGCTTGGTGAGAGACTGGTTGCGAAAAAAGAAGGCTTCTATTCAAGAGTTAGTCTTTGCTTGGAAAACTCCACTTTGTCCCATTTTGTGTCAGACCAGGAAGATTATGTCTGCAGATTACTGAATTGGTTACGATTATTGAACACAACTTGTAGAAGGAGGAAATTCGAAATTCCTAATGATAGAAAAATAAAGATCTGTTTGGTAGAAAAACGTTTTGCATCTTTAAAATGGAGTCTCTATGATGATATTAGAAAACTGATCCATTTCTCATACTGCATTTCATGTGATGATTCAGTTTCAGGGTGTTGAGGACTATGTTCAAGAGCCAAGCAATGTTTTCACTGCTCGTTGCCTGAGCATATTGTTAAAATCACTTTACACATTAACTGCTTGGAACTGCTGACCATAGCCGTAGCTCTTAAATTTTGGGGTAACGTTTTCTAACAGATAAAGATTATAGTGAATTGTTACAATACGATTTCAGTAACAGTTTTAACTTCGAGAGTGACACGAGACACATTTCTTCAGTTTTTTTCCTTTTTCCTGTGATATGCTTTTACACATCGCGACAGGAATTCGATACCAGGGTTTGTCGAAGAAATGTGCAGCCAACTGGATGCAATTGATACAAACTCCGAGAATGTCGAGGAAAACTGGGCGTCTTTCAGATAGTCTGTGTACTCAACTGCATCCAAAACCCTCGGTCCTACCACACGTAAACATCAAGATTGGTTTGATGAGAACGATGCTGCGATACAGCGACTTCTGAATAAGAAACAGAGAATTCCAAGATTCGTGGCTGAGCAATAAGGTAGATGAGATTCTGTCCTACGAAGACAGGAATAACATGGAGAGCTTCTATGATGCTTTGAAGACAATCTACGGGCAACAGTCATCAGAAATATCTCCAATACCGAGTGCTGACAGTGCCACGCTGCTAACTGACAAAGAAAATATACTACAAACATGGGAAGAACACTTCAACAACATCCTCAATCAAAAGTCATCTATCAGTGATGAGACAATTGATCGATTGCCTCAAGTGGAAATCAACATAGCACTTGCTGATCCTCCAACGCTGACTGAAACTGAAAGCAATTGATCGGCTGTCAAATGGCAAAGCACCCGGAGCAGATGCTGTACCAGCAGAAGTCTACAAAGCCAGAGGCTCGCACATGGCTCAGAAACTGACTGAACTCTTCCAGTGAATGTGTACTCGGGGAACTATACGCCAGGAGTACAAGGATGCATCCATCGTCCATTTTTACAAGCGGAAAGGCAACAGACAATCCTGCGACAACCATAGGGACATCTCCTTGCTGTCAATAGCCGGCAAAATCCTTGCCTCAATTCTGCTGAATCGTCTTGTGCATCAGATCGATCAAGGGCTCCTGCCAGAGAGTCAGTGTGGCTGCAGGAAAGGACGATGAACCACATACATTGTGTTTACAGCTAGTCAATTCCAGGAGAAATTCCAGGAACAGAACTCTAATCTGTACACGACATTCATCGACCTGACAAAAGCCTTTGACACAGTCTGCCGTGGAGGCCTTTGGAAGATCATGGCAAAATGTGGTTGCCCAGAGAAATTCATCCTGATGGTTCGGCAGTTCAATGATGGCAAGCTCGCTCGTGTTGTGGATGACGGTGAGTTATCTGAACCATTTCCAGTCTCCGTTGAAATCAAGCAAGGCTGTGTGTTTGCCCCATCCATTTTCAGTAAAGATGTTCTCTGCCATGCTTACTGATGCCTTCCATGACTACGACACTGGGTTCGACAACAGATGCCGGACTGACGGCAAGTTGTTCAATCTGAGAAGACTACAGGCGAAGACGAAGTTATGGGAAGTGACTGTTCGTGATCTCCTGTTTGCTGACGACTGTTCCTGAATGCAAAATCTGAGTCTGACATGCAACACAGTGTGGACAATTTTTCTTCAGCTTGTGACAATTTCGGTCTCACAATCAGTATCAAGAAGACAGAGATGATGCACCAACCTGCACCAGGAAAGCGTTAAATAGAGCCTACCATCACAGTAAATGGTAAAACCCTCCAGGCAGTGGACAAGTTCACCTATCTCGGCAGCACACTGTCACGTGCAGTCTACATTGATGGTGAAACCAATGCCAGAATTTCTAAAGCAAGTGTGGCCTTTGGCAGACTACGTGACAATATGTGGGAGCGAAGAAGCAATAGTCTACAGACAAAACTTAATGGTCTACAAAGCCATTGTGTTGCCGACCCTGCTTTATGTTTGCGAAACCTGGACAGTGTACAGACACCATACCAAGAAGCTGAACCATTTTCACATGGACTTCCTGAGAAAACTGATGAAGATAAGATGGCAGGACAGGGTTCCAGTCACTCAGGTTCTCACACGGGCAGGCATTCCAAGCATCCACACTCTGCTGGTGAAATCACAGTTGAGATGAGCAAGCCACTTCACCAGGATATTGGAAGAGCGACTGCCAAAGAAGATCTTCTACGGCGAGCTGAAAGAGGGAAAGCGATCTCAGGGTGGTCTAAAGAAAGGCTTCAAAGATTCCCTCAAGTCATCCTTGAAACACTTCAACATTGATTCTAAGTCTTAGGAAGATCTCACACAGGATCGCTCCACCTGGCAGAGTCTCATCCATACTGGAGCGACAGATTTTGAACGGAGGAGAACTGCAGGGGCAGTGCAGAAGCGTAAGCAGCGTAAATTTCAGAACTGCAGCACGTCCTCTATTGATCAAGCAAACCCATGCGGCATCTCCTGTCAAGTGTGTCACAGACAGTTTAGAGCACAATTTAGCCTGATCAGCCATTCACATACTCACAGAAACCAAACCAGTTGGTGATGTCATGGTCATCTTTGAACTCGAAGGACGAACAACAAAAACAACAAAAAGAATACCAGGGCTAAACATACAACTTCCTCAAATAATGATCGACATATTTTGTCAAGATGGGTAGAAGATGTCAATGGCATGTCAAAATGTTTATAGTTTGTAAATGAACATGATTGACAAGAAATCGTGTTGACTTCTGAAACTTTGTATTGCACTCATGATTGGTAATTTTATTTGAGACTCTCGTTTGCAGGCATTACAGAAAGACGTGACTGTGTCCCCTAGGTAGCATTTGTTAAAGGCAAACTTAACAATCTCACGCTACAATTTGGTAATTGTTTGCTATTTTGTGCTTACTTCGGTTTATATCCTGTCAGTACGCTCAGTTGTTTTGCAGAACCTATTGTGCCAATCAAGAATTATCCTAGTGGAGTAAACCTTCAGCTTTTATTTAACGGCTATGATCGCCTGGATGCAAAATGTTTTCAACTGGGTTTAGTATGCATGTGATTGCCAGATTATCCATATTTGTCAAAGTAAGCTATAGCTATAACTCATCAGATACTACTGGAATATTTTCCGCTTTTATATATCAATTTCTTATAGCATATTTTAATGGTTAGAAAATCAAACTTGAGTACGGGATCCTCCTTTCATCCTTAAAAACAACTGGCTAGAGGCAAATTTACATGAGTTCTCAATTTACTTGAGATTTCAATAACATGACCGAAAACCATTCAGTTTGGTGAAAGAGTTGTTATTATTCCCCTTAATAAAAAAATTGAGGAATCAGTGCCAGCATTTAACACTACATGTAAATTAATCCCTGCATCTCCAGCTTTCATTGTCCCAAATATCTTTTTAAAATAATAAATAACATAATAGTTCCCATCACATAACCCGCCTTGCAAAAGGCTCTCAAAGAATTAGTTACTATAACAGGCCGAGATCCTCCTTTGTATTATTCTCATAGTTTTAGAAGGGAAGAGGCTACTTTCACATTTCATTCAAGTGTACCATCAAAGTTAATTCAATTACATGGTGATTGGATGACTGATGCATACAAAAAATATTTGTATTTTTCCATGAAAGATAAATTACTGGTTTCTCATATGATGTAGAGCAAAATTTTTCAGTATAATTTCAAGTTCTCCAATATTTATTCTTTTCTATCTGACTCGATAGCCAAGTATGCTATTGGGATTAACTGAACAGTGGTTAATCCATTTCCGGGAGCAACTCTTGGTAAATTTACTCACATTATTGAACATAGGTATGGTCATTCTCTAAATTCTTGTAAGTAGTTGTGTGTGGGTATTGAGAGCCCTACGGGAATTAACATTAGCCATAGACTTCCATGGATGTGGTCGTATAGAGGCAAACGGAAATTATATGTTAAAATGGTCCATAGGTTTAACAAGGGGAATGGTGTTATGGAAGCAAAACTGTTTATGGAGCCAAAAGTGTTTATAGAGCCAAATGGGAATTTAACATTATCGAAGGTTTACATTTGGTTCTGTTTATAGAGCCAAACGGGAAGTCCTATGTTAACTTGTGCATTGTTATAGGCCATTTCCATGTTGAAATGTAATGTTAAATTGTTTTTGATTACTATCCAAACACACCACATATACAATCCAGCACCCGCTTTTTGATTAATATCTAACAAAAAAAAATTGGTAGGAATATTGATACACACTCTCTATACTTATACACATACAAACACACTATCAGAGAAGAAGAGCGGTAGGATGTAAAAGAAGGGTGATGAAATAGACACACACTCTTACACACAAACATATTATCACACACAAGGGTATGAAATGTTTATAGACACACTACTATACCCTTACATACATGCATACTATCACACAGAAGAGAAAAGGAGTTTTAAATTTTCGTTTTTTGTGAAAGACATACACAAACAAACACATACAAACAAAACGTAAAACACAAATTATTTGACAAATATGATTGGTAACTCTCTTTTCTAGTGATCTGGGTGGCCCTGAAAAGGGCCGTTGAAGTTGTTAACCAAAGAAGAGGGTTAACACATACCACAACGCTTCACTGTTCTTCTCCTCAAACTTCTTCGCACTGCTGGTCCATAGATCAAGACTTTCTTCAGACACCCCCGGTTTTCTAACTACACTCTTCTCTTCCAGATAGCTGTGTCCGTAATCTTGGTGATGGCCCATGGTGCCTTAGAAAGTCTGCGTTGAACAGCATTTTGGAAATGAGGGTCGATGGTTCTAGTTTTACCCACATCTTGCTTGAGTTGTCTTGAGAACAGGTGACACCACAGAAAAATGCGCTTGTATATATATCATAAGACCGGATCGAAACGGATTGAAATGTTCCGCCAATCCAAAAGCGCTATACAAAATTCAGTCAGAGCGTGGGGTCTCTCTTCCCATCAGAAGAGAGCGGATGCGTGAAGTCACATTCAATATATAGGCGCACCAGCGTTCCTACTGTTTACTATTGCGGCACAGTTTGAGTACCATACCTATGGCTGAAACAATGAAGACAATGTATTGGGGTGCGTCTACTGCGGATACCTCGTATACTCAGAGGAATAGTATGGAGACTACGACTACTAATGCAACTGTAATCAGTATTCTTCTTCCAAAAGAGGATAACTTCAATTTAGCTTTGGCTGTTTGCCTGCGACGGTAGTACCATCTTCACCTCCTTCTCCATCATTACTATTGGTGGATGATTTCCGAAAGAGACAGAAGGAAGAATTGGATAATTTTTTGCAACGACAGAAAGAATCAGAAGAAGCATTTATTCAACAACAGCATGAAAATGAAAAAAAAAAAAGAAAAATAAAGAAAGCAAGAAGAAGAGAAGAGAAAAACTTTGAATTGTGAAGAGAGTGAAACCAAAACAGTGAGTCTGCTACATGACATTTTGGTGGAGATTAAGTATCTGAGACAAATGTATCAGACTTCTTTAGCTCAACCCAAAGAGAACGAGACCTTCACGTGCTAAGATTTGTAAACAACCTTCCATCACTACATCCACTGAGATGCCACCACCACCAGCAGCAGCAAAATCAGTTTTTACTTCCACTACCAAATCAGCATCAGCGGCAACAGGAGGAGGAGGAGCAGGTGTGAGTGTGTTTAAGTCTCTTACCCTTACTATAAAAAATCAAGACAAAGAAACACTTACGTTTTCTTTGGTATATTCTCTTATGAATCAGAATCACAATGAAAATTTCATAACACATCACAAAAGTCCATTTTACTTCTTCTTTCTTTCTTTCACTGTTTGTCTCTTTTTTTTCATTTTGTTGTTGTTGTTGAATTTCTTCACTGGCATGGTTTCTTCCTCTTCATTATCTTCTAGTTGTCTTGCCTTTTTTGCATTTCTTGACGGGAAGGGTTCTTCTCTTTCTTCTTTTGTTTCTAAAGAGCGCCCCTCCTTCTGCTTCTCCTCCTGCTTGTTCAGTTTTTTCTTAGGACACTCTGAAGACCAATATCCTTTGTCCTGACAATGATAGCAGGTATCTTTATCTTTGTCTCTCTTTTCACATGTCTTTCCTTTGCTTTGACGTTGTGGATATTCTGGAGCCCAATGCCCTTTCTCTTGACAGACATAGCAAGTATCTTGACTTTTATCTCGAGTGGAGTAGTCCGTAGTCTTATTGGAAGTGGTGTACTTTCGAATGACTTTCTCTAAATTTCTGTTCACATGAGCGATCTGTTGTTGTAAATCTCTGACGAGAAGGGCGATCTGTTTTCACTCTTCCATCTTCTTCTTCTTTACAGTCTGAAAGCTGAATAGTTATATAGTTTTAGGGTGAGAAACTCTCCCTATATATAGGGAGCGAGTGTGTAAAACTTAGTCAAATCTACGTTTGGAATCATGATGAAACTATCACACTATTCCAGCGAGAAGCCAGAAGAAAAGACCAAGAGACGACGACGACTTTCGGTGTCGCCTCACGCTAAGTGAAGTGGTAGCCCAAGTGTATGCTAGTGATTTCGAAGATGACATGAGTGAACCTGAACCAACACGCTCTACTTCCTCTACCACAAGACCAAGAGAGTCTAGAGGCACCAAGAAAGAAAGTCATTTAGCAGTTCCCGAAGATTATTTTCACATTTGAGAGACGCAAAACTGACTTCCAGAAAATTTAGAACCACGGCTTACACCTACACGGTGAAATGTAAAGAATTCAAGTCTGAAGTGCCACCCCCAAAAGCATCAAGTTTCATTACAGATTTGTGGGATTCATTGTTAGAGACTCTGAAACGACAATACCAAGCTAAATAGGACGATTGTTTGAGACTCTCCATCCATCACGACAGTTTGAAGTTTCCTATTTGGATTGAATTTAGTACACTGGCAGAATTAACACCGTCCAAAGTCATCGACAAAATTCAACACGTTCAACAATCCAATGACGAGTTTAACATGACCGATGGAAAAACTACTCTTCACATGACCCATGTTTCACCTTCTGGAGGTAGCGGACCGCGCAAAGTGTTATTGGTGGACGAAATTCGCAGTACCAAAAGCAGTATCACCCAAATTGACAACTAACAAAATCGAATGTGCTTAGCCTGTGCCATCGTCAGGGGTCGAACGAATGCCGAGAAGAACGAGACCGGATAATGGAAAAGAGCATGGATGAACATTAGACGATCGGCCAGACCTCAGCAACGAGAAGATGCAGAATTCCTTTTGAAGCGAGCAGGCATTTCCGAAGAGACTGCGTGTGGCATTTCTGAGATGTAAAAACTTCAAGACATGTTTGCCCCTAGCTATACGTTAAAAGTGTACCCTCAAGTCGTTCGTGGAGCTTTCGTGTTTCGAGGACCCGATTTCCCAGATGGAAAATACATTCACGTGTATCATCATCAAGAGCATTTCGATGCTATTACTAGCATCACAGGATTTCTTGGATACGGATACTATTGCGAGAAATGTGACCAAGGATTTGGCAATCGGGAGCAACACATTTATTGCGGACAGATATGTCGGGGCTGTTCAGCGTCAAAACCATGCCTTCCTGAAGGAAAAGAACGAATTCATTGATCTTCTTGCAAGCGAACCTTTGTCAGCCCCACTTGTTACGAACAACATCGCACGAAGCAAGTTCATCAACAGAAAAGTGCTTGCGCATTATTGAGATTGTGCTCCACTTGTGGAAATCTTATTCGAACCAATAATCCAAGAGCACACGATTGTCCAGGAAGGAAAATATGCCGTTTTTGTGACCAAATCGTGGACTTTGAACATCAATGCTACATCAAAAAATATGAAAATGAACTGGAGCAAGACTTCAAGGAAGACAAGCACAAGAACAAAAAGAAACAAGTGGATTTTATTTATTTGTTTATTTATTTATTTATTTTGAATGTACGCAAGAGATTGGCATTCACATCCCTAATTTCTGGGTAGCTCATCCTGCTTGTGAGAAGTGCATACAAGAACCTATATTTTTTCACTGTCCCAATTCTAGTAAGATTCCAGGAAGACCTGAAAAAATCTTTCGGGGCTCTCGTACTCTTGCCGATTTTGCCGAATGGATTTAAGACCCTACCGACGACACATGGAGCGAAGAGGACATCCAGCGTTACGGGGACTGCCATCGATATGCTACAGTCATGGCTCACAATTTCTCGGGATATTGTTCTTGAAACTTTATCCAGAACAAAGTAACGAATGTCCCACAGTCACCATGAATGGAGCTAAACTCGTCTACATGAAAGTAGGACAAGTACAGTTTAAAGATTCCATGAGTTATTTAGCCATGTCCAGGAGTAGAATGCCTAAAACGTTTGGAATAAAAGAAATGGCCAAAGGTTATTTGCCACACTTTTTCAATATCATAGCTAATCAACACGTTGTGCTCCCGCATATGCCTGATGTTCAGTATTACGACCCTGACGGTATGCACATAGAGCAACGAAAATCATTATACGCCTTGTTAGTACTAGGGGTAAATGAAACAAAAGAAAAGACTCTAACAAGCCTTCAAGATTTAAAATACAAATATTTAATTTCCTAAAATATTAGAATATTTCAACAAACAATCAAAGTGAAAGAATTAAAAATAACTTACAGTATAGAATATCCTTAAAAGTCTTAAATTGTTCTAAAGTTCACTGATCCGGAAGTTAATCCAAATTATTCCGAATGAAGAACGTTCCGAATGAAACCTCCAATGTGCTGATGTATTAACAAGAATCAGTTATATCGAAGTGTTATTAATTTCAAGTAATCCTTGTGAATATCGAATATCACACAAGTTCTAGAAATGTTAATTCCAACGGAGCTGTATAATTCTTAAAGTTTAAGTGGCAGTACTAAATCCAAAATGTACTGTATAATAATATCACTGAAGCAGATATCACACACAAAATGAACCAATCTCGTTTATGACCTCTCAGGCTGACGAACTATGCTAGAATCACGAACGCTCCAATACATCTTATTATATAGCTTCTGACTGAGTAAATTAAATAAAAACCCAATTATACTACGTCTCAAACAAACACATCAGAATCGTGATCTTAAACTCTAATTTCTGGTCAACAAAAAGAATCACTCCTCTGGGATTGCGAAATCTAGGTCAGAAGTTCAAAAGTACAAATTCTCACGCGCTAGTTTTTGTGACATGACTCATGCTTAACCGACAATATTGATTTTCCCAAGACCAATGTACTAAGTCACATGTACCGTATATGTACTTTCTGCAAGACGACAGCTGTTAGACTATTATACAGAGATCATAAAACTATACCATTATTTAAAAACAAAATGATACATAAAATCCGTAACAGCATGGTACCAAACTCACTCTTCAAACCCGTTTGACTTTCAATAAGAAATGTTGAAATATTACCGATACTATATGGACATTTTACGCCGTTGCTGTGGAACATTTCGACAATTATTTCTGGATCACGGATGTATCGATCCTTTGAAGGAAGCTTCTACCATCGCTAAAGTGTGTGGATTAGTGTACCGAAAGAAATTCATGCCTGAGAACAAACTACCATCATACCCCCTCAATCCTATCTCTCGGCCAGCCGTCGATACTCTGCCAAAGTTTTGCGCTGTCTCCATTACTTGTGTGAAAGTGAAGATAAATGGATTCAATATGCTAGAAACGGTCGAGAAAAGAAAATTGGAAGTCTTTCTGTGGGTGGCTTGGATTTAGAAAACCCTCAGATCGTCTACGAGTTACAGGGATATTTATTTCACGGATGCCCTACTTGTTTTCCTCAACGTAACCTGAAAAAGTCCTTTTTCAGAGTTCACCATGGAAGAGTTGTGCGAGCAAACATACCAACAACGCCTGAAGTTAGAAAGTCAAGGATACCAAGTGGTAGAAATGTGGGAGCACGAGTAGTTTCGTACTCTGCGACATCAGCGATGCAGCACGACCTTGCGGCTCCTCTACTATAGAATGCGATGCCGTTCGTGTGCCTTACCGCTCTACTAGCGAAAACGATGCAACACGACCTCTCTGCTTTACTGGTAAAAGTGATGCCGAGCATGTACCTACATACGAATCTCATCCATGCACTTGCAAACCATTCTGAATACCACTAGCTCCTTGAGATGTGAAAATCAAAGAAAAATGCACATTTCCTGTGGCTTTGCTCGGCCATTGTGACTTTGAAAGTCGATTCCAGACGTTCAATGGAAAATGGCCTAAATATCTGGAAGGACCTACTCCGAAATCGTTAGCCATAGCCGGATTTGTCTACTTGGAAGAAAGTGATAAAGTTACAGTTTTTCAGCTGTGATGTGACACTTCACGATTGGGAGTATAAAGATACAGCTTACCTGGAGCATGCCAGATGGTCTCAGCGCTGTCACTACCTTCCTTTGTTCGGTCCAAAATATGATCCTCACGTCGGATACTTTAGAAGACAAAATTCGAAGTTGCTTCCTGAGCTACGAGAATGCATTTACATAGAGCTCGTACAGATTCAAGTGAAACCCAAAGAAAAATTGCATCCTTCACGGCATTGACGTTTTAACCATTGGTATTTGAATACTATTAAGACGCTGATTAGTGTCAAGATGTTCAAATGATTAGACATTCATCAACGAATACCTGCCTCCTGTAAGATTTTAGATGTCACTACGTCTAGCTACAATCTGGCAGTGATACACATAATTCCATGGAACCAAGTCCAGGAAAAGGTTAAAAACTTACACGAATAAAAAACGTTTACAAAAAGTATCACCTCAAGACGAAACTCCTTCACGGCGTGTGATGTGTGGTGAGGTGATGACTGAATTTCTTCGATATCCTTTACCACCAGAATCCATTTGGCAAATGTGTGAATATTTCAACAAAATGAAAGGCATTCCTGTGAAGGACTAATATAAAAGCTTACCATGCCACGAATGTTATCCTCAGTGTTACAACAAATTCCGTGGAAGGAAGTCAATGACAGTGTGCAGGACTTAGAGGATTACCAAACTCTTTTACAAGAACTGTTTCCACCTACTACGATTCCATTTAAATTTGAACGTCGTGTGGTGTGTGTGTGTTAGTGACTACTTTTCTCGGATTTCGTTTCTCAGGAAATTTATTGTGGACTATTTATGAACAGTACACGCAGTAAAGACATGACCACCAAAACTGTTTCTGTGCACGAAATACAAATTGTGTTATAAGTGTTGAGAATAGTTATGAAAACAAGTTGTGTACCTCCTGTGAAGAAGACCATTTGTCAAACTTTATACACGCTTCATATTTACCAAAACGTGTGTATAGCTAGTTGGTTACACCAACAAATTTACGACTTGAAAGATGTACGTGACTGGAAAGTCTTGGCTTCGATTCTTGGATACAAGAAGTGGCTGACTATCCCAAAGACATTGTGTGTCACTGATCCAAGAAAAGAAGACGTTAATTTAGAACCAGTGCAAGAAGTGAACATGAAATTAGTTACAATTTTAGAAACAGTGGAAGAAGAACCCAACACAGTAGCATTGTGCAAATAGAAAAGAGTGAGGACGAAATGACATTCCCGGAGTTATTAGAGACAATAAATTTCATAGAGACTCGAAGAAGAACACCAGAGCGTGTACGTAGATTTCATGGGGCACATAAAGATTGAGAATGTTGTACACTTTCTTGTTTATATGCAGCTTTTGTCATTTTAATTTGTGTCTCGTTGATGTACGGAGTAATTTATGCCTTGTGCGTTTTCGTATTTTAGTTCTTGAAATGTAAATATGTTTTGTGTTGTAGTTACACTTTTTGAAAACATTAAACGTGTATCAAATCTATAAAATGTCTTGTGTCGTTGAAGGTAATCTCAGAATTCTAAACACCATAGTTATGGCCCCGGTCTCCTCCTCCTCCTCCTCCTCCTCCTCCTCCTCCTCCTCCTATGTTCTCAAAGTGACTGACGAAAATTTAGATCGTCATAGTTGGGATGCTTTGTATCTTTGCCATGCCTTTAATATGTTGATTGCTGGACCAAGTGGTTCAGGCAAAACCGAATTTGTCAAACGTATGATCGAACACAAATCACACTTGTTTTATCGTTCACCCTAACGATACGTTGTGTGGTGTTACAAAGAGTTGCAATCGACTTACACATTACTCCAAGAAAGTCAAATAGAATCCACTTCGTTTGTAGAAGGCATTCCTCGCGAAAACGAAGGGATCGTGTCTGACTTTATTCAAACACATCTTGTCATCTTCGATGACATGTTAGGAGAAGACGAAGACGAAATTAAACTTTGGTTTACACGAAAAGGACATCATCGCAATGCTAGTATTATTTACATTACTTGAAATTTGTTTCAACAAAGTAAAGCACATCGCACCATCAGTTTCAATGCCCATTATGTGGTATTGTTTAAAAGTCCAAGAGACAAATCTCAAGTGCAAGTGCTAGCCAAACAGGAACACCTTGGCTGAATTATGCGTACGACGATGCCACTCAAACACCTCGTGCGTATTTATTCATCGATTTAAAACTGACCACTCCCGATTATTTGAGATTTCGCACCACTTTGTTTCACCATTGGTGACAAGAAGGAGGTCCTGTCATTTACACGTCCCATTTGGCGTCTATCTGAAGACAAAAAACTATAAAAATAACCTTCACTTCTTTCAAACAGTATTCAACATGACCTCCTTTCAATCTCATGCTCCTGCCAAACTGATTCGTGCACTGTATGGCATCAGTCGCGAATAAAATGCACAAGTCCGTGAACATTTGTTAGATGGTTACGAAGTGTTACGATGGTTTACTTTGACCTTTGAGAGTACGGCAATTACTTCAAGGGATCATTCACATACCCCATGAAACCAAACCCTTTTTTTTGAAAAACATAAAGTAGCGTTGTCACAACTGGCTGATCTTAGAATCGTTACTCAAACCAAAAAAACAAATCATTTTGAAACCTGGTGGAAGTTTCTCTATATGAGGTGTCATTATTTGTTCTCTTTTAAAATGGGATCCTCATGTCCAAGCTAAAACGAAGAAAAAAGCCAAATCCTCCAAAAGACGGCAGCAGACCCAGATGAAGAGTGGTGGTGCAGCAAGTGCATACAAGAAAAAGAAAACCCCAAGAAGAAAAGTCACAGAAAAAAGACAACCACGCCTCTCGGTGACGGTGTCTCCTTCTGTCACTTCGACTACTTCTTCTTTGTCGTTCACGACGATGCCTGCCAAACCTGATTTAAGACCCGTGTTTCCCAATTTGATGAAAAAATGGAAACCCATTTCTAAAGGAACTTCTACTTCTCCGGCCATGGCTTCTAGTGCTCTTGCAACTGCTGCTGAAGCTAAATAAGTAGCCTCACCTAAGACAAAAGTAAAAGAATAGAATAGGGGTGTTACAAAGTTTAATGGATTTATCCAAACAAGAACTGACAAGATTTAGTCCGTTAAAACGCCTCATCGTCGAGTCGTGCCCATAATGAATTTAATACGACGTGCTCAGTATCAGTGGAGACGAATTGGAGTATAAAAAAGAAGTGTGTGATAAAAGATGTCACCAAGAAGTGCACACCATTCTTCTCATTGTCCCAGGAGACAACTGTCTTCCAAGAAAGGGAAAAGAAAGGGACTCCCTTCTCATTTAGCTAAACATTGGGATGTTTTGTCAGTCCTGACTAAATACAATCCTCCGATGCGAAAACAAATCATTTAAAAAGCACCCAAAGAAGTCATCGATACCGTGTGTGAATGTTGTTTGAATATCTGAAAGGAACGGCACCTTTGTTCAAGATACAGAAATGGCGATTAGGAAAACATCAGAACGTTCTTCGCCAAATGGTAAAAAAGAAAATACCCATCAATCAAAAGAAAAAAAAAATACTGGTTCAGCGAGGTAGATTTCTAGCCATGCTAATTAGGACCATTGTTAAAATTGGCTGCTTCTTTCTTAGGATCGATTGCTGGACCACTTTTTGGAGGAGTCATGAGATAAGGAGAGAAAAAAGAAGATAAAAAATGCATCATGAAGAGCGAATCAAAACCACCAAGACAGACACAGCCACGTGGATAACAGCAGAAGAAGACGCACAAGAAGTGTTTCAAACTCCGTCTGCTCCAATACATAGTAAGATTTCAGCTTCCTTGTTGACACCATCCCCTGCTCTCAAAGGACAAGAAATGAAAGCTTGGATCAAAAAAATTATGTCGACACCATCTTCAGCAGAATAAAAAAAAAGAAAGACGGGAAGACAGAAGTGAAACAAAGACATCAAGAAAAAGTCACCACTTCACAACCGACACCTACTCCTATTGCTCGTCGGACACGTCAAGCTTCGTCCAAACCAATATCACACGAATCAAAGAGTAGTGTCGAACAGTGGGTGACTTATTGAGGAGCAGCAACAACAAAACAGCCATCATGGAGACACTTTTAGCCAGCATTTACTACAACCCTGCTCATGCTGCTGGTTACGGAGGAGTTCAAAAAGTATATCGTGCTGCTAAAACCAAACTTAAAAGTGTACGTTTGCCAGAGGTACGAAAATGGTTACAAGAACATCTGATGGATATGTTACACAAACCCATTCGACGAAAATATTCCAGAAGTCAACCAAAGTCCTTGGCATCGATCATCAGTGGGAAGTAGATTTAGCTGATGTGTCTCATTTGACAGCATATAATCGTGGTTACAAATATTTGTTTTGTGTCATTGACGTGTTTTTTAAATCAGCATGGGTAGTTCCATTTACTTTTAAAACAAGTTCCGAGTTAGTACGAGCTTTAAGACTTGTTTTGAAACAAAGTGCTCGTCACCCTTTACGATGACAAACAGACAAAGGCACCGAATTTCTGAACCAAGCTTTTCAAAAAGAATTGAAGAAAAAGACATTAATTTTTTTACCACTGTAAAATCCTGAAACAAAAGCCAGTGTCGGAACGTTTTCAAAGAGCTTTGAAAGAACGCATGTGGACATATTTTACACATCAAAACTCTCTCAAATACATCCACGTGTTGACTTCAAAAACAAGTTTCGACTTTGTACGAGCTTTAAAACTGGTTTTGAAACAAAGTGGTCGTCACCCTTTACGATGGCAAACAGACAAAGGCACCGAATTTCTGAACCAAGCTTATCAAAAAGAATTGAAAAAAAGACACTCATTTTTTCACCACCGTAAAAATCCTGAAACGAAGTCAGTGTCGTGGAACATTTTCAAAGAACTTTGAAAGAACGCATGTGGAAATATTTTTCATATCAACACACTCTCAAGTACATCGACGTGTTACTACGTCTTGTCAAAGCTTACAATCAGTCGTACCATCGTAGCATTGGATGTGCACCCGAAGACGTGGCCCCTGAAAACGAAGTGATAGTGTTTGATCAATTGTTTGGAACGTCACCTCCTACCCCAAAGAAAGAAGTGGTGTTAAAGACTGGAGATTGGCTTCGCATTGCAAGAACCAAACGCACATTTGACAAAGGTTATTTAACTAACTGGACCACTGAATTGTTTCGTGTCACTGGACAAGTAAGTGGACGTGATCTAACTGTCTATATGTTGGAAGACATAAACGGAGAAGTGTTAAAAGGAACATTTTACTTGCCAGAGTTACAACGAGTAACCAAAAAAGAAGACGTAGTATACGATTTCGAAAGCATTCTCGATCGAAGAACACGTAAAGTGGCAACGTCGACTTGAAGAAGTGAAAGTGCGTTGGACAGGATACCCACCTAGTTTTGATTTTTGGATTGCTGCTAAACAAGTCATCGACTATAAAAAGAAGAAGTAACCACCATGCCGTTAAACACAGCAGCTACCTTTTCTTCTCAGAGTTCCTCTCTTCAAGAATTACAAAAACAACCTTTGTGGGTGTGGCGTGGAGAACGTGTTCCTAAAACTCAAATCGTCTTTTTCTGCCAAATCTTGGTGGTGTATTGTGTCATCGGAGCAGCGATTACCAATTTAAGTTTGCAACAAGAAGACAAACAATTGTGGACAATTTTACTCAGCAGTTGGATTGGTTATCTTCTTCACATTCCTTCCTTGAAATATACCACAGATAGTAACAACAACAACAAAAACGGTAGCCTTGCGGCCAACGACAGTCACCACCACAACAATTCTTCCAGTCGCAACAGCAGCCCTCTTTTGGAACATTTGGAAACAAATTCTTCTTTGAAATCGAGTGACTCCTCGGAAACCAGAACCATCGAACTATGAATAACCAATTTTATTTAACCTTACCGAGTGACAGTTCTATGGATGTGTTTCCCAACAATATCTTTTGTTGTTTCACGGCCAAATTACCTCAAGCCATACAATTGGATCACGAAGCTCAATGGAAAGTCGCTTTGGTAGAAATAATTTATCCTATGCAAGCCCTTAATATCAACGAAGGTCAAGAACAGTTGGGCAAAATGATCCTCTCATTTACGAATACAAAAAAAACCATATCAATCACCAATCCTCCATTGATAACCTATACCATGAGAATTCATGTTAGGTATTATTTTAATGTTCAACATCTGGTCAAAACGATTGCGGTATATTTTTAACCATCCGTTTGGCAAAGCTCTGGAGAAGCTCGCAAAAGTGTATTGATCGAGTATCATAAAATTACCCATCGTCTTAAAATGCATTTGTTCTGACGGCAAAATAATGTTCATTACGTTTTGTCTCGGTTCGTCTTCTATTCTGGGTGGATACACTGCTCTGATTCCAATGAAACAGGTTTACAACAACGATCGATTCTACAAGTATGTTCGCTTCCCTGTCGAACTGACCGAAGGAATAACTTGATTATTTGTGTGATCTGATGTGGTCGATTACAACGTGGTGGGAAACACAGTTGCTTTATTGCCCAGAGTCACTCCTTTCAAAGCGGATTCTGCAATCGCTGCTTGCGAGGAAGGTGGAAACACGTATCACGTTCACCGTGAATTTGTACATCCTCATTATCTTCCAGTCAGTAAATCGTATCTTTACAGTATTAACATTAGTATAAAAGGAGATCTTGGACAAAATATTCTATTCTCCAAAGGAAAAGTCACGGTGAAACTACATTTTTGAAAACGATTATCCAGTGAATTGTAACATATGTATCCTGTGTACCAAGAAGTCGCTCGACAACGAGAACATGGTTTAGGAGATATGTTAAAATCAGCTTTTCGTACGGTAGCACCCATGTTAAAACCAATGGTGACTCGAGGATTGCATGCTTTAAAAGATGCAGCTTTGACGCAAGGAAAAGAATTTCTTCAAAACGTCCTCATTGAAAAAAGAAACCATCATGAGAGCGGGAAAAAACGTGTTGCTTCAAACTGGAAAAGACCTTTTGGGTCGCCGACACACCCCTATAAATTTGCTTCACACTTCTGGCCAAGGCATTATTTCTTCCTCAACGTTACAGCAAGGACGAGACAGAATGAGACGTCGAAACCCTTCAGAGCTCATAAACACGTTCAAAAAAAAAATGAACAGGAGCAGTCAGATAATTGGACGTGTTTGATTAGTAGCTGAAAAATAAAAGAAAAAGAAATGATGCACCGAGATTCTTGCAAATTTTCCAAGTCAGAACTCGATCTGTTTGCCATGCCACCCATCATGATGACGATGCAAGAATCCAAATAGGTAGAATTTCATCCTGTGTCGTCTTTGACTACCTCAGCCACTATCGAATTTGAAATCAAAGGACAAACCGAAGATTACATCGATCTGAATAGCAGTCACTTGTACCTGAAAGTCAAAGTTCTCAAAGTGGACAACACCAATCCAGGCGCCAATGCCAGAGTAGCTCCCTTGAACAAGTTCATGCATTCGTTGTTCAGTGAAGTGGATTTGTACTTGAATAACAAACTGGTCAGCAACAGCATGGATACTTACCATTTTTACCTGATGGATCGTTGAATTTAAGCATGTGTTTGCAAGACAAATATTTGTTAAACGAAGTGGATGTACGCCTTAGACTGAATCGAAGAAGTACCGTGTTCTATTTGATGGGCTAATGCTAACGAGTACAAAACCATCATCGAAGAAGCCAGACTTTACGTGCGGCGTGTGGAAGTCTTACCTAAAGTGGGAAAGGACATCAGTCAAACTTTGAGCAGAACGACAGCCAAGTATCCGATACGGCGAGTGGAAATGAAAACCTTCACCATTGCCTCTGGACTCCGATCCGAGATCGATGATCATTTTTTCTGAGGACAACTACCCAAACGTTTGCTCATGAGCATCATCAGCAACCAACGGATTAATTGATCAAAATCCTTTCGAGTTCCAACACTTCGACGTGTCCAAGATAGAAGTCACTCGTGATGGCCAGACGTTGTGTGCCAGGCCCTTTGAACCTAACTTTGCCCAGAAAAATTACTTGAGATCTTACTTGCTACTGTTTGAAGCCACGTGGCAGTTAGGTACCAACAGCAGCCACGGTATTTCGTACAACGATTTTGCAAGAGGATATGCCTTGTGGTGATTTGATTTCACTCCAGACCAAGGCAGCGACGAGGGACATTATTACCCAATAAAATCAGGCCAACTTTGTGTGGAACTTCAGTTTGCAATAGCTCTAGCCAAGACAGTGAACGTCATCTTGTATGCAGAAGTTGACAATACTCTGGAAATCAACAGTTTGAGAGAAGTGATTCTAGACTATTAGAAGAAAAGAGGGAACACGAAGAACCTATGGAGATAGGCGTGAGGATGTTTTTTTTTTATCCACAACAAGAAGAAGACAAATATACAGTCATGATGTTCAAGATGGCCAGAACAAGAACAACATTTAGTCTCCTGTTTTGTTAGGGACTTGGCTGAAAGAATCACAGGCCTGGCTAGAGAACATTGTTATGGGTGTCAACTCGATCATCCTAGTCAGAAACAAGACGACAAATGTATGATGATGAGTTCAGAAGACAAGTTGGAAGAGTATCTGAAAGAGGCTTGGACGCTCATCTCAGAATGGACGACTTTGAGAAAGTGGTATAAAGACTTGCGTGACAATTCCTTACCTCCGTTGACTTCTCTGGAGACCAAACGCATTGAAGCTCCCTTGCAACAGAATACAGAGACTACCGTTCATCGACTTACTTGACATAAATTTTCAAGAAAAGAGTCAGGTGTGAATTGATGACTTATAATTACCTGTGAAAACACAAAAGAAAAAATAATGGTTACCTGGGAACTTCATTACATGTGACTCACAGTTCGTACACAGCTTCTTGGAATATTGTGGTGTGTGCTAAAGATGAACTTCCCCATCGAAAACCTAAAGATGTTCAAGTCTATGTCATCAATACAGACGACAGTCATACTTTCCCAACGATCACATTGTGGAATATTTTGATTCTTATGGATTCCCTCCTCTGGAAGACGACATTTTTTACTTTAAAAGAAGAAATGCTGTATCCACTCGATTAATATTGTGAGATTACATCGATCAGATTCAATAGTGTGTGGGCAATGTTGTGTGTATTTTCTTCATCAATGCAGTCTTGGATTTCCCTTAGAACATTTTGTGACTTGTTTTGATCGTGAGTACTATAGAAACGATGATAAAATGGAAAAATGGTTTGGTGAACATTATGGCTCTCTCTTGTTTTTATCTCAGAAATGAAGTGTGCGTCGATGGCAAAACTGACAGTGCCTTAGATCATTGAAAGTCAACTTTGACTTCACAACGTTGTCAACCCTGTAAATACGTTCATGTTTAATATTGTTTGTTTGTTTGGATTTGAGTTAGAGAAGCTTCTTCTTATTATTAAACATGTTGATTTTGAGAGAAAAATGGTGTTGTCTTGTTTATTTGCTGAAAAACAAAATTGTATGAACATGCTCTTTCACATCTCTATCGATCTTGGTCACGTTTTCTTTCACGTCCGAGTACCGAATCAGCGGGATGTTTTCCATCACATCCGGTCTTCGAGCATATAAAGCGATGCGTTTACAAGTCTGGTTATCAATCGTTGACTCTTCAACAACATGACTTCGAAGATTTCAAGATTGTGTGAAGCCATGGTGCACACGCACCGGGTCAGGCAGCACCTGATCCAGAAGAGCAGTGACAGGAAGACGCCCATCTTCTTGAAAATGGCGCAGAACTTAGTAGAAGATGTCCTGCGCGAAGAAATCATTAAGGAAAAAGAAGCATGGAAGGAGAAACAAAGACAGCAGCAGAGGCAGAAACAGCAACAGCGGCAGCAACAACAGCAAGAAGTAGAAATGAAGTGTAAGATGGAGACGGAGGTGTTTGCCTTCTCCTTTAGAAAGGGGAGATCCTGTGCTGCGGTGCTGCCCATGGTAAGACGTGGCCGTCCTGCCAGGCGCTAAAACTCAGGATCGCTCACCAAACTCCAACGGCCCTTTTTAGGGCCACCCAGATCTCTAGAAAAGAGAGAGAATACTCCTACTGCCAAAAAGATTTTGTTTTATGTATGTTTGTGTATGTCTTTGTCTTTACGCACCAAAAACTTTAAAAACCCTTCCCTTATAAAATGTGTGTTTGTGTAGATATAGTGTGTGTTTGTGTGACTATCGTAGTGTGTCTCTAAACACACCTCTCACCGTTGTATAAACCCATGTAAAAAATATCTGAAAAAATAGTTTCTTTTAGGTCCGCGCGATTTCTGTTTCCATTGGTATTCTGTATGTGGGTTGTATTTTGTGTGAGCCTTCGCGTCCGTGCTTCAAGCATATAAAGCGGCGCGTCCGCCAGTCGTGCCATTCATCGCAGACTGGTCGATAAAGAAGAATGGCAGACCAGCACTGTACATTGGGCAAGCTAATGGAGGCCATTAGCTTGATGGAAAGAGTTGAGCACCTCCTGGGTCGAGTGGAAGAATTGGAGTGCTACCCCCACACCAGACACCTGAAGCGGGAAGTCACCTATCTGAGAATCGCAAAAGACTTCGTCGGAGATGTGACAGACAAAGAAACGGAGAAGATCAAGAGGGCGTAGGCGGAGGAGAAAAGGGTAAAGGAGCAGGAGAGATAAAAACAGGGAGCGCCAGAAGAGGGAGAGGGAATTCCCTCTCCTCAATGCCAACACGAAGAAGATCCAGGAAAAGTTCCGCAGATTGGGCCATCCAGACTGGATGACATAGGAGAAAGAGGACTTGGAGAAGGAGGCCAACGAGTCTAGTTTTAGACTCGTGGTCTCCACCGAGGCATCTTGGAACAAATGTGGGCAGAGATGTGCGGCCTGCGGCGCCCTACTCCGGGAGGTGTGACCACTGCTGAGGGAGTGGTAAAATCAAACGACCCTTTTCAAGGCCACACAGATCCCTTGAAAAGAGAGTTACTAATTGTATTTGCCAAATAATTTGTTTTTTATGTTTTGTTTGTATGTGTTTGTTTGCGTACGTCTTTCACAAAAAACCAAAACTTAAAACCCCTTGTCTCTTCTGTGTGATAGTATGTATGTATGAAAGGGTAGAGTAGTGTGTCTATAAACACTTCCTACCCTTGTGTGTGATAATATGTTTGTGTGTAAGGGTGTGTGTCTATTTCATCCCCTTCTTTTACATCCTACCTCTCTTTTTCTGTGATAGTGAGTTTATATGTATGTAAGTATAGAGTGTATGCATCAATACTCCTATCCTTTTCGTTGTTAGTAATCAAAAAGCGGGTGCTGGATTGTACATGTGGTGTGTTTGGATAGGAATTAAAAAGCGGTTGTTGGTTTGTATATGTGGTGTGTTTGGATAGTAATCAAAAACAATTCTCCCATTTCGCTCTATAAACTTTGGCTCTATAAACAGAACCGAAATGTAAACCTACGACAATGTTAAATTCCCATTTGGCTCTATAAACACGTTTGGCTCTATAGACACTTTTGGTTCCATAATACCGTTCACCATGTTAATCCTATAGACCATTTTAACATAGGAGGTCCCGTTTGGCTCTATACCACCACACCCATGTAAGTCTATGGCTAATGTTAATTTCCGTATGGCTTTCAATATCCACACACAACTACTCTTATAACTATATAATTCTCCATGTTTGTACAAATGATGTCCATAGTAAGTCCGTTGAGGAGTTTATTCTTTAGTCAATAACCTATTAGCAGTTATCTGGCAATATAATTAGAAGCATGGATTTTTTTTTTCAGCTATCATTCCTATGTCAGTTAATTTTGAAGTTACTGATAACAAAATCAAATTGATCCACAATTCTCTCTAAGGAAGCTTTGCAAAATCAGAGGTGTGTAGTTTGTAAATACATAGAGACCATTTTTATGTAAGAAAGGAGGCCAACTCTTACCTCATAAGCATATGTATGCCACTAGAGATAGTGGTTTGCATTTGAAAGCAGAAGGGACAAGGGTACTAACAAATGTTTGCCATTCAAGTTGTTACATACTTGAAATAAACCTGCATCAGACTGATTTCACTATAATGGTTTCAATGGATTTTCATGCGACAAGATGCTTTGCGTCTTTTCATCCTTTTCTTCACAGCAGTGCAACCTTTGGATGGCTGACTGCATCTTCAGCATCTGAGACTTGCTCGAGATTTACCTGACTTCTCTAGAGGTCTCAATTTTGCAGAATTTCATTGTGTATATCTGCAGTATATATATCCAGATCGTAGCAGGCATTATTGTAGTGCTTCATTTCATCTCTTGTCTGTATGTGTGTATATATATATATATATATATATATATATATATATATATATATATATATATATATATATTTATAGATAGATAGATAGATAGATAGATAGATAGATAGATAGATAGATAGATAGATAGATAGATATAGAGACAGACAGACAGAGTTACAAATATACACCCAATAGAACGGAAAGTGCTCTCTCTGGATCTTACAGGTGGCTGCGTGAACGTTTTAGATTGGAGAAAGAATATTATCATACAGGTTTGAGAATTTTTAAATCGCACTCTACTGAGATTAGAATACGGGTCCGCGGGTTACAGCACCCAACGCCTTGTCTGCATGCACTAACTCCCATACCCTCTCGACCAAGCACACATCCCCAAAAATGGATGCTGCAAAATCGATGATAGAGGCATATATATAATGACACAAAAATTGATAACGGCGCAAATACAAAACAGTTTCCCAACGTTTCGAGCTAAACAAACTGTTCGTCAGGTGAAGAAACAATTTACACCCCAAAAAACAAACACTAAACATAAAAGTCAAGACAAATTCTTGACTCTTACATGTTTCAATGACGGAGAAATAAACAAACGAAGGATAAACAATAGAAGAAAAAAAAAATTGTAGAAGTAGTGGTTAACTGGGAATTTTATCCCACCTTGCATCGCAAACGCTCAGTCACGGAGCAGGTACATTTTTATTAATTCCTGGGAGCCTTTAGGAGGTCACCGTTTTTTACTAGGAGGCATAAGACTGTAGACCGGAAGGGGGGGGGGCGGGTAGAGAGTAGGGCGGTCATAGAGAAAGGTGGCTAGCCAACTGTTACCTACAACCCAATTAGAGTCGTGGTGTGTCTGTGCTATATCACCATCGACAATGGGGGCGGTCATAGCGAGGTTGGTAGCACGGCGGGTAGCAAGCTACTACCAACAACACACCCAATTAGACATGCCGCGTGTCTAGTGATAGGTTACCACCAATTCAGGCCACAACACCTATCCCCAGCAGATGCCCTCAGATCGCGGGGCAGGACCTCGCGTTTACGGTTTACTTTGACTTGTCGGTGGATCTCTACCTGTCGTGGGCGGTGGAGTATGACCACAGCAGATACGAGGCCCCGATGGTGCCAGGCAGCTCCACGCCACCGATCATGCGGTGGGCCTACGCGACGGTCCCCAAGCCCACGCTCGAATATCTCGATGAGCTATTCTACCTGGCGCACCACGAAGAGCTCTTTGGTCCGGGGGAGCAGGTGTCGCTGCTGACCTTCCTCAAGGGGGCCGTCGCGTACAAACTGACAGCGCGCTGGGCGCGGACGCGGAATGCGCGGATCCACCGAGAGATGGGACAGATGGGTGAGCTGCCGAGGCCCAGTTGGCGATAGGGCTGATTGGGCTCAGAGTCGCAAGAAACGTAATATACCGTGGCGTCTCTTTTAGCGCTCTTAGGCCTTAGTCGCGCTCGGAATAACTGGCGGGAGGACGAGATCGGGCAGGCTAGAGGCGCATAGAACGCAGCTCAGGCTACACCCTCTCCTTACTGTTTGATGCGTTATGCGCCGGCCTCGGAGCGCATCTAGGACAGGAGCGCGTTGTTTTCGGCATTGCTGATAACCACCGCGACATGCATATGCAGCCGAAACTGACCCAGGTCTTTTTCACCGCGAGCTTTGAGATAGCTCCCAATAGGGGAGAAAAAATGTTTATCGAGAACCTTAGGCATGGTGTCGTATGTAGGCCCTCGTCCAATTTACGGTAGCGCTACATAGCTAATACGAAAGTTTCGTGTCAACCCGCTGGCGGGATAGGAAGAGTAGTAGCACATCAGGGACGGCCCCCGCGTAAACACAAAGAAGTATGCTTAGCCATATCCAAACGATGGGGCGGAAGCGAAAAAACATTCGCCAGAGAACGGCTCGACCCAGATATAAAAAAATCCGGATTTTTGCATTTTCAATGGTCTTATTTGCTCGTAAGGTTAACAGGGTTATGTCTAATTTAATGGCGGTAGGGATGTTGCCAGTAGCCACCTTGTATAAGATGCCAACATAGTCGATAGTGGCTGCATGTGGGAACGAAGGGGGCTCCAATGTTTGAAATCTTGTAGCCATCCACCAAAAGCCCACCAGTCAGTGATCCGCCGGCGAGGCAGATAGTTCCCCCATCGCGGCCACCGAGGACTCCGCGGCTGCGTCTAGGCAACCAGGCCCTGCCAGCGACATGTTGGTCAAGGATACTTTTTCTCTATCTCAAGCACAACCAAGATATTAAACAGATTTATCCGGTTGCGCTTTGCGTCTAAGACGCTTCACCTTCAACTCTTCGAGGCCATCTTCGCTAAGCTTGCACCAGCGAAGACGCGAGTAAGAGACAGTGCGAACTGGGCGTACTTTTCGTCCCCCACCGAAACCATCTCCAAGAGAGTGCTGTGTTCACCATCCACCAGGTTGCCCGCTGTGTTTATCTGCTCGAGATGTACGTAAAAACGCAGGCGGGTTGGATCCCACGTATGTGCCGACCATGTACGAATCCATGTTAAGGCCCGAAAGCTTCCGGTGATGCAAGTCACCTTAAACGTCGTCCTCTCGGCCGCGGGGTCATAGTACTGAAAGATTTTCCCGAGAGTGGTCACATTGTAATACCCATTGGATATCATTACAACAGTGATCACAGCGTTGCGGCGCGTATGTCAATCATCTCCAAGCTGTTGTTGCCTACCACACAGGCGCTACGATATCTCCCGGAGGCCTACGCGGGTGCAGGGCCCGGTGTGTATTATCGTTTTGAAGGGAACCGCCCCAGCTAAAGGATTGGTCAGTACAACAATCATCGTTAAGAATGGTAGTACCGCAGGAACTCCTCTATAATAGTGACGCAAAATACGACCCTGGCGTCGCTTTCCGCTATGGTGATATGGAGAAAGCACACGTCTGCGAGTCATTGGACAGCCTGGACGTGTGCGTCACATATGCGGCCAATTTTAAGGCACCCTTTGAGGGCAGGTTTGAAGGGTACATTCTCCCCGACACCAAGACAGACGCTGCCGCGCTAAAATGGAGCGCGGGGTCCGACATCATGCGATACTGGCAAAACCAAGTCAACTTCACCACATGGTGCGCAACCACGGACTTCAGGGTCAGCGCTCGTGATCACCTGTTGTCATCAAGCCTGTCGGCCATGGCGCGAAGTATCTACCGGTTCTACGTCCTCTACAGCGCGGACAAGATCATGGGGCACATGAAGTGCCCCGTGCCGCACCAAACCAGGTGGAAGGCGACCAACGCTGATATCAGCATGGAGGCATATGTCCGCCTGTGTAAAGAATTGAACGTAGATATCAATGCCAACTGGCGGAACAAGATGTCGCTGTAGTTGGGGTCAAGGTCTTCCTTTTACATAGGCACTTTTAGGGTCTCAAAGTCTGCGTAGATGACGTATGGTACTAGCATCTGATAGGACAGATGCTTAAAGTATAGCTTATTCTTTCATGGCTCTGGTAGCACGGTCCTCTGCGGCTATACGCCTATACCTCGGCAGTCTTTTGCGTGGTCCTCGAGCAGGTTGGACCTGTAGAAAGAGTGGAGGCATCGGCAGCAAACGTGTTCAGTTTTTGTGCTTATCATTGTTGTATGCCGTCCGGGAAAAGTATTTGATCCATACATATTGCTGCCTTTCGGCTTCGGCGAGTATAAACAGGTTGACGGTATTATCCAGTTCCTTTTGGGGGACGCGCATAGGGCAGAGTGCATAGTCCCATCCAAAGACGTTGACGGCGATGGTGGGATTAACGCTCTCAAACTTGGTGATGTCTGACACCTTCATCAGAAACTTAAGATTGCCAAAGCCTAGCGTTCCCTGGTGAACACTGTACTTGCTGGTGCGTTGGGGGTGACGGCTATCAATGGAATATAGGGCGGACAGGACTGCCCATTCAAAGCATCGGTTGTTGCGGTTTTCCACATTTATGATGGCCCTTTTGGAAATCCACTTGGTGTAGGGATATGTCCTTGGCCTCGAACGGACTATACTGCGTAATATGCAGCTGTAGCGACTCACACTTTATTAGCCGCCAGGTTGAACCTTTGCCCGTAAACTTTTCCACTCGCTCCTCAATATCTGTTATGATCGCAACAACTAGCCCACAGTGCCATTACAGCTTGGTTGCTCCATAGGAATACTGGCATAGAGACGACTGTCTCAACGTCGGTAGTGGCCTTTTCTAGCTTAGTTTTGAGGATGAGGATGGGTCCTTCTTCCCAATCTCCTGTTTTAGGATATCTACCACGCTGGGGGGTCGGCTTCTAGTGGATGTCCGGGTGGTATCTTAACTTGGTAGTCCACCAGTTTTGCTGGCGCCGTTTGTACGATAGGTGGTGGCTGGGCTTGTATTCTGGGAGATCGTCATGCTGGGGTGGTGGCTGGAGGTTGTGTGGTCTATTTCGCCATCTTAGCAACTTTCCGCCTGGCTCGTTGTCTGGCGTATTTGGATGATGGGGATGGTTTTTGCTCAGGCTTCTTTGAGGCTACTGTCGGTGGTGGTTCTGGCTTTTGTCACCTGGGAGCCGGGATAGGAGCAGGTGGTGGCTTTTGGTGATTTGGAGTTGGCGTGGGTCGCTAGACCTGGAGGCTTGGGTTGGCTGCCTTGCTCTGGCGACCAGTACTGCTTCCATCATATCATCGTATTCGCTCTCGGTGATCTGGCCCTTCCTAGGCAGGGCGTTCATTCGCTCTATGCTAGGCATGGTGATCGCTATGAGGGGGTTATGGAGTTCTATGATACACTACCTTTCTCAAAATGGAACATTTTCGCTGGTTGTTGCTAACTTAGGTTAACCATCACTGGCGATCCTGGTGTGTACTGCTGTGTATGCTATGGTACCTAGCCTTTCTCTAAATGTAAGTTTATGACCGTCACTCGCTCTGGGATGATATGGGGATAGTCTCCGGCTCCTGCGCCACTATAATAAAGGCATTTATCACTTTTCGTGACTGGGTGCCAAGCTGTGTTCGGCTCTGCAGCTCTCTAAGGACCTTCCTAAATTGTCTTCTAGTCTTTACATCTATGCGTTGCAGCTTGTCGACCCATCCTCCACAGCAATTGTATATGCGGTGGGTGGCGATGGTGCCTGCCATCCATTTCCATCATGTCAAGAGCCTGATCCCATCTCCATATTGTTGGGCATGTACTGAGCAATAGGTACCAAAGCATTTTTTTCCCACACAGTGCTGTCTGTCCCCAAGGCATCCAGATGCATGTGGTTGTTCCTTGTCGTCGCATATTCAAGGATGGTATTACACCAACACGCTGAGTCTCTAATTTGGTGTGTTGTTGGTAGTAGCTTGCTACCACCTCGCTATGACCATGTATGGATGGTACAGCACAGACACATCTCAACTCTATTGGTTGGCTACTCACCTCTCTCTATGACCATCTTTCTCTCTACCCTCCCCCTCCTGTCAACCGTCTTCTGCCTCCTAGCAAAAAATTGTGACACCCAAAAAGCTCCCAGTGTCTAGTAAAAACATTGCTGCTCAACGATTTAGCATTTGTGATGCAAGGTGGGATCAGATCCCCAGTTTACTACTACTTATACAATTCTTTTTTTTGATTAGATTCAGCTTATGTACTATGTTTATGCCACACAACAGCAGAGTTGCTCGAATTTTAGCTAAGCACTGTCTTTCCTGCTCGAATTGCATTGATGTTTGCATGCCTTTCAGTCTACATTACTTGAGTTGCATCTTTGTTACGCACATTTTAATTTGCAAATTAGTATTTAGTTTGCACTTATTTTTGTTCCTTCCTTCTGTAAGTTGCTTTTATAATTATTTTATATTTGCTCAAGCTGTAAATACGTGCTCAATCATTTTCTTGATATACAAACCAGAGACCGAAGATTTATACAGAATATATAACTTTCTTTTTATTATAGAAATATGACAAGATTTTGGTCCCATCACAGACCACCCATGTATATGATCTCTCTCTCTCTCTCTCTCTCTCTCTCTCTCTCTCTCTCTCTCTCTCTCTCTCTCTCTCTCTCTCTCTCTCTCTCTCTCTCTCTCTCTCTCTCTCTCTATATATATATATATATATATATATATATATATATATATATATATATATACATACACATACATACATACATACATACATACATACATACATACATACATACATACATACAGCTAAAGTGTGGAAGAAGACACTGCATTCCTCCATATAGACCCGCAATTTGTGCCATATGTGTATATATTTTGACAGTGTTTATGAAGAAGTTTGGCTAATTTGTTTTATCAATACACAGGATTCAAACAATATGGAGTAAAGAAAAAGGAAGATATTAGTAATACAGAAAAGCGGTCCCCATTTCTTTCTTAGAATTAGATTGTGAGATAGGATCAACCCATTTCTCAATATGGGCGTGATATTTATCATTCCTGACATCAATATATTTTTCACATTTTCATTAAATGTCTAAAAATGTTAAAAAGGGTTTTAAATGAATAGTTCATTTTTCAACAAAATGTTGGACAATATTAAAATCTATTGGCAATACCTAGGGGACTGAGAAGATTCTTACAAGTTAAAATAATTGTTGGGCCCAATTTGGCTTTTAGAAACTTGTCTAATTTTTTTTCAAAATCTATTTACAACAGGGCAGAACCATGAAAAGAATTTTGATAAGTGTGACAAAACAAATATAACCGCATATCCGTCATAGAGTTTTTGTAAAAAAGCAAAGTTTTAAAAAAATTATATTGAAACATTTAACTTGAAAGTTTCCTAATTGTGTTTATAATGTGCACTGAAAATTTAGTCATGTTCTTCACACACACACACACACACACACACACACACACACACACACACACACACACACACACACACACACATAATATGCTGATTATAGAAAGTTGCTATTCTGGACACTATTTATAGGGTAGCACAGCTTTTTTAAATGGATAAACAATCAACCATTTCAATAACTGATAACTACTGGATTGTTTGGCATTTAAATGTTATAACATTTATTTATTTACTTATTTATTTATGTTTGGGCAGTTACATGTACGTACAGATTTTATGACTTGCAGTAGAGTTGTTTAGCAGAGACGTCATGGATCTCGACCTCATGTCTAAAAATAGAATGTAGCCCCAGCTTCGGACAAACAGACTATAATATGGTGGGACAGTGCCATTGTTTAAATTATAAAATACGTACTTAGAGAAAAAGAATAAAGCAAATTTACTTTTAATCAAATAATGAAGCAGAAATTAGAATAATAATTAAGAGATCATTCTAGTAGTATATGTTCTTGTTAAAACACTATCAAAGAATGTGTGAAATTACATTATAAAAACATCTTTTGAAATTGCCGGAAACGACTTATACTTTGATAGAAAATCACTGTGGGGTGCAACTGAAATAATGGTTAGAGCGTAGCTATCTCAAAACAAGTGGAAATCGAAGCGATTATCAAAATTTAAGTAAAATTCAGTGTGTATACTGCTTCCATATTCAATGCTTCCAACAAAACAACAAAGTTGAACATGCATGATGCCTATATAACATATCACCCCAACAACAACAACATTAACACAAAAGAAGTAAATATACTACCAAAGCAATCTTACCTTTTCTCTCTAAGTTTAGGAGATAAATTATTTTTTAAACATTTTCCCTTATATTGAAAAACAGAGCAGGCAATGCTGGATAAATGTCAGTCGTTTCGTAACCTGGTTGTTTCTTAACCTGGTCATTTCGTAACCGGGATTTTTATCCGGCAATTTTAAAACATGTTTTTTATAATTATCACTTAATTGCACATATTCTTTGGTAATGTTTTACCTAGAACATATACCACTATAATTATCACTTAATTATTATTTTAATTACTGCTTCATTATTTTGATTAAAAGTGAATGTACTTTATTCATTTTCTCTAAGTACGGTATTTTATAATTTAAGTCTGATTGCCTGCTTTTTAAATACTTTTCTTGCTGCCAACAACATACATAAGGCTGTTCTGTTCTATTTGTACATGTCTTAAACACTATTTATAAATTTATTCTTGTGATTGTATGCACTATAATACTTATGGATACAAATTGTTATTTTAAGATCCATTTTAGACTCGTTATATATTTTTGTAATTTTATTGTTTTATTGTACTTTCAACAATTATACAATTTGACATTTGTTTTTCATTTTAAATAATAAAATATATCATTATAAACATTAGTAATTCTTTTCTATTAAATGCAACTAATGTTAACGGAAAATATAATAACATGTGTAGAATACTGGGTACGAAACATTCCCATTACGAAACATTCCGGTTACATCACAGCATATTATTGTTTAATCATTTTTTTTTTTTAAAGTCAGCGATAAAATAGAGTCTTTTTATCAGTCCAGGCCCTCGAGTCCTTGTATCATTTCTGTAACATAATGACAATTAAATGATGAAGTAGCTTGGAATCTGACATGGGGAAAACATTTTTACTGTCAGTTAAAATCACTGCATTTTCCCAGGGGTGTGGGGTGTTCAAGATCAAATTTGAAAGGGTTTGTTTGTTTTATTTTATTAAAAATGGGCACAGTTAAACAATTTTTATTATCAAAATGTACTTTATTTTTGTAACTCACTTTCAAAGATTTACAACTGAATCATACAAAGATCATATTATTATTATTATTATTATTATTATTATTATTATTATTATTATTATTATTTATCCTCATATATCTTTGCAGCGTTAGACAATGCATAGAGACAGGAAATAGTAAGTCCATTTTCTAAAACAAAAGTGTTTCACAACCATTATTTAATAGTCCCCCTTGGACAACACACAAAAGTTATCACTTAGAAAAAGATGAAAACAACAATAAGGTCTACTGAACGCTATATCATCTGTTTGTCCGAAAACAATATGGACGAAGGTGCAATGCCTTGTGGGTAAATGACATCATATAATATTTATAGGATATGAGGGGCTTGCTAAGCAACGCTATACATGTACATGTTAGCAGAGACATCTATAACAGATGTTTCTTACGTTAGTTACAATTGTGTACTCTCAAATAGACAAATACATATTTTACCACACAAAATTAGTCAAATGGGATGGAAACTATATTGAGAACTTTGGTTTATTTACACAATTTGCAACACATTTCTCAATATCTCCTATGTGACTTTTCAAACTCATATTTTTCAGACTTGTTCTATCCACCGTCATTTTCACTCATGTATTACAATGCTTGGTACATGTATATCTCTTGTGTGAACTTTACTGTGCCTTGGTGAAGACTCTACACGTTTGTTATGTACTGTCATATGCTTGTTCAAATGACAATTCAGCCTGAACATTTTATTACACATTTCACACTTGTATGGTTTTACACTAGTATGTATTTTCATGTGCACTTTCAAGTTTGAACTTGTCCGAAACATTTTATGACAAACTTCACACTTATATGCTTTTTCTCCAGTATGTATTCTCATATGCTCCCTCAAAGCTTTACCCCGAATAAACATTTTCTCACATGCAAAACATTTGTATGATTTTTCTCCGGTATGTTTTTTCATGTGTTCCTTTACGTGACACCTTGTCCTGAACATTTTACAAAATATTTCACATTTGTGTGGTTTTTCTCCAGTATGTATTCCCATGTGCATTTTCAAATTATAACTCCGCCCAAAGATCATATCACATAAAGCACATTTGTATGATTTTTCTCCTTTGTATTGGTCTTCTCCAGTGTGCAGTCTTGTGTGGTTCTTTAAGGATCCACTCTGGCTAAACTTTTTTCCACAAACTTCACACGTGTAAGGTTTATCTCCAGTGTGTATGATCATATGCCTTTTCAATGTTTCATTCCTCCCAAAAGTTTTATAACATACTTCACATTTGTAAGATTTTGTTCTAGTATGCAGTTTCTCTCCAACGTGCATTATCATGTGTCTGTGTAAAGAGGTCTTCAGACTGAATATAGTACCACAAACTTCACATGTATATGGTTGGTCTCCTGTATGGATTGTCATGTGCATTTTCAAGTTAGAACTCCGCCCAAACATTTTACTACATACTTCACAACTGAATGGTTTCTCTCCTGTATGAATTCTCATGTGCAGTGCCAACTTGTCACTCCGCCCAAACATTTTATCACATACTTCACACTTGTATGGTTTTTCTCCAGTATGTATTCTCGTGTGAACCGTCAACTCATTACCTCTACTGAAAAGTTTTTCACAGACTTCACACTTATGTGGTTTTTCACCAGTATGTATTTTCATGTGCCTTCTCATGTATACCCTCTCCACAAACATTTTTTGACATACTTCACATTTGTAAGGTTTATCTAATCCGGTTACCGAATCTCTCGGCTCCTCAAATATTTCCATAGCTTACTATGGGCTATGAGGGTAATATTATATCATTACAGCTCTTAATGCTTAATCCCAGAATATTTAAGGATAAAAGAAACATGAAAACATTATGGAACCAAGAAGAACTTCGTCAGGAGCGATAATTATTAAACGCAACGGCCAAAACAAAAAAAAAAAAAAAAAAAAAAAATCCTACACTTTTTTTCCAGTAACATGTTTCCAATAATTACATATTTCTGAGGATGTCTCTCGTTCAACCATACCTCGCATGTAGCTCCATGAAGACCTCCACCATCTGACGAGCTGGTAAAATGCTTCATTGATCGCTGTTACCGATAGAAGGCGCTAAGTGGAAGTTAAATAACTAAGATATCTTACTATGTCAGATATATAAGATCTCAAATGAATGATTATTTAATACTGAATATATGAAACGAGTTGAATAATTTCCAGTATTTGCGAGCCTTGGGGAGCAAAAGCTGGAAAATATTCAACGAGTTTCATAAATTGAATATTAAATCATTACCCATTTGAGATTCTGTTTATCACAGTTTTTATTTTAGCGGAAAGCGTTTAGATAGAAAGAAGAAGAAATGATTTCGTTTGATTTTGGCTCAGACGCTGCACCTTTCAATTCTTACGCATAAAAGAATAGTCCCAGACTCGCGTTGAATCAATAATGTACAATTCGATAACAAGTAACATTTAAAAGTAAATTGTTTTACAAATTATAATTCAAAGAGCAATTTTCCTTCCAAATCAATAGAACATTTGACACGGACAACATCATTTTTCAACACTGGATCTCCTATGGAAATTCCTGTGTGGTGTCTCATAGTCCACTCAGGTCAAGTCAACTGGAGTAGTTGACGCGCCATAAACATGGATTTCGATGAGACTGTTTACAACGTTTCTACTGAAAAGTGTGTCGATTCCAATATGGACATTCACCACAGATGCAATATTGGATACAGCAGAAAAAGTAGCAATACAGTTATTGGATACTCGTGTGAAGGGATGATTACTGGATGCAGAAATTGTACTAAATCTAGACTAGAGGTGTTGCTGAGTCTAGTGATTCCAAATTTAATGGGTTTTTTTTTTTACTGTATATTTGCATTATTTGATTTGGAAGAATGATGTTCATAAAAAAGGTGAGTTTATTTACTCCTACAGGTGGACATTTAAACCACGCTTGTGCTGTGGTTGGGTGCAAGATCCATACTTTGTGGTAGCAGCAATTTATTCATGTTCTAGTTTTGGTTTGGGATTCGGAGTAAATTGGTGATATTCTGACATACGTAACCGATTGGAAAGACAACCGCCATATTGTTGATACTAACAGTAAAAAACACAAAAACGGTTCCATAAGACGGGGCAAAAAAAAATTCACACGGTCGCAGCCAATCAGTCATGAGAATACTGCGCAAGAATTTCACGGTCTTATATGGACCAATCAGATTCACATAAAGTGATGTGTTAACGTGTTGACATATCAAAAATATTAAAGCGCAAATGCTGTATGTAAAGTGTACCAACTGTCTGATAAATATAGATATACATTGTGTAGTCATTAAAGTAAAAATTACATTGTCGGATTAAGGGACAGACTATTTACTTTTCTGGAGGGCGGGGGCCTAGGATTTTTTTTAAGAAAAAAAGAGTCCAGCTCTAGAATAGCTAGAAAAATATTCTTCCTCTGATTTGTAGCAAAAATAAACCTATTATATTCATTATATTAGTTAATATATTATCTTGAGTTAGAAGAAACAAAAAAAAAAAAAATAAAAAAAAAAAAAAAAAAAAAAATGGTCGGTCCCTAAATGGATATCATTCAACATCACTTTGGAAAACGATGCAGGAGACGTGTCGCAATCAGCCAGTGAAACTGTCCACGTTCACGCGAAGCATAACGTCATCTCATCATCACAATGAAGTATTACGTAACTTCATCTCCACGGCCAATGAATTAACTTTTCAAACTTTATGGAAAGCCTTATTCAGGGAATACTAATTTTTTTTTTACCAGGCTCTAATGGAGGAGATGTCTGTCCCGTGAGAGGTCTGGTTGAACGAGAATAAGAACGTACCGTTAATGCACGCGGTGAAGCAAGCTACATGTTGTATTATTTCAGAATTTTTGATGTATGCACTATAGCCAATATATTTTAAAAAATCTATGTTACTTTATGTGGCGCTCTACAGTTCGTATTTTGCATAGGGTTAGATTTTTAAAGAAAAATAATTTCCCATGTTTTCCTCACTGGTTATCCTGGCTATTTAAAACAGACCTTGTATATCTTAGGTATTATTAAAAGAGCTTCTAATGCTCTTTATTTTGGTGAATGATTGATGGGTGCATTTTGGGTTGTAGAGTATACAGCTTGGTCTTACTTCAGATGTGCACCTTTCAAAAAACTGCTAGCTCCGCTTGGTCATTTTGACTTTTTGGAGTTCAAAGGTGAATTATAAAAAAAGAGCCGATAACTTTTTTTTTACTTTGCATATATTTTGTAATTCCTTCATTGTACGTTCAGAAGATGATATTGCCTACTCTGGCAAAATTCGTTTTACCTATTTTACTAACTAATTCGGGCTGATTTTTCGAGCACATGTGAGCGGCCATTTTTGTCAGCTGTGTGCTTAGATTATGTACAATTTCCACAAGTACAATATGTAAAGAAATTTCAGCCACAGTACATGAAAATAACATAGAGGTATACCAACATTCTCTTCATTATGCATATTCAAACAACTTCACCTTACACCTGTCACCCTCTAAGAAGTACATAATATCTGTAGAGCGCCTCTTTAATAAAGTAAAGATAACGGAGAGAATAGATCTCTTTCATCTTGTTACCTCCTTTTGCTACTTTCCACTTCTCGCGAGATAATGCGTGGTTTCAGGACTCGGTGCACAATTATTTTGCCTATGTATCTTCTACATTTGCTTTTCAGTACTGAATTTTCCAGTGTGTCTAAATCCAAATAAATCATATATTTATTAAAAGTATCTTCTTATACAAACTTATATTGAAATTCTTGTCATAGGTTATCCAACATTTATTGGAGAGTCTGACTGTAAACAAAAAGCAAAATGCCATTTTTCACAGATTTTACTTCAGATGCAGCATAGATGCAATGGCTGTTAGAGAGAGAGAGAGAGAGAGAGAGAGAGAGAGAGAGAGAGAGAGAGAGAGAGAGAGAGAGAGAGAGAGAGAGAGAGAGAGAGAGAGAGAGAGAATAATCTAAAAATAGACAGAGACTACATTCGTGGGTACAGACCCGGAAGTAATAATTGTGATTTGAGTCTTTCACCGCCTGGAGGGTGGCATTCTCCAAGCGAAGATCGCAGAGGTTTGAATGAATAATTGAATGAATGAATGAAATTAATGAATGCTGAATACATTAATAAATAAGAGAGTCATTGAAAAAGAATGTTTATTTCATTGAATAAATAAACTTGTAATGATTAGGGAAGGTTATAAAGGTGTTAGAACGTCTATGTCCTTCCGCCGTGACAATGATATGATTGGCCAAGATGAACTTTAAAAATAACTGTATTATTATTATTATTATTATTATTATTATTATTATTATTATTAATTTTATTATTATTATTATTATAAATTTTTTTATTTATTTTACGCGAAGTTACTTTGAGAGAAATAGGTTTTAAGATACCCCCATTCCATGTGCATATTTTAAAATTAATTTAAATAATATCTGACAGTTCTTCTTTTTCCATGACTGAAGTATCATGCTCATTACTCTTCGCGTTAAGACATTTTTTGGCGAGTGATATTTATTTTATGGGTCTTCGATATTATTTTGTTCAAGTAATTATTAATTTATACTGGCTTTAATGATAAAATTGCAATGGACGATTTCACCATTTAGCCTTTTACTTTATATGAATATACAAAGAATGAATACTTCAACAAATAGAAGAATAAGGAGACGGAAGAAAAGGGTTAATTGTAATTGAGGGAACGAATTGAATGAATGAATGAAAACAATACAGTGGGCGGTTTCACCATTTAGTCTTTAAGTTAATATGAATGTACAATGGAATGAATAGATCAACAAACCAAAGAATAGGCAGACGGAAGAAAGGATTAGTTGTAAATAGTTTAGTAATTTAGAATACTGGAAAAAATAAAATATTAAACAAATAAATGAATACATCAATAAATCTTATTTCAGCACTCTCAGTTACTAAACGACTTTTTAAAAAAATCAGGATCACTCTTATTTTATCATACAAAAATGCCCTCAAGTCCTTGGTCTACTTTCATTTTTTTCTTTGAAAAAATACAACAGAGTCCTTGGATCACATACTATTTTTTTGATTTTGCATTGAGTAGAGCTGAAAATAAAGTGAAAGTTTTTTTGCACAACATAAATAATACCACCAAGCTATATTGTGATAAACTCGACAGTTTTAAGAGAGGTGATAGAAATATTTGATAAGTTTAACATAAAAGCAACAATTTTTTTGTAACAAAAGATAATGTGTATTTGTTCAAAACTTTGGATGAAATAAAAGTATGGCCGAAGCTAAGATGTATGTATTGAGTGCTAATGCCAGTTAGAATCTTATAGGTCTCGATAGCCATGTCTAATCCTGTTAACATGCAGGGTACATGAGTTTTGCTCGATAGCCATGTCTAATCCTGTTAACATGCAGGGTACATGAGTTTTGCTCGATAGCCATATGTCTAATCCTGTTAACATGCAGGGTACATGAGTTTTGCTTTTTTTTAACAGTTCCTTATATGTATTATTGCTGTCTTAATATACAATTCTGAGTGCTTTGAAATGGAGCTTTTCAAGTTGGTTAGTATTAGCTGGGCCACAAAAATGCCATCTCATGGGATAAAAAATTAAATTTGACATGATAAAAAAAATGCATGATATATGGAGTTTTAGGGTCTAGTAACAGGTAATGTCCAATCCATTTCAGTACATTTATTTATTTTGAAGGTTTCCTTCAGATTACTGATAATTGACAGTCGAAATTCAGTAGGTAGTTAATTTCGAACCCTATAACTTTTGCAGATTCTTTACAGGTAATCAATTTATCCCTAAACGCAAAAGTCGTTTTCAGATCAACGTTTTCTGTCCTATTGCTAGGCCCTGGAATTTATCTGGATTAGCCTTCGTATGGTTATCCGAAAACCATTTGATCAATAGGGATAGTAGTTGTAATGAATTGCTTTGATACTGCGGTGTATTTGTATATCAAGGTCATTGGTCTTATTTCCTATATCCTTAGCAACATTGACAACCAATTAATCAAAAATGTTACATACTTCTTGTATTGATATATTTTTATCTGTCTCCATTAGTAGGATAATATTATCATAATTTGTACCTTACTCTCCTAATAGGCCAGAAATTGGACGATTTTGTTTCACCTGCACATCTTTCAAAGAAATATAGGTTTATAGATTGTCTTTATCATTTTGTGACATATTTTTTTTAAAAATTCTATATTTGTTTAAGTTTTATTTTAATTTGCATGTATTAAATTTTCAAAAAAAAAATTTAAAAAATACCCATTTATAACTTAATTTAATTTATTGCTTTTCTTAAGTCTTCATTTATAAATGGGGCGTTGTATTGTCGTTTGTTTTTCTCCTTCATAAAGAGGTGCTCATCGAGTACCTCATCCAGTAACTTATCATCCGCACGATAATCATCGTCGATGTCATCAAATATATGGGATACATGAAAGGGTATTTGACTTAGATCCTCCACGACAGCCCCCTCATCCAGATCTCTAAAACTGCGACATTTACGTTTTGATTTCATATTTGATACTGCTGTGATAATCATATGATGTTAATCACTTAGGCAAGTGTCATATTTTATAGCACAAGTTATTAGGATCATATATATATATATATATATATATATATATAGAGAGAGAGAGAGAGAGAGAGAGAGAGAGAGAGAGAGAGAGAGAGAGAGAGAGAGGAGAGAGAGTCAGAAAATTTGAACTAGAGATTCCACTCACCCCCGACCCCCACCCCACCCCACCCCCATGCTCCTGGATCATAATCATATTTAATAGCTGGATCACTTTCCGTACTACTCCGTGACAACAAAACTACACCTTCGAGTCCGTGGATCTTGGTACTGTACACCACCTAATGCTATCGTGCTATGATCACTGGATCATCTATTATCACCCCACTGAAACCGTACTACTACAACAGATGTAGATGACAAAATACTACAATTGTAGTACTGAAAAATCACCAAACAAAATGGAACTAAGAAATACTAGATACCAACGTTGTAGAGACTGCTGATTTAGGAAGCAGCTTGATTTGGGAAGATCGAAAGAGTATTCCTACGTCCTTGACGAATTTGATGATTACACATTTCATATCTATAGACATGTGTCCATAATAGACGAGTCTTTGAAATATACAAGTTTTCAAAGAGAGACAACTCTGTAGTTTGTTGACAATCATGAGTTACTTCCCTTGATTGCATCTATTTTTGTCGCAGCATTACAATACATGCAAATTATTTACATGCGCCACAAAAATGATTATGATTCTGGTGTATATAAACTGTTTATATATATATATATATATATATATATATATATATATATATATATATATATATATATATATATATACATATATATATATATATATATATATATATATATATATATATATATATATATATATATATATAATGTAAGTATAAACAGGTGTGGGAAATGTCTGGAGATGTGGTTGGTTGACCACTTGTAGGATTGCTTTATATGGATTCGTGAGAACCCGGAGGCAGTTAGGGGCTTCGGCATTATTTCCGTTGTTGACATGGGCTCAGTGGTCTTAGGGAGATGAAAAGGTCTTGGGTGAACCCGTCTAAGAAGCCCTTCACACTTACGACTGGGTTAAAAACCGGTAGTAACGATTCCGTTATGCTAAAATATTTTAGCAGGGTCAAACATCCAATCCTATGAGAGACTTTGGCTAAAATTTATGACAAAAGTGAAAAATAGTTAAAAACATTCACACACACATTTAAAATAGTAAAATGTATATTAAAATTACGCTAGTTAAATAAATCAGCGAATAAGACCTCGATACCTGATTTACCGATTCCAAAGCAAGTTAGAAAGAAGTTGAAATATTCATTAATGCCCCTTCAAACAAGATAAGAAGCGAGACGTATGGAGAAGAAAAATTTAAACAGAATTATCATTACAAGACTTAGAGATTCATTTAAGAGTAATGAAAATGAGTAAAGATTGATGACGGTTGAATCGAGATTTATATGAATCTTTCAATGCCATTGAACCATACTTGAAAAAAGTAATAATTGGGAAAGTTAGACGATTTGGTTTTATTAAAGTGCAGCTAGACTTAAGGATCAGACATATGTGGAGACCAACACAGGAGAGAAAAAAAACTGTGTACAGAGAATTTGACCATGAACATAATGAACAGAGGTGAAGTGGATGATGTCGTTAAACATTTATTTGACATTTTACGTACTACATTTAGACAGACAATAAGCGGAAGAACGACATGAATGTTTGACAGGATTTAATATTTAAGACTGCACGTAAATAGATGTCAACCGTTCAGAGAAAAAAAGCGTACACAGATGTGCCTGAATGGGATAAGAACAACAAAGTTTGTGTCAATGTAAAATATACAGATGGCAGATGTTTTATTCTATGCAGCTGAATTTCTGCTAAATACACCAAGTGATCACGTAGATAGGCCATCAAAATAAAATGCAGTTTGGTTAGATACAGTCATTGATTTGACAGATGTCCTATACAAACAAACTACGTCCTAAATTGAGAATTAATTCAGTAGTCTCTCTTAAGGAGAATTCAATATCTCTGTAAATGTATATGAAATAGCTGGAGACAACTACATTGGACCAGTTACAGTGACAGAAAAAGAAAGCGATAGGAATGTTGACATCCTTGTACATTTTGATGGAATGGAAAACTATCATTATGTCGGCATAAAATATTCATCCAAATTAGTGTCATTATGAGTACGCAAACATCTATGGCAGAAATATGTCTGCAAAAGAAAATGCTTGATTTGTTTCTTCTTCAATACATCAGAGAAGTTATCAGATCACAGAAGACTATGTAACAGTGTAGACAACTGGATAGACATTATGCGTAAAGAGGGATCAGTTGTCAAATATACAAACTATCATCATCAGTGAAAAGTTCCATATGTCGTTTTGAAAGTGTACTGGTCAAAACAGAGGAAGCATATGTAGCAACATCAGCACAATCCAAGATGTTATCTTTGTCCCTCTGGAATGATCACAAGGCTTTTTACAAAGGTGCAACGAAAGTAAAAACAGCTAAGCAGGCTCCAACAGCGTTTTGTTTGTATCTTACGTGAGCTCACACATGCTACAGGCCAGTAGTTTTAAGATGTACTGATTGCATTCAGGTGATTTGTAACTGTTTGGGTAGGAGACCAGTGTAGAACAAAATGAAAAATGCAAGACCTTTCGGTATTCACAGATAAAGACGATAAACATGTTAATTCAGCAAGTACATGTCATATCTGTCAGAGAGAAATATTTAGCACCGGATGTGCGCTAGGCACCGACTCTAAAGACAAAGTTAGAGACCATGATCACTTGACTGGAATGTAGTTTTAATAAAACACTCGAGTCTAACGGGCCTAGTAATTTTGATTGGTAAAAAAATACACTAGAGACTAAATGGTCTTCTAGTAATTTAAATTTTCAAAAATAATACCATAAAGTCTAACTCATTTAGTTGTTTTTAATTTTTATTTTTAATGTTCTCGTATCCCTTAACGTGATGAAAGATAAAAAAAATTATGAGTTGTTTAGTGCATTTTAATTTTAAGTTTTAATGTTCTCTTATCCCTGTACGAAATGGTGATACACATAAATATGAGGGGTCCAGTGATTTTTAATTTTAACTTTTTGTGTTCTCATATCCCTATATCAGATGATGATGCACATAAATATGAGTGGTCAGAAATTATTGAATTAGTTTGTTACATAATATCCCTGAATCTGACTGGTCTAGTAATCTTTAAAGTAGTATGCAATTAATCATTTATTGATTAATTACGAGTGAATAAAACTACCGCGAAAAAATGTATAGTCGTATTAAAATTTCACTATTGTCGTGAGCTCTCAAAAATGTATACTACTAACTCCGTACATTTCGATTGAGTTTTCACCGTTTCATTTCATCTTTCACTTATTGGTGGGCTGCACTGCTTGGTCCCTTTTCTAACAATACAGCTTTGCGAGAAGAATGACGGTTTCATGAATTAATGAATTATATGGCATATTGATGATTGTTTACAAATTATTTGATTATTATTTCATCTTATAATAGATGGTATTATTATTATTATTATTATTATTATTATTATTATTATTATTATTATTATTATTATTATTATAAACGACTGAATTGCCGTCCACGCTATTGACAAAAAGCTGTCTGATAAAAGAGCACAGTCTCCTTCAATTATCATTATGTAATATCAATGCTGGCACTTTGTTATACCTAAGATATCATCTTCTTTTATTTATTTGTTAGATGTTTTTTGCTTAGTCACTCATATTCAATTCAGATGACTAGGCACACTTTCTTTGATAAATTTATATGTTCCATGTCATATACCAAAACTCACCTTTGCTTATTTGTTTGTTTGTTAATGTGTTCATTTTTAACACAAACACACACACACACACACACACACACACACACACACACATTTGTTTCTTTATATGTGATGGGCAATGCAGAAGATCCCCCCAATATATATATATATATATATATATATATATATATATATATATATATATATATATATATATATATATATATATATATATATGCAGATAAGCTTGGACAGTTAATACTCTCTCTATACAAACAATTTGTCAAAAATCCAATATTTACATTGGGATATAGTTTATTCCTTACTGGCACTTTCTGAGCAGGGTGTTTCCATTTCCACGTCATTTTAATGTTATACGAATTTTAGAACGGTTCCAAATTATGGATTTAAATGTTATTGCATGCGATGTTATAATGCTTCCTGGACACCAAACACCAAACATTCAAGACAATTTTATGACTATGGATAAATGTACTACATATTGTTCTAAAGAACCTTGTTAAAAACCCAAGCAGAACATTTAGGAACAGTTTCATTTTCTATGGTTATTAGCTCAGAGAGCTCAGTTTCCGCATTATTTTAGAAACATAAGGATAGAAGAGCAGTTGTAATATAGAGTATCAAAAGGAACCGATGAACGATATTACAGTGTCTCTGTACACCAAAGAGGTATTAAATACAATTTCACAACGCTGTATAAATGTACTACATCATGTTTTACATACACGGCTTGGGAAATGCATTTGTGCAGTCTGCTCAAGTCGTTACGCATGCCGCTTGGTTAGGATCTCTGACTTATCTTTGAAAGTGTAACATTCCCGCGGTCTAATATGCCTCAGCAGCGCAGAAGGAAGAGCGTCAGTCTAATGTAGAGTATGTTTGATACTGGTTAGATAGTATGCCTCTAACTACAATTATTCTGTGCTTAATTTGACTTAAAATCTAAATGATAGTTGGAAGCTTTACCTCATTAGAAACTTACTGTAAATGATGGACTTGTCTGAGTGATTAGTTCCATCATAAAAGGTTTTATTCTTGACTTTTCCCTTTGGCCATCACCTGCGACATTCTACCGTAGACGAAAAGAACACTAGCCTAAACGAATACTGCATCACAAAACATGTGAAAGACATCATACAACGCCATCAAAGCAGGCTAATTATTCACGTTGATTTCAGAGGAAAATGTTTGAGCTTTGAAAGCTGTTTATTAAATATGCAGATCGTAAGGGATTTCAGAAGAAAGGAAATGTAATTATGTATTGTTTAGCTTCCCTAGTTTCTCAGACTATTTACATGTTTACCAGTCGCTTTCTTTTATAAACATGATCCACGCAATTTCATTTTCGGCAACATGAAAACTCGAGCTAAGTATGCTTAAGTACAAACGTTAATTGACCAAGCTTTCTAAATAAAGTAGGTGCATATAGCGTCGCAAGATAAGTCGCAAGCATAGTCCGTATATCATAAAAGCTAGTTATTTATGATGCGAAGGTATATTTCAGTTTGGTGGAAGTTGTTGGGCACCAATGACGTCTTGCATCGTCAAAAACCTGTCACATTTGCTTTGAAGTAAGTACGAAAGAGTTAGAATAAAAATAGTTTGGTAGAGAGATAAAAGAAAAAAACTAAGATGCCACTTGTGAACAGAAAGTGCCTGATATTGCAAAGGAAATGACAATTCCAAACAACTGTCGAATTCGTTAGAAAGAGATATAGAAATCCGAAGGACACAATGACATAGTTGCTGTTTAGAATAGTCGGAAGCATTATTAAATTTCGGACATGGTTCACATACAATTTCGGATATGATTCACATTAAATTTCGGATGTGGTTCACATACAATTTCGCAGAACGTAGGTCACAGGAAGATAATTTTGCAATCGATTAATCACAGTTCTGTATGCAGTATTAACCTCTTCCTTTCTGACTTTTAACTTGGCATTCTATCGTGTTTGATAAGTCTTTATGTATGTCTTTATGTCTGTAAAGAAGAAACATTCGGCTATCAGTTCCATTACTTACGTAGAACAGAAACACCAAATTCAAATATTACGCCCACCACCAACGGGAATCATTCATGCTTCTAATATTAGGTATATGGTAGTCCTCCACCATGTTCTACATATGCGCCTCGGGGTAAATCAGTGTTCTTTCCACGCATGCTCATAAGCATGCTTCCTTGAAAACATGAATTTAGTTTCTATCGAAGTTGTAATCGCTCAAGAAAAAGTATGTAAACTCAAGTAGCGCAGCAGGTAGCGCGTCAGTCTCATAATGTCGTGAGGAGAGCAATCTAAAGGTAGTGAGTTCCATCCTCACCTGGGGTAGAAATTTTCTCACTCTACTTCTAATTATTACCTTTTACTATTCGTGGTTTTCAATCGATTGAATACAACAAACCTACACAGATATATATTCAATCGATGGAGTACAACAAACCTACACAAATATATATTCAAAAGGGAATTTAATTCAGAATATAGTAAAAACGTCACAAGCCTGCATGTAAGTGATGAACAACTCTGAGGGAGAGTGTTCCTCAAAGTGTTTACAAACTTTTATTCCGTATTCACGAAAGTCCTCAAGTTCAGAGCAATATCAAAACAAATGTTAGATATTCTATAATCAAAAAACTGATTTTAATATGAGGTGTATGAAGGTTGAGATATTTTCCGTTGGAGGACGTTATCTGGCATGGAAAGTTATTTTATGCAAAATTAACACACGTGGTGGAATGCAAAGTATCAATATCTGAGTCGTAGCGTTCCGTAGGTTGAGGAGTTTCGTGAGTACGGGGCCTGTCTTATCTTCCATATATAAGATTCATTACAGATTTTACTGATATAGTAAAACAATAATTATCAATTGGAACCTTATTGGTTTGCCTCGGATATAGTTTTGCTATTTAAATTTTTCTTCCCCAAAGATGTCAAGCATACATGCATTTAAAAGCTAGATACAAATGAATGTTTAGAATTTTTGCAACAGCACAAGATTTAACAAGAAATACGGGAAATTCAATTTTGTTCGCATCTTATACCGGTAATGTGACACTTTTGCATCTGACATTTGCCTTTGGAAATTGATATTGTACAAACTTTTTAAAAAAGACAAATACAATACAGATGATCGTAGTTGATACATGTCCTTGTTTACAACCTAACAAGGTAAATTAGAAACAAGTGTGAAACATTAAAAAATACCCTTCTTCTCATCTGGAATCCGCTTGTGGTAAACCATTCCTTCGGGCCCATGCAACATTCCACCAGCTCCGGTCTAGATGTGTTTTTATTCTAAATTTAACCTGTATGTACGGACCTTCCATCGTGTGCCAATGAGAGTTTGTTCCGGAAAGAACCCAGCGTATTTATGAAAGGTGAAGATGAATTTAGGATATTATTTAGCCATGTAAAGTTTGGCAGCGTTTATGTCACTTGGAAATATGATATATAATTTTGCAATTGATTAATCACAATTTAGGCCTTTGTATTCTTAGCAAATCACACAATTATTGTATGCATTTTTCAACTCTTCCTTTCTGATTTTAAAATTTGCATCATACCGTGTTCGATAAGTCTTAATGTACATAAAGAAGAAAACTTCGGCTGTCAGTGCCATTACTTGCTTTGACAAATATGTCATTATGCACCAAATCCAAATTTAAACACCCTTTAATGACTAGGTATATTGTCTTCCACTATGTTCCACATCTACGCCTTGGGGTAAATCATTGTTCTTTTGTCTCATGCGTATGCACAAGGTTTCTGGCCAGCATGAATTTAGCTTTGTCAAAGTTGTAATCTCTACGGGAAAATTTAAAGCCTCGGCAGTACAGCAGGTTGCGCATCAGTCTCATAATGTACTATAAAGAGCAATCTGAAGGTCGTGAGTTCGATCCTCACCCAGGGCAAAGTTTTTGTTATCACCTTTAACTATTCGTGATTTTCAATCGATGAAGTAATATAAACCTACACAGATTTTTCACACAGGGAATGAGTAAGATCGTCACAAGCCTGTACGCAAGTGATGACCAACTCTGAGGGAGAGATTGCCTCAACGTGTTTTAAACTTTGATTTTGTATTCACAGAAGTCCACAAACTGAGTTCACACTCAAAACAAGTGTTAGATATTCTATACTCAACAAACCAATTTAGATATTAGAGATCTGAAAGTTGGAACATTTGCAGTTGGAGAACGTTGCATAATATGGAAAGTTATTTTATGCAAAAGGAAAACATGGTGCAATCTACAGAACCAATACTTGAGTCGGAGCGTGCACACGTTGAAGAGTTTTGTGAATATGTTGACATATATAAGATTTATAAAAGATTTAACTGATATGTTGAAACAATAATTATCAAATGGAATCTCATTGGTCATACTCGAATATAATTTGGTATTTAACTTTTTCTTCCACAAAGAGGTAAAGCATACATGCATTTAAAACCTAAGTAAAACAATGAATCTTTAACTTTCTTGTGACAACACACAATTTAAGAAGAAATACGAGAAACGCAATTTTGTTTTCGCATCTTATACGGGTAATGTGTCACTTTTGCATCTGATATTGTCCGTTGGAGGTCTATATTGAACAAACTTAAAAGAATGACATATTTAATACAGATGATCGTGGTTCTTAGATACATAACATCCTTCACAAGCGAAAAAGGTAAATTAGGAACAAAGATGACGACATCCTGTCCGTTATCTTGCGCCTCTCCAAAACCTAATTGAATTAACAATATATTATCATATAAGTTTTTTCATAGTCAGAAATAAATTTTAATAAAACTTCTTTTCTTTATCTCAATTTGCAGATTGTACGGCGACTCCAAAAATGTCAAAGCATTAAACACACGCTGTGCATAAATTTCATGAAGTTATTTGGCCTCTTGAAATTGATCACTCCCAAACGGCATTTAAGCATTGAATCGGAAGTACCGTTTCACGCCTCACATTGAAAAATTCCACATCCATCAATTGAATAACCTACCAGGTACCAGTGCCACAGTATATGAGTGAAATCATCTGCCTATCATGAAAACATTTGAAAGCATCTAGCATGATTCTGGGTTTAGTGACACACTTTGAACAAATTAGGAATCATTATATGTCAGCCATGTTTTGAGGGCCATCAAGAAACCCATCCCAATATTTGCGTGATACACACCAAGACTAAATATGGCATCTTCTGTGTCGCCATCTTGCAGCTGCCGAAATATGGGTAACCTTTGGAAACTCTTAGTTGCCAAAAAATTACCACATCCAAAGCGGAATGGCTGAACAATGACCAGGAATGAATATATTTCATTCGGCCTTGAGTGGATAAAGGGAACGCATAATTCGGTGCAAAACATTTCCACGTGATGAGGTCATTCATATAACATGCACTAACTTATAACTATTAAGCCAAGCTCAAGCGGCTCAAAGTGACGCTACCTAAGAGATGTACGAAACAGTGTATTCCTCGTTTTGAAATTATAATAATGTAAGGAAGTAGTAATTATTATGACATACAAAACGACATTAATTGAAACAAAAATTCAATAAATATTGCATGTAACGAAGTGTCGCTTCGATTACAAAGGTTAGAAGCGCGCACGCGCCACAGTACGATAAATATTCATATTGTCATGAAGCGATGCATATTAGTCATCATATATATTAACGTCAATAGAAATCGGTCATCGTCGCTCGCTCACTAGTCTAGGTCTTACCTACTTCATCTTAAAAGTCGCTCATCGGGAAGCGAGCTCATATAATAACGCGTAAAAACATCTAGATTTCCAAAAGTGGAATATTTGAAAACACTTTGTCAATCGTGTGTGTGCATACTTGAGCAGCCAGAAGAGAGTGGAGTGTCACAACATAAATGAATGAACTTGAATCAAATGAATTAGACTGACTTCGATCTTTATCATCCAACAAAGTAATAGTGTGCATCTCTCAGAAACCAGTCAAACAGTTTGGAATACTGGATACAATACTATTTTTATTATTTTTATCACAAGGAACATAGATTAAAAAATAATGACTATATACTCCTGGAAATAGTAATATCGTTTAATTTGTCAATCCAAATAAGTTCATGAGCTTGGAAGTCTCATGAAAATAAAAGTATGGGCAATAGATTTTCTAACATAAACCTGTATTGTACACTTTTCTCTCTTAATTATATATCTGAGAACAAGGACTTTTGACAACTTGACATGACGAATGTTCTGACGATCTATTTCAAACATAGTTATGAGAGTTATATATAATGTATGGATCGAAAATGTTTTATTGATATAGTTTTCACTTCTTTGAATTAAGATTCTATAAGGATCGAAAGTATCAATATTTATGTATTATCCTACAAGGCAATGTTATGGGTCCCCTTTTACTACTTGTTTACTTCAACGACTTGCCCTTGAGAGTCAGCTTTACAGTGCGAGTGTTTGCTGATAACTGGCTGTTGTAACGTGTAGTAAATTCCAGTAAAGAGCAGAGCCTCTATAAGAAAGCTTAAGTCGATTACAAGAGCGGGAGAATGATTGGCCTTTCAATTTGCAATCATTGATAAATACGAAGTTATCCGCATCATAAACAGAAGAAGAGTCTCACAGCTAGCTATAATGTCTATGGCCAAGTATTACAGACGACGAAAAAGGTAAAGTATCTAGGAGCCAGAGTAGACTGCACGCAATCTTGGAATAGCAACGTTGATTCCATAAACATGAAGATCAACTGCACAACTGTCTTTCTGCAGAGAAACCTCTCCATGTGCTCTAATGACGTTGAGACCCAGTGCTAGAATACTCTGGTTCACCCACTGTTGGAATACGCGTCACTTGTATGGTATCCCTCAACCGAGTCAATTATCTATAGGCTGAAAGATGTACAGATAAGAGCAGCTCCCTTCGGCATAGGAGACTACCACCGAACAAGCAGTGTTACCTGCATGTTACGAGATTTGGAATGGGAAGACCTGAAGACATGAAGACCTGCCGGCAGCAATCCAAGACCATAATGATGTACAGAGTGGTACATCAACTAGTGGATATCCAGGTCTGTGTATACTTACCTCCAGCTGGCGCGTACACCAGAGGTCAAGAAACAAAGTTTATGGTTCCTTTCTGCAGTGTGAATGCTTACAAAATCTGTTTCTTCTAATCTGGAATCCGCTTATGGAATTACATACCCTCCAGGCTATTTGTATGCGCAATCCCTTGATGACTTCAAGGCAAGGGCCCGTGCAATATTCCTGAAGCTACAGTCGCGAAGTGTTTGTATCCTGAATTTAACCTGTATGTACGCGCCTTCCCTCGTATGCAAAATACTACTATTACGAGAGGTTTTTTTGGAAGAAACCCAGCATATTATTGAAAGATGAAGTTGCCATTGTATTGCATTTTAATGTCAATATAGTATGGGTCCCATTGCCATTAACAGCATTACTCATGGTGTATGTTTTAGTTGTGTCGAACCATTGCGACATAGTTTTGCTCACTTGTCGACGACTTACTGCAATATGCAAAGTGCCGGTGGTACGTCCTCACTTACCTAGTGCTTTTCGTCCGTGGTTTCCGCCACGTACAAGTATATAGAGCACTAATTTTTCTATTTATAGTTACATTGCATAGATGCCTCGTCCGGAAGCTGTCTTTTTTACGATATCAATCTCTCAGCTGTAGAGGTATGTAATAATTGTAGACGTTCTTTTTTTTTCTTTCTATTATCTGTGTTGGATAGGTGGAAAAGTTTGCTACGCTAAATGTTTCGAAATTTACTCTAAATCTCCATTAGGTTAGACAAAATTCACATAGCACAATGCTATCAGTTGTATTATAGTCTGTTTCATGTTAGTCGTATATTTGTCTGAATTGACAAGTTGCGCTGAATTATGTATTTTGTATATAGTAAGAGATTAGAAGCTTTCTAGCTTTATATAATTTCGTGTGATCATTCTTGTTGTAGATATATTCGTGTGTGAACTTGGTTAGCATGTAATTCCATATAGTCGTTCTTTGGAGAATAGTTTCAATATTTATTCAGGTTTTTCATTGTGTACGCATATATAACATGTACAGTGGTGTTTGAACTAAAACACACTAGAGTTTATAGTTCATGTATTACACGGTTAAGTTGTGTATATCTCTAGCTGACTCCAGTTATAGTGGTTGGAACCAGCGGTGTTAACCCGGTCAGTATATGAGGGGTTGCGTCTGCGCAGAAGTCATTTTTTCTGCGGATCCTTCGGCATACGAGAAAAAAATACAATTACGGGATTAATCCGTGTGTACGCACTATTATCGTAAAATAGGTCTATTTCATATCCGTTGATGAATGGTGTATTTTCATAATTTTATGTTCGTTATATGAATGACATGATATACACCACTTGATATCTGTTGCTGAACGGTGTATCTTCTTATATTAACATGCTTTTCTGAACATTACAATTTCGTACATTCGTGTCCCATATATAAATATCATAGCTTCATAATTTCATGACGTCATTAAATGAACAGAACAGTTTCATATCTGTCAGCATGAACAGAACAATTGTATATATTTTATTAGCAGAATAATAATGTAATCCATGTTTGGTATATGCACAAGCTAATGTGTATAAACTGGGCAACATGAGGAAACACTTTCAGCATGACTTGGAAATATCAGTAGTTGGAGCTCTAATTCTAGAGAGTATTTGTTTAATCTAAATTGAGTACTAAATCCAAATTTGACTGTTTAGCTAAGTAGTGTCAGAACTGCATATGTTAGAGTAGAACCGAATTCATTACCATACACATATACATTGTAAATAAATCTGTTATTACATAACTGGTTTTTGTTGTTTCGCTAATCCAAAACCCACAAGGTCTATCCTTGTGACAGACATATTGGAGACCAAGGTCTATCCTTGTGACAGACATATTGGAGACCAAGGTCTATCCTTGTGATAGACATATTGGAGACCTAGGTCTATCCTTGTGACAGATATATTGGAGACCAAGGTCTATCCTTGTGACAGACATTGGAGACCAAGGTCTATCCTTGTGACAGACATATTGGAGACCAAGGTCTATCCTTGTGACAGACATATTGGAGACCAAGGTCTATCCCTATGACAGACATATTGGAGACCAAGGTGTGACAGACATATTGGAGACCAAGGTCTATCCTTGTGACAGACATATTGGAGACAGAGGGGCTTGATGATCTCTACAAAGCATTCGGTCAAATCAAAATCAGCTGATTGAGGTAAGTTCTCCTAAACAGTAAAAGAAGGCACATTTTACGAGAATTCAAGATGTTATAAATTTATCTTAATCCTCAATGATTATTAAATGTGTAGTAAAATATCCATTGCTGCCAACCGAGTAATAATAAACATGAACAAAATCCTTCATATGCAATGGTGTTGGATAGGAAAATTCCTCCCTCGGGTCAGAATTTTGCGTTAGACACGATTATTTACCGAGTGTCTGACGTACACTTCTGATCCCGAAGATGAAATTTTACAATCCAACACCAATGCATGACTGATTAGTTTTCTCAGATTCCTGAACGAATAATGAGGGTCGAAGTCACAGCGGGTTACTGTGAATACTGATGCAACAAAACATCCATTGAAAATGTCCTCATCTTAGGATAGAGTGTAAAACGTTAGGTTCACACTGAAATATTGAGTGTAAACTTTAAAACGTTTATACAGATATCAGCAACCCAAAAGCATGGTAGAAACTTCGAAGTAACGGATACAGTGCGTCCCAATTTGTATAGATAAATTGGGTAATGATATAAATGTGAACAGGTCAAACCGTAAAATTACCTCTTATCACGAAGATTAAACGAGATATTTGGTGTTTCACAGGGCATCAACACAAGTAGGTTATTTAATGTAGAGGCAACTGGAGTAAAGTACCTTGCCCAAGGAAACACCAAGATAGCCGACCCAGGCTGATCCGATGGTAGAATTCGGATCCGCACCCTTTTGGTCGCGAGTCCGGTACGCTAACCACTAAGCCATCGTGTCTCCTGTCTCCACTAATCACCTTTTACGACATGCACGAGGGTGCATCGGGCCTATTCTACATCCCTGAGCCAGCAGGAGTAAGATTAAACGAGACAGACAAGAAAAAAAAATGATATAGTCCTCGATTCAACTTTGATGTAGATTTGCCTTTCATACAAAATAATGAGAAGATCAATTAAAAAGAAAACGATGACAACAACGGCTTTTTTGGCTCGAAACCGGACTACATAATCTATACCTGTAGCTATGTTGATCAATGCAAAATGTCCTGTTTGTGGGTCACTACCTTAAACCGCTGCAAGTCTTAGGGTGTATATGTGTCGCAATTAATGTTTATTTTGATTGTGAAAGAATGTTCAAATGGTGATGGAAATCCGGGCGTCTTGCCTGTCTGTGACCGCAGTAGAAGGTCTTGATTGCAACCACGTGATGAAATATAGATATTCTACATCGGTGTTCTACCATTCCAAACACAATCATATGCACGTAGGAATGTGAGAAATTTGAAATTCTCAGACTGGGACCTAGTCTGCCAAAGCATCATGGGACTGCTGAGAGAATCGTCTGCTAATGATACGAGCGGGAAGGGTCTATAAGCAGTAAATACAGAGTAAAGTTTCGAGTATCAACATAGATACGCATACTTTTTTCCTTCCAATGGTAACAGAGTAATTGAAATCGTACTCACACCACAATGTTTCCTAAAGACTCGCTTTTAGTTAACACTTCAAAAATGTTGCTTTTATTGGAAAATGAAAGATATATTTCGATCAATATTTATAAAATCATACGAGAGTACAAGCAAATCAATGGAAGATTGGGAAAATTTTAATAAATTGTTTATTTACAACATTTGCCCGGTGCAGTTAGGTAGTACACTGTACAGTGTTGATAGTTAGATTAAAACAAGAATGTAATGAAAACTTTAATTTGAAGATTGAAAATGCATAAATTTTTAAAAAATCTTTCTATGACTGGTAAATGACAGCGATAAACTTATTATAGATAAGTCGCCCTAAACAATTTGTGTATATGGTTATCGAATAGGGTACAGTTTCCAGAGCAGACCTTAGCTCCATTACTACTGGCAAGCATCAATGTTAGATCAGTTCTCAAAAGTTATGTATGTATGTATGTATGTATGTATGTATGTATGTATGTATGTATGTATGTATGTATGTATGTATGTATGTATGTATGTATGTATGTATGTATGTATGTATGTATGTATGTATGTATGTATGTATGTATGTATGTATGTATCTGTATGTGTGTGTGTGTGCTAACTCACCATATTTATGTACCCACCTACACAATGTAATCGCTGTCTGACAATCATTATCATATTCTATAACCTCAATGGACACCCTTGATATCTCAACAAGAACACAAGTTTGGATGGGATTAAAGTGTGATCAAAGTTAGTTGTGATACAAAACAGTTAAGATAATACAAATGTTGATTTACCTATTTCAAACATCAGGAAGGATGTTCTACAATGTTTCAGAAAAGACGCTGGCTTACAGATTCCATTCGGTTATAAAACCATAAAGATAAGTAGTATCAATCCGGAAAGTATGATGATCAAAACTGTGCAATACAAAGAGGAATTAAATTACAAATTTGATGTGGATATGGATAAATATACAAATTTGTATTTAGCTAAATTTACGGCACAACTTGAAGATCTCATCAATTTTACCAGATCAATATACAACGATTTATCAAAAACAGAGATAAAATTTGTGGAAAGCAAAGTTAGATTTAAAACAAAACATGATGACTCAGTGTATGAACTATTTGTTTTTAATCAACCAGTGGAATGGCAAAATTTGACATCGATCTGAAATAATTCATACCCTTGAAAGGATTGCAAAAATGTGCAAATTGTTGAAAATAAAGATACCAGTTGTAGATGGATGTTCTGCTGGCTTGATGCTCACATCAAAGACAATTTGTCCAGCGTCAAGTAATCTCTAACGGAGACTTTAGAGAGCAAGAGAAAAAGCAGTATGTAGGACATCTATACTATGATCCTAAACCTCTAGCGGTTTACGACAAACATCAATCAATTGTGGGAAGAAATTAAAATTGACACAAAGAGAATAAAAACCCTGAATTGAAAAAATGGGTAACTGATTAATCTCATTACGTTTTCCCTACATAAAGATCCGTGTTAGTCCTATTTGGATGACCAGTGGCAAGCAGACATTGTCGACATTCAAGTATATCAAACATACAAGGATAGATAAAAACAGATCTTGACAGTGATTTTTTGTCTCAAAATATACATGGGCTTAGAGAGTAGAAACAGAAACAGGGTGTGTGTGTGAAATACACGATGCTTTCACAGACCTATTCAAACAACAAAGCCTGAAATGATATCGTCTGAGGAGGGGAAAGAGCTTTACAACAAAGGAGTCAAGGACATGTTGCCAAGGAAAGCTTTGAATACTTTTCAACCTACTCGGACAAAACAAAACCAAAACATCGGTAGTGGAAAGTTTAATAGATCACTCAAAACTGGAACGTGGAAGTATTTTACTCAAAACGAAACCAGATAATGGGTTGACATTTTACCAAAGCTGATTCAGGGATACATTAACATACATTAGGATAAATAGAAACTACGTCTAAAAACATTGCTGTCAAACAACAAAATAGTACACATAAGAAACGTGATAAGGAGCCTACAATGTTGGCAATGGCCTAGCTGGGTAACGCATGGCATCACAGAATAAATGAAGAAGAAACGAAAAGAGAGAACATTGAAACATATGAAGTTGATTCCAACTATATTTTAAGAAAGGTAGCAAATAAAAACAACGTAGAAAAAACTATAAGCTGGTCTTTGAGATTTTGAACAGCAAAAGCAATTAAAATCTCAAAGACGTTGATGCAGTCATCAGGACATATCAATTGCTTTCAAACTTGATTCAACAAAGGTATGGCAGCGAGTTACCAAAATAGTAAATCAACAGTGCATTTTGTTCTGGACAAAATACTTACAATGAACAATTTTAAAGCATCCATCAAACCTTTGACCACAAAATTTAACACACATTTAGCCAAAATCGGTTGATTTGGAAGGAATTTGTACGACAGCTTGGTGAAGTAAAAACAAGTACTTCTTTAACAGTATGCGGATATACAGACTTTAACGATCCAGCTTTCACAGACATCGAGTAGTAATTTAAAGTTAGCTTCTAAAATAAATGACATAATTAGATGTAACATCAGTTGTTCAACCTACGGATGACCTCTCCTACAGAAACGGAATAGCCATTGTATCAACAGTTGTCAAATGTCACAAATGTAGATAGTGAAGCTGGTGGAAGCAATGCTGAAAAGGAATACCATGTACCTGCGATGTAAAAATTGCGTAAATACGCGATATTATAATGGCTGTATGATGGAGGAAATGAAAAGAGTAGAGATCAAAATAAATAGAAAATTTCATGTGAGTGTGGAAAAACAGTAAATAGAGGATCGATGTACTCGCAGGAAGAAGGAGTTTCATTTACAAATGACAACTCTTTTCTTTGAACAGTTGTTTTAGTCTCTCACCTAATGGCATTTCTTCCCTAAATTTTGAATCGATTGTTCCAGTGATTTCTCTAAAACTGCTCTCCTTCTGCGTTAACTGTCCAACTAATCCACTTTTATCCATCATAAACGCTTTCCAAAAAAAAAAAAAAAAAAAGATGTGATATCTCTGTGCTAAAACCACTTGATAGATTTTCAGTATCATCAACATCTGTTTGTTTGGAATCTGCCACATCATCATATTCATACTCAGAATTTTCAAAGTCTTTTAGTTCAAAATCTCCGCCATCTTAAACCATGTTTGCCTATTTAAATACTGGAAAAATGGACAAGTCAGAGTTGGAGTTAGAAATAAAATTGGGATTGTTTGAAGACAAATATAGATACATTCATCATAGAACAGTACCTGTAATCGAACCACAGCAAGACAAAATCTGGGCTTTATATAATGGCGTTGTCCTTATGCGACAAGACTTGTCGCTCTGCGACAATTGCGAAGTCTGGACTTTGTCCAACCCAATGCCATATATGCTTTAAGATGACATTAAATCTTTCTTCAGTGGACTAACATATACACTTCATAAATAACATGTACATCGAAAAAATACATCACAATACAGTGCACCATGCAGAATTTAAATATGTTATCGAATTAGCATACAAAGTCCTTTTGTTTAAAAAAAAGCAATTGAAGATATCAATAGGTCCACCATCAAACATGGACATTGAAGAAATTGCAAAGTTAATCATTTCATTTTCACTCAGGCAGTTCACAAGTGACTACCTGATATCGACTGGACTTGACAAAATAGTTAACACCGTCCTGTTGAGTTCAAAATCATAGCATACTAGCAGACTAAAGTCTGCGCTTTGTTGGCTAACTGTTTCAGTCATATAAATAACAACATGTCTGGCAAAACAAAACATAATCAATACAATTTATCACTCGACATTCAACATTGTCCTTCAAAAAGCTTTTCAGGTTTACAATTGGTCCAGCATCACCTATGGACATTGAAAAAGTTGCAAAGCTGATCATTCCAGTTTCACTAAGCCAGTTAGACTTACCAAACTCTAATGGACTTTCACTTGACAAAATTGTTTTTACAACAGAGTAGCTTTTGTTATTAGATAAATAACATTTGTAAATCGAGGTGACTGAAATGGCAATACAACGTCATTGTGCCTCTGGTGCAAGCATTGCAGCAACAACGTGTTCGAGACGTTACAGATATTAGAAATGATTTGGTAAAGGACAATGAAGTTTTATGCAAAGCTTTTTAAATGGTTAGGGGCAAGTATGAAAACAGTTTTGGCTGGTGTAGATAAATCAACAACTGGATTGTGTTTGTCTGGAATAGCTACAGGTGTAGTTGTCTCACTAGCATTCATTGGATTTAGCAGATCAGTCATTGGAATAGTTTCAAATGCTTTGAATGAAAACTTTATTTTGAAATATGATAAAATAGTCACATCAGCCATTGCTAAGTTAAGCAGTATCGACGACTTGATAAGTAAAGTGATCAGTGAAAATTATGTACCTTTGTTGTCATCTTTAGTAACAAGGTGTCTCGGAGAGAGAACGGTACAAAGTCTTGGATCTGCCAACAATGAGATAAGCGATGATGAGTTCGTTTTAATAGTCAACCAGTACAACGAGTACAAAGATATAAAAATCACTCAATCAGGAATAAAGTGAAAAACAAAACTACAATTCAAATGGACAGCTCAAATCAAGAGAACTACATTACAACTGAGTCTCTTCTTGACCAAGATATATATTGTACGAACCCACTCGATAACAGAAATGGCAGTCTCTCTATTTCGTTGCAGAGAATCGATGCAATTTGTGCGTGTTTGCAACCAACACATGTATACATTTTCCTGAACCAAATCAATAGTACAGAAAGTACACTAATGACTATTATTCATCTTTACTTGAGTCTTTGTCAATTTAAAATGCTTTTAACGGTACTATTGTTTTATACAGTGTTAATGGCCATTACAAACACTTACAAATGAGTACCATTAACAGATTGAATATCAGCAACAGAGATTACGATGGCAAAGTAATAGATTTCCACGGTAATGCTTTAACGTGTGCTTTTAACGTTAAATAACTACAATGTTTGGAAAGATATGTCTTAAAGGTCCAAGTGAATATGTCACTACTGAGTCAAACCAAATGAGAAAGATACAATACTAGGTCAAACTATTAACAGTGACGTAAACCTCAAAATTAACCATATAGTCAATCAGGTAGATCTTAATCACAAATTTGATGCGAAAAATAAACTTTTGTACAAAAACACCAACACGGAAAACTTTGGTGGATAACAATTTAAAAGATATCAAGACCCGGAGGTAACCAGTTGACACTAAGCTGATTGCCTTTGAACGGAGTGGCAATGAAAGATCTGTCAAAATCACAGAGTTTCAAACTCTTGTTGATGAGAACAGCAAAAAGATTTTGGAAGCTCAAGAATTCTTCTAAGAAAAATTCAATAAATTATCTACTGCCGTACAAGCCCTGCAATCAGTAAGGAAAAGAACAGATGATGCACCTAACGTTGACAATATTTCTAACCTATCGAGCAAAGGATAAAAAGTGAAATAGGTGTCTTCCAAAGTGACAGGGACAAAATCAAAACATCTTTGGAGAACTATTAAACTTTACAATGTCAATTTAAACAGTTTCAGAGATACTTGAATAATGAAATCCAACAAAATAATCAAGAAATTTAAAAAATCATTATTGATTTTAGATTAAAAGAATAATTTGGGAGAGTTAGCAAAAATGTTAGTTGAAAACACGATTAGATCAATGAGAATAACCTAAGATTTAGCCATTACAGATTTCGGTTATAAAATAAACACGATAAATATGTTGAATTCATTGACTTTTACAACAAACTAAACGTTGAGGTTGAAGAAGCCAAAACAGATACAAAGGAGTATATTGATCGTGATGTGGTCAATAATATAGGTGTGGTGCAAAGTAGCATTGATGAAATAGAATTACGGATGAAAAGGATGAGGAAAGATTTAACTGATTTGGAATATACGTTTACAACAGATATAGATGCAGATCAAAACTGAAATGAACAAAGGGACTCTCGCATTAAGTGGTAGCACTGATAGAGTTAACATTGACTTAGAGACTGCTAAAACTGAAATGAACAAAGGGACTCTCGCATTAAGTGGTAGCACTGATAGAGTTAACATTGACTTAGAGACTGCTAAAACTGAAATGAACAAAGGGACTCTCGCATTAAGTGGTAGCACTGATAGAGTTAACATTGACTTAGAGGCTGCTAAAACTGAAATGAACAAAAAGACTCTTACATTAAATGGTAGCACTGAGTTAGCACACAAATAAACGAAAACACAGAGGCATTAAAAACTGAATTAAACACGGAAAAGGGCATAAAGAACATTACAATGGAAGTTAAAATGGATGCATTAAAGAATGAAATCGATAATTACAAAAATGAGTTCAATGAAAAGACTAAGCAAATTCTGGGATGTATATTGATTTACGATATTTACATTGTATAGCGTGAGGAGTATTCAGATGGTATAAAAATAGGTGTGATTGCTTATGCTGATTTATCAAGCAATGTTGGGACTCTTGAAAGAAAAGGACTTCCCACCGGGGATTCGTGGATACAGAGTCATAGATACAAAGGGGTTGTTTGGCATATTTAAAGCTATAATTTCACCACAGGAATTGGTTAAAATTTACGCATTTTACTATGATCCAACACGAAATAGAGAGAGAGAATAGACATAGCAATCAATATAACGTTAAATAACATTACTCTTGATTTACTAAGGATGAGCTTGAATGATGTTTTGACGCTGTGCAAAAGGACAGGTGAAAGTGACCCTGAAACGTTTTTTAACTCAGTTATTGAGAAAATCTCAGTGACGATAGAAGGTCTGCCAAACAATGATTTATGCCCATGGTTTGCAATTAAGGCAACAGTTTACATAGGCCACAACATATTTTTCGATGAGCAACAAAAACACACAGAGATTAGTAACGTAAGTGTTAAGAAGTATTACACTGACATTCATTGCATAAGGCATGATTTGAGAAGTACTCACGATAACAGACTACATAACGTTAAATAATATTACTCACAATAACAGACTACATGGTAGTGGGCATAAACGTGATATTGTGCGACAGGGTATTCATTTTCAAATCAACAGAAAAGCTGGTACAGAGGCCCAGTAAAGTGCATTTATTTTATTGCTGACGGTCAAGTTAACATTCAAACCAATCAAAACAGCTCAAATCCATTCCATTTTAGTCATAAAAAAATAACGTCCATGTCCTAGAACGCAGCTGAGCTGTATTTCAATGGACCCCATACTCATACTGCAGCGTACTAACGGGGGGATGGGGGGAGCGGACGGGGCGCCAAAACAGCTGATAAAAATTCGGGCCTTGTATTCTGCCCTTTGGGCCATCATCGTCGCCCCGGGCGCCATTTACCCTTAGTACGCCACTGACCCCATCACATGATCATTTGTAGAGTGACTAATTGTGGTGAGACATTGTTCGTACTCAATTTCTATGAGACTGAATACAAAGAAGTTTTCGAGTACGTAGTTACCTTGTGTCCAACTTTTATCTGGAACGATATAAAGTGAATATTCGAAGATGGAAAGGCGATAGTGATTGATCATGAGGGAAAATTGAATACGTGAATGGAGTTATTTGTTGATATGTACCAAAGCACCAATACTTTGTTTTTAATTGATGACTATAGGAATCTTGAAGACGTAAAAAAAAACAGTGAATCGTGAAGACGTAAAAAGAAAGTGAATCTTGAAGACGTAAAAAAGAAAGTGAATCTTGAAGACGCAAAAAATAAAGTAACTAACCTAACTAGACTAGCTTTTAGTGGAATACATTTTAAATTATCTGTATAGGTGATCATGCAAAACTACAACTTTGTGATCAAAGATTTCGAGGAAAATACATGTTATTTGGTCGTCTTTTACAGCAAGAACAAGAAGGCGATGGAAACAGTATTTTGAAGAGAATCACTAAATATTAGATGAAATGATATCAGAGATTGTAAATATTTGGAAACGAAACAAACGAAACAAACTTTTGATGAGGTTAGAGTATTTTTTTTTTCAATTTAAGGTATTGATGTGTCCATACGTTGTCAAATAAAAACAATATGAATCATCAAATATTGACAATGCTACTTTGTTCATTGTGATGCTACACATCTAGTGATTGTACAATTTGAGTTGATGCAATACCTGGTAATTTTCCGTGTGATTGGATAAGCAATCTTTGCACATACCAAATTGTATATTCGTTTAAAACAGGCATTTTTTAATTTAAAATTAATTTGGAAACTTTTGTTTTCATTTTGTCAGTCCTGTATGAATATAATTTTGTCCTTAAGCCCAAAACTCTCTGATTGGTACCGAGATTAGCTCATCCTAAAAAAAGGACCTGGTATATTTTTATCCAATTGTGGCATGATAAACACGTTGTCCTTGGGATAGTCACTAGTGTAGTAGAACATCATGTTCTATGACACTAGTGACTATCCGAAGGACAACGTGTTTAACATGCCACAATCGAATATCGCTGTAAACGTTATCTGTATCGACATGAATGCACACAGAGTCTGTGTCAGTCATGAGGAGTCTCATTTTATCACCTTATTTGCTTTTCAGTTTTATGTAGTACAATGTATATATCATCCATTTGTTTTATCTCTTGCACACTAAATCCACCAGAGATAGACATGGTTAGCCTGATCTTTTTTTCAGAGTCCCCGGCACCAAGTCATCATATAGTATTGTCCTCCTGGCAAAGAATATATCTTTTTGACATTTGAAAAAATGATTTTCACCTGGTGATTTTTTAAAAAACTGTTTTTCTTTTCCTCAGAGTTTCTATCTGTTTCCCCAAAGACTAAATTGTTCATGAGTTTAAATAAGTCTTTCTCAAAGTTATTAGCATCTTTTTGTCTCAAACTTGTATTGAGTATAATTGAAGCCAACGTTTCTGTTCAAATAAGACCACTCTGTGTATCTTGTTCAATTTCAAATCTAATTGCAGGCAAAGATTTAGATTTCTGTAATGTATCCAATATGTATCTTTGCTTTTCAATTGGCACAATAGTTTTCATACAGTTGGTCTAGTACCTTTGCAATCTGTTATCAATTTCTTTAGCAAAGGGGATAAATCATTTTCGTGTGGTACAAACTTTTCTGAAGCAAGTGAGTAATCCTTGAGAGGATCGTGTAATTGTGTTGGTATCTCCAAATCTACCTCTAAAATCCACTCTATGTTACTAACATCGGGTATATTTAACAAGTTTTTCTCTGCACATAAAATGTGTTCATCATTTCCCCATCTGATCTTATAGCCGGCATATATTGACTCACTGCCTAGCCTAATAAATTGCTTACAACAAATAAATTAGATATGACCTTGCCTTTGGCATTTCATTTTATCCATCACATTTTATTTTACATTCATCATCAATAGTAATTGTTATTGCCTTGACTTATCTATGCGGTATCAGGCTAATGCCACCTCTTATTCCACTTTCAATCGTCAGGAGCATGTCATAGTCGGTCAAAAGTTCAAGTGCAACACCTGATATTCTGAAACCGGCACCATGAGCTAAACCGGGTGCACTGTACTTGTGCGCTGGGTCAAGTATGTAGTGTTACATACATACATTCCTGAACTCCTCCAAAATTCAATTTATCATTAGCGTGTCTTGCTTGACGTAATAGTCAAGACGTTCATCTAATGTGTTCTATTTGAAGTGTGACATCACATCATGAACATACTGGTAATCATCATCTGATATCTTCGATTTATTTAAACTTGAACAAAACTTTACCTTTGGTGGTATAGCTGTTTTATTAAATCTGTCAAAGCTATCCATGTGTTCATATGAGTATAAATCTGTCAAAGCTATCCATGTGTTCATATGAGTATAAATCCTTTCTCAAATATGAAGGTAGCATGTCTCTAAAATGTTTCATAGTCTCAACGAAATTGTCATTACTTTAAATTTTTAGCCAGCTGTTCTAATAACTGCACCATGAACCTAAAGCTATATACAATTATCCTAGTTCTTTGTGAACCTATCAGCTATGAAATCTTAGATGAATGAAATGTGTTTTTAATCGTTGCTGGGTATGATTTTATCTCATAAGTTTTATCATTTTTCACAAGCGTCTTGATGCACTGATGACCGTAATAACCTGACAAGTTGTGAATCAATAGTGGGATGTATTTTGGGTATCTAAAATTCAAACTACAGCCTCTGTGTGCAGGACTTCTGTACTTGCCTGTTAAGTGAACGTAGTCACGCACTTTGTCTTTAAAGGATCAGTTTCGTGCACCTGCGGTGCTAAGTATTTCTCTCTCACATATATGACAAGAACTTGTTGATTTAAAATGTTTCTCGACTTCATGTATAAATACCATAAGTCTTGCATTTTTCAGTTTGGTGTAGACTAGTCTCGCTATCCTTCACAGACAGTTGTAAAAGACCTGTATGCAATTAGTACCTCTGTCAACTATTGTTCTGTGACATTTGTAAATTGAATTGAGGTACATACAGAAATATGACGGGATGTTCTTAGCTGTCTTTAACGTGCAGGATTGTGATGATGTTGATACATGTGTTTCATCCGTTTGAACCAGGATACTACCAAACCAAATATGGTACTTTCAGTTGATGATCATAATTACTGAATTTGACAACTGATTCCTTTTCAGGCATCATGTCTATGGAGTTGTCTATGCTGTAACATAGCCTTTTGTGATCTGGTGCATCGAACAAATTCAAGCATTTTTACATACGTATTTCTGCCCATGATGTTTGCTTATCCATGATGACACAAATCTGGAAAACTCTTTTATGCCAACGTAATGGTATTTTTCCATTCCGTCAAATAGAATCAACTTCTCAACATGCTTCTCTTTTTCCTTTCTAGTCACTCCAACTGCCCTAATGTATTTGTCTTCAACTACTTCTTACATATTTACGGAGATGCCATATTCTGGTTAAATATTTTATTCACTGTAATGTTATAGGGAATATGTCAAACCAATGACTGTAGCTAACCAAACTATACTTTGATGGTCAGTCTACGTGATCACTAGGTGTATCTAATACGCGTTCAACTGCATTGAAACAAAAACATCTGTCATCCGTATTTTTGTACGTTGACACAAGCTTTTCTACTTTTCACCCCATTCAGGTAAGTCAATATATGAGCTTTCTCTTATAGATTGAAACCTGTCTACATGCAATGTTTAATATTCATTAAATGTTAAACATTAAACATCCACCTCGTATTTTTGCTTATTTCCATAGAAAATTTCGTATGTAAATTGTAAAAAAAAAAAAAAAAGGTTCAGTTACATCTTCCATGTCACCTTTGTTCATTACCTTTGTAGGTTTGTAGGTCTAGTTCCATGATAAAATTTCCTGTATTCAAACTTCTCTCCCTCATGTGTGGGCCGTTTCATAAGTCTAATAGCTACGTCAATCTGAACTTTTATGAAACCAAAATGTTAACTTTTCCTTATCATGACTTTTTTCAGGTATGGTTTTGTGTCATTAAAAAATTGATATTAGTCTTGATTGTTACCACGCTAAAATGTGTACTTGTTTTTCACCCACTCGATGAAATATATCCGTTATTCACTCGTTTCAAGCAAATATTCCATTATTTTTTATTTTCAAATATGTTGCTACCTAAAGTTTGTGACACAGTGAAGTAGCAGATTTCTTACGGTAATGTCAGCTGTTTACCGTACATGTTCTGCTGTGTCATGTACACCTGCGCACAAAATTAGTTCCACATCACACAGATAAAAATGAACTGATATTTCCCGAATAACAAACTACAAGTTTCAAGGATAACGGATATTATTAATAAGAAAACAACCATAAGTGATTTATCAATGTGTAATTGTTTTTCTTATTAGCGCGCAAGAAAATATTTAAAAAGTTCAACCGAAGTGAAATTGACGAGACTCCATTTTTTAACATTCGAATCGGTGGTAACGGTAAATGAATGAAGCTGAATTTGGCTAAAATAACAAGAATATAGGATTATGTGAGAAACTTTGAAACATGTATACAGGATCTAGTGGATATTTCAAGTGTATTTTAGTTATTGTCAGTGCCACTTGAAATAATACGTCTCCATTTCCTCCGCGGTGAAGACACACTCCCGCTGCTCCTCGTATGTGTACCACTGACGTATTGGGCAGTCTGTGAAAGCGACTGAGTTTCACTTCTTTACTGAAGACGTACATGGACGTCGCCTTGAATAATTGCATTTGTGAAAATCCAGAGAATTCATATCCAGGAATTGATTGCCATTCTTTTGTATAGGAGTTGACGGTCACTGGTGCCAGTGGTGGGACTGTTTCACGTATGGCAGGCTGGAGGACGTATGCTAATGCAGGCGCGTTGGACAAAATGTTTGAAATATTTCTACTTTGGCCGGGGCTTAAGTTACTGTAGTTATTTAATGAGTTGATGTTTTTCTGTCCTGATATTTGAACTATTTGATTCGCTGGAATTCCTTCATCACTGAGCTTCTCGATGAGGTGTTTCCGAACACTATACATAGAAAGTGTAAATTGTAAACAGTATATTTACATATATGTAAGTGGTATGTACATGCAGGTGTTCATAGCTTACAGTAGTTTTACATTTTTCTTTACTTACTTCCACAGTTGTACCAGAGTACATGCTACAATACAGAAAAACTGCATTATTACTGTATTTGTTAACTTATTAGAACTGTCTTGCTTCATATTATGCTCAGGTTCAGATGAGAATTTCAGATTAGGAAAAGTTATCTATGATATTTTGAATTCAACAGGATCACTTGAATGAGATTGCATCTATTTAAATGTGATGAAATTTACATGTGATAAATAAGTATTTAGAATTTACCTGTAAGGAGTTATACGCTTTTCAGTAGGAGAGAGATCTGTATCAGTCATCATTTGCTCATGATCCCATATTACTTGTTGATCCTCGTGGATGTCTTTTTGTACCAGCCCTGTCCAGGTTTGCGGTTTGCCACATTTATTGAGAGGAAAAAGAGGCTCTCAGTGCCATTCATCCCTGCAGGTCGATTGTGTCTATAACGTTTGTAAAGACCTACAGGGTCTTTCTGAGGGATTTCAGGTATGGCATATGCTCTTGGTGTTTTTAGTCTTAAAATAGAATTAATGACTTTATCAGATCTTATTCACTTGTACACATCTAGGATCATTCGTCTTAATGACAAATTAAAAACTTGATCGGTTCAAGGTTTACTTATTAAGATTATGATACATAATTTTTTTTTCTTCAGATCTCTTCAACTCGTTCACTTTATACAAGGATAATGAACTGAAACCTATGCTTGCTAACTTGAGTTTTTTGGGGTACTTTGCTATTTGATTTGAAGTATACCAGGAACTCAATAACCAGCATAGTGTTTAATGTGCATGCCAATGAGTTTTGACAATTCTTGTTACGTCAGAGTGACCGAAGAAAATAGAAGGTTATTTTTTTCTTCAAGGAGGTAAAACTTGTCAAACTGGCTTTCTTTCTACACTAAGCAAAAGTCCAGAAATGTATGACAATCTTTTTACATCATGCATTTATTCATGATGATTCTATGTTTTAATTATTTCAACATTATTCAAAGTATTTGCAATGATCCAGCACATTCATTACTTTATATTTCTTTCATTAACTCCGGTTCTTGTTTTTGTCTGTCTTTCAGTATTATACACAATATACTCCTGGTTGCTGTCATCTACTTGCAGGGAGATGTCACCCCACTGCAGGTTGTGTGTTTCCTTTCCTGTCCGCATTTCAAAATGCATGGTGGAGATGAACCACATTGAATGTAAAAGAGCAGTCGAATTGTCAGCACCCAGAGTCTTAGCCTCATACATCTTCTGTAGGTCCTGGTCAGAAATTGGGTCTGATGCCTTCGGTTTGTTGCCTTTTTCCAACTTGTTTAGATCCTTCTGCTTCATTTTTAAAACAGATCTACTCTTGTCAAATTGAATGTCATTTATTATGGAAACACCATACGACTTTGTGCGTCGATAGCGATCAAATCATAACTCTGGTTCAAACTCATCACCTTCTTTTTTCCTGACAGATAAGATGAAATGAGAAATGTGTTGGTTTAAATCTGATGGTGAAATAAACTCTGGGAATCTTTGTTCCCCTTCACTTTGGAGAAAAGCCGTGATCAATTTAAAGTCGCTTTCAGTTTTTTTTTCTTGGTGCTCATATTTGCCTGTTTTTCCAAGAAGGCATCCACATCTTCAGAAGTCACTTTCTTAAATCCGTCACATTGAAAGAAATGTTTTGGCTGTATCATATGAAAATCAGTTTCTTGAAGAATTTCATCATCACTTGTTACATCTGACAGTAATAGTTCTACTGCAATTTCATCAGTACTCAGTTCTTCCCGACAGGTCAATGACATGCACTTCAGGAAAAAGTAGTCCACTGGCAGAAAATGAAGGGGAGGTAAGTATGTTTTGTCCAAACACAGTAGTTCCTGTAGTGAACAAATATTTTTATTTTTTCACTACAGTGAAATATCCATATTATTTAACTTAGAAATTCCAGCAATTCACTGCTTAGCATAAAATAAAATGCTTGTGTCCCTAAGGGAAAACCTCGCCTCCGGTGGCTATGTAAACCTACTAAAACAAATGAATGAGCCGTATACTAAGAGCAAACTCTTGTTTTTAGTATGTTTACAACATCGCCGGAGGCGAGGTTTTCCCTTAGGGACAAAAGCATTGTATTTCTCTCTATTTTTGCCTATAAGTCTTCCGTCATGTTTTGAATGTATATGTCATTTGCCTGTTGAAATATTGTGTATTTGTTTTAGCATACAGGTGGAAACATATGGCCAGAGCACATACACACATAAATTCGTAACCATCACACTCTGCAAGGGAGTAAAAACAAAAAAAAAAACCTCTTCTGATCTACCCCAGTCAATCTGCTTTCTAAATTAGCAGCCTAATTATCGCTAACTCGCTAACATCGAGTATTTAACCCACAATTCGCATTTTGTCATCTCCATTTAATGCAGCAGTAAGATTTCAATGTCACGATTGAATGGTTTGCCTCAGTAGTAAGGGAGTTCTGGACCGCCTCACTGATAATCCAGTAGGAAGGAAAGTGGTCCAGCGATGACGGCCAATTTATGTACCGGTGGGTTGTCATCTCTTGGCAACACTTTGGAGACATAAAAATGGCCAGTGACATTAATAAAGTCAGGCACAGGTACCTGGACGACCGGGTCTTTTGCATTGAAACATAATGCGTATAAAACTCTCTTGACAGTCCGACTAAGTCGAGCGATTGGCGGTCTCTGCTAGTTTTTTCTGATCCAAACATTATTATTTTCTCTTGAGTCGGGTTCAAAAAAGTAAATCCATGTTTCATCACCGGTGACAATCTCATTCATACGTCTCTGGTCACTATTTTCATATTTGGCGAGTAGCTGTTTGGCGATTTCAACCTGAGTCTGCTTTTGCTTAGCCGTCAGCAAATACGGGACTCATCTTGCACAAACTTTTCTGAGCTTCAAATGAATCTTCAGTATATTAAAAACAGTTGACTAATTAATGCCCCTGATGATAGAAATATCTTCCACTGTGTATTAAGCATCTTCATCTATTGCCCTCTTCACAGCAGCCAGTTTCCGCTCACCCATCGCCGACAACAGTCTTCCAGAACGTGGGTTATCTTCCATGGATTTGTGGCCATCTTTAAAACGATGAAACCACTTTAAAATTGTAAGATATGACAGAGAATTACGCCCGTAAACTTTATTCAAGTCGGCCTTAATATCGGTCAGAGAGTACTATAAGAGCTTCCGTATTTTAAAGTATGTTCCGTAGCAGAATTGTTCCTTTTCTCTGAAAATTTTACGTTACCGTCATTTACTTATGTTACGTCATACACATATATCTGCAGTTGTCCAGAGTGCTCCACGTGCAGCTGCATATAATTTTACAGAACGTTATTTTGTCGATCGATTGGCATTAAATTTATTGACAGGTTCAAAGAAACAGAAAAGTTATAACAAAATATTCAGAACTTTTCAAAATAGCCCTCTTAGATGCAGTTCTGCGTGAGTTAAAACAAAGCACGAAAACATGCATTTAGCAAAAGATGTTAAACTAAACGTCTAGTTTCCAATCCCACGTGCATGTTCCTTGCATTAAAAATGGTTATGGGCATCACAATTTTACTTTTGAAACATAGCATTCTTTCATCTAATTGAAGTGTGTTATCTAATGATTTTTTTAAAGTAATGTTACTGTCATTAAATTTAAACGTTTCGGTTCAACTGTGTCTCTTAACACCGATGGAAGCGCGGTTAGCAGTAGTTATAAACTTATAGTTAGAACCTTATTCAACCAGCAAGAAAAAAATAAGTGACGATTGTTAAAAGCTTGTATGCAGTGAGGAAGCGACAATTTACCACTATCTGAGGAGTATACCCAAGCTGTCGCTGTTCCGATATCTCAGTGATAAGAACCATGCGTACGGGTTGATATACGTTTTTCTATCTGTAGAATGGATTATAACTATCAATCAATAGGTAGGTCGGTATACTGGTCTCGTTGTTCTGCCTGAATGTATATTGTAAATTTTATCCCAAGAGAGTGTAAATGTAAAATGGATGAAGAAAGTTATATTTCTGCAATCGTGATAATCAGCTACTGTATTATGACTGTCTGATCGCGAACGCAATAAAATAGATAATTGCACAACGCAGTGCTTGTGTGCATTCCAAGAAGCTTGGAACCTAGCTACTCTAATCAAAATTTGAATGAAACATAGGGTAGAAGTGTTCGATATACGCTTATCTAATAGCTATTTTTGTGCCTGATAAAAATAAAAATAAAAACAACTGTAACTAGTTTGTAAAAAGGTCAAATGGGGCCACGGAACTGATAATATATTAGTTGCCCAACGTCATTCTTTCCATTAAGTATGCATAACTTTATCCCTGAGGTACATAATATTCGTGTATACAGAAAGTTTGGATGAAAATAAGTAACTCTGTTCTCGAAGTTGTCCAACATTGTGAGCATGGGTGACCATGTATATGCTACTTAACGCTCACTTGGTGAATACATTGCACAGAGCTAAACTATCCACAGAAAGGTGACGTTGTTGGAATACAAATCCATAGATCTGGAAGCGAAAAGAAGGAGATAAAATCTTTTATTTAGAGGGTTACCAGAGTCAACGAGGGAAAATTGTATTGACTTAATTAAAGATTTTCTTGTTTCTCAGTTTGACTTCGACCCTGATGACATTTATATACACCGCGCACATTGTGTGGGTAAAAGGTACATGTCACGTGATTCTACTCGCAACGACAAGGATATAATCATTCTATAATTGCTGCGTTCGGGGATTATCAGGACACCTAATTGATCCTGAATAGTGCGAAGAATCTTGTTGTCAAGTCAGTACAGATTCATAGGGACCATCACAATGAGATCATCGAAGCTAGGACAATGTTACGGCCAAGGTATAAGGTAGCCAAGAGGAACGGTAAACTTGCCTCTGTTGGATTCCCAGCTAAACTGATTGTTAATGGAAGGCTAGTGCGCGACATGTTCCCATACTGGAACGAAGTGATGAATGATAGCCGCTGCAAGTTTGGTGGTTTGGATCTCGAGAATGACGCTAATGATGCTGAAGAAACAGGGAGTGTTTTACACTGACCACCACCGGCTGTTCACCAGGACGGTTCAGCAAAGGGCGATCTAGTTGCCTCTACTCAGCAATATAGTGATTCGGATTATGTTCTCAGAGGTAATACAAACCGTTTTGCTGCGTTGGATCTCGATCTTGACACAACTATTGGACCAGACCAGGATATGGACGATGAGCGGACAACAGACACTGAGCCTATCAATGATTCAGAGTGGCCTGCTTTATCGAAATCTCAAGGAGCTCAGCAGAGAACCAGCAGTAATAATACCTCTGCAACTCCGAGAGTGATGAACCATGGACACAAACGTGTGGTATATATCTTGGATAATGACAAAGGACCAGATTCTATTAAGAAACAGACAATTCAGTCCACGCATTCGATTTTTGGACAAACGAAAAAACACGCTTTAAATACGCGTATATCTTCACAGACGGTACCTGGTCAGAATGTCCCAAATGACCTTAATGAGAGACAGAACACTGGAAAAGATACGAGGTTTCCACCAAGGCCACAGGAAACATGATGACGGACATCACAAAGGCAATTACATTAGGAAAGAGGACAAGACCTTATCACGTATCATTCTGTTCAATATACAAGGACTCTCAACTAAATCCCTCAAAAATATAGAACTAAAAGAATTTAAAATATTTTTTCAAAATAATGATATAATTATTTTACTGAAACTTTGACAAATGAACTTTCAGAAGTGTCTGTTGCAAATTTTAGCGTTTTTGCATTGCATCAAGTTCAAAGAAAAAAGTTAGCTAAAATGGATTCTGAATGATTACTATTTTATATCAGGAATTCGATTGCAGAATGCATAGAACTAATTTATCCCGATTCTGATGATTTTTTTATGTGTTAAGTTAAGATCTAATTTTGTATTAAAACAAATGATACAAGATACAAGATAAATATATTGCGGTTCCCGAAGGCTCAGGTCGTCAAGACATGATTGATATTAATGTATTTGAATATTTGAAAGACTAAATGAGCACATAATATATATTGATAGTTCAACGAACAGCAGGTGCTTGTATTATTATGCGGGGACTTTAACGCAAGGACTAACACAGTGCTCGATTTTGTAGCAGACGATAACAAGTTTACAGGTAAACCGTTATCAGAAGACAACATGCCTGATAATTTAATGCACTGAACTTCACGGTGAAGTAAAACGCATGGGGTCAAGCACTTTTAGAGCTCTTTAAGAAAACATCACTTAGAATATCTAATCGGGCGAGTGTGCCAGGATTCAAGTATAGGTGAATTTACTGTTGTGAACTCGAAAGGTAGAAGTGTAGTCGATTATGTATCATGTAATAAGTCACTGTTCCCTTAGTTTAATTCTTTTCTTGTAAGCCTACCGAGTTATTATTTTTATCATTGTGCTATAAATTTTATTAAGAAAGTAAATAATTATTTTTGTAATATTAATACTTCTTACAATTGCACTAGTACTTTTGATTCAAAATATACTTGGAAGTATGGTGCAATTAATGAATTTATTGATAAATTAAACTCTCCATCAGTAAGAGAGAATTTCGAAAAAATGTCTGATATTAATCTAGATTAAAAAAAACTAGTAATGAATCCATTACGGAATTTTCAGAGGTAATTAGTTCCGTAGTAAATGCTCTATTTCGAAAACCTCAAATGCTTGAACATATGTATGAGCATAGACATTCGATTTCGAGTTCATATTGGTATGATGTTGAATGTAAAAGTAATGAAGAGAATTTTAAAACTGTCGAAATGTATACAGAAAAAAATGAATCAGAATAAAATAGAAAACGTTTAGCCGAGAGGTGCTCAACCTATAAGGCACATATTAAAATATGTCGAGGAAGATTTATAGATGGCCGAACAAAGAAACTACCAGTAGCTCGCAAGCGGAATGTTAAGGACTATTAGTAGCTTTCGAAGGGATGTGTTACTAAACAAATACCACAAATACCCGCTATATCGATAACTGAATTTAAAGCTTTTTTAAGTGTGTCAGTATGCCTGATGATCTACTTTTTAAGTGTGTCAGTATGCCTGATGATCTACTTTTTTAAGTTTGTCAGTATGCCTGATGATCTACTTTTTAAGTGTGTCAGTATGCCTGACGATCTACTTTTTAAGTGTGTCAGTATGCCTGATGATCTACTTTTTAAGTGTGTCAGTATGCCTGATGATCTACTTTTTTAAGTGTGTCAGTATGCCTGATGATCTACTTTTTAAGTGTGTCAGTATGCCTGATGATCTACTTTTGAAGTGTGTCAGTATGCCTGATGATCTACTTTTTTAAGTGTCTCAGTATGCCTGATGATCTACTTTTGAAGTGTGTCAGTATGCCTGATGATCTACTTTTTAAGTGTGTCAGTATGCCTGATGATCTACTTTTAAGTGCAGATGATGAAGGAATAGATTTATATATTGATTGTGTACAAGGTGACTTACAAATTTTGTTTCATTAATTAAAAATTGCTATTTCGATAGGAAAATTGAAAAGAGCAATCAAAGAGTTAAAGAATGGTAAAAGCAATGGCCCTGATAATCTATTTATATTAAGTTTTGGTATATGGCAAGGATGTTCTAGAGCCATGAATCAGAAGTATGGGAATTAATGGAATGAAATGTTGAACGGTTATTTTTGCACAATTCTTCTTAGGGTTAACAAAATCTACTCAAAATAATTTTGTATTTGGTGAATTGGGAAGGACACCTTTACAGATGAATAGATATTACAACATTCTTAACTACTGGATTAAGCTTATCTCCTCGGATAATTAATATATATATATATATATATATATATATATATATATATATATATATATATATATATAATGTACAACTTAATGCTTACTGACATAGAAAGCCGTCCTGGAAAGAAACATTGGGCATCGTTAATCCGGGATTTATTAAATATTCTTGGTCTGGGGGAAGTGTGGATAAATCAAGCTGTTGGGAACATAAAGGTTTTCTTATCTTTGGTCAAACAACGTCTAACTGACCAGATTATCAAAATTGGCAATCTAGAATCAGAGAATCTTCAAGAGCTAGACTATAGAGAAATTTGTCATCACATTTTGGCTATAAGGAGTATTTGGATATAGTAACAGAGACAAAATGTAGAAAATCCCTTTCAAAAATAAGAATGTCTGCCCTTACTTTACATATTAAATAAGGAAGATGGAAGAGACCACAATCTACCCCACTAAATGAAATGACATATTTTTGGCAATGGACTGGAAGATGAGTATCACTTTGTATTAGAATGCTAATGTTATTTGCAGCTTGGAAAGAAGTATGAAAACTCTTATTTTTGGAAAGGCCAGAATATGTTGAAATTTATTAAATTATTAAATTCCACGAAATCAGCTGAGGTTAGAAATCTGGGAAATTATATCCACTGAGCACTAATTCACGTAATAATATGATGAATACTACTTAAAATGACATGAAATTACATGATTTAATTAATTTGTTCAGGGTTGAGCCAGTCGTATAGACCCGGACTATTCATTTTCGAAGTCAGGCAAGTACAATTTTCCAAGTCGCTTGTCCGAGACAAATGCTTTTTTCCTGTTTTAAAAAAAGTCGGGCAAGTGCTTATTTTCATACCATAATCACTTATCTACCTTCATCTGGCCATTCATGCCCTCCGGGCGTACCGAATGCTTGATTCTACCCCTCTCCGTGTATTTATTTACATCCTCTATCACACCTGCCAGTGGTCATTGATGCATGTGCACACGTTCTATTACCGCTTAACTGCATATTGCACTAAGCGACCAAAATTATTGGCCAATCATTGATAGAACTAAGTCTCTTGCCCTGAATCTGTTCTTATATTTAGCACCAAGTTCAACAGCATTCTTTTCCTGGAGTGCACACAGAGTTTTCATATCAGAAAATGGTTTTCTATAACAGGCGAGATTGCCTGTGTTAACGAGAACTCTCATTTTTTTCATGTGACTAAATGTGACTGAAATGAAAATTGATATTAGCTGGTATGATTAATTAAACAATATTTTTAACGGTTTCATTGTATTGTGTAAACAAGATCCGCACGAACGACTCACGCTTTCATTTCAATCCAGCGAGTCAACCCAATCAAACGAATGAAAAGTACTTCACCGACATGAGTGTCAGTTCCCTTTATGAACTGATTAAATGGCAGTGACGATTCTTTAATATCTGATTTTTTATACAGAGGATTAACTTCCACGTCCGATATTGCGTTTGAAGCAAAACAACTATGCTAATTAAGGAGCTGTCTCTGTTCATATTTAAGGACAAAATGTATGTTTTGATCGCTTTAGAGGTAGTTGTCAATCAAGGTGATATTTACTATGTGGGTAAAATGAATTTACTAAAGTATTTTCTCAAGGAAGTTATTAAGGAAGATTCAAAGAGCGAAATTTCTTGTGAAAGTAGAGGGGCAAAACGTAAGACTGCCACTGAGTGTGAGGTAACTATTTTTCCAAAGAGACATAAGCCAGACTCTGTGGCAACAAAACATGTCAAATACGACACTACTAAGAAACTGATAAATTTTTATCTGCATTAGGTTGATAGTTATCCCTTGCTTGAATTCACTGACTCAGAAGGAAAAATGTTTTGCAGTTATTGCAAACAATATTCCAAACTGGCACAGGTTGGAAATTCAACCAGTGTATTTGTCAAATTCAGGATTGAACCAACCAAGTCTCATGACAATTGTGGGCATCACAAGGCCTGTTGCAGCACAGTATATGCATGCACTAGCCAACATGTGCAGAAAATCCCTGAGGTTATAGTTGCTAACACTACACTAGGAAAGGCCCTTTCAGAACTAAATGTGACTGAAATGAAGAAAATGAGAGTTCTCGTTAACACAGGCAATCTCGCCTGTTATAGAAAACCATTTTCTGATATGAAAATTATTTTTGCACTCCAGGAGAAGAATGCTGTTGAACTTGGTGCTAATTATAAGAACAGATTCAGGGCAAGAGACTTCGTTCTATCAATGGATCAAGTCTTAAGAGAAGAAGTTAGAGAAAGTCTGAATTTCAGTAAATTCCTTTCCATTTATCCTGATGGAAGTACTGATGCTACCGCATCAGAGCAAAAACTAGTGCATATAAGATACATGGACAGTGGAAAACTGAAAACCTCTGATGTAACAAAATGTATAATATCAACCTATGTTTTTCAAAAATTTAATTCATTTCAGAAATAAATATGTTGTACATTATTTCGTTTATTCTTTCTATGGATTAAAGTGTATACATTTCATCATATCTTTACAAGTGATTAAAATTTTGGGACAAGTGAAAAGGTAGGTGGGACAAGTACATTTTCTGAAACCACTTGTCCTGGACAAGTGGATGAAAAAAAAAGTTCTCAGCCCTGTTGTTTGTTAATTCTTATTATTTTGTTCTTACGTTCACTGTTTCTTTGATCTCATCTCCATTTCATTGTTTAATACATACATTACTTTCTATCATATCTTTGTAGATGCACCATTGAGAGCCCCATTTATGGGTCAATAAAGAATTGAATTGAATTATAGGGTACAGGTTAACTCAATGTTTGATTTGTACGTAACAACATAAATGATTGAATGATGGATTTTTACCCGGTAATACAGAGACAAGGTTGCTAACTGAGCAATATGACACTGGTACTTTAGTCACAGATTCACCACTCTAGGTGAAGCAACACAAAAACATTCTGATTGCTAAGATACATTTATTCACACTTGATTTCTATTCAGTCATGCCACAATCCCTTCCTCATGACTTCCACAAGCATTTTTAGTTTCCTTCACAAGATCACTGACTGGTGACCAATGATCACATTAATTGTGATTATTAAGTTCACACTAAACAGGCTCTCAATAGCTTTCTGGTTCAGATTTCTTCTTGAATCATTTTATTTTAGCAACGAATGGAGAATGTCTTCTGTGTATCAGCATTAAAATGTGGCAAGTACAAAACAACCATGCTCAGCCTGCAAGAAAGTTCAAACTTCAGGTTTTCTGTGACTGGGTTTTTAAAGGTTGCTGACTGCTCTTCAATGCTCATTCCAGCTAAGTTTATCCTGAGGAGAAATTTTCTGAGTTGGACCAATATGTATTCCCGAGTTTCATATTTCTTAGCCAGTGTTTTTTTTTGTTTTTGTTTTTTTGTTTTTTTTAGCATTGTGAGAAAGCTTATGTTGTGGCATTTTGACATGAACTGAACTAAAACATATCAACTTCCATTAAATATTCCTCTAAAAACATCTTGAGCAACGCATGAACAATTAAACAATACAAATAATCAAGGGTCAGCAGATTTTTATTAAAAGACTTGAAATCCATCATGGACTACTTTGGATCCCTTTATTAATTATAACACCTCATAAAACATCCCGCATTTGGACCTAAACTCTCCAGATTACAAACAGTAAGGTAATCAATTAACAGCTTGCTGTGTGCACGTGTTAGCCTTCGTAATATGATTACCACAGATCATTGCACCGGTATAACATTTCCAGTCCCCAGTAGACTGGTTCCCATTGGGTTCTGTAATGTGGGGATAGACCGCACAAATATACCGATTCTTTTGTCCTAAATAAAATAAATAATAATAATAATAATAATAATAATAATCTTTTATTTTTCAAAAGAATAGATTTCAACTATAAAACGGTATATGTGGCAGACGGCCTTTTAAAACGGTATGTTTGTTCTACCGCTGATAGAATCACATGTTGATGAGCAATCAAACAAACGCCGATATTTGATTCAAAAGTTAATCCAGTCAAGTCATAATTTATTCCCTCTTACTCTATCGTAAAAGTCAAACAAAATCTCAAAACAATCTAACATTGATTCAGTTATGCCCACCTAAGAGTGACATCAGTGATCTGTTAGTTCGGTCCAGTTCATATTGATTTTGTATATAGGCCGATACGGTGTAAACAGTAGTCTAGCAAATGTCGATAACTGGCGCATATAGTCAATTTGTTATGGACAGCGTACACTCAATAGGAAATAATGCCAGAGGCGAATCAATGGTAATTAAGACATGCTCCGGCCCAATCGTGCGTCATAAAAAAATGCACAGGTTGGAATTTCCATGCGTCAGAAATGGGTCATATTTAAATTGCACGCGTCAAAACCCGAGGGTATGGGTCTATTGAGAATCTTGTGCCATATGTCTTTTATGGCGACGAGGTCTGCGGAAAAATTTGGTGCCTTTGCAACCTCCATTCTATCTTTATGTTTTTGTTTACTATTTTGAGTAAAGTTGGTATATATTTTCAAGAATTTTTTTCAAGTATATATTTTGAAGCGATTCAATGATAAAAGTTGCAAAAAGTATGAAAATAAAATAAAAAATGTTCGATATATCGCATAGCCAAAAATATTTTTTTAACCTGATATATGGCTTTAATCAGCAGTTTATTTCTCAATGCTACTAACTTCTGGTTGCTTAACAAAAAGAATAGAGAACGATTTGTTGGTACAGTCAAAGACTGATTATCATGGCTAATTGGAGACACCAATTTTGTCTTAATAAATGATCATCTAGATAAATGAAAATGATATGAAGAACCAATTTTTGGTATAGAGGATATTCAGCTAGATACAGGTCCAGAAAATTGGTATATGTATAATCAATTTTGTACTGTAGTATATTACAAAATAATACTTGTTAAGATCGTTTAATATTACTGACCACACTTTGCATATTAATAATTTTTTTGAGAAAAGAAACATACGCTTAATTTTTCTTTCCATTCAGTAGCATAGCAAGAAATTCTGCCACTCCCCCCAATTACCTTTCACATCTTTGATTGAAATTATGGGCCTCCAATTGGCGTGCTCCCCCCTTGCAGTTGCGGGAGTTGCTTGGACGGTTCCCATTCCATATTATTTGCTGATACTTTACCCAGATATACATCATAGCTAGGCAGTGTGTCATGTACCACAGTCATGCCACCTACCTCAGCAGTCAAGGTCGCTGCAAGGGAAGATGTAACACTACGACCTGTTTCTGTGTGTGATGTTTTGTCTTAGTCTGATCTGTATTTTTTGGAACAACAAGAGATATGATGATGTAAACTTTACACTTTTCTTTATAACCAGAAAGTGTGCGACACATACTTGATTGTCAGGTCTCAAGTTTAAAGGTCAAATCATGGCAAGGTGTTGTAAGACTTGTACCAGGTTTGGTACCCTTGTTATTACCCTTCTTATAACTGGTCTGAATATTGAAAACAGTTACTAGGTATCCAGTTCTTATATTTTATTTACCGTAATAAATATGAATGAATTTGAATATTTATTCTTATTGATGTTATTGAAGACCTTCATGATGTTGATTTAGAGCAAGAAGAAGAAGAAAGAGATGAGAAAAGTGATGGCCATAATTCACATGGTAATTTATTACATTTGATGACCCTGAAGCTTAGAACAGAAATGAATTGAAGTGTTATGCTTCAAAAACCTACCAGACACGATCTCTCAAAACCACCACTGATTGGAATTTACTAGTTATGTGGTTTCTGAAGACCACTAATTTAAAGGCCCCACTTAAATGATGATCCATCTTGGGAAAACAAGAAGGCCCTTTGTTTTGGTCCACAAATAAACTATGTCCACTTTTGTCAAATCAACACTTACGATGCAGCTTGAAATGACATGATTATGATGTAAGTTCTTACCAAAGTGTATTGTGATGCTACAAACTCATGGAGAGATTGGACATACATTGACGTCACTTGTTACCAATGTGTATAGTTACAGTACTATCAACTCAGGGAGAGATTGATCATCAATTCCTGTAACATGTTACCCATGTGTATCGTAGTGCTACAAACTATGTGAGATCAGATATAAACTGATGTCACTTGCTACCAGTGTGTATTGTAGTGCTGTGAAGTGCAATGTTTGAGAAATTAATGTGAATCTTGTAATCGTCACGTTCTGTGGTGAAGACCTGGGTGTATATTATGCTTGTATAAGTATGGATGACACCACAGGTAGCTGTTTATCAGAAACTGCTGTTAGAGCAGATTAGTATGTTACAATAATAATGTTTCTCAAGAGTGAACTTAACAAACTAATTTTAATGTTTCCTATTACACAAATCGGTCTCTTTACATTGCTTACACAGTAAGCAGTTTAAGAGTTCATATTTTAAAGTTGTATTATTATGAGGTGAATGTGACACCTCAAATTAAAAGGGAATATTTATTAATAGGGTAAAGCAGCAAGTCAGCATCCAATGTGAAAGTAAACAAGAGAATGTTGAAAGACACCTTGGAAAGTTTCTGAGAATAACGTCACTTCCAGGGAAAGCAACAGGTGGAAAGGCCAAGAAGAAAGAGTCTATCCTGGCAAGGTGCCTTTGGAACCAAATTAAATTCTACATAAAAACTTCAAAACCAAAACGGACATTAAAAACTTAAAGACTAGAACCTTGAATGTTGAGAACTCATAGTAAATAATCAGTGTTGAGATCTGACTATCTTCAAGAGGTGAAATAGCTTTTGTTTATATAACGCCTGCATAATAATATTTTAAAAACACACGTTTTTTCAGGTGAAATTTATACTGTATTGGTAGGATTTTAAAGATGTCTTTTTTGTGATTACAATTTGTTCTTAAATTTCAGTGTAGCCATTAGATTCATTTGCATTTTCAGGTCATGAAAGTTTAACTGATGTTCAGATTTGTAGTTTCTGATAGTTGTTCTTTTTCATTTTTGTTAACAAATATTGTTGTCGGGCATTGGTTTCAAAAGTATAAATTTGGATGTTTCCATTGTCAAAAATATTTGAGCATTGTCTCTGAAGCCACGAATACTTAATTTTAATTATTCATTGCTATTTCTCAACATGCTGTTTACATGTTGCTTCTTAGTTAAAATGTATGATATTCCAGAATATATTTTTCATACTAGCTTTAAGAAAGTTTGATTTATGAATGATTTATATATCCATACAACATTGATACATATTGGTTTGGAAAGAAATATATACAGGATATTTTCTTATTTTACATTAATATCTGGTATATTTCTCATTGTTGGTACAAAAATGTGATATTTTTAATGAGTGGCAAAGCCACGAGTTAAATGACATAATTTTGTACCACAAGATGAAATAAATCTGGTATTTATGCAGGGAAAAAAGTATCTTTTTATTATATACCAAGCTTGCTTCTGAATCGAAGCTTTAAAGATTAAAATCACTCCTTAGCACATATCCCCCATCCTTTTTTGTAAGTTCATCTGAATTTCAATCGCATTTATTGGTTGATCATGAAAATGAAAAGATATATATATATATATATATATATATATATATATATATATATATATATATATATATATATATATATATATATGTGTGTGTGTGTGTGTGTATCAGCGATTTGAGAGGACTGTAGGCTTGAAATGACCTAATCTGGTGCAGTAAATTAAATGTTTGACATTTTGTAAATTATTTTACCCTATCTGATTGCAAAAGCAAGTTAAATTGAGCAATGCAGCACACAGGATTTTTCAGATGATTGTCAAGTTTTTAACGGGACAGTAAAGAAGAATATGGTGGCGGGTCAAATATGTATGGCAAAAAATAATTTCCATGTTTGAAAGACAATGCGGTTTCTTTTTACTGCTCATGCCCACAAAATATTCATTTTATTTTGCTGCAAGTATAACTTCTATAGGTACACATAATCAAGTGTCACATGGCAATGTGAGAAATATTGTATTTTCAACTGTTAAACTATAAGGATATATTTTTCACATGTGAAAATATAGGAACTAAAAAAATATGAAAAAATATCCCAGCAATAATTTTCTATATTTCACACTTAGGCATATAATAAACAGCAGTTTTTAAAGTGAAAGTTTCCTTGGGGAAAATGAAATGATGGATGTAATATTCTTGCACAGCCCGACACTAAGTACAGTCAGATTTCATTATTCCAACTTAAGTTTGCCTGCATTTTATAAAAGAAAAACTTATTCAGCATCTTTCAAATATAAACTGTTAATCCAGCAGTTGGGTTTATCAGACATTTAAAATGTCATTCAATGAGATAGGATCTAATGAATATTCTTAACTTGTATTTTTAGCAGTTGTTTGTCATCTGAGTGCAAAGTACATGACATAGTTTGTTCAGAAGACCACTGCCTACTTCTCATTTTTGACAGTTTTTTTGTTGTTGTTGCATCGTTTGGACTTGAAAGCAGCTAGTTAGCATTATAATACATCAAGGAGGATCAAATTATTTTCATTCACTTGTCCAGGACTAGTGGTTTCAGAAAATTCACTTGTCCCACTTACCTTTTCACTTGTCCCAACATTTCAATAACTTGACTAGATTTGATTAGATGTATACACTTTAGTCCATAGAAAGAACAAAATAAATAATGTATAACATATTTGTTTCCTGATTGTCAAGGTATCTTACATACACTATATTTTGCTTTTATACAATAGCATCAGTACTTACATCAGCAAGAACGGAAAAGAATTTACTGGAATTCAGACTTTCCCCCAACTTCATCTCTCAAGACTGTATTAAATGACAGACCAAAAGTCTGATGACCCAATTCTGTTCTTGTAATTAACACCAAGTTCAACGCCATTCTTCTGGCTTGTACACAGCATTTCCATATCAGACAATGGTTTTCCATAACGGGGTAGGATGTACCTTGCGATAAAGAGAGCCGTCATTTTTTCTTTCTCCAATTCATTCATATTTAGTTTTAAAATGTCCTTTTCTAGTGGAGTGTCAGCAAATTTAACTTCAGGGATTTTCTGTACATGCTGGCTAGTGTCATGTATATACTATGGTGCACATGCTTTATGAGGTCCAGAGCTGTAATGAGACTGAGACTTGACTGGTTCCTTCCTGAATTTGTTATTTCTATTGACAAACACACAGGTTGAATTTCCAACCTGTGCCGGTTTGGGATATTTTTTGCAATAACTGCCAAACATCTTTCCTTCAATGATTCAAACCAGGGATAATTATCAATCCAATGTGACCAAACATTTCTCTGTCTCATTGGTGTCGTATTTTACATGTTTTGCTGCCACAAAGTCTAGCTTATGTTCGTTTGGAGGAGAAATAGTTACCTCCGACTCAGTAGCATCCTTATGTTTTAGCCTTCCACTTGCACATGAATGTTCCTCCTCCGAATTTCCCCTATAACCTTCCTAAAAAAAATAATTAAGTCAACTCATTTTATATACATTGCGGTTTAAATATAAACCCAGACAGCTCCTTAATTAGCGTAATCGCTTCGCTTCAGATGGAACATCGCACGTGGAAGCTGATCCTCTATATAATCAATTAAAAATTAAAGATTCCTTACTGTCATTTAATCAGTTCATAATGGAAACCGACACTAATGTTGGTAAAGTGCCTTTTATTAATTTAATTGCATTGACTTACTGAATTGAAATCAAAGGGTGATCCACTCGTCATTATCATATATATTATGATATAAGTTGAGTAAACACAATACCACAAAACCGTTTAAAACACTGCTAATTAATCATACCTGATTTGTTTTGTTTGAAGTGTTCTGATTGGATGATAATTCGCTTGCTCAACCCAATATGCATTCAAGCGGCAATACAACGTGCACATATGCAACAGGTATAAATGACCGCTTACTGTAGTATCACAGGATATCGACGTAAATGGCCGAATGGCCGAACACGTCGTTAATCCAACGAACGAACGAACGAACGAACCTCGGGGGGGGGGGCATGAATGACCATATATTTTTGTCCGACTTCGAAAATGAATAGTCTGGGACGTCGAACTATAGGATTTGATCAGACCTGTACAGATACATTAAATACAATTTTGAATGCTCGTTTCTCTGCATATGTAGAAGACCTGATGAGTTTTCACACCATTAAGTAATTTATTTTAAGATTTGGCATAATTTCTTTGCACTCTGAAAACTTGGACGTTTTTGGATAAAGTCATTTCCAAATTTAAAATACGTTTAAACTAGGCAAATTAAATTTTGTAGGCTTCTTGATCTTCCCTCAAGAAAAAGACAATTTGACTTCATATCCAATTTGAAAGGAACTGCCTTGTCTTCTTACATGTATAATGCAAATTATTTCATGGATAGAATTAAAGATATTGAGATAGGTCATTTTGACGTCTTCGTGCAACAATGCAATATTATTGCACATTTCTTTATGTAACCTCATTTTTGTTTAGCCCCCTTTGGTGCAAGCTTGCCATAGTGATCACTTTAACATAGTGTACATGCCCTTCTGAACATTCATCGACACCCTAGATTACCCTCAGCAGTAAGTTTTTTTTTTGTTTTTTTAAAAACTTCCTTTCATTTCAAAACCATTTTATTCCACCTTCTTCAATTTTGGAATATAGCTCAAGAGCGAGCTCAATATATATGCCATGACCAGCTCTTATATTTATTCAACAATGACATCAAATTCTTAGAAGGGACATGTGAATATCTGGATGGCTTGATTAACATAGAATGCAATTGAAATGTTTAATTTCTTTTCTTTGTTTCCTAAATGTTTCTTACTTTCACTACTTTGAATTCAAACATTGTTGGACTTGCGGATGGATACATTTGTATTTCATAGCATTGCATTGGTGTGTTACAAATGTATACCTAGTTCATTTCTCAGGCTCTGTTCATAATGGAGTCATAAAGCTATGATGGAATATTTATTCAGGAGTATCCCTCATTTTTCAAAATTCAGGTAACTGTGATGTAGTTTATGGCACTGTGACTTTTCTTAACCTTAGATTAAGTTCAATTACCAGGCGATGCTTGATGTGAAGTTGGTAATTTTGTGCAGATGATGTATTATAAAACTGCTTATTAAGTTGCTTAGCTAGTTCGGACTTGCATGGATTTTATGCTGAACTTAGTATGAGGAAACACTGCTCTGAATTGAACCATTTTCGTTGGAACCTGATTCGTTTATTTATGTAAACAAAATTTGGAATGCTTTATAATTAGACAAGATCTTCATTATGAAGAGGGCTGCTGTTGACCATGTTGGTACTAGTGATTGATACTTTATCCAGATTTGATGCATTAGAAACTGAATGCCAGTGAAACTACAGCACCCTTAATTGAACTTGTTTCTAAGTATATTTTGTAAAATATGTAAGTTTGTTTGCTTTTTAGTAATGTATAAACAAGTCTATACTGATAAACCTGTAGAGCATATTCAACAAAATGCACTAGAGATGTCTTAATATGACTTCATGCTTGAGCAGTTGCGATGGTGGTGGTAGTGTGAACCTTGAAGATTTATAGGTAAAGTTTTGCAGGTCAGAAGTGGAGCAGATGGATGTACTTTAATGTAAGGAATGTATGGAGGCAGGTGAAACACCAGATTCTTTGGAACATTTGTTTGAGAACTCACATTAAATTTAGTTTGAATACTTTTGTCACTTGTTATGGATGAGATCATGTTTTGATAAGATTCTGTACTCATAAATTACAATAAAAGAAGTCTTTCTGGAAATTCGTGTTTTGTCTCAAAGCTGTTTGCTTTATATTAGATAACTGAAATATGGTTTCTGCATAATAATTTCAGTTCTCGACCATGCACCTTCAGATAATGACTTACACATTGGCAAGAGAGCAGCCTATTGATTTGGGGGTCAAAAAATCAAAGGTCAAAGTCATAGTGACAATGACAATGCCAAATTCTTTATTACACTCAGGTTGCAATAAGCAACATAAGAGGTAAAATATTAGTATCTCACTTTGCTTGCATGTACATCAGCCAAGGACGATATAATTTTTTTCACAGTGATTGCAATTAAACTCAGATGACAGCAATATTACAGTCAATACTCCAATGGAATACGAACAAGTTTAAACTATAATACATGAATGTTGACATAATTAGAAAGACAGAATATACATTACGATAATTGGAATACAAATTAAAATTAATCTGTAGTAAACTCATTGCTTTACAATGATGAACCTATGGAACGCCCCCCCCAAAAAAAAAAAAAAACAAAAAAAAAACGGAAATAACAACAAACACATCGAGTAAAGATGATTTGAAATTAACGAAATTTTGATGAAATAATATCAATCATTTTAGAGAGATTTCTTAAAACGCCAACTTTCTCAGAACTCAATAATTCTTTTAACTTTGGTACAGTTGGTGTGATCTAGAAGTGTTTGGGTAGTAGTTGCTTTCTTTGTTCTCTGAAATAGCTACATTCAAGGAGATAATGAAATTCATCACCCACACAGTTTTGCATGCAAAGTTTGCACAATCTTTCATGTCAAGGTAAATTTTCCCGTCTTCCCTTCTCTATACGTAAACAATGATTACATGTTCGAATTTTTTTATATATTTGCCTGATATTTTTTTTATAAGTCTTTTAAAAAATAATGTTCGAATTTTAATTCCGTTTTAAACATTCTGTATGTATCAGCTTTTGTCGAGTTAGTAATGGATGATTCACATGTCTGTATAAACTGATCATGAAGTCTTTCCTTAAAGATTGTAGCTAACCAGGATTTATTGGGAATATTTTGATTAACCCAAATAAATTGAAACCCAGTTTCTGATAAGATATTATGAATGCTCTCTATCCATTTAATTCTGCCTAGACCATTATTATATTCCTGCCAAAGCCTCAGATACATGATATAAGATAGATTCGTTTGTTTACCATTAATGAGATTTACCTAACAGCCAACCATTCTCCTTTTTATTTGTAAATGTAGAGGGGTTCTACCAAGCTCACATTGAAGCATATGGATCTTTTTTTTTTAACTTTCAGCACATATTTTAGAAAGTCTTAATGAACCCATTCCATCATATCTAATTTTTCAAAACCCCAGATCTCAGTTGAGTATGTTAGAATTGGAACTATTGTCATATCAGAAAGTTTAAGCTGACAGTCAACAGGCAAATTAAGATTTCATATTCTTTTCTTAAGAAGATACATAGCTTTCCTGGCTTGACTAATTAGATTCCTAATTCCCAATAAATATCTACTATTCTAACTGAAAATAGAAAATGCTGTTTGCATAAGAACATTAGTTCTAGACCAAGTACATTGTCCAAAAGTTGTGGAGGACCTGCGCTTATGGGATGCAAGACGCTTATTGGATTTGGGGTTCAAAGGTCAGGATCATTGTGCCTCAGAGAAACTTTGGTTTTGCACAATAATATTTGTTCCAGAGGAAGTTCCTTGACTAAACCTTGTGGATGGCTTCCACTTTGGATAATAAAGAAATCTAGATATTCCGAGCCTAATGGTCTAGTGTGCAAGGAGAGGACTATTAAAAACAGGGTGGGCGTATAATGTGCTGTTCATGGGACTCTTGTTCAAATTGTTCAATTTTTTAAAAAACTTGTTGAACGATAATATTCGGTCTGCATTGTGGGCATCTATGTCTAACAACCACAGATCTAATTAAGCTTACAATCTGATAGGATTTAAACTATGCATGTGTACATGGTATCCAAAACATTTTGAGCAAATCTTCAAAGTTTAATCTTCCTGGGGAAAAGGAATGGGGGAGGGGGATAAACTTACTGCGATCTAATAGACTGAGCACATATGCACAAGATATCTGAAACTAACTAAATGTAACAGAATGCATAAAAAACAACTTGCACATTGATTTTGATGATCAACTTGGAGTATATGCTTGATTCTAGTTCATAAATATATGAAATAAGAGTGAGTCATAAGTCCTGGTGTAATAAAAGATGTCTAGATACATGTTCTAAAACTAGTTAAAAAAACTAACATTATATCCCATTTTTTCGGACTCTCATCTGTCTCACTCTATCTTTCTCTAATATAAGTTTCAAAATTGTAAATCACATCAATAATTACTAGCACAGTTCCTCAGTGTGATGCATAATATTAACAATTAATCCTCATGTTGTTATTCTTTGAATGACAACCTGTATCATTTAGGACACTGATAATGCCTTCTGACTTTGAAAACGAAGTCCGTACAGGTACGTTCTCTGCTTGTTTTGAAACAGTAAATGCAATCTCGCTTTGGTCACAAACTAAATTTACAAAAAAAGGTCTAAATTTTTTGATCCGTGAATTATAATTTTGATAGCTTTGATATTCTTAAGTTTTCACTTTGCACTTCCTTGGGTTGATACTAAAATTGTATTGATTATTATATTTCTCAGTTCTCAACTTAGTGGTAATTTCTGATTGTGTAAATATAGTCCTCACAAATACTTCCTTATAATAATCACACCGTTCGAGAGGTCATTAGGCTGTGAAACAGTGGTTCTGAAGTTGTGAATCTGTCTGTCTATAGTTTTAACTTGGGGTAAATTAGTTCCTAAGCTTTCAGATCAAAGTGTTTTTATGTTGTAAGCAAGAACAGAAGAAAAAATTGCACAGGTCCTCAGGTTGAAGGAACTTTCTGAGTGTGTGTAATTGGTATTAACAATGACGTCTTCATAATGATGGTAAAGTAAGAGTAGTCCTCATAATGTTGAAAGAGCCATACAGGGAAAAATAAGATATATACATATAGCCTGAACTGCATTTAAGATTATATACAATTTTCTGACCTATACTTTCATTCCTTCTTTTGGTCCTCGAAGTGTAGTCAGATGTCAAGGTCCTCACAAGTATATGAATACAAGCATGTGTGCATGTGTATGTGTATATGTATATACATATATAAAGTGTAAGTGTATATATGCATGTATAAATGTGTATGTGGATTTGTGTATGTATACGTAAGTATATATCTTTAGTATTGATTGAATGTTTGGATATGCGATATATTTGTTTTAATGTACGTATTAAAGATGCCGCCACCAATTTCTGTAACAAACTTAAATGTATATGTACATACTTGTTAATGACCAGTCGGCTAAATGCAAATAAAGATCGTAATCATTGTAATATATATCAATGATCACTGTAGATAGTCTACTTGTTAAAAGTGACGAAAATATATCGCTCTTGGTGCTCTTATTCTAGTAATTTAGTACGTTGCAGGAGGAATAGTTTAAATGGATGCTAAACATAATATATCAAAATTGGAATGTACATAACTCCGCCTACCAACACTACACGATCAATAAGATCGATCCTCGGTACGCACTCTGTCCCTAGCAGACAGCCGATCCAAGCACGCTAACCATAACCTCGCATCGTTATTTTGTTAAATAAAGCGTGCATTGTTGCGGTTGCACATCGCTAAGTATGAACTATAGGCTTCATTGACATTTAATTTGGGTACAAAATGAACTATTATCAAAGAAAAACCCTATTGATCGTTTGTTAGCACGTGATTTATAAAAAAATAAATAAATAAATTTGAAAAAAAATTAACATAAAAAATACAAAAATACAAAAGTTGGAATGATCTATGTAACACTGACAGTTGATATAAAGACATATTACTTTTTCTTTCTTTCTATTTCCGTCTTGAACAATGCAAATAATCGGAGCCGACCAGAATTAAAGAGAAATAACTCCAATAAGACTTTGTGTAAACGATTCACGGACACATAGACGAGTCATACCAGTGACAAGTATCTATATTAAGGAGACAAAACATAAATCACGCATGCATTTGAAAAAATAACAATAATACATTTTTGTTTGACAGCAAATATTCATAAACATGGAATTTACATTTTTGTTGAATATTTATAACGATGAAAAATCCTTTATTGGTTTTCTAAATTTTAAAATAAGTTTCACTTGCCTTCACTTTTGCATATAATCCGTATTCAATTCAATTCAAAGAAATCTGGCAGCTTACGCTGCTTATTAGCACTAAATCATATGATACATAACAATAAATCATATGATACATAACAATAAATCATATGATACATAACAATAAATCATATGGTACATAACAATAAATCATATGATACATAACAATAAATCATATGATACATAACAATAAATCATATGGTACATAACACTAAATCATATGGTACATAACACTAAATCATATGGTACATAACACTAAATCATATGGTACATAACAATAAATCATATGGTATATAACACTAAATCATATGGTACATAACACTAAATCATATGGTACATAACAGTATCTTCGTTGAATGAAATTCACGAAAATCAGTACTCTTTATGTCCTTGAAATCGGAGAAATTTTAGACTGACAACATCCCAATCACGTATCTATTTTATTAAGTGAAATATTCTGCTCAAGTAATTTTATGACTTCTGCTTTATCACCAAGTGATAAAAGTTCCGTTCCATTTCCTCTTACGCCTTCTGATGTTTGGTTTATGTTTGTGTGGACACCTATACACCTCCAGCTATGAGAAATCAGCAAGCCCTTGAGGCGACCCACAATTGCTCGAAAGTTAAAGGCTTTTTATATCTGTGTGTCCGCTCCTCCATCTGTATTTGAGTATTTTTTTCAAAAAGCAAACGGAATTTTGAGCGAAAGAATTAAAAATTAGTTTCGGATGGGTTACCTCTTTCTTTTTGATAGGGACGTACTTGTTCAGATTTCCGTTGCCAGGTTTCCATTTGTTCCGTCCCCGAGCCTAAATTGTATTTTAAAACAGGCTAGTACTCCCGTCCTCAGGCGTTACACCTAATGGCTGGTTTCTTCACCTATTTTGGAAATTTTAAGTGATCGTTGCCATGGATTGATATATTTGTGTCCTTTTCGTGTATGCAAAATGTGTGGTGTATTTGTTGTATACGTGATATTGTCCCTTTATATGTGTAATTGTTAGGATAGGCTTTTTTTTTTCTTTCTAGCGCTAGCCAGAACAAAACACAAAGGCTGATCCCTACACATGCTCATTTAAGAAAATATGTAAAAAGTCTCATGAAACTGTTAGGGTAAGGATATTTTATTTATTTTGTTGTTGGTTTTTTTTTATTTTTTTTTTATAATGAATAATGAGCGCTGGTCAAGACAAAACACACAGGCTGATCTTGGCATTGTAAAAAAAAAAAAAAAAAAAAAAAAAAAAAAGAATACGTGCACATAGCAGAGAAGGATTATTAATGGAAGCGGAATGTTTGTTGTTGTACGGAAAAGAACACATTTTGTTTCTTGTACTGATTGTCTATATGTCTTTATAGTATGTGTATTTTGACTTATAGTTGTTAGTATCTATATTTGTTTCCCTCGTTTTCTTGTTGTGTCTTGTAGATATTTTTTGTATGCCCATACTTTCGGAGACTCCTATGCGAGTCTGTTTACCTCGCTTAGCGCTTTGATAGCTTTGCCTCTCATGATCCTCACCTCTTAAGGGACATAACCCCCTGTTATTTGTCTGTTACATCAAGATGCGTTACCTATCAAAAATAGGTTAGAATTATTAGCGAATGTGAGTCTTTTTGGCTTAAAAGTTATATTTTTAGTCTATTTACTTTAGGAGTGGACCTGCTTATCTCTATTTGGGGATGGACAGTTTTCTATCATGAGAGGGCGGGGTGGCTGGTGGGTGGCCGGTTTAGCTCACCATACCCCTTGTGGGGGACTGATATACCACCCCACCCACCCCCGCCGTGGATATACTTAAATCCGCCCCCGTTTTAGGCCAACTGAGTCCTTCTGCTTACATTTACAGAAGATATACATTTTCATATCAGACATGTGTACTTTCGAAAGTGAGTATCATTCTTATTGATTATAAGTATTTTTTTTAACAGTCATTTTGTAGTCCCTACTATTATGTTGGAAATCGAAAGTACGAGGTTGGAGACTACAGGGATGACGCTTGTTAATACCACTTCTCCGTTTGTGGGTGCGGGACATGCATCTTGCACGCCCCTTGTCAGCCCTCGATACAATTTGGTTCGAGGACTGCTTTCCCTCTTTGGGTGATAGTTTTGTTTACGGTATTTTACTTATCACCCCTACATACAAAATTGCTTTTAGTATATTACATCTTTGTGTGTGACTGCTTTATCAATTTGGTTAGTGTGTAATATTTGGTTATATTCATATTTTACGAATTCCGTAGTTAATTTCTCTATAATTGGTTTCCTTATTATTTATGTCTTTTAACACTGTATCATTAATTTTTTTATATTTTTAATATATAATCCCGAGTCACATAGCGGGCATGGCGGAATATGGTTTGACATATGTCTTTTCAATACCAATTCCCCTGTCAGCTATACATCGTGCAAATATGTGAATATTATTGTTTGTTTGTACGTTTGTACTTTTCTAGCCCACGTCTTCCGTAGTGTCCCACTTCAAATGTAAATTTCTTTGTTCTACTTTATTTTCAAAATTTTTGTTTTCACATTCCTAAAGTAGATTGTATATTTTATCATTTTCATTTTTATTCCAAAATATTTCTTCATCTCTATACTTAAAAGCGATTTGTTTGATTTTCTTTTCTTTTCTAAGAGGTTTGAGTATTTTCACGCAATTATTATTCCTATATATTGTGTATTCCTTAATATATATCCGAATATATATATATATATATATATATATATATATATATATATATATATATATATATATATTTATATATATTTCCAAGGATATATCTTTCATTTCATTACATTTCTAAGTCTAGTCAATTAAACAGCTTATTTATTTGGTTTTTAAATTGGGGATATTTAACCCTCCTCCCAATTTACATTTATATCATGTATATTTTTTATATAATGTGTTGCTCCCCCACCCCATGTTGTCTATAATTAATCGATCCAATTTATTTAGCTGCTAATTGTTGAAGTATACTGTATGCATAACATACCAGATTTATATATATATATATATATATATATATATATATATATATATATATATATATATATATATATATATATATATATATGTTTTTGCTATGTGAGCCCATATCTATTATATTTAGTTTCACATTATTCCATATTCCTATATGATAATTCATTTTTTCTGTTAAGTTCATAAAATTTAATTTTTGGGCGTTTTGTCCATAATAAATTCCAAAAGCTTTTACCACCTCTTTTATATAGTGTGGTGGTAACTCTGGATGATTGCCTCAGCAATTCCCTATTAAAAGTATTTCCATTTTGGAATGATTTAGTTTTGACCCCAATGCTTTACCAAAGTTCTAAAATTACTTTTCCAGATGTTTAAAGGAGTTCCCATCTCTAATGAAATTAGTACAGCCATCGGGATGTTGTAATATTTGTATATCTTTCCCTAGATTAGGTATATAGATACCATTAATATTTCAATTTTCGTTTATTTTCTTGCAAAGTGCTTCTATTGAAATTACATATCATAAAACGGAGAGTGAGCACCCCTTGTCTCACTGATCTTTCAATGCAGAATTTGTCCGTTTTTAGCACCATAAATTTGAACCTGTGAGAATGTTTTATACAGTATTTTTACCCAAATTCGAAAGATTGCTCCGAAACCAAATTTATTAAAACTGTATTTATAAAACTATGTTCCATTCTGTCGAAGGCTTTTTCCTGTTCAAATAAAATCATGATCTCTTTTTCTCAATTCCAGTTTATGAAGTCTATTATATTATGAATATTTAATTTGTTATTTTGTATCGTTCTACCTCTCTCCCCACAGCTTTGGTTGATATTTATTACTTCATCCATGCAGTATTTGATTCTATTAGCCAATATTTTACGTATAATTTTATAATCTGTATTTAGCAAGATATCGGTCTCCAATTCTTAAGTTCTTTTATTTCTCCTTTTCGTTTATATATTAAAGTTATTATTCCTTTTTTCATCAAAGATGGCATTTCTCCCTCTAAGAAAATGTTATTATATACTATTTCTAAAATTGGTTTTAGTTTTGTTTCGATTTTATTAAAAAAATATTTTTTTAAATAGAAATCTGCTGCAAGGCCAGCAGATTCTGGGGAATAATTGTTTCATAACTTCTTTGATTTCTATATTTCTTAAAAAAGTGTCACATTACTTCTTAGCTAATTCCGTTATTGCTATTGTTTTTTTTCTCCTGCTATTAAATTTTCCAGCGTTCTTTCTTTTTCTCGTCTTATTTCTTCTCTTCTATATATTTCTTTCGCTTTAGCAGATATATCCCCAATATTACCGGCTCTTACTATTGCTTCATATAGTTTGTATTGTTCTTTTTTTGCGTTCTTCTTTTCACTATTATTTGTATTATCACTCTTAATTATATTCATGCATTCCTTTTCTAGACTGTCTCTCTGCCTTTTCTTGGGTGTACATATGGTTTTAGTGTTAACGTTTTAATCCTCAGTTTCAAGTCTTCCCATTCATTTATAGTGTCATAATTTCCAAGTTCATAAAATTCTGTTAGCATTTGTTTTACTTGGTTACAATAAAATTGATTTTCTAATATTGAATTAAGGAGTTTCCATGTCCCTGCTGCGCATTTTTGAATTTCTATCATTTTCGTTTCTAAACTTACTGGGAAGTGGTCTGCATTAATTTTTAAAAAAAATCTATTTTGCATTTTGTTTTTGCCATGCGTGCACAGTGCATTGTTGTGTAAAATTTGTCAATTCTACTTCCTTAGTTTTGTTTATGTGTATACGCGTATTCTCTTTTGTCTATGTTTAGTCTCTGATATATATATATATATATATATATATATATATATATATATATATATATATATATATATATATATATATATATTTCTTGTTATGCAATTAAAATCGCCTCCTAATAATATATTTGCCATAGAGTATTGTTGTACATAATTATTTATATATTTGATTTTAAATTTTCCAGATTTAGATGGTACATACACATTTATGAAATAGAAGTTATTTATTTTTTTACATGAATTAGTTTCCCTTTACAAGTTTCCTCAGTATTTATAATTTGACATTGTGATTTGCACCATTTATTTCCTATTAAAATTCCTACTCCTGATTTTCAATCTTTTTCACTTTCGTAAAATCGCATTGAATTTTTCCTCTCTATATAATCTTATTTCATTCTTGATGTAGTGTATTAAATGGAGAAATATAATGTCATATTTTTATATAATTGGTATAATTCAGCTATTTTCTTTTTATCTGTGCTATTAATATTTATAAAAATTAATTCTACCTTCCTTCCGAACTAGACTTCTAATTCTTCGTGCCATATGACTAATATTATTTTGTATTTATATTTTTATTCAGAGTAACATATTTTCGATTCTACATTTGCTGTTAATCGTTCTGATCTGTGGGCAGTGCAACATCTTGCTTGTTTTTTTCTTTGTCCTGTTTTAATATTTTCTCCTGTTCATCTCGACCTATTCTGTTTCTGTCGAGTGAGAGAGTTCTACCTACATTACATTGTTGATGTTGGTATACTCCCTCCTGTATATGCCCTTCATTTCCCGAGGATAGTCTTTTCTTTTTCCAGTTTCTCTTTAAGAGATCTGTTCTCCCCTTGGACTAGTTTCTCTCAAGTCGCTCCCTGAGAGCAAGGGAGTTATGGGTTGTTTCTCTATGATTTCCCTGCTATCCAGTTCAATGTTTCGGGAGTGTTATTAATGGTAACACAACTCAAATATGTTTCGACTCTTTCAATCAGAGATTTTATACGGGTACGATAGAAATTTTGCGTGAGATGATTATAAACTAATTAGATTAAAGTTATTGTGTTATTTTAGTCGTGTCATATCAAAGGTGACTAGCCGTGCCGGCTTGCTAGGCCACGTGCGGGTCAATTGTACCGGAATGTGATTGATAATTATGGATTTAAAGGACAACTGGAGTAAATTTACATACAAAAATATATGTATATGTATATGATACCAAAAGAATTTGTAAACTGATATGAAAAAAAGAATCTGTGCATGGGGATTATATGCAAAAAAGCGAATTATGCAAATAACCGATATGTCAAAGAGTGGAGTCTACTGTGTGTGTTGATGTGGATATATATATATATATATATATATATATATATATATATATATATATATATATATATATATATATATATATATATATATACATACATACAATGGACTCTACCGGCAGGTGACAAGTTGCTCAATGGTTTTGCACATGGTGTAAACTGTGTTTAGTCGTTGTTGGTAAGGTGTCTCCAAATATTATTTTTGGGGGTCCTTAGGGGCCATAAAATGGGAACGATCTCAAAATCCTGCTGAATATCCAATTTTAGGTATTTACTCCTAAAAAATTGTTTTCCGAATTAGTCTTATTATTTGCCAAAATGATGGACCCAAGCCTTATTCCCGTCTACCAAAGATATCCCTGGTCTTCATGCCTGGAGAGAGAGAGAGAGAGAGAGAGAGAGAGAGAGAGAGAGAGAGAGAGAGAGAGATTTGACTGTTCTCAAATCTCTGTGATTTGTTTTTCGGTGCAACTTAAAACATTTGATGGCAGAAAGGGTCCGCAAAAATCAATATATTCTCATTTTTTTATTTGTAAAATTCGAAGGCAAATTGCTCAAATTCGCCACACGTCCTTTGTTCCCGGTAATCATTTTGACCTGCTCGCTGCTTTGGTTGCCAGACTAATCACAGATTATATGCTGTACTACGAAAGGGCAGATCATAGTCGATAGGCTCAAATGTATATTACAGTGAATGTTAACGTTTCATATTATGCATAACCTGAATCAAAGATAAATCAAGAAGCAAAGTGTCTATTCCCATATCTAAATAATCCTAAGGAATATTAAGTAGGTTTCTGTCTGCATACAATGCCTGTGTTGTGTTATATACTTGTCTTCCGGCTTCAGCAACTTGATTTAGCAATCCTAGAACTGTTTCGTAGTCTTGTTTGCACATTACTTGAATAAGTTGTTTCCGGCTCGGAAGTAGATACATGGCCAGGGCTGCCATTTGTCTGGTAAACCAAGGATGGTGGCTGGACAAAGTTATTTTGTACACTTCTGCCGCAATATGAGAAGTATTATCATCTTCCGTGCTTTTGCTGACTCTGTCCATGAATTCAACTATAAATTCCAATGCCCAGTGTAATCTTAATAGCGTTCTTGTCCCTGATGGTAAACTGGCATTCTTAAGTGCAATTCCTCTGCTGCATTCATATTCAAGCATAGACTGGACACTTTCATAATTTTTGCTATCATCAGCTTTTTGCATGATTTCTAAAACTTTGATTTTTCCTTCAAGATCTCGTGCAACAAAACCGAACAATCTACCAGTGAGCTTGAAAAATCTGAAAGGAATAATAATAATAATAATAATAATAATAATAATAATAATAATAATAATAATAATAATAATATACATAACAATATGTCGATATTTATTTGAATATATGTTTTAAACTTTAGATATTTTACATTGGTAAATAAATAGTTCACAAAAATTATAGAACACTAGTTTCCGAATTCAATATGAAAAAAAAATGTAATTAAGGAACATGTTAATATTGGATTTTAATCTAGAAAGCAGACTCATCTAATATGGCCATGTACCTTTTATATCGACAATTGGCTCCAATGTCCACCTAGTAGTGCTTTTCTGCTTCAAATACTTTCCAACAGTTGTTGCAATTACACTTTTTTGGGTTGCATCTCTCTCTCTCTCTCTCTCTCTCTCTGTCATAAATTTCAACATCATATTTCAGAGAAGATATTTTTGAATTTACAACTTCTTCAGCATTTACATAACCCGTAATTATATTTCCTCTTGTATAATGAATACTATTTTTACTGCAGGTAAAAGTTCTCCATTTTGAATTTTTTCATGGTAATAATCTATTTACTTTTCTGCAGATCAAACGGTTACTTTATCTCTCTTGTAATCATCTTCATATTCTCATGAACTTGTATTGGTTGCCTTTGTATAACAGTGGGTTCTAATGGATGTTTAGGTTATGCTTCTTCTGTGTCTTGAACAATCTCTGTTGCTTTTATAATGTATGAAAGACATCAAATAAATATGCAGGGTTAAACTATACGTTTCTGTTTACCACTTGGTGGTATCCATTAATTCCATTATTCCGTCCAGCCTAAAGAGTTAAGAAAGTTACTTTCACCTCTTTTGTAGCTATATGGTTAGGTGATAACATTTTAGATAGACTAACCTTTCCAGAAATTTGTATTGATTCTCCGTTTAATTCGTGGTAATAAAATGTTTTTTTCTTCAGCTTCAAACTGGGCTTAATTAATTGATATTGTATATCATCTATGTTCAAATAATCCTTAACAAATTACTTGCATTCATCGACAAAAGCTGTATCCACAGGAGTCGAAACACCTTTAATTGATAGATTATATTCGTTTAAATATGGTGCGATTTTTTCTAATGACCTAATTCATAATCATCTTTCGTGTAATCTTCATGTATTTCCAAATAGACATAAGGCTAACCAACATCTACCGTTTCACGCTATTGAAATGGCAAATAAACAACTTGCAAAATGAAATAGGTTTCATAGAAGAGAAAAAGAAACCTACATTCCACTGAAAGTGAAGAACACAAAGAAGAATTGAAAATTAGTATAGCAAATGGAGCATACGGGGAGATAACTATTAAAACTTTGCCTGACATGGAGTTGGAAAAATGGACGAATAACAAGATCAGCTAAAATATCCGTCATTGTCAGATGCCGTCATCCCAGCAATAACATTTTCGATGAGTCAATTTCGACCAAATAAATTACATACAGGGTAAAAAGATTACATGACAGCAACAGTACTATTGGATTGTATCATTTAAGCTAGGATTACATGACAGCAACAGTACTATTGGATTGTATCATTTAAGTTAGGATTACATGACAGCAACAGTACTATTGGATTGTATCATATAAGGATTACCTCTTAGGATTACCTCAATCAGCATTCAGTGCTAGTTTAATAAATTTCAAACTCATTAATTTCAAGAAACTAGCAGAGGAAAAGGAAAATAGGAATAAAACACAAAATAATGTGTAGATGTTTGCAATCGATGTTGTTATTACCGGAGTATCTGTCTATTACGTAGCTAAACGTTAAAGTGAGCGAAACGAACGAAGTGAACTGCGATCGAAGAGAGATGAGTGAGAGTAGCGATCAAGATTAACAGAACTAAGAATTATTTTTACAATCTCATTAATAATGAAGTTTGCACTTTTGAAAGTTTTTACTTTTTATTGTGTTCCTGTATCTCTTTCTTAGATGATTTTATCCATTTTTAGACCTGTTTTCACTACCTTTTACATATCGTGTATTCGACCAGATCTGCTGTTAAGGGTCGCATACGTCAAAAAAAGCACAAGGAATAACTTAATCTGTATCAATAATGTTATAATTCACACCATCAAGTTTACTACCATTTAGCTATCTATGATAAAAGTCAATAGATGTAATACCAAGCATGTTAATGTTGTAATCTGAGTTGGTGTTTTTGATCGATTTTCTACCCTCCAATTTGTAAAGTAGTCCTTTTTTGTTCCCTCCATTTTCTGTAGTACTTCTTCATATATGGTTTGCAATACTGCAAGTACCATTCAACTTATTTATGTCCTTTTCTGTTTCTTTCTTTTTTTTTTTCATTTTGAACATGTCTTAGTATATTATTACTATTTTATTTTCAATGAATGTTTCAATACTCAATCTTTTACTATTGCAAATTTCAACAAAATAGTAAGACAAGTTAAGTCGATAAGAAGTTACTTCAAAGATATTTCACCTTATAATGCCGTTGTTAAATAAATGGAAGGCGGAGAAAACAAAAAATAAAGAAACGTCGAACATTGGAAAATCACCAGAGAAGTTAAGTTTACATAATAGAAGAAAAATCGGCGTAGAGTTGAACGTGAAAGGCAACTTTGGTTAAGATCAAAAGACGCAGAAAGACGTGAGATGGAGCAAGAAAAATCGACACCAGCTTCAGATGAATGAACGTTAGTTCAAACAAGTGGATGTATTTGGTAGGTGGTGTTACAACTGTATTTTTTAGTATTTTTTAATACAAAAAATTACAACAAAAACTTAAATAGAGCAAAAACCAACAGAAATAACTAATGCACGAAAAACAGAACAAAGTCCTTTTCCGAAGATGTTGTAAATTTAACAGATACATAGAATGGCAACATACAAGGATTTGGAATTTGAAGATCTTGCAATTGATATCATTGTAGATGCACGATTGATATTTTGTTATAGTAACATATTTAAAAAATACTTGGAATAAATATTGGTTCACATTTATACTTTAAAGAGTCAGCTAAACTTTATCTCTCTCTTTCACAATAAGTTCATTATTAAGGCAGGTCTTCTATTAAGTACAAACTTACAAAGAATGAAAAGCAAAAAAAAAGTACACAAATCGAAATGAAAGAAGAAACAATAGTTCACGAAGTAAATTTGAATCTGATCAAGCAACAAACTGATTATTCCAGTTTCACTATAACAGCTTAAAACTGATTACCCTAAAATAAATGTTTTGGTACCAGATAAAGATATAAGATAGATAAATACCGGTGGGCCTTACAATAATTACATTTCAACGTTAAAAAGCAAACAGAAGAAAACTTATAAATTTAAACACATTCAACAACCGCTAAAATGGTCTAATAATATGTTACAAATGGTAGTTTTACAAATGCTAGTTTTAAATCTAATTTGTCCATGCCTTACATACACATTGGAGACAAAATTCCAAGAGCACCACCTTTCAATTCAACATTACAAAAAGATAATGGTGCTAATGTTAGATTGCACAAAATCAATGAAATCAAAAATGATTTAGTTAAGGAGATTGAAAACTACAGAGAGGTAGGAAAAAAAAAACCTTCTAAGAAAGTATTAAACTGGGTAGAGGTTAGTATGACAGCTGTGTTTGGTGGTATAGGAATTACAGCTGCTGGTTTAGGAGTCGCAACAGGATTTATAATCCCTCTGCTCTTTCATGATGTTGGTTCAACTTTACAGGGGTTTGTTACAAATGTTCTCAGAGATAAAATGGTTTGCAAAAATGTTTTAAAACAAGATGGGCAAGTCACATTGCGATAAGTAAGCTAAACAGTATCTATGATATGGAGAGTAAAGCAATAGGTCACAACAAAGTTAGCCATGATGACTTTAATTTAATAGTTACTGAGTACAACAGATATAAGGAAATAAAAAATGCAGTCAGGAAGAAAGCATCCATCACAGAATCAAAATACTAAAGAGCTAAAAAAAAAAAAATTTTAGAGGTAAAAAACTGAAAGAGATTGTGGTTTTAGATATGGTTACATCATACAGGAATTTCATAACTGTTACGAGAAAGGAAAGAAATTAAATAGAAAAACATTACTCTTGGTTGTATAATGTTATCGCAAGCCAATGGAAAGTTATATTACCACAGAAGGACAGCCTGATATGGAAATCTAATTTACCAATTAAATTGATAATAAAGAAGGTAAACTATTAATTTCATTACGGAGAACTTACTTTGTTGGTTATTATAATATTTTGAATTAACTCAAAAACAACATATTTCATTACATCAACGAAAAAATGAAACCTAAACTTTAATTCTGGATGGTTTCTATAACTTTGAAATGTGCGTGAACAAAGTTAAAGAAGGTATGACAGCAAAATATGACAATAAAGAAAGTATTGTAATTTTTTGAGTATTTGAAATACAATTCAAAAGTTCTAGTCATTACATACAATACTTATAGAGAGTATATAACCAACAACAACTCTAAATTGGTAGGATTCAATATTTATGGATATATACAGATATCTACTGAATCTGATACAGTTTTCGGATTTTTGAAAACCGGAAAGAGCTACTTAAATTGAAGAGTTACAAAAACAGATTGACGACACTTGACAAAGGATTTTAAACGCACAGGTCATTTTCAAATAGGTGGTTAATACCATGTCTACATAGCAAACTGTTACAAAAAGAGCAGGAGAAAGGCAAAACATTCAACAATATTTACAACAATGTTAACAATGGATAAACTTAGAGATAAGATGTGCTAGAGAAGTTGAACAGCTACATAAAGACTTAAACAATGAAATCTATCAAAACGACCAAGAAATTTAAAAGCTAATGGGTGAATTTACCCACAATATTTCTAAACTCAACAACAATGTGGTTGCTCACAATAACACATTGTCACAGTTGCAAAAGAACGATTTACCCGAGATAACAAACAAAAATAGACGACATCAAAAACAAAGTGAGTGTGAACGAAAGATTGATCAGAGCTATGAAAATGAATTACGATTATTCATTCATTGATGTAAACGACAAATTCAAAACATTAAATGATGACTTTACCAGCTGTCAGATTGAGCTCACTGTTGGCATAGAACAATCAAAAGAGACACAAACGAATATCTTGATCGAGTCTTGTTAATAATATCGGTTTGGTACAAAGCAGTCTTGACGACATACACAAAAGGATGAAACGAATGACAAAAGATTTAAATTATTCTGAACATAGTTTGTAACGGAAACAGATGCATTCAAAACAGCAATGGATAAAACAATCGTGCAGTAAGTGGTAGCATTTATACAGTTTAAACCAAAATGAACCAAAACATAGAGACACTCAAAACTGAATTAAACACAAAAATGTGTGTTAGAATTGATGACATAGAAAAGGAAGTCAATAATAACAAACTGGAGTTTGAGGAGAAAACGAAATATATGTCTGGATGTGTGTTGCTTTATGATTTTTGCATTGTACCAGTTTAGGAATATCCAGATGCCATATAATTATTTTTCTAAATAGGTGAAATAAACGTCAATTTAAAAAAAAAAGTTCTTAGTTTCTTATGGTACTAGAAATGTCGGTACAGGAATATACGGAATTTTGGATATTTTTAATTCTGAAATTCCACCTCAAAAATTGGTTGAAATTTATGGATTTAATTATACACCATCACCTTTCGCTGAATACAAATTACATAGAACATATACTGTAAAACAATATGTCATTCAAATGATAAACACCATGATTATATACATTTTTCAGCTTTTATGTTAGAAATGGTTTTGCTTACTTATATAGACGTTAAAAAAGAATCTGAACCCAATCTTCACTGTGCAAAAGAATCACATATATACTACATAGAAGAGATCAATGTTTGAAAAATGAATTGAAACTTGAAGAGATATTTGGTTAATCGTTACGTTTTAAAATAAAAACTAGCAGCAGTGTCGAAATTTGTTACAGTTAAATAGAATGGTTGCAGGAACCGTAACGACTCGAGAAGCCATAGTCAGCCATTTAGCATTTGCAGGAGGTAATTATTTGATTACATTATTTATTCCTAACTGTGCAAGGGAGGAGAAAATTTTACACGAATAGTAATTAAAGAATTCCAAAATACAGCTGCCGAGTTCAACGAGAACAGAAAAATTACCCGAATGAAAGATTGAGGGAACAAGGTTTAGTTAAGCTCAGTACATAAATAATTTGGATGATGTTTTTGCTTTCAATTCTTCAACTCATACGGATTCTCCTTTAGAAAAACCTGGACAACCCAAACTTGGTGATTTTGCCAGCCTTCTGAAGTGCATGCAAAATATTGGTATTTATGTATTGTCCTTGTAATGGTTGTTAGTGATAATATTGGTTACACGTTCCTTTAAAGCTTGTAACTAGTTTTTGTTATTAAATAGCAAGAATGACAACATATGGTAAATATATGTTTATGAAAGAAAGCAAGGGGAAAGATTACAAGGTGTTAAACATCTTAATCCAGTACATCATTGTATTACACATACTCCCATTGGTATTAAATGTTAACAAATTCTGAAAATGTTAATACGTAGATTAGACCTAATGACATAACTGTACGTGGTAGCTTCTTTTAAATCTTGTGATGTAAAGGTGAAATGAGATGCTAAATACTCAGTGGTTATAAATTTTGGAAGAATGCTGGTTAATGACATAACCAGTTCTTATGATAGTGATGACTAGACCAATTTCACAATGTATACAGATTTATTGTTACCAAAGTATGTTAGAACAAACAGAAATGAAATAAGTATGATGATTGAAAAATTTAGAAAGTTGAGATCAAGAGCGGTTAATGTACGAAACACTGGTATAGGAGCAATACAGTTTACAGTATACGAAACGAAATGTAGAATACCACTTGACTTCTAGACATTGGCATATCATTGTCCATTGTATCCTTTTGCTCTTCCTCAGGATTTGAGATTTATCATTACTTCGCTAATGCTTCGAAAGCTATACAATGTAACCATGATTATAAACTTGCATATATCTATCTCCTGTGCAATAAGATTACTTCAGAATCAATGGCTCAATACGTTAATGATCAGTACAGAAATATAGTTGCCTTCTTCTACGACTACACCACAAGACATACAATTATTGATGTGACACCTAATACAACTTGAGGAAAGGTAATACTTGATTTACCACGAATGAATTTAAAAGGAGTTTTGATATTATCAAATGACATAGAAACTGTTCCATAAATGTTTTTCAATCAATTGATAAAAGATGAAAATCGGTGTGGAAGGATTATACATGTTTTATTCTCAATTCTATAATCTGAGGCAACAGTTCTTTTACGAACGTGAGCGTCAATAGTTTTACTTTTGTACAGACTGTCGTTGTATATTGCTTGATTTTCGAAGAACACATGATAAAAGAATGCATGGTACAGGTAATATATTAGCTAAAGCACAACAAGGTATCCACCTACAGATAAATAGAAAAGCAGCCGTAGACGCACGTAAAATGCACATTTGCTCGTTTCAGATGCACAAATATTAAAAACAGCCATACAAATCTATAATGTTTTGAATTCAATAGAAATCCTCATGGTCAAACATCAAACATGGATGATATATATTTTGAGTGGAATGAATTCAATGGTAGTATTTTCAATGAGTGTGATACATGTAACATGGATGGTGAAGTTGAACAAGAAGGTATAAGCACGTGGTTGATATGTGTGGTGGAAATAATCCCAAAAACTGAAAAAAAGCTAAGTTGAAAGACATTTCAAAAACTTTTGAAGCATTACAAGTCAATAATAAATTGATCCATTTGAAAAATGCAATGAGACGACTACAAACCAATCAATATCCTAAAAAAATCATGAAGGATATTACTCATGCGATGAAAAGAAAGAACATAACAGATATTGATGATTAATTTCGATTCAAGTGCTAACATAAAAAAACTGAAACGTTAAAGATTTAAAATTGGTTAATGAGATACTCAATAAGCTAAAATGCAATGGAATAAATATCAAGAATGTTATTCTTGTCGTGGAGTTATTTAAGTTATTTTCCACTTTTTTTAAAATCAGATACAGTCAACGAAAACCTGAACGCAAGTCAGGATATTTTCAATGTGTAATTATTTAGGTACATCAGTCAAGCCATTTAACATAAAACCATCACAAATTAAAAATTAAACCACAACCAACTAATATCAAAAGAATTTTTTTTTTAAGAAAACTGCTTTTCACCAGCGAGAAAAACTAAAAATATTTTTGATACTAATATAGAACTTTTATCTAGCTTTCAAATATCGTTAGCAATAAATGATTTATATGATAGAACCTAAAACATACTTATATGTGCTGTTACAAATTGTGGAAAAACATGGCTTGTACTAGATTCAGTAGCAACTAAATATACATCCTTCTTTGACTATGTTGTCCTTATCTGTCTAGCATTTTTGTGGAACAAGACTTCAACAGGAAATTGACATTTAAAGATGACAAAGTACTTGCGATAGATCCTGGTGATAAATTAGACAAATCGTTTGAGTTGCTTATTGATATTTTTCAAGCCACTAATACTGTTTCATGATGGACAAGTCTCAGTGCTTTACACGGGCTGACATAGAGCGTCTTAACGATATACTTCCGGTAGATGTAAGAGTAATCCTAGATCCGCAAAGTCAAACGGAGACCTCAATAGTAGGAGTAGTACCGGCCTTTGACGCCCCAAAACAATTTCTCACAAATGTCGAAGATATGGGTGCCCACAAAAAAGACCTCCCGAAGTCGATACCAAATTACCAAGACGCGCTCCATCATGCCAGGAACAAACTGGATTCGTCATAGGTGGTGGCCTCTGTATGATTCCAAGCGACATGGAACTTCGCATTGACATTTACTCAGGTGTGAGTCATAATATACCAGTAGAAGGCCGTTGCCAGTGACGTCCGCGAGCAGACCTCGTGGATAGCCCTCTTCTACTGCAAAGACGATGGTTCATTTAGGGTCACGCTAGGAGAAAATAATATCACTGAAGTCGAGCGTCGAGCGGAGGCCTATGAGTTTCTCAAAAAGACGAGTTTTTGTAAGCTACTCCTGCGCACAAACCCACCAGTGACCTACCAGTTTGTTCACGCCCCCGCTCTTGAGCTGGTGTAATGTAGCGGCTTCATATTTTGTACGACACCACAATATAACACTTGCAAGTTGACGAGATACTATATGGGTTGAATTCAGAAACGGAAAAGCCGGCTAACGCCACTGACGCGATTCCCGGCGTATGATGTGTCAAATCAACACTAGCACATCCGTTTGACCTTCTGTCAGAGTCGGTGGCTCTGGCGCAGCAAAATAATACATAGGCCGACCCCTTACTTTTGCTGGCTTTATGGCGATGAGCGATGAAGAGTTAGCAAAAACCTATGCTATATACAAGGCTAAACTGGGCACCAGGATGACCGCTTCGCTAGGGTCGTCTCGCTCAAACTGTACACAGCAGTTGTAAGACACTTTCTGCCTATAGATAACCACGAACATCTTGCGAGTGTCTTGGAACAGGATCCAATCATCCAGACCGCTTTGGCGAATATAAGCAGCCACCTTTACTTTAGATGAGGTGCGGTACTAGCAACATTGCAGCTGGCATGATTACCTACAGATCTTTCGATTTTGAGGAGAAACAACAAGACATTATAAATACAATCGACGATGGATGCACAAGCAGAGATGTGACAGCACAACCTACTGCACAACCAACTCAGAAAGTGACAGAGGTCAGTAAGGATAAACATACAGGTAGAGCTCTTGCTGGTAAAAGGCTTGCCAAGATGATGAAACAACACTGGGCTGACAAAAAAGCGGATACTGCCAACACGCACGTAGCTCCAGCAGATCAGCAGGAGGCGATGCCATCTCATGTTCTATGGGGGCAGGTGGGGGGGGGGGCTGGCTTTGGCTGCCTTTCTTTATGCCTCATACGGCGCGCCAGCAGAACAAGTGGCAGTGCAAGAGCAGCCCAACGAAGCAACGTCTGGGGACAAGCCAGCACCGCATGTTCCCGCAGCATCGATTAGACATATGCCTTATCCCTTTCATATGGAATAGTAGAGTGCAAATAGTTAAAGCCGTGCAAGATGTCTACACCACCGTATGGCTGGGACCTCAGAACCTCATCTATCACCAAGCCGTACAAGGCGGCCTTGAAGTGGGGTATTCGATGATTGCCAAAGACATGTTTAAGATGAAACCGGCCGAGACTGGACGGCTCGACTTGGAAATGAAGCAAAGAGCATAACCATCACGGCGCCGAGCCTTTGGACGCAGGGCATGATAATCATTCCTGCAAATATCATCAAGTCAACATAATGGCCTCTGTTGCTATCATGCTTTGCGGGGCTGTTGTCAAAGACATAGCGTTCACCGCTGAAACTGCCTATCTTTTATGTTAAGTCCAAAAGATGTCGACATTGAACGCGCCCGCCACGACAAGGCGCTGGATGAACTCCAAGATGCGTAGACCGAGTACTTCCGCAACCACACCGAACGTCTCGATTATCTTAATGAGAGGCTGTGCGAGCATATCAGCATGTCGAAAAAGCTTATGAAGATATTGATGCTGCGATGCTCTGGGACTACCCGGTGACCGGCGGAAAAACAGACGACGTCCTGCAGATTGGCGACAAGCCTAAGTTTTCTGACTTTTACACGCCCTGACAGCAAAATTACGAAATGCTCGTTGGAGTCTTGGGACTTGCCGTCGTCAGCTACGTGGTCTACACATATCTATAAACCGGGTCAACGTTGCATGGAACAAACGACAACTACTTTGTGTGGCTATACATATATATTGTGCCTCGTCTCGCACAAGCGCAGGAAACAAAATGAGACTACGAGGGGTGCATTGGGCACTCATGCATGGGGTGAGTACGGCGGCACACCGCGAAACATCCCCCTGCTTTCGCGGATTAAAACACACCGCCGACCGCTCGCTAGAGAGCTGGCGCGACCCAACCTGTTCAACTTTGCCGATGAATAACTACCACGCCTACCGCAAATCCGCATTACCTCAGTGCGTAGCTTGGAGACCTTGGATTTATCCGGACTGTCAATACGCTGAAACAATTATATGCTTTCCTAGAGTACCTCGCCATTTTATGCTGGCGCAGTCTTGTTATGTGGCAGCTAAAACAGCAGATTGGAGCGTGAGCTACTCGTTTGTAGCCCAAGAACGGCTAGCATGGCAAACTGATGAAACCATAAAACACGAAAGCGCAATGGATACTGAGCTTGCGGCGATATACTACATTCCACAAGGCTACTGTAAGGGCCTGGCAACGGTCCAGAAGCCGGCAGAAGAAGCCAAGTCTCACAAGATGTTGCCATGGTGTGGTTTGAGACCTGCCGACACCATGCACAATCCTCCGCCGCGATTTGATGTTTCAACTCCTAACGAGGTACACCAGGCCTACCTCATTTGTTCTGCACGTTAAGGTTGGGCGACACACGTGCAAGTATGCGCCCACCATGATTAATGTCGCCAGCCCTTGGTCACAAAAGAGGCTTCCAAATTCGCCGACGCTCTGGCACGTATCTGCAAGTGGAGGCCGCTAAAATGGCCCAATCTGATGCAGGTTAACCCCATCGGGAGTTTGGCGACATGTAGCAACTCTTGGCCAAGCACGGCGTGCGTGTAAGGCGGAGCGACGTCTACACCCACCGTGCGCAGGGCATTGTGGAACGGATCAACCGTACTCTAGCCAAGCGGCTCCTTGGGCACCAGTACACCCAGGAGATGTTCTCCGATGTCCAGCTCGTGAGAGTGACTGCAAGCACTGCAGCGCGTAGTACTGAATGAGTTGGCAGCTGCCAATCTTTAGGGCGGCCCTAAACGGACCGGTAACGTGGCTCACAGGTAAGAGGCCTATTGGCGCCATTCTTTCTACGTCTGTGACACGGCCTGCTCGAAAGCTAGGTCTGGAAGCGCAATGCCTGTCCTTAAATACCTTGGTGCGGTACCTATTTGCGCCTGGAGAGCTGGAAGGCGGGCAATGACGCGCCACAGACGCGGCGTGGTCGACGAATGTGTTCACCTTGCTGACAGATTTTGACATCCCCTGCCAGCCGTCTATATACAATTTTTCGGGTCGTGGTTCTCCGTGTAGAAGCTTCGTTCGCAAGGAATATCAGATTGTGCCTGAAGAATCTCAGCTACTCTATAAAGGCATTTTTATCCGATTAAGAGCTCACTAAGGTACTACTCCACCCTGGCGTGATGTTCTTGTGTGATGCGGAAATGGCCGTATGCCCGTGTCGTAGAGCCGTCTGAATCAATCCACTTTTTGGCGTCCAGCGGCACTCTGTTACCCCCAAAAAGCATTCTAATCCGATCATGAGCTCGTTGAGGTACTCCTCCACCATAGCGTTATGCTCTTGTGCGGTGCGGTAGTGGCCGTATGCCCAAGTTGTAATGCTGGCAGGAGCAATCCTCTCTGTGATGTCCAGCCGACTAAAGCATGTCTTGTTGATGCGGTACACCCTCATTTTGTGGTGGTGGCTGCGGATGGCGATTACAGTGTCCAAACATGTTTCTCTCAGAGGCACTCGATGTAGAGGTGGTGCCTAAGGTCGGCCTTTACGACTGTCCTCGAGATGCCTTTGGCCTTACGTATCTCTGTGCTGTCCGCTTTTAGTATGGAGTACATCTTGGGACTTTCTCCAGCAATCATCCTTGAACCTGCCTACGACCTTTCTGTTCATCGTGTTGTAGAAGGGACGATCTTTAGGGTAGTGGCTCATGTCGTGATGGTGAGCATCTTCGGCCATATCGTGGTAGACATTGGTGGTCTCGATGCTCAGGACCAGACTGTCAGTGTCCGTGTACAGCAGGTGCGTCTTGTCACCGTGGCGCGCTTTGATCTGACTGTAGTAGAACTCGCATATCAGGTGCTTGCTCAGATCAAGGATCGCCTGCCCCATATAAATGGGACGGTTGAGCTTCAGGCTGGCCTTTGTGGAAGGCACAGCAACAAGGTTGTCTCCAAAGATCTTCAGCGACTGGAACGCGCAGCTTTTCCTCCACGCCCTCAGACCACACTCGAATGCGCTTCTTTAGGTTCTCCATAGTCTTCCCGAAGACAGAGATGCTCATCAGATTGTACAAGTCTTTTTCGAACTCAGACTTCGCCTTAATTCGCAGGTCTGTGTTTAGCTGTATGTACGGCGCCATCCACGCGCTGTGGTCAAACACCATCACACGGCGATAGTTGGTGACGCATAGCTCCAGCCTTATGTAGAGCTGATGGTTTCTGTAATGAACTACATAGTGCTCTTTTTTGCGTAGGCTAGGCACTAGCTTCATGCTTTAGGTGAACTCACCCCCAAATTCGCTCACTAAAGAACGCTGATAGTCGCTGAGCCAATCATCTGGAACACTTATGGCCTCTGGAGACAGTGGATAGCCGCTGTATGCGCCATGAAGCTCCTCCGGATACTCGATGTCGACATCTAGGATGTAGCCCGTGGAGACGACTGCTGTGATGGTTTTCGAGTGCGAGAGGGTCAACCCACATACAGCCGCCAGGTAGTAGGCTCTGCATCATGGTCAATCCATAGAGGCTGTTGATGGTGGTGTCAAGATATGTTATACAGCTGTTTGGTTTTGCCCTGTCATAGTCTGGACACATTGGGTTGTTCGCTTTTGTGTGCTGCCGGCTCACCATCGAGGTGACGCCGCGGATCCCCTTCTCAAAGAATAGATGCGGTCTTCAGGAGGGTGTCCCAACTCATTCTTGGTGACCTGTATCAATGAGCCGAGTCGAGGCCGTAGTTAATGAGCGAGGTGTTGCGGAATGTCTTGAACACATCCGCCAATAGAAACACATCAGTCTTGAGGTAGAGCTCGTGGTAGCTTCGCATATGTTGACAGCCAAATGTCTTTCAAACGCTCTCCGCAATCTTTGTTCGATATACCAGCGCGGCTGAGATTGCTGTAGAAGGACTATATCAGCTGTTTCATCGAAACGCTCCCAGCTGTACATGTGTTCATACGGGTATACCCCTTTGCCTGTAAGGAAAGTGATGTCAGCGCCAAGCACCGTATGCCTTGCTGTGGCATGGAATGCTTCTTCGGTAGGTTAGCTACCAGCTTTTCCAGGCTGCTCTTCATAAACTGGAGCTGCCCTAGTGAGAACGACATATACTATTCCATATTGTTAGGAATGGCGCCGATTTTTTCAGACGAGGCTGTTCCGATAGTTTAAAGGATAAGGTGCCCGTCATAGCCACGCAGGCTATATAGTACAACTGGTACCTTTGTTTTCTTGGGGTAAATCCGCAGCTTGAGGTTACATGCTTTGTGGGCTAAGCCGAGGTATTTGCCGGTAATATGGCAGTGATCTCGTACCTTATCGTTACCTAATTCCTTGCCACAGATGTAGCATTCTGTGACTTCCTGTAAAGGCTTGCTGCCGTCTCCATCCATTAAAATCTCTGTTGGATTTCGAAGCACCTCTTTGATCTCCTCAAACTCACGCTCAAGGCACTAGATGAAAGTGACGACAGCCTCCTTGCCAGGGTATAACACCCATTCGTGTTGTGCTTATATTTCCAAATGAACACATTTCTCTAAATGGGTGTTATCTTATGTAAAGGTTTATCGAGGACGGCTAAATATGCCTTTCTCGCTGCGTTCTCCTTCCTCAAGAGTCTGTGGCGAATAGTACTTCCATAGTCCATGCATAGGGTATATTCTGACTTAGTACCAACCCCACACACGTGACATGGTTTTACTTCCCTCCCCAGTCGACATTTGTAAGCATGGGTGCTACAGAACGTACTGTTACACGATTTTTCACATCGTTCAGTGCTACCCAGCTTAAGCCAGGCACACAAGCATTTGTTCCGCAAGGCATGTTAAGGACAGATGGGCGATATATCCAAGTGGGTCTATTCATCTAAATAATATGATAAGCATTATTTTTTATGCCATGGCACGGATGGGGGATCCTGTGCTGTTTTCACTTTTCTTTGTACAGACAACCGGGCCGATTCTGGTGAGCCTGGTTGGCCGACATACTAGTTGAGCTGATGGGTCGACATCTGGCGAGCCTGGCCGGTCGACATAATTACTGGCCCTTGTTTAACCTGAATACCCATTCTACTACTACTACTGCATTATTAGCTAATCCTGGTGCACTATACTAATGAGCTGGATCTAGTTATAATTGTGTATACAAGCAATCCTAAATTCCTCAAAAAATGTCACATATTAAAATATATTTTTTCTTAACGCAATAGTTGTGAAGATCATCAAGACATTTTAATCTAAATTTTCCATCACAGATTTTAAATATTGCTGGTCACCCTCTTTTATTCCTTTACCTCTAAGACTTTAATAAACGTTTTCCGTGCATGTTAATTTCGTTTTGTTGAACCTATTAAAGTCATCAATATGGTCATATGGGAAATGTCTTCCTCAAAAACTTTGTTTCCACTTACGTAAAATGTTTAAACTTAAAATTAAAATTGTTTTAAATACTTATCACGAACATTTTGTCAGTTCATTTAATAAATCGCACATAAACCTATAACTATCTACAAATCTACACATCTTGTTATATATATATATATATATATATATATATATATATATATATATATATATATATATATATATATATAACTTTTTTACAACTTTTCTAAAAATATCAACTACAAAGTCTTTACTAAATTAAATACATTGTACTTCTTTATCGGGATCATTTTTTGGACAGTGATTCAATAAGTAGATGGGAATTATAGCTCGATGAATAATCAAAAGAAATTGGTATGCATTTTTGATATTTTAAATTTAAATACATTATGTGCAGGTCCTCTATACTTTCCAGCTAGTGGATCATCTCTTACTTTACTGGTGGTATTAGTAGTGTTGTCTCATGTACCTTTCACAAATATGTCATATGTTGGTTGAATAATTTTTTTTTTTTATCTTCTTTTGTAAAAGTTATTAAAGTAGCGATCATTTGTCTAGTTTCTTCATAAAGTAAAACAATTATTTATTGTAAATACTCATAAAACTAGTCTTTATTCTGTAAACAACATGTTCCTATCTTTGTGTACAGTCTTAATATAATGCTAAATCCTGATAGAATATGTTTAGCTGTTTTTACTATCTATGAGTGATCACTACCTATTTTGCAATCTTTAATTGGTTTTGTAATACTTCCAAAATAACAATAAATTACAAATGGAATTTTAACCTGTGACATTGGTTTCAAAATTGTATAACATATCCAATTTTAGGCATTATATCAATTAAGCAATTTACTTGATTATATATTCTCCTATGTTGACCTAATGTTAACTGGTGTACAACACGAGTTAAACACGTTTTACAAAAATAATACTTAGCTGTGTACTTGATTATCGGAGATGATATAAACCTTGATAAATCATTAATCGCACAATACTGACATTTGTTTCCATCTAATAAAATCAACAAGTCAACATGTGTCTCTTTCTTTTTTTGTAATTTCAACCAGGCTTATGTAAATTATGTAGTCACTACCCTCCCTCAGTTCTCTTTGGCCCGTGTTCATCCTGTATCTTATAAATAGCATCTACAATGTCCATACTTATCAAGGCTACATGTTGATGGTCTGTGTGTGTATATATATATATATATATATATATATATATATATATATATATATATATATATATATATATATATATATATATATATATAGGAAGGGATATGACATTCTCTGGCATAAAAAGCATTTATTATCATTATTTTTCACGTTACGACAATTTGTTGTTTTCCTTTACCCATTCTGGTAATTCTATACAAGATCTTGCTCTAATAGATTTCTATTTAATTGTGTGCAATATCAGGTAATGTTTTATTAAATATCCAGTTTTCATCTATACGTACTTGCTGTCAATTTTTAAAAAATGAAAAATCATACTGAGTATGTTTTGTATCTGACCTCTGTTTACTGTGTTAAAAGGTTTTATTATGTGATAAGAGTTGTAGATAGTGCTATCTGTGCTCTTGTTTTTGAAGGTAATAACTGTTTAATTGTTAATGACAAATCTAACTGAACTTTCAAAGAACCAAAAATATCTATTCCTTCTGCTTATTGTTCGGCTTAGGTATGGTTCTAATCCACTGATAATTGCATACAAATCTTCATTCTTTCTGCCGTAAAATCAATACTCCTTTAATCTCTCATTAAATGAATCCTAAAACTTTGTTTTAATTTTTCTTCTTTTCGATATCTTTAATAATTTTAAAAAAAAATATTTTCTAGTTGAAAGACGTGTTAAAGGTCGAGTCAATTTTCTTCTTCCAGTTTTTGGAATTCCCGCATCAATTAATGTAACATTTATTATACTACTATTATTCTATTATTTTCAATTAAAGATTTATTTTAGAACTAACATTATATGTGAAAATACAATGACCATTTAGTTTAAATTTGTTCCAAATTCACATGTAATGTTCTTCTGATTCGTTTGTCTTATAATAATATTTCCTCCGCTTGATTTCGGGGCCCCAGGTGACCCAGTGGTCTAAGGCGCTCGCCTTTACAGATCACTCACACATCTCACCTCTGTCCGCGTGGCTTCGAGTCTCGGCTCGACCAACGTGGATATGTGAGAAAGCTTGCCACTAGTTTCCCGTGGGTCGGTGGTTCTTTCCGGGTTCTTCCTCCACGAAATATACTGGCCGCCATGTGTGGCCTATCATGTGCTGAAACTTGGCGTTAAATTCCACAGAAATCAAACCGATCCAGTTTATTTCATCATCTTTACACACCCTTTACATCTTTGATATTTTGTGTTTTGTTTTTGCATTTATAATTAGTTGGTTTTTCAATTTTACACTTGTATCATCTAATACTGCCAGTGTATGTTATTTGTAATTTTTTTACAAATAAATCTGACATTGAAATTACCTTCTAAAATTGTACCAAAAACATTATTTAAATTTGTTGGCATGATTGATTCGATTTATACAGCATTTATTACATTTTTTCAAAGTATATCATTGTCTGTATAATGATTAAACAAAAAAAAAAAAAAAAAAAAAAAAAAAAAAAAAAAATTCCGTTCTTGTTGAAGATTGAAACTGTATTGCTATCCTGGACTTTGTTTCAATACCAACAAACATTTAAAGATTGATTTTAAAAAATAGTATCATCATACAAAATATAAAAATATTTATCTTTTATCATGATTGGCTCCACTTAGTTTTCAGGTGATCCATCTTCCCACGGCCTAAGATTCAATTTTTTGAGTAGTGCATGTCAACTTGGAAGCTCCTGTGTCCTCATTTCCGTACGTTTTTCGTGACATAAAATAAAAACAGCCCTGAAGGAATGTCCACCATTTTTACATTATTCCTACAGATTTTATTTGCTGTTGCGGCCGGTTGAAACTTGGAATTTTTTATTAATTTAGAAAAATAGGATTAATTTGGTATAATGATTTATGGTTTTAAGTATATCCATAAGTTATTGTTCAAGAAAAACACGAGAGTGCTTGGATTGTACAAGGCAGCAAAGAGATATGCGGAAAAGATGTGTAAACGAGCATTGTGGTGAATATGCATCAAAGGTTATAACAGGATGTAAGGTTTACCCATGCTCGAAATGTGGTACCGGAACATGGACAGATTACAGAATATGCGCTAGATGCTGTGGTCCACATGCTGCAAGAGACATAAAGAGGCAAGAGAACAGGGCAAGAAAGTATTTTAATTAGGGCGCTATATGCGAGCTACAAGCAAAACATAATACCATTTAGAGAAGTAGGTTTACCTGAAATGAAGATATAGCATATGCACGACATTATGTCTACTATCACACGTTTAAACGAGTTGCTTCGCAGTGAAATAATATCCCAAAGTGAATATAATAATAGACTCGATGCATTATTGGCTGGTTGGCCAGTTTCAGCACCAATTCACAATGTTGAACAGCCAGTAGCACAAGTCGAACAGAACAATTTTGATGATTTGACAGACGATATTCTTAATGTACTTTCTACGGCTCAGCCTGCGACCTGAAAGAAAAGTGAGCCTGGTAATTCAGCCGTTACTTTCAAGCAGCCTGTTGTTCCCGCGGTTCCCGCTGGAAGACCTATATCGTAGAGCTTGAGATTATACTCACGAACAGAAAAGTAGGTACGGAGAGGCTTTCGGACTAAACATTTCGAAAAGGCGGCGTGGTCCTTACACAAGATGACTCCAAGCACTTTCGCGACGCCCTGGGGGAGCCCGTACCGAGCGAAGCAGAAGTTATGACTGAACTCTTTGCAGAGATGGTCGAGATAAGGTGGTTGGAGATACAGGACTCTCTCAAGCCTGTATTTCGTGTTGTATTTATATGTTCGGGAAAACTCAGGGTCTGCCGTTTGATTGGCCAAAAAAGGAGATACATGAGGGTGGCAGAGACCAATCCTCTATCTTTTCCCATTGGTGTACAACTCACTCGAATAAATAAACTCAACTGTGAATATTGTTGAATGGAAAAGCAGCACCCTGCTAAAAGTTATTCGTGTGGGTAGCGAGTCCTATGGGCAATCGCGTACTGTCTTCTATGGAATGCCACTCTGGTATTGACTGCGTGACGGTGGCAACCACGAGCTTTTGATATTCATCTTAGACGAAAGACAATCACCGGTTAATATGCTGGAGTGCACTGTCAAACTTGAAATTAAAGAAAAGTGCGAAAAAGAAAACAGTACCAACACACTATGCGTCTACCGGCCCTGGCTTCTTTCAGCACCGCAAGCGCCTTCGGACCCTCGCGCCCATTTAATGTTGCATCAGATGCTGAAATTCTCGACTATGAGGCGGGCAGTGCTAGCACGGCCAGCGCAAGCGCAGGCACTGGAGCCACCTTAAAGGTGGTACACTTAACGGCCAACAGTATCACGTTGGTCAGCGGAATTACTGCAATAAAATGCGTCTGGTTACTATCGCTGGGATTCAACGCAAAATTTGCAGAACGTTGATTGTTTTACCCTCGGCAACAATAACATTAACCTCCATAGGGATCGTGGTGACGGAACGCAGGCAACGCTTGCAATTCGTAAAAACCTGAGTCGTATGGGCACATAATGACAGCAGTAATCAGTCCGCGGTTCCCGCCAACGTCTCACACGAAAGCTTTACAAGTAGCTTTGCGTCAATGTTTGCCGCTGGAGACACCATCCAGTGTGAGAGCCTCAACGTCAACGCATAAGCGTGGGGATTTTCAGCCACTCTAACCATCTTCGGCTTTCGTAATTAGAACTCGCACTATACTTAGTAGCAAAATTACAAAGCCATGGGGGGAGCTACCAGTAATAGGCAACGAACACGAATCATTGGTGCAGCCTAAGAAAGACCGAGTGTATTGGTGCAGCTCGCACAAAACGTGCATTACATCCACAAGGAATACAAAGTACTGGTGCGAGGGTATATGCGCCTCGTTGGAGTTGACACGTACCGATTCATACTGGGGTGGAACGAGGATGCAACACAAATGGACGTCGAACACTGGAGTTACCCAGAGCATCCTAAACCAACCCCAACCCTCAGCTATCCTAAATCATCCCTCAGCTAGGGTTAATTGCGATTTCTTTATCGGAAAAACAGCCAAAAGTACTACCCCGGGGGACTACTGGGCGCGATTGCCACTACAATGACAACGTGGTAGCGAAATGTCCTTGGTAAAAGACGCGCTCTGCCGCATCACAGTAATCGGTCAGAAAAACAAGCAATCACTAAACCTGCGGACAACGGCATGATATCTGTAACTCTTGGCGAGCGTGTTTGCGAACGTGTTGAAGACCGGGTCATTTCCGGGTGTAAAGATATTGAAGAAACTGACATTTTCTTTGACATCATCGCCGTCTTGCCAGTAAGCTACACCGACTGGTTAGAGATCAGTGTCCACAAGGGAGCTAAGTCCCACCCCACCACTACAGATAAATAAAACTTTCATATCATGCTGCCTAGAGCGGAATTATAATTCCGCTATACCCCAAAAGATCCACAAAATTTTCGCCTAAAAACATCTGCGAGACTGAAACCTCCTTATGGGCAGAGGACGGCTGTGTCTCTGTGCACTGGTGTGGGAGGGATTTAAATATTATCAACAATTAGTTCTCTATTTGGGGCTGAACAGTTTCCTATATGTCTGTACACTATAATTTATGTTACCAAATGTTATAATATATGTACAAGTACTTCATATAGATACAAATATTAGATAAACAGATAATAATATACACATTTACAATATAATATTTTGTTGGCCACTGTTCTCTTTTCCACTACTAATGCCCGAAAAAGTTTTTTTTAAACCCAATGCACCAATGCTTATAAGTTTTCGGGGCTTTTTTCAGTCACTATGAAAGCTATATTTCCCCTGGTTTTCTTATTCTTCTCTGTGGCACCTTCTGGGTCTGCATACCAGATCACCACTAGCTGTAATAGCAACATTCCTGATATTGTACAAATTCACAACATTATTGTTAATGTTATCACAGGCATGGTTTATTTACAAAATTAGTTATATACAACTTTATTTATTGTATCTGCACACAAGGAATAAAATAGAATATACCTTCCTTAAAGTTCACGTCTGAGTCAATAAATATTGCAACTTTGAATTGTCAGGGGTTGGGGGATCTCAAGAAAAGAACAGGTGTATTTAATTTTCTAAAGAATAAAAAATATTCAGTTCACTTTCTTCATGATACACACTTCATTGAAAAATGGGAAAATTTCATACGGACTAACTGGGGATATTAATGTTTTTTTAGTTCATACACTACTAATTCAAGAGGTGTAGCCATATTATTGAATAATAATTTCCAGTTTATCTTCCATGGAATAAAAAAAAGATAATACTGGCAATAAACTTAGCATGGACATAACCATTGTAAACCACAGATTTACACCGATTAATATTTATGGACCAAATAGAGACAGTCCAGATTTTTACCTTGAGATAAAAAAAGATATAGTGCATTTTAGAAATGATTATGTAATAATTGGGTCAGATTTAAATCTTGTGATGGATCCATATATTCATACTTTTAATTATAATAATGTAAATAATCCAAGAGCAAGAGAAGTTGTCTTAGATATATGTACATAATATAATTTAGTAGATGTATGGATGAACATAATATAGGGATCCATAGGTATACCTGGAGGAAATGTAGTCCGGTGAAACAAGCCAGACTGGACTTATTTCTGCTTTCTGAAAATTTAATTACAATTAAGAAAATATAATGTTGAACAAGGATATAGGACTGATCATTCTCACAGACTCGTCCAGACAGACGGTCATTAATCTCCGTGATCTTTGTTGACTGAGGAAGCAGCCGGAAGGACGGGGTCTCTCCCTCATCGTATATATTTACCGAAGCCTTGACCTTATAGTTATGCGTGGCGGTAGGGTGTGGAGGGCATTCTGAAACCGACAACACCCGGTATATCTCTTCGACGGCAGCCTTAAAGCTGAACTCGGTCCGCTCCATAGTTGGACCTGAGTAAAGTTATTGTTCAGTTGTATCTTCATACTCACTGTGTGTAATGTCCTGTTCTGGTTCTGCCTCCATATCTGGATAAACCATCCCGGATGGCATAGGTGACGCAATGCCGTCATCTCTATGTAAGTCACGGTAACTTCCCTGTGGGTAAGCCGTGAACATAGGGTAAGCCGGCTCTGCCATAATTGTAATTGTATGCAGCAGTAGCACGGAAGGACGGGCAGTTCTATCATTAAGATCTCCGTAATTGTAGGGAGACGAAGCCGCAGGCCGGGTGAGTTGGACGGATCTTTCATTAAGATCCCCGGATTGAGACGGCTGGACTGGCTGGACGACCGGCTTGGTTGGCTGGACAATCGTGGACGGCTGCGGATGGCGATACGGTAGTACAGTATGTATCCACTGGATCCGTTAAAACCCCATGTGCCCTGACTTACAGGCCAGAAGGCTATGCTCCGACATGCTGGGTGACTTACCCATCCTGGGCTGCCTGAAAATGGGGGTACACTCCTCCATTGTATCATAATTACCTGACAATACACTCTCGGATCATATCGCGCACACACTGCATGGTACTGACGAAGTACATTTTGTACACACAAGGCATCGCTCATGCGTGTCTTCCCTGGCCTTGAACTTGTTATATTTATACACTTCGTCGACATGTTTCACTGAAATGACAACATAAAACAAAACACAACAAAAAATGTGAATTAACAATGCAGCGTGTTAATAAATCGCTAAAACAACACCCGTTACCAACTGGGTGAACGAACAATAGGTAGTGTGCGCGAAACCATGAATCACAACATGCATCAACGATAGCGTGTTGTACCATGCGGTCTAAATAGACAAAGTTCGAGAAAGTGACAAATTCAAGAAAATATTGGAAAAATTGCAAGAATAATGTGTAGAGGAATGATTAATACACACTATAAATCCAAATTTCTGGATGGATGGTTAAAATTCACATCGATATTTGTCATGGAATGACGGGAGGTTTTTCGTACGATGTTGACTGTACGACAGCAAAGCTTAAAAACTAGCGACACCTGGTGGTGGAAAGAGGAGGTAATGGGCAAGAGTTATTGCCTATATGATATAGACACAAAAGAGGAATTTTCGTCTTTTAGTAGGTCTGGATTCTGGAGGTAGCAGGCTTATATCCCTAACGTTAATATGATCGGGGAACGCATTTGAAAGAAAAAAGATAAAAAGAGGCAGGAGAAAGAGAAGAAGAGGCAGGCCAAAGGAAACATGGCTACGGACAACAGAGAAAGATCTCAAAAGCAGTGGCCTGACCTGGGAAACAGCACGCAGGGCAGCGGCTGACCGGCAACAGTGGGGCTTCCTCAACGTCTGCTCAAGCACCATCCGGCATTAAGAGGATTGAATGAATGAATACATAAAATGCACAAAACTTAGTCATTTCATTCATTACTTTATAATTTCTAACCTACATTTTCTTTTTTTTTTTTCTTTTTTTATATCACCGAGGCTTTTCATTTTTAAAATCGGTAGGGGAGTACAAACTGCCGAGTGGGGGGACATCTAAAGCACAAAGATATCTTTGGTTGTCCTAGTGGCAGTTTATTGAGTATTTTTACCTATTTGCAATGTTGATAATGTAACCTAGGCCATATGAATTAGAATTAGTTTACAATGTATAGTTTCTACTGTACTCATTTGAAGTCACATGGCCAAAATACATGACGCAATGACCAAAAAGGACACATAAACATTAAAAGGTTTGTTTAATAAACAATAACATATCTCTCTCTCTGTAGCGGTTATACCTCATAAAGTTATGCCTGAATGTGAATTTATAGTGTGTGAAATTAAATGTACAGTAACTTGCAACTGGCTTTGTCTACACCATGTAAGTTTGTTCGAACGAAGAAATGAACAATTTAATTTAAAGAAGCACTACTCTATATTATGAAGAAAGAAAAAATATCAAGAAAACTATAACAAAAAAAAAATTGTTCTTGTAAAAACACAACTTTCTGACCCATAAAGTACATGTAAAACATTTGGGCTTACATAGATAATCGAAGTCAAATTTGAAGACTGGCGAAGTCGTTATTAGCGCACAGAAATCTGTATTCATATTCGAACAACTGCGCCTGTTACCGTAGAAGCTGACGACTTCATGAAAAAATGAGCGTGACGAAGACCTACATCATAGAAGAAATTGACTTGAACCGGCTGTACAGATGAGATTAGATCCATCAAGAGGATGGAGAAAGAAGAAATGGTATACAGTACAACAGATACGACGGAGCTAGACGCTTCCAACGTATGGAAAAATGGTTTGAAGTAAGTAAGTTGACATGAGAGAATGAGGGTCATATTAATGATCATTAGTCCATAACTTGATTTCCTCTCGATGTTTGCAGCAACATGAAATCACAATTATATTTTTGCATACAGTAGTGACGGAGGAATGGATATGCATTCGGTATGATGGATGAAGTTATCGTTAGTGGAAATGAACATGGAGAGTGAAAGGTACGATATATATATATATATATATATATATATATATATATATATATATATATATATATATATATATATATATATATATATATATATATATATATGTACCTTTTGACCTTGAACTGAGTCGGTAAGTGCATCACTGCATGCTATCTACATAACCAGAAACTCCTTCTAATGTCATTAATATTGTTTACTTCAGAATGCAAGTAAATAAGTTCTCTCTCTCTCTCCAAAAAGTAAACAAAAAGCAACTATTTTAATGTCATAGGCTTCATTCTTGATAATTGTTTTTGCACCAATAATTTGGTGTGTGTGTGTGAGAGAGAGAGAGAGAGAGAGCGAGATAGAGCGAGAGAGAGAGAGAATATGCTGTAATCATCATTGGTCTTATTGTTATTATTAATATTATTATAAAAAAATAATTTGAAGGTAAAAACTGTCACTGTTAAACCACAATTCAGTTTGTTTACGTAATATTTCTTCTTTTTGCATTGCATGTGCTGCACATACATTCAGCAGGGCATCATCATCAATGAATTTGTCTTGCTTTGTATTCCATATTCATTTTAATTTGTTTTTTTACTTTTTCACATAACAAATATTCAAGCCAACATAGCAGAGGCCTGGCAGTGACTCATATATATTAGAATTCAAAACCCTTTTGATCTGTTTAGTCTTATTGTGAACTTAGCTTACATTTTAGAAGTGTAGCTGTTATGGTGAAGGTTTCTGTGTATATTTTAACCTTTATCTGATCTGTTATGTACAGTGCATCTAATGAATGGGTTTAGTTTCTGTTTACAAAATATATTTAAATTTGTGTTATTGGAAAGAGGAAAACAATGCTTTGTATGAATATTTGCATGTAAAACAGTGTTGGTGTCCAGTATCATAATATAGATAATAATTTCAGTATCTTTAAAAATTACCAGGAAGAAATTTTCTTCTTCCCAACTTAAATAGACTTTGAATGCCTAGTACTCTGAAGAACTCGGCTATTATAAATACCATGGAATCACCCACTGACAGCTTCACACAAAAACCCACAACTTTTAAAGCTTTATTTTTCCAATTATAAAACTTGAGGTAGTAATAATAATAATAATAATAATAATAATAATAATATTCTCCTTTATTGATTGTACATTGGTTATTATTTGCAGTTTTTCTTTTCCAATTCACTACCTATATGTACCTACAACCATTCCTTCTACAATCATGACAACTGAAGGGAAAATAGCAATTTATATTTTATGAAAAATTTGAAGACAACTGTGATATCATATTAATAGAGTAGATGGAAAACAATGTTTTAGCTATAGTTTCTGTTGTTTATAGTTGTGATAGAAGTATAATTAGTATTGAAAATTTAAATAAAAGTGTTGTCCATATAGTTAATGTCTTTATTTATTAGTTACATCTTTAAGTTTAAATATAAGTAAATTTGTTTTGTGTTGTTCTCATGTCATGAATAAGCTGTTTCATGGAAGGTATACCCGGTACTTTGTCAACCAAAATAAAGATTTTTCTCCAAGTATTGATAGTATATGAAATATTTTCATAATTATCATTAACAGCCATAATGTTTAAATAAGTCCCAAAAATTAACAATGACTTATCCCCATGCATTTTTTAAAAAGGTGGGGATTATGATTATGAAACTTTCTGATATGACTGGGGGGGATGCTTTAGATGTACACAGTGGTTTTACCATTTTAATATGACCCTTGGGGTGTGACCAGGATCTGGGGATAGTTTTTTGTGTTTTTTTTTCATCTCAGTATTTTAAGAATTGTAGGTGGAGATCTGAAAGTTGGTTTGTGTCATCATCAAGGCCAGGACTGTAACAAAGATAATGGGCTTTTGGGTTACACTCTCTGGTCTTTCCCAGAACTGAGCAATGTGGGGATGCTGCCCCCATGTCATGACTTGGAAACGGTTGTAATCCCCACCCATTAATCATATATAGGTTTGAATTACACGAGACAAAATCAGACATACCAGTACATTAAATACAGACTTTGGGCCATGACCCATAGGTTGGGGACTTGCTCCTGAGTCAGAGCTTGGAAACTGTTGAGATCCACACCTTCAAACTATATATTGGTTAAAGGACATGAGATGAAATCAGTCATATTTCCAGTACAGACCCTGGGGAAGGGGACATGCTCCTGGGTCATAACTTGGAAACTGGAGAGATCTCCAGCCTATAACTATGCATAGGTTTAAAGGGCACGAGGAGATACAATTAGACATACATCCAGCACAGGCACTGGGCTGTGCCCCAGGGTTTAGGAACTTGACCCTGGCTCATAACTTGTAAACTATTAAGATCCCCACCCTACAACTATATATACATATAATGGGCACAAGGGGATATATGAACTTGTACATCCAACACATATCCTGGATCATACCCCTGGAGTAGGGGACTTTTCCTTGGCTCATAGCTTGCAAACTATCAAGATTCCTACCTTATAACCATATATACACTAACTGGATATGAAAAGAGAAATACACATTTACAGCATTGAAACATTTGCCCCTGGATCAGGCCATAATCCTAGTGGCATAGATTGGAAGTGTGGTCATATGCAATGCCATGTCATATACCTGATTCTATGGGTTTTTTCTGTATCTCACTTTGGATTAAATTGAATTTGATGTCTACCCATGCAATCATCCAGTGTGAAAACTATACAAGTGACACTGTCCACATGCATCTTGAAGAAGATGTGGAAGCAGTGTGCACAGGTACTCGAGTAATTTTGTAAAAAAAAATCTTCCAATATTATTCTGCTTGGAAGGTTCACTGAAACCACCCTTTTTGTTGTGGTCCATTTTTGAAGGTCAAGGTTACATTTACTACTAGTGTGTTGTTTATAAGTCTGAAACTGATAGAATCAGAGGTATGAAAATTGATAAATTTTTACATATGTAAGACAAAGGTGTCAAATATACCACTTTCATGGTTCTCATTTCAAGGTCAAAAGTGGACATTACTATACTTGTTTGGAGCTGTATCTCACAAACTTGTAAACAAAGTAATAGACATAAAGCTTGGTATACATATAGCTATACTTCATGACTTGATGATTCACTTTCATGGACTTATCTTTAAGGCCAGGTCTTAGGTTGATATCATTTTTGGTGTGTCCAAACTGTCACACAGAAGCTGTTAAGTTGTTGCGACAATGGAATGAAATGTTTCACCCTGTAAAATAGCAAAGCTTACTCACTTTTTTTGTATTAAGACTGGACTGTAACTCTAAAGCCATTGAAGGTAGTATAATATAACTTATGTTTATATTATAACTGCTGAATGTGTCATTTATTTTTCATGGTATTTTCATCTAGGTTAAGATCATAGATCAACATCATCTATTTCTGTGTCAGGTCTCTAGCTCAGAAATTCTCAAGTATAGTAATAGTGAAATGAAACTGTAAATTCATGCTTCATAACCCAAGGTCATATCACATAAGACACTGCTTTGATCCAATTTTCAAGGTCGTCATTTTTCATCGTTGGGTTGTAGTTCAGAAGCTGTTTAAGCAATGAAAATGAAATATTGTGGATGGTGTTCCTTGTTCCACTATCAAGATCCTATCTGCAAAGTTAAGGTCTTGGTCCTGTAACTTTAAAGCCATTAAAAGTAGTAGTATAAAAAAAATTAAAATTTTATATCTTGTTTTTTTGGTGACTTTCATAATCGTCGTCTCAAAATTGTGGTCACATGCCAATATATATCTTTATTTTGCAGAGTCTTTAACTAAAGTCCATATTTAGAGATGAAACTGAATATGCTCATATCCATGATGACCTGATGGTGTTTCATATACCACTTTCATGGTTCTATCATAAAGGTAAAGGTACTCAATTTTTGTATCCAGGCTGTAGTTCTAAAGCTGCTGAAGATATTGGGAAGAATGTATTAATATTGGTATATAATGTCTAGAGAGTGTGTTGCACACCATGTTCTATGTCATTTCTCTAGGCCAATGTCAAGGCATGAACACTTCTGTTGATATCTAACTCTGGTGCCATGTTAAATTATGATATGAGTATTGATACATTATATTACACCCATTTTAAATTGGACATATTATGTTAATGCATTATCTGCCATCCTTCTGTCAACATTTGCTTGTCCAGCCTATAACTTTGTAACAGCTTGGGAGAGTTTCATGAAACTCTGCCCATATATATGTCATGACTAGACAGTGTGTCACATACAATAGACTGGCCCCTTGTCACAAGGTTCAGTTCACAGCAAGGCAAGGAAAAATGTAACTATGTGATTTGTTTAGAGGATAACTTTTGAACTATTGAAGATATTTTAATGAAACTTTAACTAGTCATATATAATAATTAGAGAGTGTGTCACATACCATAACCGTGACTTCAGTCTCAAAGTTAAGGTTATAGGCATGGAAAATATAAATAAATGAATTTCTATCCATGTACATGTATAATATTTGAACAAATGAAGATATTTTCATGAAACTTTAGCCTGTTACATGTACATATCTGAGCTTGACAGTGCCTCACATATTTATAGTCATACCCTATAGTCATACACATATTTATAGTCATACCCTATAGTCATACACATTTATAGTCATACCCTATAGTCATACACATATTTATAGTCATACCCTCTGCCCCCCAACATTAAGGTAAAAAAACAAGGAAAGTCAGAGGGCCTGTTTCCTTATCCAGGCTGTCACCTAATATAGTTTGATGAAATTGTACCCAGCTCCACACCTTATCATGCAGCTGATGGGTTTCTAGCTCAAAGTTTACGGTCAGTGGTAGGGAAAAGTTTATGAGATGTGCATCATATAATGTGCTGTGTGGTTTTCATGTTACTTAAAGCCTTAGGTTGTGTCACATCTCACTGTTTTAGTGCCACTTTCAAGATCAAAGTTGTAGACTTTGAGGGGGGTATTCTACAGGCATTTACCATTAACACATGTGATACTTATGTTAAATTTGTGGTTGCTTTTAGTATGTGCATCTTTGCTGTCTTTGTTGTGGAATTTTCATCAACTTTCTGTGCATGCAGCTATAATGGTATGGGGTTAATAATGCATAACAGAAAAAGTCATGCAGATCTGCTTTTCTGAAGATTTCTATTTTAAAATAACATTCCATTCAGTTCAAAATGACACAAATTGTGCTACCAAAAAACTCCTCACATGAACATATTTGTAAAATAGGCTAAGAATATGAAGAGTTCTCCAACTGCTATGAGCATGATGCAACAATATCCTACATTATTCATTTATCATCTGCCCTGGATAATTTTAGGTAGCAACAGAATCTTAGTTTCCTTAACAACCAGATCAAAAATATATTTTGACATCTAAAAAAAGCGCCAAATTTGGTCCTATTTTCCAGGAATAATTTTAGGTATGTCTTGTTTTGATGGCTTCCATAGTAACCATTCAAACTCCTTAACAACCTGGCAGAAAATATATTTTTCACATCTCCCCAAAAAATACATTGCTAAAATTTCAATTTCAATCAAAGAATTGGAGGAAATATTTATCATGACATGATACACAAACAAATGCATGTCTCTTGGTCTCAATCACAGCCAGGTGAGAAAAATAATTTTGATGTCTTCCCCAAAACCACTTTATTTAATGTTATCAAACTTTAAGGAAATGTGACAGTGTTGTTTCTTACAGTCTCCATAGCAACTATTTATCTTTTACATTAACCAGATGGAAACATATTTCAGTATTATTAAAACTACTATGACAATTAAAGTCAAATTTTATAAATAACCTTGGATTTTCCTTCTAATAAGAACTTTTTTTTTCTTTTTCAATTTATTTTTTCAAGCAGTATAATGGTGATAATTTCTTTCTGCCTGAAAAATCAGATCAAGAATGTTATTTTCATGCTATTTAGGTCCCTAAAATTATTTTTAAAAATCGCATACCCCCAATTAAATGGCCAGTCTCAAAGTTTAATGCAACATGGAGAAAACTCAGAACCTAGTTTAACCTGTGAGTTGCTTTAATATTTTACTCTTAGTTGAATGTGACCAATGTAAGCCATCCTCTTATACTCGCTGGATTTTCTTAAAAGTATGTTTAATTAACCCTTATACAAATCAATTCATTTTTTGACAAGGAGAAAATCCTTCAATAATAGCCATTGTTCAAGAGTTGCGTCCTGTTCAAAATATTTCCTTTGTATACTTTCATGTCAACAAGCGGGTGGTATATGGGATTTACTTTGTCCATCTGTGTGTCCATCTATCTGTCTTCCTTGTCCATGCCATATCTCCTATACAATTTCCCTTATTAACATTAAACTTGCACTATGGGTGAACTTGGGATTATCATGTGTTGGGCACCAAAACTGGGTCACTGTGACTTACTTAAGAAGATTTACTGACAACCAAATCAGTGTTTGAAAATTGTGTCTGGGCTCTAATTACACTACCTATTCACCTATTGCCACCAAACTGGAACTATAGGATGGATGTGTTACCAAAGCTAGACTGCTGTTACCTAATTTTCAGGACATACTAAAATTGCTTAAATATGTTGTTCATCCTTCCTGTCTGGGCTGTAACTCTTATATATTAAAATATATTTACACAAAACTTGCACTGTTTGTGCATGTTAGGATGAACATACATGTATGTTGCACACAAAAACTGGATCACTGTACCCTTCTTTGCAGAATTCATTAACATTTGCTTACATTTAATATCCATGTTATAATGCTAACACTTAGCATATTGTAACTGATCTTCTACTGAGAGTGCATTGGGTCAACACAACATATTTTTCTGGATTTGATTCAAAATTACTATAAAAAATGAGTCCTTCATCCCTGATCAAGCTGCATTTTTTTAGACCATTACATCTATTGATATTAAACTTAACCTTTTTTGTGTATCTTGGGATGGGATGGACATGTCACTCACCAGCACTGGGTGACCTACTATTTAGTACAAGAAAAAGTGGCGACAATTATTTCTTGCCTCTCAATCCAATACCTTTTAAAGCATTTCACACATTTCCAGGATTCTGAACACTAATTAAATATGGTGTCTGTGCTCAAATTACAATGCCATTTAGCTTAACTATTATAATAAGAATGCATCTTAAAAAGAAAACATTTCACTTTAAAACTGGGTCACTATGACCTAATTTCCAGGATCTTGAACACTACATAAAAATGGTGTCTGTGTTCAAATTATTGCACCTTTTAACCTATTACCCCTAAAGATGCATGTAAAGTGCATATGGAAAATCAGTTATGTCACATTTCTTTACTGGGTTGTTGAGACTTAACATTCTGCAGTTAGTAGGCCACTCGCAAAGATACCGACTGGCATCAAAGAAGTGGAGATTATCTTGCGAGCTCCTGCTCACTAACAACTCTAGTTCACTAGTTCAACTCTTGTTTTGAGGAGCAAGACATGAAGATAGTGTGGGGAGGTGTAGCAGGTGCAGTTGCATCTATACAATTTCCCCCGATTTAATTTGTAAATGATAGAAAAAATCTGAACAACACAAATAACTGGCACAACTAATGAGTCGGAACTGTCGAGTGTCCTTTGCTAACACAATTCCCGTCAGATTTTAATATATTTAGTATTTTGAATTTAGAGATGAAGACTAACTTAATTAATTTTGACATAAATGCAACTAAAAATATACAACTCTGCTGTATTTAAAAATGGAATTGTACTTCATGGCCTAGATTATTTTTGTGCAGATTTTGATGTCAGATTTTACCATGTCCGTAAATTTCTGGCATGCTTTATAATTTTCAAGGAAAGAAATTTGGTAACTTAATACATTTTTCAATTTCTACACCAGAAACTTATTAAAAATGGATACAGAATAAAAGGGCACATTAATTAATTTTTTTTTAAAAATTGTTTTTGGAGACTCTTATCTTATTGATGTCGAAAACAACCACTTTTCTTCTACCACACGACATCCTTCTTAATTAAAAAATAAGATTTTTTTGCAGTATCTTCATCAATAATAATATAAAAAAATATGATGAATATATATATCGATGTCAGACTTGAATCCATCATTACCATCAACTAAATAGACAGAAGGCTCGTCCTTTTATTATTTTAAGAGAGAGAGAGAGAGAGAGAGAGAGAGAGAGAGAGAGAGAAAGAGAGAGAGATGTTAGGACGTGAACTTTCACTCTGCAACACTTTGAGATGAACCCTACGATCCCATCACACAACAAATGGCTTGCTTTTATCTATTGCCCTAACACTGCGAATAAAAACTGCTTTACCTCTTGGAGAATACATTACTATGTATTAAAACTATTTAAATCCATCGGCGACAGCAGTAGATAATCTTTTATTATCACAGAAATTAATGCGAAATCATCAACATTCGCTCTCACAAGGCCTACTTGCCATTTCCGCCTTTGTTGAACATAGATTCGTCACGTGACCATATTACGCGTATACAAGGTCTATTTTTAGATGAGGAAACGTCTATGTATTATTGTGGTATCGTATTGTTTGCTGTCAATAAAGTGATAAATACTCCATCTTGTTCAATTTGCATTGCCTACCACAAACATGGAAAAATACTTACTCCTTGCCTGGCGATACTTTTTGAAAATTGGCGATAAAATATTGAGATTTGCGATTTTTTTGGCGACAACTATTTTAAAGCCAGCACCATCCCTGTGTAGGTGCAGTTTTACCATCTTTAAACGCGATTTTTACCCTTTATACAATGAACACAAGCTTAATTTCACATTTTGTCAACATTTCAATCAAACTGAAAAAAAGAAAGAAAAAAAAAATGCAAAGAAAAATTTATGAAAATTGATTGAGTAGTGCTCCTTTAACGTGTTAGTTTTTGCCGATAATCATCAATTTAAAACCCACGAGAATCCATTTGTTTATTATGTGTGTGTCTGTTTATGAGAGAGAGAGAGAGAGAGAGAGAGAGAGAGAGAGAGAGAGAGAGGGTAATGGAGGAAGTTACTTACCTGCATAATTCATGGTAGGCAGTCAAGTATTCGCTCAGCAAAACAATACCGTCATTTAAGTGGCACCTCTGTAGAGCGTGAAGAACGAATTCCAAATCAAAATCATGCTTTGTACCATCGTCGAACACTGAAGACATATTTCTGTATGCAGATCGACCTTGTCATTGATGTGTTATAGTCGTGATTTAGTGGCGTGACTTACCCATGTCTGCTTATGTTTACCCCGAATTTGCCGTTCACAGTGGTACCGGAAAACAGCGCTGAAAATAAGTAAGGCTTGAGTCGCTGGCTGAGTGCCAAAATAGCCTGTGTTTCATTGGTACCTCTAGAGTAAGTTGAGTTTCCCTTTATTTTCAGACCTCTCATTGAAAGATATACATTTCTCGAATGACCATGAAATTGGCGGTGGGTCAGAATTTTACACCTTGATATATTCCATCGATGAGTTTTGAGTAAGTTTTCATAGTGAATAACTGTATAAGTGTTTATTCTATGCAAAAAGTAAGATTTTGTCATATATATATATATATATATATATATATATATATATATATATATATATATATATATATATATATATATATATATATATAACAAAATGTTAAGTAGGATCAGCAAATAACACAAGTAGTAATACATATAACAAATATAAATAAGTCACATAACATTGGCACAGTACGTACATTAATAAAGTTGTAATATAAACATAAAAATACGTGATGCACCAACGATGACCCATACAAGTTTATAAAAACTTATTTCCAAAGGGGTCATAAGGGATCAAGATTTTGGGGCAGGGTACATTTTGCAAGTTAAAATTATATATTCGACTAAGGTAAGAAATTATTATTAGGTATTAAAAACCAAAAAACTGATCTCAGAATTTCAAATATCAATAAAAAAACCCCCAATTCATTCTAGTAAAATATCATGGAACTCTGTTCTCTTGATCTGCTTTGTTTTAAAAGGTATTACTCAACAGTCAATTTGAAATGATCTGTATTTGAAATATTCTTAATAAAACTGGGTAATAAGTTCCAATCGTTTATGGTGTTATAAAAGAAAGTCGGCGAAGCTACGCTACTGACACATGGTGTAATAAGATTAAATTTACTACTGCTAGTAACAAAATGGTGATGATCACTAATTTTCACAGATCTTTGGATCATGTAAGTAGTATAGTGGGGCACTTGAGGTGTCTATGGGACTTCCATGTTAAACAGGCTAAAAAATGTACGAGGTCTAACGGGAATTTAACATTAGACTGCCATCTTGATAGGAACAAATTATTGTCTAACAATTGGTTCATACGTTTTTTTCGGGGGGGGGGCGGTCGCAAGAGGAGTCTGTCTATTTGTAACAGTGTTGCGTTTGTTTCGCGGAAATGTAATACGTTGCCGTGTAAATGAAATATTACGTCATACGTTTCACATGAGGAGTCTGTCTCTTTTGTAACAGAGTAGAATATTAGAGGCGGGAAATGTGAGTTTGTCTGCACTCTCACTTAAATGGCATATTTTTGTTTTACCGGATAAATAAATGGACATAAAAGGACATCGAAGGGGTGCATCATAACATAATAACAGGGGCGGAGAGAGAGAGAGAGAGAGAGAGAGAGAGAGAGAGAGAGAGAGAGAGAGAGAGAGAGAGTTAAATAATTTTAAAAAAAACTAGTCAAAACCATTGTTTTGTATATGCTAGATTTTAACATGGAACGGGTGTGTGTGTGTGTGTGTGCAGGGCCGTCGTAAGAGGCGGGTGAAACGGGCGATCGCCCGGGGCGCCAAGTATGGAGGGGGCGCCATTTCGCGGCGTTTGCGGTCTTTTTCCCCGAGTGGGGGGCGCCGAAAGCGACGTTCGCCCGGAGCGCCGTTTCTTCCAGCGCAAACTTGGGACGGCCCTGTGTGTGTGTGTGTGTGAGAGAGAGAGAGAGAGAGAGAGAGAGAGAGAGAGAGAGAGAGAGAGAGAGAGAGAGAGAGAGAGAGAGAGAGAGAGATTTAATTATAAAATGTGTGTGCATTAGAATATGTACTGATGCATTCTTTAGCCAAGCCTAAAGATTAATTGTAAAATGTTTTGGTTCAAGTTTCAAAACTGCTGCGTAATCATTTTGACTACTGCAAATTTTGACATCGACAAGTCGTTATGACATAGACAAACATAGGTAGAATGGGGTATATAAGGGAGCGAGGTAACTTAGTAAAATCATATTTGAATCAACAATCATCATGAAAAGATCACACCATTTTAACGAGAAACCAGAAGCTAAGCGATGACGACGTTCTGTGTCGCCAAATACAACGAGAGACGTGTTAGCAGAAGTTCATGCTTGTGCTTTTGAAAATGAAATGATTGATCCCTATCGAATACCACCTACCTCCACGGGAAATAGAGCGTCCATATCCATGAAGAAAGAAACTCGTTCTGTAGCTCCTGACGATTATTTTCACATTAGAGCAAACACATCAAGAGACTTTCAGAAACTTGAGAACGACGGCTTATACATCCACGGTGAAATTCAAAAAGTTTAAGTTTCAAGTTCCACCAGAGAAAGCAGCGGGCTTCATTACAGAATCACACTGTATCAGAGTAGAACATATTGTTTTTCTAGTTTTCAGTGATAAACATTGACCTTGTCTAAAGAGAAACGTTAATCTGGCATATTTTAAAAGTATACTATGCTTTCATGCGAGAGTAAGTTATCGATATGGAGACCTAAATATTTGATACACTTTTGAGAAATGATTGTGTGGCCATTACAGGTTATTTTGAATTCTCTGAATTGTTTTTACTTTTCGCTTGAAACCAAATAAGATGCATTCTCTTTTACCTAAATGTAATGATAGTTTGCTGTCAGTGAGCCAAAGCAGGATTTTAGTTCTTTTCCAAACGCTTTTGAAATGTAATAAGGATATTGATGTGAAAACATGATAACATTGTCATTTGCATATAATAAAAGCTTACAATCAGAGCCTACTGCAGTTACCATTTCATTCACATAACAGAAAAAGAAGAGATTGTCAAATACAACCACAGGTACACCACATGATATTGTTAAAGGTCTATATTCTATATTGTTAAGATTGACAATTTGCTGTCTGTTTCTTAGATATGATTCAAACCAGTCAACAGACATAACTCTCAATCCTAGCAATTGTTTACATAATATATCATGATTTACTGTGTCGAAAATATTTTGTAAGTCGAGCATGATTATTCCAGTTTAGAAATCTTTGGACTTCTGAACATTAATATGATCAAAAAGATGTATGAAATGTGAATCAGTAGGGTACATTCCCCTAAAACCCGATAGTGTATTATTTACCTTCATGCCAAACTAGAATTGATAAAAATGATAGACATAATTCAATGATTTTCTTCTTTCTAATTTCTACTCTTAATAAAAGCAATTTTCTTCATTTGAGAGCAACGAGCTTTTAGTATGTTAGTGCTGATCAAATAACAAAATAACCCCATGATCGAAAATCAGCAGTGTCGATTTTTATTTTTTTATTTTTTTTTTAAAGAACGTTAAGGTTAACAAGCATGCACTTTCTGAAATATTGTCACAAGAGAATGATATTTTTGTAGGCCATTTTTTTGTTTGGTTTTTTTTGTTGTTTTTTTTTTGAAAGCCTGGGACATACTATTTCTGGGCAAAATAGTTATTCCAGATGAAGACATTTAAACACTAGGAGAGCTTTGTTGGACCTTGCAACTTATGGAACGAAAACTACGGGCAGCATCAAACAGCCGCTTATTTATTTTTTGCCCCCCCCCCCCCCCCCAAAAAAAAAAAGAAATAAAAAAAAAATAAAAATGAGCATTTTCTACTGTTATAAATCTTTTCTAATACTTAAACATCAGAAGTATTTTGACATATTAGAAAATTCTTATAGTAACATATTATTTTTGTCCATTATGGCTTGCTATATACATGCTTACGCTCATGGATCAGTGAAAATCGCACTACATAAATTACATGTACAGATATGTGACTGAACTTCTTTTCTTTTGAGCACTATATATTCTTATTTACCTACTATAAATAATAGATAATACAACCACATGACTTCGATCAATAGTCCCCATTTCCGTACAGTTGTACCTATGTTCTGACCGGGATAGGGAGTAGATGTACTTTCTAAACACACATACCTACATTTTGGGTTCACGATATTGTGTTCGGTGCGTGATATAAATATACATGCCTACATACAGTAAGTTTAATTCATATATTTACTTTGCCTGACGTGATGTAGAAATGATATAGATCTACCTTTTAGATAATTGTACCCTAGTTTTTAATTGTTTTTATGTGATTTACCAAACTGCCCATTAGAATTCACTCGCAAATAAGTTGACTATTTTGCATATGCTATAAGATGCGTTTAGGAGTTGTGACCAAAAATTTCCATAACCTTTAATTTCTTGTTCAGGTGTGTTTGTATCCTTGGTTATTTTAGAGTTCAGCTAAATCAGTAACCAAAACATCTAAGTGATGATCTAGGCCGAACCATACTTCTGGTCACTAGTGCCAAAACACCGGTAGTTATAGCACTCGTAATTATTTAATTTCGGTTAGCTATTGATAACGTCATAATACATCATATATATATATATATATATATATATATATATATATATATATATATATATATATATATATATATATATATATATATATATATATAAAATAAAAATAATAATAATAAAAATAATAAAGGAAAAATACAAAAAATAACAAAGCAAAACAACTTATTTTCCTTTCCTATCCGTACTCTCTCTCTCTCTCTCTCTCTCTCTCTCTCTCTCTCTCTCTCTATATATATATATATATATATATATATATATATATATATATATATATATCTATATATATATATATATATGCAATAAACTGAAAACGAACAGTGCAAAACTAGTTTTTAACTAGCCTAAGCGCTTTCGACTCTGATTGAGTCGTTATCAAAGGCAAACACAAAACAGAGACAAGACAAACAATAAACACAGAAAAGCGTTGCAATTACAAAAGTTTACATAACTATTTCCAATGGAATTAATGAAAATGTTTGATGTTTTTGTCTAGTTGGCTTCAGCTTGACTGATGATGTTGTAAACTAGTTGGTATTGACCTACAAAGGGAGGAGCCATAGCGCCATCTGTTTGTTGATATTAATTGATGTAACCGCAAATTATATCCCGAATATTTAATTGTTTCTCTAATGCGAGTAATGACCATAGCAATAATAACATCAGGAATAACTATAAAAACAGTAGTAATTATAGGTGAGTTAGTGAGTAATGAGCAAAATGAATGAATTATTTAATTGAAAAAGTGGTGGCTGTAAACAGATGATGATTTTATTTTCGTGTGGTTGTTCTTTCACTAGTCTTCTTGATTTAAGCCGCTTGGTTTCAGTGTTCTAAGGCGGCGTATCCAGTAAGATTCATTTTCTTTCCTGGTTTCTGAACTCCAATTGGGGTTGTGAGCAATTGCAGTCAGTGTAACATCACTGAAAGTGTGGCCAGGGGAAGAGAAGTGCTCTGCAACTGGACTTCTGTCTAGCTTCTTTGTCATCCAATCAGATCTGTGAAGATTGATCCTTTTGTGTCGTATCTTCAGCGACTGTACACATTAAGAGTGATATGTGTCATATCTTTAGTGACTGTACACCTTAAGAGTGATAGGTGTAGTGTCTTTAGCGATTGTACTCATTAAGAGTGATAGGTGCAGTATCTTCAGTGACTGTACACATTAGGAGTGATAGGTGTCGTATCTTCAGCGATTGCACACATTAAGAGTGATAGGTGTCATATCTTTAATGATTGTACTGTTACGACTCTAGCTCTTAAAAATATGTAACAGAAAGAACGTGAAACCAACAATGTAAGTAATATCAGCACGTAATATATTTCCCTAAAAATACAAAGTGAAATTCAAAAGATACTTACAATATTATGAATCAAATTCCAAATAATCCTTAATGTCCTAATCACAAGTCTAAGAATATCGAATATTCCGAATGAGTTCCGATAGTTTTGAATGTCCTGATATACCACAATGATACAATCCAGAATGTCTTTGAATGAGTTCACAAAAATCAAAAGTAATGCATTAATTCAAAAGCCAATGAACACCTTACTAATACCAATGAATATATATTAAATAAATAATTCCTCTCGAATTATATCTAATTTCAACGGCAAAACTATAAAATCTGATCTCAAATGGATTCCCACAAAATGATCTAAAACTGGAATGAATTCTTTGTTTACCAAATCCCTATTTAAACACGTTTTCACTTGACGTATATCATAACAGGACGTGAAGCATTAACATGGAAAAAAGTCAGTCTAACTGTCAACAAGACTGGCCTTGAACTCAAATTTTTGTAAACATTCTGTTTACAAGTGACCAAAATCTGAAGTACAACGTACCTTCATGGACAATATTTAAACACATATCATAAATTAAATATATATAACAATGGTTTGTGTGTGATAGTCATCGTTCTTGGTGAGCGTCTTTGGTCAAAATTATCTTTCTTTATTTTTTGGAACTTTATTATACTGAAAGGCGGTACCGATCTGGTACACTTTTTCCAAGGGTCGACTGACGATTTGATGATCAGACAAACGTACAATCTTGAGAGGGTCTACTGTTTTGACACACAAATCTTGATCTTGACCTTATTTTAAGGCTTGTTTTAGCACGCTAAAGTTCGCCATTTGACTCGAACGATAGCTTAACGTCAGCTCTTTAACTTTACATTTGGTACGAAATTGTCCTTTCTTATCTCGGTACTGGTAGCCGTAATGTTTAGGTTCACTACTGGCAAAATTCAAAATAGTCTCTTCGGTCCACTCTCCTAACCGTTAGTCTTCGATGTGTGGTGATAGCCTCCAGTGCGATCAATGTACATGCATGTATCGGTGTCAAAGTAAAGAACGTGGTCTCCTAAAGGTTCCAACACGGAATACAATTTTAAATGTGCTCTGGCTGTCACGTAAGCAGTAATAAGGACATTGCCAAACTTGTCGGGGGGAACAAACTCCATGACTTCTTCATAATTCCCCAAGATCAAATCTTCACGTATGATTTCCACATGTTTAATGAGTATTCCGTTATCGTCGATGAACTGAAAGTATTGACTTGGATCCACCAAGTATTTGGTCTTTGGCAATATCGGACGTTGAGCCAGTTTTCCCCACAAACATTTTAGCATGACTTTAGCAAACGATCATCTTCCTTCGTTGTGTGCTACGTTCGCCATGGTGATGCCTTCTAGGGATTTGTACCGTTGTTTGAATTTACCGTTATCTTCTGGAGTGTAACACCATGAAGGACATCCGCTGGCTTCTTGTTTCAATTTCAAAAACTCGTTGACGTTGCCTGAAAAAATCACAGGACTCGAGTCCTCGTCCTGTTGTATTGCTGTGTGGTAGGAAAGTACCAAATTTCGTACTTTTAATAATCGGTATCCACAATTGATAGCTTGAAACGATTCGACACTCACCCACGTTCCTGTCAAGGCGCGCTCTTGGTGATCGTGACGACAAGGATGTTGTTGATTACACGTTTCAGTACACGTACGACATTAAGGAAATATCAGTTTTCCGTGACAGAGGCAACACGAGATGGTACAAGTTTTTCGGTGGAAAAACTTGACATTTGATCAAACCTTCGTAGTGGCTAATGTGTTCGACGTCGACGTGTTCTGTGAAAATTTAATGATGACAGGTATGAAATCGAGCATATTTACACACTCAAGGGTACAACTAACACACATCGATGTATTTGACTTGTTCTTCTTGAGATTTGTCGGCTTCGTATAGCGTGTGTCCGTCTTCCAAACAAACTGTCGTGTGAATTCAAAGGTTCGATATCCACCACATCGTAGTCTTCAACAATGCGTCGAAATTCTGGATCTGTTTGCAAACTTCCACCATACTCGTGTTCCCACATTTCTAGCAATTGATGTCCTTGATTTTCGAAAGTCTGGCATCGTTGGTAAGTTTTGTGGTACAATTCTTCCATTGTGAACTTTGTTAAAAAAAGATTTTTCATGTCTCCGTGAGGGTAACAAGTGGGGGAATCCATCAAATAAACATTCCTTAAATTCGTACACGATCTGTGTTTTTTTTAAATTATTTTTTTTAATTTTCTTTTTTTAAAAATCCAAACCATCTACGGAATAAGATTCAATCTTATGTTCTCCACCGTTTCTAGAATGTTGTATCCACTTGTCTTGAGTTTCACATAACTAATATAACCAACGCAAAGCTTTGGCTGAATATTGACGGCTAACAGATTGATGGGATTGAGGTGGTATGATGGCTAGTCTGTTTTTGGGTATGAACTTCTTTTGTTTAATTTCTATTTCGCTTCCCTTCTCTTACATCCTACCTTTACACCTCCGTGGTCAGTCTATCTGGGTGATGGTCAGAAAGTGTGGGTGTTGGTCACGAAAATTTTTGCATGTTTTCCACATTATCTTTTTCCTTTGACTCCATATTCCCTTGATCCTCCTAAGTATACAAATGGCACTATGGGGACATAATGTTAATTTCCCATTGATGCCCAAGAGCCACATTAATACTAATCCTATGGACTTTTTTTAACGTGGAATTCCCGTTAGACCCCCAAGTGCCACATTTCAAAATGGCGACCGTAATGTTAATTCCCATTGACTACCAAGTGCCATACCATACTACTTTTATTACACATCACTGTATCCAAAGAATAACATCTATAGTAGAAGTTATGATCACAAGAGGCACAAGTGGTCCTGATATCACTCATCTAGTTAACATACCTAATAGTCTCATGCAATATCAGTTGGTCGAGAAATCTTTGTTAGTTGGATGCTTTCTGTAAAACGTTCTTCAAATTCTGTTAGTTGGTTAGGACAAACAATTGAAGGTATCTCCATTCTTTTTCATGCCATTGTCCATACCTGATGGCAGATCATAATTAGTTGTACAAAAATGAAGAGTTTGCATTGCAAGAAAGCTCTGTCAAATTTTGCTGAATCGTGTTGAGTGGGTTTCGACAATTGTTATCATTTTTTTAAAAGTTTGTTTCAGTTAGCAACTGTGGACCTCTCTCTACCAGTCCCTTTCTTCAACCCCTCTCCCTGTTTATGTAGTTCCCATCATTCTCTCTCCTATTCTTCAGATAATCAATCTCTCTCTCTCTCTTTGTTTCTCTCACTCATTTGCTTTTGCTCTCTCTCTCTCTCTCTCTCTCTCTCTCTCTCTCTCTCTCTCTCTCTCTCTCTCTCTCTCGCCAGTGCTCTCCGTTCTTCTCTATTGCTTATTGCTCTCTCCATTCCTTTTCTTCTTACTCTCACCCTATCCGGACTCCCTCCTCTCTCTCTCTCTCTCTCTCTCTCTCTCTCTCTCTCTCTCTCTCTCTCTCTCTCTCTCTCTCTCTCTCTCTCTCATACACACTAGAGCAAGTAGAGATACAGTTTCCAGCCTCTTGCACTCATGTCGAGTTGTTGTCAATTTGGTCGCTACACTTATTTCATACGTGCATGAGGTTCTTATTATTCGTTGTCAAACCATTTGTATCTCTGTCGTTGATCATTTCATAGCTACATGTAATTTCCTTACACCAGACCGTGATAGGTTTTGGTACCATATTATTGATAAATTCGGTGTGCATGTTTACATGCAATTAGATTTACTGACCGATGTAAATTTTTCAATACTCTTTTGGAAATGATGCCCCGTGATTTACTAGTTCTTTTTAGTAATGATCAAATTATATATTTCCATCTTCTATGTATTCCATGTATCACAACTGTTGCTTCCATATGGAAAAGGTATATAATAAACGTTTGACTGTGCACTAGACTGATATCTAATGTGTTTTGTTAGTCCTTCTATTTTCTTACAATCTATGCTTATAGCGTACTTATGTCAGCTTGTGTACCTTAATCTTCTAGCGCTTTTTACATCTTCAAGGTGTAAAATAATTAAGCGTCTATTCATCCTGACGATATTCTATGCTGAATATTCAGCGTACAAGGTGTCTTGTTTTTGATATTTGATATTTTCTTTTCTCAAAATACTGCTAAGTTGTCGTGTTTATCACTCTTTATGTATGTATACGATTAATTGTACTCTTCCTTCTCTCTCTCTCCTCTTTTGCTCTCTTCCTCCCTCTACCCTCCTCCTTTCCCTGTCCTTTTGTCTCTCCCTTCATCTCTCTGTCTCTGTCTGTCTGTCTGTCTGTCTCTCTCTCTCCGAAAATTATAAAACATAAATACTATGGATATAGCTAATGATGTAAAATACTATGGATACAGCTACTGATGTGAAAGATGCCTGTGACAGATATAGCTACTGCTGTAGAAGATGCTTATGGATACAGCTAGTGATGTAGAAGATGCCTAAAGTTGGAGTTGGATCCAGCTATTGATGTAGAAGATGCCTATGGATACAACTACTGATGTAGAAGATGCCTATGGATACAGTTGCTGATGTAGAAGATGCCTATGGATACTGTTACTGACGTAGAAGATGTCTATGGATACAGCTACTGATGTAGAAGATGCCAATATATACTCTTACTGATGTAGAAGATGCCAATGGATACTGTTACTGATGTAGAAGATGCCTATGCATACAGCTACTGACGTAGAAGATGCCAATATATACTCTTACTAATGTAGAAGATGCCTATGGATACAGCTACTGATGTAGAACATGCCTATGCATACAGCTACTGATCTAGAAGATGCCTTTGGATACAGCTACTGATGTAGAAGATGCCTATGGATACTGTTACTGATGTAGAAGATGCCAATAGATACAGCTACTGATGTAGAAGAGGCCTATGTACACAGTTACTGATGTAGGAGATGCTTATGCATACAGCTATTGATGTAGAACATTCATATGGATACAGTAACTGATGTAGAAGACGCCTAAAGTTGCAATTGGATACAGCTACTGATCTAGAAGATGCCTATGGATACAGCTATTGATGTAGAACATGCATATAGACACAGCTATTGATGTAGAACATGCATATAGATACAGCTATTGATGTAGAACATGCATATAGATATAGCTTTTGATGTAGAACATGCATATGGATACAGCTACTGATCTAGAAGATGCATATGGATACAGCTATTGATGTAGAACATGCATATAGATACAGCTATTGATGTAGAACATGCATATAGATACAGCTATTGATGTAGAACATGCATATGGATTCAGCTACTGATGTAGAACATGCATATAGATACAGCTATTGATGTAGAACATGCATATATATACTTCTACTGATGTAGAACATGCCTATGGATACAGCTACTGATGTAGAACATGCATATAGATACAGCTACTGGCGTAGAACATGCATATGGATACAGCTACTGATGAAGAACATGCATATAGATACAGCTACTGATGTAGAACATGCATATAGATACAGCTACTGATGTAGAACATGCATATGGATACAGCTACTGATGTAGAACATGCATATAGATACAGCTGCTGATGTAGAACATACATATAGATACAGCTACTGATGTAGAACATGCATATGGATACTGTTACTGATGTAGAACATGCATATAGATACAGCTGCTGATGTAGAACATGCATATGGATACAGCTACTGATGTAGAACATGCATATAGATACAGCTGCTAATGTAGAACATGCATATAGATACAGCTACTGATGTAGAACATGCATATGGATACAGCTACTGATGTAGAACATGCATATAGATACAGCTACTGATGTAGAACATGCATATGGATACAGCTACTGATGTAGAACATGCATATGGATACTGTTACTGATGTAGAACATGCATATGGATACAGCTACTGATGTAGAACATGCATATAGATACTGTTACTGATGTAGAACATGCATATAGATACAGCTGCTGATGTAGAACATGCATATAGATACAGCTGCTGATGTAGAACATGCATATAGATACAGCTGCTGATGTAGAACATGCATATAGATACAGCTGCTGATGTAGAACATGCATATGGATACTGTTACTGATGTAGAACATGCATATGGATACAGCTACTGATGAAGAACATGCATATAGATACAGCTACTGATGTAGAACATGCATATAGATACAGCTACTGATGTAGAACATGCATATAGATACTGTTACTGATGTAGAACATGCATATAGATACAGCTACTGATGTATAACATGCATATAGATACTGTTACTGATGTAGAACATGCATATAGATACAGTTACTGATGTAGAACATGCATATGGATACTGTTACTGATGTAGAACATGCATATAGATACAGCTACTGATGTAGAACGTGCATATGGATACTGTTACTGATGTAGAACGTGCATATAGATACTGTTACTGATGTAGAACATGCATATAGATACAGCTACTGATGTAGAACATGCATATAGATACAGCTACTGATGTAGAACGTGCATATAGATACTGTTACTGATGTAGAACATGCATATAGATACAGCTACTGATGTAGAACATGCATATAGATACAGTTACTGATGTAGAACATGCATATAGATACAGTTACTGATGTAGAACATGCCTATGCATACAGCTACTGATGTAGAACATGCATATAGATACTGTTACTGATGTAGAACATGCATATAGATACTGTTACTGATGTAGAACATGCATATAGATACAGTTACTGATGTAGAACATGCATATAGATATAGCTGCTGATGTAGAACATGCATATAGATACTGTTACTGATGTAGAACATGCATATAGATACAGTTACTGATGTAGAAGATGCCTATGGATACTGTTACTGATGTAGAAGATGCCTATGGATACTGTTACTGATGTAGAAGATGCATACAGATACTGTTACTGATGTAGAACATGCATATAGATACTGTTACTGATGTAGAACATGCATATAGATACTGTTACTGATGTAGAACATGCATATAGATACTGTTACTGATGTAGAAGATGCCTATGGATACTGTTACTGATGTAGAAGATGCCTATGGATACTGTTACTGATGTAGAAGATGCCTATGGATACTGTTACTGATGTAGAACATGCATATAGATACTGTTACTGATGTAGAACATGCATATGGATACTGTTACTGATGTAGAACATGCATATGGATACTGTTACTGATGTAGAACATGCATATAGATACTGTTACTGATGTAGAACATGCATATAGATACTGTTACTGATGTAGAACATGCATATAGATACAGCTACTGATGTAGAACATGCATATAGATACTGTTACTGATGTAGAACATGCATATAGATACAGCTACTGATGTAGAACATGCATATAGATACAGTTACTGATGTAGAACATGCATATAGATACTGTTACTGATGTAGAACATGCATATAGATACTGTTACTGATGTAGAACATGCATATGGATACTGTTACTGATGTAGAACATGCATATGGATACTGTTACTGATGTAGAACGTGCATATAGATACTGTTACTGATGTAGAACATGCATATAGATACAGCTACTGATGTAGAACATGCATATAGATACAGTTACTGATGTAGAACATGCATATAGATACAGTTACTGATGTAGAACATGCCTATGCATACAGCTACTGATGTAGAACATGCATATAGATACTGTTACTGATGTAGAACATGCATATAGATACTGTTACTGATGTAGAACATGCATATAGATACAGTTACTGATGTAGAACATGCATATAGATATAGCTGCTGATGTAGAACATGCATATAGATACTGTTACTGATGTAGAACATGCATATAGATACAGTTACTGATGTAGAAGATGCCTATGGATACTGTTACTGATGTAGAAGATGCCTATGGATACTGTTACTGATGTAGAAGATGCATATAGATACTGTTACTGATGTAGAACATGCATATAGATACTGTTACTGATGTAGAACATGCATATAGATACTGTTACTGATGTAGAACATGCATATGGATACTGTTACTGATGTAGAACATGCATATAGATACTGTTACTGATGTAGAAGATGCCTATGGATACTGTTACTGATGTAGAACATGCATATAGATACTGTTACTGATGTAGAACATGCATATAGATACTGTTACTGATGTAGAACATGCATATAGATACTGTTACTGATGTAGAAGATGCCTATGGATACTGTTACTGATGTAGAAGATGCCTATGGATACTGTTACTGATGTAGAAGATGCCTATGGATACTGTTACTGATGTAGAACATGCATATAGATACTGTTACTGATGTAGAACATGCATATGGATACTGTTACTGATGTAGAACATGCATATGGATACTGTTACTGATGTAGAACATGCATATAGATACTGTTACTGATGTAGAACATGCATATAGATACAGTTACTGATGTAGAAGATCCCTATGGATACAGTTACTGATGTAGAAGATGCCTATGGATACTGTTACTGATGTAGAACATGCATATGGATACTGTTACTGATGTAGATGATGCCTATGGATACAGCTACTGATGTAGAACATGCATATAGATACAGCTATTGATGTAGAACATGCATATAAATACAGCTACTGATGTAGAACATGCATATAGATACAGCTACGGATGTAGAACATGCATATGGATACAGCTACTGATGTAGAACATGCATATGGATAAAGCTACTGATGTAGAACACGCATATGGATACAGCTACTGATGTAGAACATGCATATGGATACTGTTACTGATGTAGAAGATGCCTATGGATACAGCTACGGATGTAAAACATGCATATGGATACTGTTACTGATGTAGAAGATGCCTATGGATACAGCTACTGATGTAGGACATGCATATAGATACAGCTACTGATGTAGAAGATGCCTATGGATACAGCTACTGATGTAGAACATGCATATGGATACAGCTACTGATGTAGAACATGCATATAGATACAGCTACTGATGTAGAAGATGCCTATGGATACAGCTACTGATGTAGAAGATGCCTATGGATACAGCTACTGATGTAGAACATGCATACGGATACAGCTACTGATGTAGAACATGCATACGGATACAGCTACTGATGTAGAACATGCATATGGATACAGTTACTGATGTAGAACATGCATATGGATACAGCTACTGATGTATAACATGCATATAGATACAGTTACTGATGTAGAACATGCCTATGCATACAGCTACTGATGTAGAACATGCATATAGATACTGTTACTGATGTAGAACATGCATATAGATACTGTTACTGATGTAGAACATGCATATAGATACTGTTACTGATGTAGAACATGCATATAGATACTGTTACTGATGTAGAACATGCATATAGATACTGTTACTGATGTAGAACATGCATATATATACTGTTACTGATGTAGAACATGCATATAGATACAGCTACTGATGTAGAACATGCATATAGATACTGTTACTGATGTAGAACATGCATATAGATACTGTTACTGATGTAGAACATGCATATAGATACAGCTACTGATGTAGAACATGCATATAGATACAGCTGCTGATGTAGAACATGCATATAGATACTGTTACTGATGTAGAACATGCATATAGATACTGTTACTGATGTAGAACATGCATATAGATACTGTTACTGATGTAGAACATGCATATAGATACTGTTACTGATGTAGAACATGCATATAGATACAGCTACTGATGTAGAACATGCATATAGATACTGTTACTGATGTAGAACATGCATATAGATACTGTTACTGATGTAGAACATGCCTATGCATACAGCTACTGATGTAGAACATGCATATAGATACAGCTACTGATGTAGAACATGCATATAGATACTGTTACTGATGTAGAACATGCATATAGATACAGCTGCTGATGTAGAACATGCATATAGATACTGTTACTGATGTAGAACATGCATATAGACACAGCTACTGATGTAGAAGATCCCTATGGATACTGTTACTGATGTAGAAGATGCCTATGGATACTGTTACTGATGTAGAAGATGCCTATAGATACAGCTACTGATGTAGAACATGCATATGGATACAGCTACTGATGTAGAACATGCCCAAGGTTGCAGTTGGATATAGCTGCTGATGTAGAAGATGTCTATATTTTGCCATTCACAGGCGAGACAATAATTGTCCAGCTCCTCTTCCTCTCCCCACCATACCACTTTTTCTCAAAAAGACACAAACGGACATATCAACGGACAGGTATATTTATAAATTGGATAGACTTTACATTTTTGCAGAAATACAATTTTTCCATGATTTATGTTTATACTATATTCGAATGATATCACCTAAAACAAGTTAGGGCTAGATGATTTGCATTTTCACTTAGTTTTAATGGTTTCATCTTTAGGAATAAATAAAATTAATAAATAAATAGGAAAATAATACAATAAATAAACTTAGAAATAAATCAATTATGTTACATAATTTGGTTTTTAAATTTTGTACAAGAATATTCATTTCATATTTTAAAAAATGATTGAATGGTAATAGACTTTGTTTGTAAATGTAATCCATACTGAAATCCAACTTATCTCTTCTGGATAGATCTCACAAAATAAGTTATGGAAACATTTGTCAAAATATTTGGTCGGTTTAAAGTGCGTGTGTGGGTGTTAGGTGTCCAGTCTTTGATGTTAGTGAAGCTGGGTTTTTTAAGGTACTATTGTGCAACTCAGTACTGACAGGAACTCATACACCGTTAATGTACAATAGTCATGATATTTTTAAGAGACCATGGACAAATATCTGTCAATATTTGTCTGGTGGTGTTGGTGATGGTGATTGTGATGGTGAGAAGGAGAATTAGAAAAAGGTCGCTTTTTAAAACATGTTTATATCAAAAGTTTTAAAAAAGCTGAACTTAAAGAGATATCATGTCTATTCCAATCATCCAAGGAGAGTCAATGGTTTTATTCAATTTAACTCTCAGTTCTAATGCACCATTACACATCTTAACTTTCGCTCAAAACAGTCATATCTGTAAATATAACATTTAGATAAATTCAAGGCATTATATAATCAGATGTACTCCTGATGTATTTATAATTCAACCATCATCTCTCAGAGCTCTATATAAGCAGCCTATTTGCATATTTTACCCAAAGAAATATACCAAACACTAAAGAAAATTTTAATCCGTTCAAATTACGCAAAATAATTTAATTGTAAGCATTTAGTCCAAACTTTTTAACGCATTGCTTTAGCCGTAAACACAGTTTTATGTTTTGTGATGGCGCATTCGACTACTATGAATTATGCTATCGGTTCTTGATAGCCCATTTAACTAAGCCGTTTGACCCATGCTAAAAGGCATCATTAACGTCTTTATCATTAAGACTCAGTCTGATAATCTTAAGTTTGTGTTTTGCCGTGTTTACAAAAAAACCAAACGATTTTTTTTTAATTTAAAAAAATGTAGTTAGTTCCAAACCAGGGAGTAAAACACCCAATTTATCAAATTCTTATCTAAAGCTCTGATCCCTTTTTGCAAGCGTATTTTTTTAAAAAGGGAAACCAGATAATGCTTTGTTTAAATTGTGCCATATATATGTGCACTCTTGCTATACAGTATGCTTTTATATGTCAAGTTTCCTTTTCATCAATAGCAAAAATGTCCTACAGTAATTATGTACACATTTTTATTGTTCTTGTGGCGTGAAACTCATTTTGTATTCAACCGAAAACTTCATTATTGAAGAGAAACAAAATTAAGTTATAATTTTTATTATAAATATTTTGCATTAAGTGAGTAGCCTCTAATTTATAAAACTGTTAAGTGGTGCACTATGTTTCTTGACAGGCACAAGGAAATGCAATAAAGAAGAATACTTCAATTTTTTTTATTTATTTATTGAAAAAGTATCTTATTTTCTAAATGAATTCATTTTCCAAAGATAAAAAAGACAATGTAGTAGAAGATAAAAACCTTGAATGTGATACAGGAGATACCATAAAATTGAGAAGCATAAGAGTACCATGGTTCATCCCTGAACCTCAAACAGCTGATATGATATAAACCTGAAAGAAAATGAACCTTACAATATTGACCTATGACCTAGACCTTGAGAATAGGACTCCACATGTTGAATGAAACACATCTTCTAGCGACAATATAAATGTTGACCAAATTTTATATATTTATCATAAACAGCTCTCAATGGAGAAAACAGAAAGAAAAATGACTGAAACCTAAAATATTGATATTGACCTTGACATTGAACATTGGACTCCCAATGTAGTACGTGACACACATTCTGGTGATGATATATAATTATACATAGTTTCATCCCATTATCTGAAATGGTTTTAAAATTATATAGTGGAAAGGAAAGTGTAATATAAAATTCAACCCTAGCACACCATGACATTGACCTTGACAATAGGACCCCCACCCAAACCCCCATGTGGTATGCGACACGCTTGCTAATGATAAGGTATAACTATACCAAATTGCATTCCTTAATCTCAAACATCTCTGAAGTTATAGATTGGAATGAAAAAATGTGATTGAAAACTGAAAATATTGAGCCGTGACTTTGGTATTGAAGATAGAACACCGAATACGGTTCACAACACATCTTCTAAGTATACCAAGTTTCGTCCCTTAATTTCACAAGGCTCTAAAGTTACAGAACGGAAGGGAAAGTAGGGCTTAAATCTTAAAATGCTGACGCTTGATACTGACCGTCAAGATAAAATTTTGACATATCTTCTAATGATGATGTATACGTATGCCAAATTGCATCCCTTGATCTTAAACGACTGTAAAGTTAGAGTGGAAAGAAAAGTGAGATGCAAATTAAAATATTGAGCCATGACCTTATCTTGAAGTCAGAAATACACACACCTTCTAGTGATGAATTACAAGTACACCAAGTTTCACTCCTTTATCTCAACCGAATTTACAATTACAGAGCTAAAGGGAAAGTGTGGTGGAAAATACAAAATATTGAGCCGTTACCTTAAAAACAGAACCCCCAATGGGGTAAGCAACACACCTTATAGCGATGATTTGTATGCATACCATGTTGCAGTCAAACGGCAATCCTAAACTTGTCTCAGAAAAAAAGGAGTTGAAGTGAAGAAATGAGCGAAAAACCCTCAAGTGCTTTCTAGTACGAAATGAATTTCACAAGTGCAAACAAAATTAAGATTCATTTACAAATTAAACTATGTAATTATTCTCTCTCTCATATGCGTTTTGATATTTTTGTCAAGTTCATGCACAAATAAAATATTTTTACAGTGAAACGTGATCTCTCTTTTCAGACCTAGAAGTATTTTTAACTTGTATACTCTTGATGAAAATATTAGAAAATATTTCCCTTCTTTCTTGTTCTCCCTTGTCATTCTCTCATTTTTCGTCTTTTCTCTCTCCTCTGTGCATCTCTCTTTCTCACTCTATTTTTTCTTCAACCAGTCTCTTTTTACGATATGAAACGCCTCACACAAAACCCAATGTTTCCAAAGGATGTTATCTGAAATTTCAGGCGATCATATTAAAAATCTCGTATGTACGTGTTTTCTGCCTATCTGTCTGTGTTGTTTTTATTTGTGTTTTTTGTTGTTGTTTTTTTCTTCTTTGCACCACACTCACACAGGTAAAATGGTCCTGATGCTAATGTATTTCATAGTTTTTCAGTGAGTAATTCACCAGCTGAAAGAAGATTTTTGCATTGGGTAAAGCCTGTTTTGCCAAAGCAGCCTTAAGTTTCCCAAGTTCTGCTGGAATAGTCTGAGCACCGCTCTTTTGCCTGTCATTAATTCCGATGTCTACAGTTACTTTATGTAGGTTTGTTTGCCACTCGGACTTCTTGGCCAAATGTGTCAGGCGCTGTAATCTTAGCACAAGGAAAAGAGATTCTATCTGGGCGTTCCTGAGATGGCATTTGTCTTGCCAAATAAATGCTAAATTTGAAATGCCAATTACTACCACCTCTTTAAAGAATGTGGGTAGGGACCAGTCATCGTATTTTCCGTTGCGTTCTCTTGTGCGTCCTCAATATGGTGTTGTTACGTATTCCAGTTATAGTGGTTGCAGAAGTTAGTCCAGTGAAATGTCGCACGTTAGTCAAAACGGGTATTCAGGCGTGTACACAATCTACATAGGATCTGTCAGATTTTGGGGAGTTAGAAATACTAGGTGTCAGTGCTGTTAGGGAAGGTAACAACGAAACACGGACCAGCGTACGGAGAGGAGCTCCTTCTACTTGTCCGTCTGGCTGAGTGTGTTCGAAGCTGAATTGTTTGTAGCAGGCAGTGACATGCAAATTGCATGTGTGTGTATGTGTATGTGTGTGTGGTTAGAGGGATAGCTAGTCTGATATATAGATAGGCAGGCAGGCAGATAGATAGATAAATTATTCCGTTTTATGTTAAGAAGAACAGAATATTATCTCTTGACTTTGAAAAGCTTTAATTTCATGAGAATTAGCAACAAAATCCGACCGGTTTATGTCAGAAAACGAACAAAATACATACCGGAACATCTTAACCCACAAGCGCAAGTTGGAGAAGATCACAAATTTTATGTTATGGATTTGTAGCAAGCATCATACACTTCTAAATTGTCGTGAAAAAAGTATATATCAAAATATTTTGTATTTATTCGTGTACAATTCAGTTCGAACTGCCAGCGACTTATAATACCTGTGACCCAACAATCGGAACACCTCGAAGCTTTTCTACTGAAAATACACCCCGGAAATGGAGTTATAACGTAAATGAGGAGGAAATCGCCGGAAATGATGGAGAGCTCAGTCGAATGCTGAATTGCGCAAGGTAAAATAGCACCGCACTAAGGTATCTTAATAGGACTGGTTACGAATTAAAAGGACGTAACGCATACAGTACCTCATACAAAAAAATAGATCGCGAGGACAGTGTGTTGACCACTACGGACAAACGGTGAAAGAAGACAATGTTCTGGAGGCTAAATTACCATGTAATCTGAAAGAAGTCAATGTTGAACAACTAATATTTCCGAAACAAAATTCCCATCAATGACGGGAAGGCCCGAAAGTAATCGGATTGAGTAGTCCAATTGTAAAAATGCACCCGCGAATCAGAGGGTATGCTGTCCATCATATAATATGATTTTGAGCGAACAGCTTAGACTCTGATCTGCCAGCTCATTCTACTACGTCCGATCTGAGTCTACGCTCTGATCTGCCCGCTCACTCTTCTACGGGAGATCTGGGTCTACACTCTGATCTACCCGGTCAGTGTCCTACGGCATATCTGGGTCTACGCACTGATCTGCCCTCTCAATCTCCTACGGCAGATCTGGGACTACGCTGTTCGCTGCTTGAGTCCCTTTGTACGCAGGAAAATGCTGTATATAATTTCAAAGTTTCTTATCACAAGTCATTTGACGTTTTTGTTTTATTTGTCAAATTATTGAGACCTACTTTTTCATAACTTTAACGGTTGCATCTTATTTTTAAAAGTTTTCTAATTTCATGTCTGTCACATGCATGTTATGTACATTTCTTGTCATATGTGGTACTGTTGCTAATTTTTGGCCGAACAGACCATATGAAGAATATAAGCTATTGATTTTAATTTTCTTCTTTTTCTATACTTCCGGGTCACATGTATGTGTATGGATGGATGAAAGCTATCGCTTCTATATCACAATATGTCTTTCATCTTAAATGGTCAATGTATAACAATTTCCTAATTCGACATTATATGACAAAGAACTTACATGACGGAATGATCACAAAATTATTTTATAAGTCTGTGTTTTGTTATAGATATTATAAGTCTGTGTGTTGTTATAGACATTATAAGTCTGTGTGTTGTTATAGACATTATAAGTCTGTGTGTTGTTATAGACATTATAAGTCTGTTTTGTTATAGACATTATAAGTCTGTGTGTTGTTATAGACATTACAAGTCTGTGTTTTGTTATAGACATTATAAGTCTGTGTGTTGTTATAAACATTATAAGTCTGTGTGTTGTTATAAACATTATAAGTCTGTGTGTTGTTATAGACATTATAAGTCTCTGTGTTGTTATAGACATTATAAGTCTGTGTGTTGTTATAAACATTATAAGTCTGTGTGTTGTTATAGACATTATAAGACTGTTTTGTTATAAACATTATAAGTCTGTGTTTTGTTATAGACATTACAAGTCTGTGTGTTGTTATAAACATTATAAGTCTGTGTTTTGTTATAGACATTCTAAGTCTGTGTTGTTATAGACATTATAAGTCTGTGTGTTGTTATAAACATTATAAGTCTGTGTTTTGTTATAGACATTATAAGTCTGTGTTGTTATAGACATTATAAGTCTGTGTGTTGTTATAGACATTATAAGTCTGTGTTTTGTTATAGACATTATAAGTCTGTGTGTTGTTATAGACATTACAAGTCTGTGTTTTGTTATAGACATTATAAGTCTGTGTGTTGTTATAAACATTATAAGTCTGTGTTTTTTGTTATAGACATTATAAGTCTGTGTGTTGTTATAAACATTATAAGTCTGTTTTGTTATAGACATTATAAGTCTGTGTTTTGTTACAGACAGCTTAAGTGCCCTAAAGAGCTCTACGATGGCAAGATTGAAAAAAAACAAACTCGCATACAACTACTACATTTGACAGAACAATAAAAACGTAAGCATTCCCTTCCTACAAAAGTTTAGTATCCTAGTGATATATTTTTAAGCAAACAGCGTTCCGATTTATTATCTGTTTAATTTCATATCAATATCTAGGAAACTTTAGATCATGAACCTATAAAATTGTAAACCTTGTATATTATCCCAAACACTGGTCAGAAATTACATTATGATTATTGAAAGCGCTGATAAAAAAAGCGATAAAATTGTATGCATTTTGCAAAACACTGCCATTTATAAACCGCTAATGCCGCAGAAATCTGCGGCCATGTAACAGTACATATTTTTGTCCCCAGTTAGATGTAATCACCGAAGGTCCTTTTGAACTGAAGGTTATCCCAGACAGATCCGCTCTAAGGCTAGCGGTCGTAAGTTCGAGATTTTTTTTTTTTAAAAATACCTTGTTGCAGAATTGAATCCCCGCATCCACAACAGCAACTAGTACTTCACAATATCCATGCACAGAGTGTATGCTATTGTTTATGTTTTGGATCAGATCAGATCTATTATGCACCAATGAGCAGTGTAGGTTTGGAGCTTACGTAGAAAATCACGCAAATCGTTTGACTATAACACTCTTTACTTCGTCACTCCTAGGGTGAACAAAATACGAAACGTTTACATTTATCGCTTGTGCATTGATATAATGGACGCACTATACAAGATCACCACTTTATTCTCCTAAAAGTGCGTGGCCACAGATTATCAAAATTCGATTAAAGCGACGACCAATAAATTGAATACGTTCTATGTCAGGCGACCGTAACACTGAATTTTATGCAGCCTGTCTATCTACGAAAGTCTCATCTCGTTTCCATCAGAAGCTTTACATCCGACTCTATCTTGAGTTACGATTGAACATACCATAAATCCCCTATTTCACGTGTAAATAGAGATCATTTGAAAGTGGGTATTCCACCAGAGCCCTTAATAGGCGGAATCTAATTACACCCAAACGTAAATCTTAAATAAAGAATCACTCATTTTCAGATCGAACCTTCGATTCAGACAATTTTGCCTTGGTCAGAAGAATGTTTTGTGGGTCTTTGCTGTTGACCAGTTCTTGCAGGAATCCTATATAGAGAATCGCAAGCCGAAGCGTTTCTATTCTTGACAGTTTTCTCTCGTATGCAAACGTTGGCACTGCCTTCCTTAAGGCGTCAAAAGCTTCATTTAGATTCATCATACGGCGACGTTCCCTTACATTAGCAGCACGACGCTGAGCCAGTGTCGTATATCGACGACGTCGCCTTGCAGAGAGAAAACGACACTCCCTGTACGGACGTTGATGATCCAGATAATAACTATATTGGTCATAAAAGCGTACTGGGTAACAAGTCTTGATGCAATTTAATTGATTATTTGTATAAATATTATTTCTTAAACTCGAATAATTTGGTTCATGTTCACACGTGGTATTCAAATTACACTTAATTACCTCTACTGATTCTAAGGTTGTTTTTGAAGGGGAATCAAACATGTTTGCTTTACTATCAAAACAGTATGAAACATCATGCTCCAGTTTCTTATGCATATGATTGTACAAATCATATAAATAATCTGTAATTAAAGCGCAACACAATTCCAAGGTTCCTTCCGTTGAGAAACAAGTTAAGATCAGAAAAAATATTATCCAATCAACACTCGCAGTTTGTCATTCCGATAAGAATGATTCCATTTTTTCTTTTTCTGTAAAGGAAGTTATAGATGATTTACTTGAATGTTGTAGAACATAACTCACCATATTGATAAGTAATTATATCATTAATCTTCACCACTTTGTAGAACATAACTCACCATATTGATAAGTAATTATATCAATAATGTTCACCACTTTGTAGAACATAACTCACCATATTGATAAGTAATTATATCATTAATGTTCACCACTTTCCTCCAATTACTATATTACTGTTTGTCCTTATTTCATGAAGAAGAAGCATATGTTCACTACATTTCCTAAGTAAACGTGTTCATCAATGTTCCATCCCTAATCTTGTCCAGAATGTGGAAGTATTATACTTTGATAGTGAGATAACATGGAGATATGTACACATAAACACAAGAATAGCTCACTTTGAGGTCATGCACATAAACGTGCACATTTTAAATATATCAATCAAATGCCCATTTAAGGCAGTCCAAATGACCTTCCGAAGAATACAATGCAGTCTTTCTAAGAACAGATATCTCTCTCTGGAACGTCCAAGAATCCTAAACGTTAGTGTCTTAAGAGACAAAAAGAAGAAACAATGTGTAAGGAGTTCTTCTTGCGATAGATTTCTTACATGATCTTTCGATTCTAAAATCAAGTCACATCAATTAAATTATATACAAACTGTAGATACGAACACAATTAAGTTAAGTCGTATCGTGTAATTCTGTTCACATTTCTAGGTATCATTACATATAAAACTACGCCACATGAAGACATTTCATAGAAATCTTTGCTCTCATATGAATGTTCACCTAACCCAGTTATAAAAGAGCTTTGTGGGTTTTTTTTTATTGCGCACAATCTAATGACTTCGATTAGATAAATATTAAGCCCGCTTTCTGGGCAATTGAAAGGAAGTTAGTTAATAAAGAGTCACTCGGGAAATCTTCTGTCTCCAAGTATTGAGTGACGCCTCTGGATATTCAAATATAAAGTGTTTATGAGAAAAAAGGGTGATCAAAATGCTTAATATCTTCGTGACGTCTTGATGTATTTGTCAGCAGAGAACTTAATAAAGTGAAATTGTTCTTAAAGATATTGAAAGTAAATCAATATGCTGACATCAAAAACCAACCCTCCTTGAAATAATTTGCATAATGACCAAACATTTTTCCAAAGGGAGAAAGTTTAATCGATCTCCAATTATTTTTTACATGCAGAAGGTCCAAGTATTAACCAATAATTCTATTTGCTCGACAAGCGTTCATCGTTCTCTCTCTCTCTCTCTCTCTCTCTCACACACACAGATGTATTTTTTAAGTAGTTTCTGTCCAGATAAAGTCACTTTAGTATAATAGTAGGACAGACGGACATATATACTGGTGATGGATAGATTGGCTAAACTGTTGCTACAGTAGGATCCTGCATTTGTTTCTAATACACGAGGTTATTTCCGTATGTTATTGGAAGTAGGTTAATACCATTGTTAGACTACTAGTCCTGATGTTTGGCCCCCATAAAAATTAAAATTCGTATATAATCTGGCTAATTCTCTTGTGGGCAATGGTATAAAATGCACAGCATTTATTTCTTACGTAATGAAGGAAGACTAAAAGTTTATCCCTTCAAAGGACTGATGATGACGCAAGGTAAGTTCGTTGCATATGGTTAACCAAAAAAACCCCAGGTATATTTGACCATCGTTTGCATGAAGATATTATAATTATTTGAATTGACTGGTATACGAACACAACCTGCCTAAATACAAAATAAATTATATTTTATCAACTGCACCCACGTCGAGGCTTTTCGTTCATCTTTTCAGCTTTCATCTCCGCTACACATAGGTTTCACATTTCCGAAGGCATAGATCGTCTTCTTCTTCTTGTCTCGTTGGGCGTAAACATTAGGTTTGCACATAGGGTTTGTGATTTTCGCTTTATTTCTCTAAAAGTTCACGTATTACAGGTATACAGCCATGAAGCCCAAGACATGCATTTATCTCTATCAAAAGTATGTTCACAGAGACCTACTTTTAGCTTAGCTGATTTCGCAGTGTTGTTGCAATAAGCTTCATTTCTTGGCGCTTTTGTCTCTACGGTCATGAAACTTTCTAAGTGTTTTTACTTCAAGGACTTATATTCATGTCATAAAAGAAAGATTATGGGGACCTCCTCTACTTGCTCAATCGATTATTTTATGGTTATTGCTAATACAGTAATGGAGCAAGAGTGACACGGCAGTCCGCGAGATGCCAACGTGTAACATTTTTTATTACCTCTTAAACAAAGATTTAGGAATACGACCTGACAATTATCAAGATATAAAATCCAGTATTTCTCTTAAAACTTATTCTTGCGTGGTGTGAGAACTCCAGCAAGGTCATAACAAGATCACGTGACTTACAAGCCGGGTGCAAGTAAGCCACAATATAACGACGGGCAATACACAGCAGGTAAAAACAAATTCCGCTCCAAATGTTAAAATGCAAATATGTAATTTATGATCCAGAGAAATTAAATGAATTTATGATATACAGAAATTACTTGCTTTGTGGTTTATTAAAAAAGGAAATTATTCCCCAAAAGAAGGCTAGATTGTAATGAAAGAAATGCTGATTAGTCAGTCGTTCCGCAGAATGTATTTTTCAGTACCCGGGAAGGCTGGGAGGGGTGGGGGAGGGTAACTGCTGCAACTAGCATGCCGTTTACAAACAATCGTCTGCATAAGCCAACAAGCTACGAGATTTCCAACGCACACTGATGATACAGTTTTGGTCAAAACAGTTGGCGTGTTGACTAAGAATTCATTACATGCTAGTTTACCAGGGTGTACAGACTATTCTGACCATCTGGAACCCAACATTATACACATTCTGCCTTTGTCTTAGGGTGTATGAGGTTCAGTATGGTCAGAACATTCTGCACCCCCTCCCTCCAGTAAACTAACACGATACTAATAATAATATAATACTTACTGTTGAAATTTGGATATGCGACTCGCACTTCAGAATATTATTTTAATTAGTAACGCTTTCAAATGAGAAGTCTTGTCACAGGACTACTACTGCACTGATCAACAAAATCCCATGCAAACTTTCGTTCTACACAAAATACTTGTAGCTGCCAAGGTTGCTCATAAAATTCTTAACAATATTGCCAATTTTGTGAAATTATTCGTTAGAACGAGCCAAAATTTAATTATGAAAAAACAGTATTCAATAAAATTATGACGGAAAAGATTTTATTTTTCTAATTTCTTTACACAGGTTGAGATTTATGTCTCTAAATAATTCATTCATTTATACAGATCACATGATCTGAGCGTTTTTGCTTTTTTTAAAATAAAAGTCAAATAGTTGACTTCCTGGCAATTTTGAAACTGCTTTGAAATAAATTTTGTTACAAATTTTCAAGCTCTGAAAATCGACAGTTTTACATAAAATAAAATAAATCTCTGTATAAAAAAGCTGATACCTATTTCTAAAATTACTAGATCTTATACTGAATACGAGAAGAATCCCAAGTAACTGATTATGCGGTAGTGCTAAGTTCACAATTTAGCCAAGACCCCACCCCCACTCCCATTTAAATATCTCAAATTATATTATTGATGACAACAAAAATGTGAGCTCACTGCTAAATTTGGTTTAAATTGGTTATACCTTTTCTTGTTTTAAGAAAAAAAAGTGTACAAGTTTCTGTTATATACAACAGTAGCCACATCTGATGATGGATTGACATTATTTGCACAAGTTTGAGCTGTCTTGAAACTGTAAAAGCTTCGTGTGAAATGTGATCTTAATTGGTCCAGTGATATTCTAGAAGTTGTTTCAAAGTGTTTTTGAGTTTGTAGATATAGTTGCTATACTCGAGGCCAATTAACATTATGTTTACAAATTTGAAAGGTATTGTGCCATTTGTTCTCACTTTTAGATTGGCTCACATTTTTAGCAGTCTTTAAGATGTCATTAATTTTAAAAAAAATATTATTAGCGATGGCGGCCATATAGGATGGCGGACAGGCATAATTGGTATAGTAATGAATAATACAACTGAAAATGTGTTCTGTATTATATTTGGTCAAATGTCTGCTAATCGGTTTTAGAGAATGAATTTATGGGTTTCTCGTTTAGTAATGTAATTCAGCAACATTATTACACACTTGAAAAGACAACCGCAGTTTTCGAGATATTCAAAGGTTGTTTTTTTTTTTTTTTTTTTTGGGGGGGGGTGTCTTTAATTTTTGTAACGGTGGTCATACATTATTTGACAGCAGACCTGCATATATGATGCAAATGTTAAAGGCCTTGAAGCCAAGATGATCTTAATTCTTACCTTTGAGGACATTCTTTGACGAGGTTTTTGCGAAAAAGTTATTTAACATTTGTATATTTTAGTAACTGCTTGCATATTTGGTGGCGGATCAGAATTATTCATAGAAACTTGAAAGGCTTCAAAAACAGAATACTCTGCTAAATTTGGCTATGTTATGTTAAGCGGGTTTAGAAAAGTCGTTTACCCGTTTTCTATTTAGTATAACGATGGCTATATATGATGGCAGATCGGCATAATTTGCACAAAATAGAAAGAGACTGTTATTAGCTGAAAAATCTGGTTAAAACTGGTCAAGAATTTGTTTAAAATTTTTTTAGAAGTTGAAAATAGCAAATCGTGACGGATGTACAATGCACGACACACAACTAGTTGTAAAAAGCACACATTAAAATGGATGCATTCACTAAATTTAATCACTTTACATGCAACAATTTTCAAGACAAAGATGAAGAAAAATACCCACCTTCTTCTCGATACCTATGGCCACAACAACTTCAGCAATAAACAACATTTACATCAGATAGACGAGACCGATATCTCGACTATACATTGCAGTCGAAACAAAAATGATGCCTGAATAAGCGAGAGAGAGAGAGAGAGAGAGAGAGAGAGAGAGAGAGAGAGATGCCTACTATGTTACATTTCTAACTGAAAAAATTCTCACTTTATTGCAAATAGTTTCAATATGATCTTTTAAATTAATACCAATCTTTCTCGTATATATCAGACCATGTGACCAAAATCTTGAAACTGTTGATGTATTGTTTAAAAATTGATACAGATTTAGCAAATAGTGACCAAAATTAGTAAATCTATTGTATAGGCTATGATGAATGGTGCTGTAGTTTCAAATTATAAAATCTAGAAAAGTCACTAGAGCAAGAAAAGTAGGTCACTGTGGCTAACTTTTAATAGTATGATTAGTTGTAACAAACGTGAATGCCCTTATCATGACTTTACAAACAATACTGTCTGAGGAATAAAGCAACAAGCAAAGACTTAATCTGTGGAGCATGAAAAATAGGTAACTGTGACCTAATTTTGCATTTGTTGATTAGTACTCCCCACTATGAAGGAACCCATGAAATTTAAAGCATCAACGTTAGAGGAATGGAGCTACATGCAAAACAATAAAATCTCAGTAATTCTATATCTCGCCTGCTGCCCTGCTTGATACAGATATGTTTTCACTGTCAAATGACCTTGACCTTGCCTGAGGATCACGTAGCGGGGTTGGGTGCATGCATATGACAGGACAGTGCTTACTAATTTGACAGAACAAGTATGATGGTCATCTTTCTCAAAGTGTGAGACCAATGACGATACAGAAAAACTGTAACCGAAAACATCCAAACTTTTCAAATGGCCTTGATCTTGCTTTAGGGTCAGAGGTAGGGTAGAGGTGCATGGGTTTGAAAGGGCAGAGTTTTCTTTTTCTACAGTCCAGTTTGATAGCTGTGATATCCATCCCAGGGTGTGGGACTTATAACCAGATAAAAAAACTTTAATCAGAACCTAATCAAGATGTTTAAATGACCTTGACCTTGCATGAGGGTACACCGAGTTTAGTGGTGTAATGATATGAAAGGGCAGGGCTTTCTAATTTTTCATTCCAAGACTATCCCTGCCAAGTAACCAAAAGTTGAAGCTGTTTGGGTTGACAACTGGAAGTATAGACAGGCCAATGAACAGTCAAAAAGACATTGTGACCACTAAACCTTTTCATGTGCAAGATCTGTCATGAGTAAGACAAAATATAGCATGAAATAAACAAGATCACAAGTACCAGAAACGGAATAGTGACTACTCTGCATGCATTTTACAGCCATAAAGAAATATATACACAGGAACATCTCACAATATTCTGAGCACACTTACAAAAGTAGCCCGAGTGTAGACTGAAATTTTAATTTGTCTGCACACAATATGAATTAATATGTACACACACACACACACACACACACGGTTTATCCTGTTGATGTTGCTGTTTGAAAAAATTAATTAATCTGGTGAAAAAAATACACATTTGGTGAGTATTTCTGGTGAGAAGGAAAATGTTCGCTGCACTTTTCTGCCAACTCGCCTATTTGCAAAGCATTTCCCCCCTCCTCCTCCAGTAAGGTGCCTCAAATTTTACCTTCTCTTTTCCAAACAGGCAGACTAAAGAAATAACTGATTTTAATCATCTTTATGTCACACTCATTACATTCAATATGTAGAGCTATTCACTTGTGTGTCCAACTTGCTTCTATTAGGCATAGATCGCCAGATGAGAAATTCAGCATGATCTTGCATGCATTACTTAATTCCTAATTGCACTTTTTTAAGTCAAACAATCGGCCATCTCTACAAACTGTTATTCTTTATTATCAAATGAAAAATCTGCTTACATTACTTGTATCTTCAATAAATTTTATCATCAAGAAGAATTTACAGCAGACTACATGGGAAGCAATTGGTACTCACATAAAACAATATCCTCTTTAATTATATCCCAATAACTCTCAGGATCAGATGAAGCAACAATTTTAACAAATGCCATTTTTTAAAACTTTTCTTTTGTTACAGAGGCAGGTCTTCATTCTTTCAAATATGAATTTATATTTGGTTTTGTCAATAAATATTCAGAATAATAGTGTATTCAACACAAATTTAACATTAAAATATTTAAACCTGGGATATGTTTTTTAAAAAAAATCACCATTCACTTCCTTGTACAACCTAATTTACTTGTCTAATTCCAGACAATATTTAATGTTATTTTTAGGGGTAGAGGATTTGGATCATAATCATACGAAAAATTTTAATTTATGCTAAAATACTTCTCACACACGTAAATAAATAATGCAAATAAAACATACATTCCATTTTTTCAAAACATTTTTTATTTTAAAGCCCTCTTCTTTATCAGTTTATATAAAAAAAACATGATGCTATTTAGTTTTAAGCCAAACTATTACGATAAAAAAAATGTAACCCATAGTTGAAAGAAATGATTTAAAAGTATTATCTTAAATAAAACAACGCATAATACATTTAAGAGAAACATCAGAACAAAAGGTTTTCAGTGGATTTAGTTATAGCGAAAAGCCAAGTGGTGAAAAAAAAGGAAGAAAAATTGGTGAAACTAGTGGCAACTTATTGTTAAATTCCAGGCCCAACCCAGTGCATAATAAATGTAGATAAACTATCGAGTTTTACAAAATAAATGTAGATAAACCATTACTGTGTAATGTTATTATTTAATCCCATAAATACCCAATGGGAAACCTCATTTATACATGTAACTGTTTTTTACGTGTATTACCGACCACTAAAGACTAAACTCTGGACATCCAAGGTCAAGTGGTCAGTCACCCATAAAAAGCAAGAAAAACTGATTAGTTAGTTATAGCAGAGACATCCATTACACTGAGATTCGCATGGGTTAATTGTAATGTCTTTCCATGTTCATTGTTGTATATATCTTCACATAGAGAATTATCAAAAGTCAGATGCATGTATCTGCCTCAAATTTAAACAGTTACAACCTTGGTTCCATAAATAGGGTAACTAAAATTCATAATTACATCATTTTGAAGTAATTTATCAAGTTGCTTTATTAATGAATGGTCACAAGTTACTTAGTTCAGCAGTTGAGTATTATTTCCTAAACTTAGGAAATAAAAAAAACTTTCTTATATATATACAGTAGGACTCCGCTATAGCACGCTTCGTTATAGCACGAATTCGGATATAATACGATCGTGGCATGGGTCCTGAAATTTCATATATTTTTTCGTACATGAAAAAAAAATTTTTTTTTCTTGAAAGTACGAAAAATAATGTGTACAAATTAATTATCATTTTGGGGAAGAGATCGTGTATAAATTCAGATATAATACGATCGTGGCATTGCTACCGAAATTTTACCATAATTTCACCAATTTCTTGAACTACTGCAAAGTCTTGTGCCAAAATAAACAAGAGTTTGATTTAATAATTTGGCAAGCTGTATTGTATTCTTTAAGAAAAAGTGTCTTATGATTGTATCTTTCTTTATATGAATAAAGATGCTGAACATTTCTATTTGTGAATGTTCATTTCAAATGTGTCAGTAGTCAATCACTGCACTTTGATCTTAGTTTATTTTTGAAAGATGTCAGCTCATTTTAAAGCTGATAAGTATTAATCTTATTATTACTGATATATGAACAATAAAGTCATTAAGTCTTCTTTGTGTTTGTCTTCAATACATTCTGTGTACAATCGTTGCTCAAACAACAGCTGACATATGTTTGCTCATTCAACTGCATACACAGCCAAGCACCAAACAATGCGGTGGTTGATAAAAGATTTGCACCTGAATTTATAAATCAATTAATTTAAGTCATTGACAATCATCAAACTCAATCTCAAAGCTAAAGGTTGTTCAAACCATGTGGCAATGATTTATAAAACATCAAAAAAACAAAAGCCGCCAACGCGCACATGTGGCTTGGCGGTGTTGTTAGACAATCGCCACGCTATCAGTTGACCAGTGAATAATATTGTACATTCCCTATAATAATGACCCCATTTTTTGATTACCAATTATTCTATATTTAACAGTACACGAAACATAAAGCTTTTACTGTTAAAGAGAAGCTTGAAACCATGGACAGGATTAAGTCCGGTGTTTCGACAAGTCAGATTTAATTCCCAAGTGATATTTCCCAAGTTATCTGCCAGTGCACGTGGGCCGATAAGCCTTTGGCTTGTAAAAGCACTCACTTTGTTTTCAAGTTGTTTTCCCACGTGACAACCCTTTGATCATGCCGCGAGTTTGATACTTGTTCAGTGCCAAGTAACAGAGGGTGGTTACTGAACTCCCTGTGATCTTGCCGCACAATTGACACGTGTCCCGTTGCATCCTTTAATAGATTTCTGACTTTATGATCAGTGTTACTTGCAGAGCCCAAGCTCAGTCTCTGCATAAGCACCCGCATACGACAGTAAAGCTGAGGAATCTCAGTCGGATGTGATTTACGACGACTAGACGACGACGATTTACAATGACTAGACGACGATGTGTCCTGTTGCATCCTTTAATAGATTTCTGACTTTATGATCACAGTGTTACTTGCAGAGCCCAAGCTCAGTCTCTGCATAAGCACCCGCATACGACAGTAAAGCTGAGGAATCTGAGTCGGACGTGATTTATGACGACTAGACGACGACGATTTACAATGACTAGATGACGATGTAGGATTTCAGAACTTTATCAGACAATGATATTATACTTCTGTGTGCATATTTTCGATGTAATTATTATGGACTCACTCGTACGCATGCCATGAGATCGTTTGGTAAGTACACGTGTTGATCCTTTAACTATTCATGCTATACAATAGACATGTACATATAAATGTACCAATGCATGGTTCTCTGAATAAAGTAAAATATTATATGTGCAATCTCTGTTTTCGCTGCATGTGTACTTCTCGTTTAATATGCATTGATTTAAGATGGTAACTTTGCCAATGAAGCACATTGTTTTGAGACCACAACTGACCCCCCCCCCGATTTTTTTGGTGCATGCATCATTTTCTTTAGCTAAATGACTTGGCTTTGTATAGGTTGGTTATAGCACGGTTCGGGACATAGCACAATCTCGTTTTGTGGATCCCGACCATCGTGTTATAGCGGGGTCCTACTGTATATATATGTGTTCCATAGCAAGGATTGAATACAATAGTCTTTGATGGTTATTTTGTACCAGCCTATTATAATGTGCAGTTGTAATGATACTATAATGCCATATTCTTTCTTTTTTTTTTTATATGTTAATGGAATTTGCTATATTCTTTGAAATTTAATAATGCTTGCTACATGTCCATGCACTTTTCCCAAATGACAGTAAAATGTTTTCAATAACATTTAAATAGTTATGATACTGTACATTCTTTATTCTATTTTCAGGGTTTAATTTTATGTAAATCAACAGTATGATATACATGTTTTTTTAATCAATGAATAAAGAGTTTCCACAAGTCCGGTTTACATATCTGTTCCTGGTTCAAACCCACTGCATGTGTGGAAACTTAGGACACATGCACACACACACACAGGGTATATATATACACACACACACACACACACACACACACACACATAACCCTATCTGCTAACTTTTAATCCATCTAGGCATTCATGGATGCATAAACATATTTTCACTGATATGAGAAGGATTAGAAATAATAATAGAAACAATAACCATATCCTTTTGTTACAGTACTACAACTAACATAACTATTATTAGTATTAAGACTACAACATTTACTAAAATTTCTAAATGTGTACGCAGTATACAATAACCAAGTCTGGGACTAGTCCAATGTCTCTGTCAGGCAAGTGACTTACAGCAAAAATTTAGTACCTGGCAAGTACATTTTTTTATCAATGAAAATTGGGTATTTGCTATTATAAAAGTAATAAATTCACTCCTTACTTGTATGCTTGCTTACTTATCCCTTGTCTGAAGAAGGACAAAGGGGGAATTTACAAAGTATCATGTTGAGTACATCCTTTAAATGCAACTGACATTGACCACTTAACACTCTGTCACTTACAGCAACAAGATCAATGACATGGACTAGTTATCTGGTGTTTGTTTCTAAGCAGACATGTTTTTGGTATAATTTTGAAAACCAGTCAAATCATGGAATATCATGTGGTGGGTTTGACTACTCAAATGTGTAGTATTTTGCTCAAGTTATCTTAGTTGCTTGGTCGTACAATTGTACTGCAGAAGAGTTTATTCAGCTGATGTTTAAAACATCAAATGTCGGGTGCATGCTGAGTTTCATAGCCGATCAAAAGCTCTTGACACAACTCAAGATTACCTATCATAGCTATGATATCATACCCTTGATTGACATTTGGATAGGTCAGTGACAGAGGCAGGGGTACTAATATTAAAACTATATGCATGACCTGTCTGTGAACAAATGTCACATTGGAAGAACATCAAAAGAGGAGGGCATGTACATGGTCACAAGTTGCAAAGATAAATTTTGGTAGAAAATTCATTGATCAAAGACGAACACATGAGAATTATCCATATCTGAAATAGTTATTTCTAATAACTATTTTAAAACTACAACATTCCATATAATACATAGACTCTATCTAGTCCATTGCAGCTGATGCTTAGTTGTTTCTCAGTTGATTATTGTAACTGGACTTGACCTGTTGGGTAGTAAGCGATGAATCTAAATTACAATGATAAATACCAACTTGTTCTAGCTGTTCTTATTAATTACACTGATTTTATTTTCTTACTAAATTTCCAATAACAAGGCAGATATGGTGTCCTGGAGTGGTCCCAGAGTTGGACAAATTCACAGTGCGATTTATGTATGCTGGAAAATAATGGGATGAGAATGAATGATAACCTTCTATAACTTTTAACAAAAATATTTGTACAGCCTTGGCATGCTATGCTTACAGCTGGCAACTATTTTTATGAAAGTCACTGATAATGTGCATAGGGTACCTCTCTCAAATTGCAATCATTTCTTTTGTTGTATGTTTTTAACCTCTTATTATGACAGGATTCAGTTTGTAAGAAAGATGTTTGTTGAATATATCTGACAGTTCAGGTCCAAACATCCTTAAGATCATTGTGATATTATTTTGTACTGCTACATATGTGTACATGTTGAAAAAATCAATTATGCATTGGACAAGCTGCCTGGACATGTGCATCAGGCAATAAACTAAACTAAGCCACTTACATGTGTAAACATTGCAGCCTTAATTATTATCATATTATTATTATTATTATTATCTCTACTACATTACAAGGGTAACACTTAGTTTTTGAAAGGTTAAGAGCTATTCCTGTAATTTAGTTTTTTTTATTCCACATTTTAAATGGTTCAAAGCACACTATACCATTTAAGTTTTATACTTTTAAAATCAATAAAAGTGGCATATTCTATATTGTAATTCAGTTTTATAAACCTCAATAAGTTCAGTCATCTTCTGTATATGTGGAGGTACACATTAGCACCTAAGGTGTAAAATCAATGTATCTATATAACAGAACTTCATCATTTATCAAGGTGTTACATAATAGCTAAGAAATGTCCATATTCCAACACATTTTCTAATAAAATCCCTAAACATTAAAATTGTAGGGGATGAACATTTTTTCTTCATACGTGGATCCAGCGCTTTTGAACTGAATTTATGCTCTGTCCATGGGTCCAGTTCTGTGGCACCTGGGTCCCAATATTTCATTGATGTCACATAAAGTATGTAATACAGTATATATTGTTCTGTGCAGTACTTGATTAAAATGGTAAATATATTTCCAGTTAGATTCCACTTTTTCATTTCTCATTTCTGCATATATCTTCATCTAAATGGCTCAATATACCTGAAGGAAATTCGGCCTGTAATTTTGTGTATTATACTAAAATTATTTACAGCGACATAATGACAGTATTCAGACATTTGCTGCTTTCAAGATAACTGCTACACCTCCAATACTTATGACTGACAAACAGTAGAATGGTTTACAAGTCATTTTACTACAGGTTAACATTTTAACACAATCAGCACTGTCAGGTTGATGTTGGCTTTGTCTTTGTCCCTGAAATTATATCTTCCTGAATCTACAATGAGGGGAATGCAGTCTTCTAGAATGGCAACTGCAAGCTAGATGGGAGTCTGAAAGTTTCATCTGGCCCTCACTATAATATCCCTCTTTGTCTATTTGCATCATTTTCCTTTATAACCTTGCTTGGGATTTGGTCTAAATTTCTTAAACTTTCCAGGTTTAAATTTAAGTTTTCCCTGCTTCTTATTCTGCCACTTTGATTTTGTTTTTATGTGGTCACCTGCATGGTCTTTCTGTCTGCTTAGAGAATCAGCAACCCTTGTTTTTCCTGTATCAGGTGAGCTATTCTTTGCCTTTTTAGCAGAGTTCTTCCCTTGGGAGTTACTACTTTCTTCCTCTTCTCTTTTGACCTCTCCTTCAGCTTTGACCTCTGTGTCTCCTGACTCTTCTCTATCTGCTGTTTGTTGATCTGAAAAAAATAAGTAGATGTTATAAATTTCCAATGAACAATATTTTACGAGTTATTCTGACATTTACTACAAACAGGTCAATGCTGTGACTCCATGGTGCACAGCTGTTCCTCTACAGGTACAGGCTGTACTGATGTAAAACTCTAGTCAGACCATTTTTGCGAGGAAAAAATAGAATACTTACTTGATCACATTAAAATTAGGAAATTAACTTCCACTATCACCCAAATCCAGACCTCCCCGGAAGATAAACAAATCTGTATTTCTTATCTATATACCATAAAGACTATAATAATAGCAGCTATGAGAAGAAACTCTTCTGAAATACGATTATAATTTTTACCTTCCCCAACTCCACTAGATGGCTACATATATACCGGATGTTCATCAGTTTAAGCCTAAGTGCTACATCACTGAGGATGCTTGCATTTGTGGGAAGGTGTGGGAGGGTTTATCTATAATGTGATAGGGTAAGTATTCTCACATAATTTATGATCAAATTCTCCTTTCTTTGTTGAATACATTACCCAATCACATTAAAGTTAGGAGAATAGGTAAGAGGAGGAAAACCCATTTGAGGACATTAATGATAGCGATCCTCATATGAAGAGTAACACCCATCTCCTAACAAAGTGGCAGCACAATCAAGGAATATCTATGAAATGAGCAACACACAAGTGCCATTAAGCTTCAACCAGAGGGCAAGGAGAAACATATGTTGTTTCCTTACTGAAGAAAATTTCTGGGTGAATTGAGCGAAACCTTTCAACCAATACATATGATGAGGCTGAGATGGCATCAGCAAGGTCTGGTGAATATCTGGGCAACCGACACTAGGCCCAACAGATTCCCAGCTACAGTTCTCTTCTATCTGAGGCCAAATCCCTAGGGTAAAAGCTGGAGAAAACTGACTCAGTGTGCCAGGCATGCAGAGATGGCTCTAAATCAAATGTGCAGATATCTTCAGGAGGTGTATATGATACTGTGAAATCTTCGAATAATATTAATGAATCACCCACTTAAGCCAAGAGACTAAAGCCTGGCCATGATACCCTGCTTTCCCTCTTTTACCAGAAGGAAAAGTCATCAATGGCCCCCCAATGAATGCTTTCAAAATGTTTAAGATACCACTTCAAAGCTTGAACTGAATCTTGGAGTTTCACCTCTCTAGAAGGATCTAGTGATGAGCGATAATGAATGATAACCTTTGATCCCAGCTGTTTGAGCAGTTTGGGAGATGCCTGGATTTTCCTGGAAACATCTATTGCTAGGTCAAGTAGGTCACTAAGCCAGGATTGTCCCATTTGAGAGGGGTAATCAAAATCACATTGATCCCTTTTTTTCTGAATCACTCTCAGAATAAGCACAGTGGGTAGGATGATGTACTCCAAGATCCTTCCCCAGCAGAATGACAGAGTACCCATTGAACAAGTTTCTGGGTCTGGTACCAGAGGCACAAAGGTGGGTAGCTTGTGGTCCCACCAGGTTGCAAAAGAGATCGACCCTTGAACAACCCCAAAGAGTGCACATATGATTAAAGGCTTCCCTGTGGAAAGACCACTCTGTGTGCAGTGTCCGACCTCTCCTTGATAAAAAGTCTGCTAGTAAATTAGGCCTGCCCAGAATGTGCCATATCTGGACAGTGATTTGATGCAGGGAGCACCAATGCCAAAAATCCCAGACAAGAAAACAGATATCCAGAGATTTGGTTCCCATTTGTCTGCAAAGGTAATTGACCACCAATTATGAGGGCAACCTTTCTGCAAAGCAGGTTCTGCCAAGAATGAAAGGTACAGATTGTTTCCTTCATTTCTAGGATGGGCCCTCTCCTCCAGCTCCAGTTGCCACCCATTGTAAAAAAAATGAGGCAAAAGATGGGCACCCCAACCCTGCAGCATGGCCTCCATACATATCATAACTTCCAGTTGGGGGATTTCAAGAGGAACTCCTGCCAATTGCTAATCCTAATTCTGCCAATGATGCAGGAAGCATCTTATCTCATTTGAGATCTGAATACCATGAACTTGACTGCAAATCATGCACCACTAAACTAAATATGTTATAATTGCAAAGGATGCACGAGTAGCGGGCCAAAATAAAAAAGGTCCTTGGCCACATTGAAAAGTCAATAGTTGTAATAAAAACTCTTTCAGAGATCAAAGTCTTGTTGAAGACTTACTCGCTGAGTTTGACAATCTGCACAATGTACTTGGAGGGAATACATAATAATTTGCGACGAGTCAGAAACTCCATGCTTAGATGTACAAAATACTGAGAGGGAGACAGCTCTGACTTCCCCGTGTTCACAACAAAGTCCAGTGGAGATAGAAGAGAAAGCAACTGGTTAATATCTTGTACCTGAGTGGTTTCTTTATTAGGTTGTCCATGTACACTGCCATTGCCATTGTCGAGGCTGATCTGAAGCGGGCCCAAGGACTGAGGTTGAGTCTGAAATGGTCTGCACAAACTGATGCACGGTTCATGGGAAAGCTAATGAAGGCACTTGCCTGATGAAGTGTGAATTGAAATGTTACAGTAGGCATCCCTCAAACTGAGGCTGAAAGCCAACTCATCCTTCGTTACTGAAAGTCTTGCTGACCGGGCTGTCTACATCTTGAACTTGGGTGAAAAAGAAACTGGGCTTCACTTTCTGTACTGGGAAGCCTGTTGCAAGCAATACTGCTGTTGTGGTCAAAACAATTGCTGTTGATCAGAACACATTCATGTCTCTTTCTGGCAACGGTCATCTCAGCATTGGGACTGAGACTGACACTGACAAAAAGAAGAAAAAGGTAAGGCAAGTTGGAGATACAATTCCTGTGCAGTCCACTTACTAACATCTTCAATATGGACTTGGCACAATTGGGGAGATCTGAAAGGCAATTACTCTAAAGTAACAGAGTAATGGGGCTTGAGTGATGATGAGAGCAGGAAGGCATTCTATCTAAGTCAAGATTACACAAAGCAGTCAGAATGTTCACCATAGTGTGGTGAGATGCCTATTCACAACTTTGGCAATGAAGCATGTAGATTCCCAGGCATGTTCATTACCTGATTTCTCTTTAAGTCTGAAGAAAGCAAGTGATGCCAAGTCCAGCAAGGACAAGGTCACCACTATATTTCTGACTATCTTCAAGGCTGTTTGAAACACTCAGTGATCTGCCTTGTAGAAAGGCTGTGCAGACATGTTGACTGCCACTATATCCTTATCAAGGTTTGGGACTTTCACATGACAGGTGTCCAAAAGTGTCTTATATCTGAGGTCAGTGAACAAAAGCAGAACTGGATTTCCTTCATAAAAGTACCCTGAAATTACTAGGGTCCCATCTTTTTTCCAACAAACAGTCAACATTCTCCTTAATCTTATGGGATTGAGGCAGTAAATGAAAGATGGGATGATCATCTTCATCATCTACATCCAATGATGCCCCGACACAGTATACCTGATTTGATGACAGCAAGGGAAGGCATTCTGTGGGAGACAAGATTTTGTTGATCTCTTCAATTGCCACCATAAAAATGAACTCTGTCCTTTTCATGGCAGGATCTAGGTTTCACATCTGGTGGAGTTTTTCCTATTTTTACTGGTAGCATTATCCTCATCTGGTAAGCCAACCATAACTGCATATCATATGCCCATTTGAAGGGAAGAGGTGTTGTCTTGAAAGAAAGAGTGTTGGTACATGCCCATGGGAAATGCTGTGAATTGCAGGCCCATAAACCGAATGTGAGCCTGGTGGCTGACAGTGCTTTGATTTATGAAAGAAGCAGTGGGGCTGATGGTGGGATGGCTATGCAGATGGACTGACCAGATAGGTCCCCATAATAACCCATGGAAGATGGAATAGCCATATAATTTGCAGCCTTGCTCCTTGTAGCAACTGACCTCTGATCATACATAGCAAGGAATTGCTGTGTGGCCTGCTGAATGGACTTCTCAGAAACTGGGATGGCAGGTGAAGGTGTAAACAGGGGTGTACTTGCCTGAAAACTCCAAGGAGGTCAGTTTCAAAACCTTGTGCACGAAGAAATCACCTAAGGCTAACATCTGTGACATAGTTTATGGGATGATTCTTTTCTTCTAAGACTCTGACTAAGAATGAGAAAGGTGAGAAAAGGTGTGCATCTGTGGTTTCCCATTCCTCTTGTTTGAAACTGACCAGAAGTAACTGTAACAAATTGCAAAATCCAAGTAATTTTGGATAGGAGAGGTGCCACCAGTAAATACTCCATTATGCTAGTGAAAGACTGTGGACTTCTATGTCACATGACATGGATCTCATGTGCTTTTCTCTGCCTTTCAACTGTTTCTGAATGACTGCAGACCAAATTCATCCGACATGCTTGCGTAGGCACTACAAGGATTGGCACAACTACACTTTGTACACCAAAGACAGGTCTCATTGCATGTCCTCTAACACCATGAACTCCTTACATTTTGTGCACTAGTTGTGATTGAGTACCTACAAGGTCAAGAGTCCCTCAAAGTGACTAACGCTCTAATCGCCAAACAGAAATTCCAAGAATTCATAAGTCCTTTTCTTCTGTCATTTTATTCTTTTTAACTGCTGAGTATTGAAACCATGAAGAAACTCCAACATACCAAATTTGGTAAGAAAAAATATTTTCTTAAATGTTCACAAGATATCTGTAAATGCAGTATGTAACACTTTGTAAAGCTTTGAATTTGAACCTGATATCATGAATAGAAGATCACTGAACCTGGCCTAATGTCTCCCCCTGTGGGTCAAGTGATGTAGAATAGGCCCAATGCACCCTCCTGCATGTTGTAAGAGGCAATTAATGGGGGCAACCTCTTTGCCCTTGAAAAAGGTCTTGGACTTTTTAAAAGTGAGTGGTTTATATAAAAATCTGACTTTGTATTTTAAGGATTTTACCCTTTTTTATCGTTATCTTTGGTTCTGTATTCTTTCTGGGGATATCTCAACTTACTCTGCACTATATAGTCAGGATGGTGCTGATGTGCTATTAAACCCTATACATACATACATACATACATACATACATACATACTGTCTCAAAGTCAAGATAAACCCATACACTAAGTTTGGTTAAATCTATAATCTATAATCAATATTTTGGAGAAAAAAAATCCCAAATTATTGATCTGGCATTGCACATATTATTTTTCAGATGTATCCACAAACTGGGTTCAATAAAAATCCATGTTTGTATTATCATGCTCACAAACCAGTACAGCCAAAAACCTGAGGCAAGACCTTTCAACTTAAAATCAATATCAGAATGCTGTCAATCAACTTGTTTATTGGAATGCAACTATATATGCTGTACAAAGTCTGGTCAAAACTCATTAATTAACAAGTACAAGTCACTAATGTCATCACTAATGTCATAAGCTCAATGGAGTACAAAATTTAACTTGACCCCAAGGTCAATTAGGTTTTGTATTCGAACTCCTTCACAAAAGTGCGTATATGTTGGTGGGTCAGATCTGCACCATTTTCATTCATAACTAATTACATAATTGCAAGCAGTAAAAGAAAACCAATGTCAATGCCACCATTCATGCAATAAGAATAGTGATAAGATCTTGGAGATGTCCACTCTGGTACCATGTTGGACATCAGATAAGCACACTTTCATTCAGAACCAGTTACATATTTCTATTGAAAAGTGGTTTTGTGAAGACCCCATGTTGATCTGTTCAGGAGAAGTAGCCATACAGATGTTCCTAATGGCTGTCAAGGTGGCCATTTTGGAAGTTGGATCAGTATCTTTTTAATAAAGGAACAACTACATCGTGCGAGACAGAACTATTTCTTAAATAACAAACGAAACAAAAACAAAAAAAAAAAAAACATTGATATGGCCCTCCATTCAGGAGAAGTAGCTATAATGAGATCTGTCACACTTTGTGAGGTCAAATCAACATCATTTTCATTTAGTACCAACCACATACAGTCAGAAATATTTTAATGAAAACCCCTCCAAGAGGAGTAGTGATAACAAGATTTTCAATAAGGCCACTATGGCCATTATGTTGGAGGTCTGAGGAGCAACATTTTCATTTAGGACCAGCTAGATATCATAATAAGTCTTTTAGTGAAAACTCCATGTTTATATGCCCATCTCTTCAGAAGCAGGCCTAGAATTTATCATGAATTTCTTTGTAACCAGAAGGACTAGTAGAATGAGAAATTTACTAGTCCTACTGAATCTTCTCTAGTCCTTCTTACAAAACAATGTCAGACATGTATCAAGATTTACAACCCATCGGACTATTGAAATTATGAAAACTACTGGTCTAAAAGGAATTTTACTAGCTTCAGGACAGCAGACTACTGCTAAAATTTTGAGCTGTGAGAAGAAGTAGCAATAACAAACTTTTCAAGATGGCTATCATCATGGTTATATTGAAGATCTGATCAGCACCATTTTCATTTAAGACCAACTGGATATCAGAAGAAGTCTTTTAGTGAAAACCCCATGCTGATATGACCATTTGTTTGGAACTAGTGGTAACAAATATTTTCAAGAAAATGCCAGCTATGTTGGATGTCAGATCAGCACCATTTTGATTGAGACATCATAAGAGGTCTTTCAGTGAAAACCCCATGTTGACACAAGGAGTGATAACAAGATTTCAGGAGGAGTGAAAACACGATTTTAAGATTGGCTACCATGGTGGCCATCCTGGATGTCAGATCAGTACGATTTTCATTAGGACTAAATAGACATCACAAGAAGTCTTGTAGTGAAAACCCCATGTCAATTTGATCTTGTGATAGTTTTTGAACCTGCAGTCTGGCACACTAACCACTGAAACATCATGTCCCCTACCTCCATCAGAAGGGTAGATTATTAAACATTTCCCTACCTCCATCAGAAGGGTACATTATTTAACATTTCCCTACCTCCATCAGAAGGGTACATTATTTAACATTTCTGAAGGTTTCAGAGGTGAATGAACCTTTAGTATCACACTGATTTCCCTTTTCACGCTTAGTTAAATAACTTGTTCATGTTATATTGACTGCGTACAAATCGATAAAATCATACAAAGTAATTTGATGGTACATAAAGTAACTTAAGCTTATCTTTGGGTTGAAGGAAACCTGAGTGAACATCCTCACTTTTATGGGCAATCTCTGCTATGCAGAAGCCTGGACATCAGAGGTGCCAAATGCTGATGATGGCAGTGGTGGTGGTGGTGGAAGACAATTTTTCCAAGACCCCATCACCCATGAAATTTAAATTGGAACAATTTCAAGGTTATATCATGCCAAGGTACATAGAGTAAGTGCCTGTAAAGGTCACACAATGGTAGCCGATCTGGTCTGATAAGATGGTGGATTTTGATTACCATGATGTGTCCTTTGGCAATGCACTTTACTTGCCTTGGCATGACATAAACTTGAAAGTGTGGCTGTGCTGTAAATACTAACAAGAGTCCCTCAAAGGGGCTGATGCTGTGCTGTAAATATTAATAAGAGTCCCTCAAAGGGGCTGACACTCGCCTGGCTGAAATGAATTTCCAGGAATTCAAGATAAGACTATTTCTTTTTTCTAACTGTGGAGTGTTGAAACCATCTTTGATATTCTTCAGCGATAACAAGAGTTTCAAATTAACTGCTGTGGTAGACATACTGGATGTCAACTTGGCACCATTTTGATTTAGGACCAACAAGGCATCATATGAAGTCTTCTGGTGGAAACCCCATGCTGATATGACTTTCAGTTTTGGAGAAGCAATGACAACAAGATTTTCAAGATGGATGCCATAGTGGCCATATTCAATATCAGATTAACGCCATTTCTATTTAGTACCAACTAGACATCCTAAGAAGTCTTTTGGTGAAAGCATAATGTCAATATAGCCAGCCATCTAGGAGAAGTAGTGATTTTCAAGATGGCCATTGTGGCAGTCATATTAGAATTTGGATCAGCACCATTTTCAGTTAGGACCAACTAGACATCATAAGAATTCTTTCAGTGAAAACCCCATGCTGATATGACCCTTCATTCAGGAGAAATAGTCATAACATGATTTTCAAGATGGAAGATTGCGACTGTGGCAGGTATACTGAATGTCACCATTAGGACCAACTAGAGATCATAAGAAGTTGTTTAGTAAAAAGCCCAAGTTAATATGACCATCCATTCAGGCGGAGTAGTGATAGCAATATTTTCAAGACATCAGATCTACATTTTTTTTGACCAACTATACATCATAAGAAGTCTTGTGGTGAAAATCCCATTGCAATATTACTTTTCATTCAGGAGGATAAGCAATAACAAGATTTTCATGATGGCCACTGTGGCAGCCATATCTGACATCAGATCGGCACCATTTTTGTTTAGGACCAACTACATGTAGACATCATAAGGAGTCTACTGGTGAAAACACCATGACAATATTACTTTTCATTCAGAAGGATTAGCAAAAACAAGATTTTTAAGATGGCCATTGTGGAGGCCATATTGAACATCAGATCGGCACCATTTAGATTTTGGACCAACTAGACATCATAAGAAGTCTTTTTAGTGAAAACCCAATGTTGATATGACCATAAAATTAGGAGTAGTAGTGATAAGATTTTCAAGATTGCCACTCTGATGGCCATATTGGGCATAAGATCAGCACCATTTTCATTTAGAATCAACTAGACATCATAAGAAGTCATTTAGTGAAAATCCCATGTCAGTATGACTTTCCATTCTGGAGAAGTAGCGATAACAAGATTATCAAGATGGCCACTGTGGCAGTCATACTGGACATCAGATCAGCCCCATTTTCATTTAGGTCCAACTCAACATCATAAGAAGTCTTTTCGTGAAAACCCCATGTTGATATAACCATCATATCAGGAGGAGTAGCAATAACAAGATTTTCAAGATGGCCACCGTGGTGGACATAGTGGATTTCAAAGTGGCACCACTTTCATTTAGGACCAACTAGACCACCATGGGATGAATGTATGTCTAAAGTTTCATGGCAATCCTCAAAGTAGTTTAAGAGGAGCAGCGATAACAAACTTGTGTTAACGGACGGAAGGACAATGGACGATCCCATAAGCTCTTCTGGTCTTTGACCATTTCAGTTAAAAAACCAAAAACAAACCAAACTTGTCAATATAAAACACCCCTATTTAATTAAATTGTGTCTTCCAACCCAATCCCTCCCCCAGGGATTCTTTAATAGCTTTTGATTGATGCTGCCACTAAACCTTTATTGCTCTACTGCACCTTGTAAAGGTTCCACTATACCACCAGACTTGCATCTTAAATCTTATCTGACAATTTTAAAAATTTAAGCTATTTATGTAAAACATTTTTAAAAAATCTGATTATTTAAAGCTTATACACTATTTCATGAATATCACTGGTAGTTAATTGGTAGCTGTTACAAGAGACCCAAGTGGTCCTGAGACTACTCACCTTTCTGACATCTACCTAAAACCCAAATGCAAAAGCAGTTCCTTTTAATGGCAGCCATACTGGAAGGCAGATCTGCATCATTTGTGCACACTTAAAAGGCCTATGCCAGTATGCTTTCTGTGAAATGTGGTCAAATTCTGACCACTTTTTAAGAAGAAGTTATTTAAAGTTTTTTTGTTTTCAGTAACAATGGCCATATTGAATAGTGGATCAGCATCATTTGTACAAAACTGAAATTCTGCTGAACAGGTTTTGACCCAAAAAAATTTAGTTTTGTTTTCTATTTTTAGTAAAGCAGCCAAATTGATGGCAGATCAGCATCACTTTTACAAACTTATCAGGGATTCTTGCCCAGGATGGTCTTTTAACAAATTAATTCAAATTTTGTTCAGCAGGTTTTTCAAAGTTTATTTATTGTTAGTAACAGTGGCCATATTTGATAGCAGATCAACATCATTTGTGCAAATTAAAAAGGCTTTCAAGCCTGAAAGCTTTCTGACAAATCTGGTAAAATTCTCTTCAGCGCTTTGTGAAAAGAAGCTGCTTCAAAGTTTTTCAATTTTCTGCAATGAGGGCTATATTTGATGATGGATCAGCATCATATTCATAAATTTAAAAGGCCTTCATGCCTGAATGTTTTCTGTCGTATCAGGCCTAATAATGCCAGCTGGTTTTTGAGAACAAGTCATATAAAGGTTTTTCTATGTTTAGTAATCCAGGGTTGCATCTAGGATTTAGTAAATTTGGTGCTGTCCCCTCTTCAAGTTTAAGGCTTAAACTTGAAAAAAGGGGGACCAATCTGGTCCCAATTGGGATCTCTCAACAGGGTATAAAAAAGTAACTAAAAATGAAAGCAAAACACGAGCGAGTCTTATATGTATCCCTTTTTTAAACTGTTGTTAAAATATAAAAATGACAATCCATGTTCTCTTCCTCAGGCTGCATTTCCACCGTACAGTCAATCACTCATATGTCCATCATTAAATTTTGAAGCGGTATTTAATGTTTGAACTTTGCTGTCACAAGTACAACTGAAATAAAGAATCTCCTAAAACACAACCAGTACAGATTTGTTCTTTGAAAGTTAACAAGGAATCGTAAGTCAACATACAGCTTAACATCATTCAAATTCATCAATAGAACCAGCATTACCATCATTCAAATTCATCAACAGAACAAAACTGCATAGATTAAGATCTATATGATGTTAGTCCACGAATATAAGATGTCAACCCTTATATGTATGTTATGACAATCAGTCCTGTTTAGCTCTGTTCCAGTAGCATCAACAGGCAAACTGGAGGACAAATTGTCAAAAATATCTCACACAGCTGGCAGCCTATACTGGCACTGCTGCATTTAGAGTCTAATTGCTTTATTCATGCTATATTTACTCTGATGCCTTTTTCATTATCTAGTAAATCCAGGCACAATCTCTAGTGGTTGCATTTTTCAAGCTATTGTGGACTGCCATATAAGTTCTTTGAAGAGTGATGGTACCTCAGGCATGCCAAAGTCGATTGAACTAGAGACGCAATTTTTTTAATGAAATGAATGTGTCTAATTACATTCAGCCTTCGTTTTGTTAAAGAAACTTAACTAGTAGTTCAACCAAATTCGGCATTCCTTGACTACCATCATTCTTCAACTAACTGAAATGGCTTTTCACAACAGCAATGTGTACAGGAGAAAAACAGGTAATTTCTACATTTCTTGCAAATGAAGCACGCATGATTCATGAAAATTTGCACCCAATCCTTATTTTTGGCTTGATTATCCCCCGACAGATTAAAACATTTTGCATGATATTTTCAATCTTAGTGGGATTTTCACAATCGTGCATCCTAGATGCAACCCTGGTAATGGTGGCTATATCTGATGGTACATTGGCATCATTTGCATAAACTGAAGACTTTCGCTACCAAATGCTTTTCAGTCAAATTTGGTCAAATTCTGTTGAGCAGTTTTGTAGAAAAAGTAATAACATTTTTCTATTTTTAGTAACAATGGCCATATTTGATGGCAGATCGGCATTATTTGTAAAAATTTAAAAGCCCTTTATGCCAGCGTGCTTACTGTCAAATTCTGAAATGTGGTTTTTGCAGAAGTCATTTGAAGGTTTCTTCAATATTTAATAATGGTGGCCAAATTTTATTGCAGATTGGCATCATTTGTATAAATCTGAAATGACTTATACAAGAACACTTCCTGTCAATCTTGATCAAAGTCTGTTTGTCTGCTTTTGAGAAAAAGTGATTTAAAGGTTTTCTTGGTATTCATGAACATAGCTGATGGCAGATCAGCATCATTTGTACAAAATGGAAAGGCCTTTATGACATAATGCTTTCCGATAACTTTGGTCACATTCTGTCGAATGCTGTTTTTATGCAAGTGTTTTAAATTTTTAATTTTAGTATTGGTGATCTAATTTGATTGCAGATCTGTATCATTTGTACGAAACTGAAAGGACTTTATATCAGGTAGCTTTCTGTCAAATGTGGTCAAATTTTGTTCTGCAATTTATAAAAGTCATTTGATTTGATCACAGATCACCATCATTGGTACAACATTGAAAGGTCATTGTGCCAGGATGCTTTCTGTCAAATTTGGTTTAATTCTGTTCAGTGGTCTTGGAAAAGAAGTTATTTAAAGGTTTCTATTTATAGTAATGGCAGCAACATTCGATGGTGGATCAGCATCGTTTTGTAAAAACTTGAAAAGTCTTCATGCCAGGATGCTTTCTGTCAAATCTGGTCAAATTTTGTTCAGTGGCTTTGGGGAAGAAGTAATTTAAAGATACTTTTGGTATCAACCACCATATTTGATGGCAAACTGGCATAGTAAAAACCTGAAAGGTCTTTATGCCCATATGCTTTCTGTCGAATTTGGCCAAATTCTATTCAGCATTTTGGATGAGCAGTCATTTAATTGTTTTCCTATTTTTAGTAATGGTAACCATATTTGATGGGAGATCAGCATCATTTGTACAAACTTAAAAGACCTTGAGGTCATGATGCTTTCTGTCAAATTTAGTCAAATTCTGTGTTTCAGAAGTCATTTAAAGGTTTTTATATTTTTAGCAATGGTGGCCATGATTGATTGACATCATTTGTATAGACTTGAAAGTTATTTATGTCAGGATGCTTTCTGTGAAACTTGGTCAAATTCTGTTCAGGAGTTCTGGAGAAGAATTTGTTTAAATGTGTTTCTACTTTGAGCAATGGTGGCCATACTGGATGGTGGATCAATACCATTTGTAAAAACCTTAGATGTCTTTATGCCAGGATGCTCTGTGCAAAGATTCACTGGAATTGGTCTAGTGGGTTGTTTTTTTAGAAGCTGAAAATAGCAACTGATGACAGATGGGCAATGGATGATGCACAATGTATGATGGATGAAGAGTTATACCATAAGCTCATTTGGTCTAACAGCCAGATGAGCTAACAATACTGACTTTGTAAGTGGATAGCTAATATTTCCTGAGAAATCCAGCAGACTTTGGGAAGTTGCAGATGGATATACAACCAAGCAAAGGCAGATAATGTAATTATAATGGTATCTCAGTAATTATAACACAGTGTTTCTCAAACTTTTTTGTCTTGCGGCACAACAGAAAGATCTAAAAATTTTCACGGCACGCCTGAAAAAATTTAAAAATTTTTGTGGTGAAGAACTTATTTATTTTTACATATATATTTAATTTTAAATTTAATGTGAAGGATGTGCCTGCTTTCGAGAGCAAATCATATTGAAGCGAGGCTCCAAAGTCGACAAACAAGCTCGCATTTCATCGTCGATTTTAAGAAGTCTCTCTCTATTTTGATTTGATTTCAGTTAATGCTGAAAATCCAAACTCACAAAACCACGAAGACACAAATGGCAGAATTACTTTGATTGCTTTTGAACTGATTGCAGGATTTTGACTTCTTGATTGAGATCCAAAACTCATCCAGGCTCTTTTCGGAAAATGTTGACTGAAAAAATTTATCGTTTTTTAAATCAATGAGCTGTTCTTCTTCTTCAGTTGTAAGATTTGTAGTTTCGTTGTTTCCGAATGGATTGATCACCCATCCATATTCATTGCTTGCATGTGATGGGAAGTAATGCTGCAGTGCCGATTGTAGGTCTCTCAGTGTGTTCAGAATTTCAGGGATGATTTTCTTGTTTGAATGAGATTCGTTGACAGTAGGAAAGCAGTCGAGGACTCCCTTCGAGACCTTACTTTGCCACAGCGACAACTTTTCATCAAATGACTTCAGTTTTGATGTTGCAGTGATGATGTTTTCCGAAGGTCATTGAAGACTTAAATTCAGTGAATTTAATTTGTCGAATAAATCGGAGAGAAATTGAACCTTCAGCCACCAAATTTCGTCATGAAGAGAGATTCCAAAGTCTCTTTTTTCAACCTCCAAGAACGAAATCACTTCAATCTTGAGATGGACGAGACGCTTTAACACTTTTCCCCTTGAAAGCCAACGAACGTTGGTATGGTACAGCAGGCATTTATAGTCTGAATCCATCGCTTCACAGAGTTGAGAGAAAAGTCGAGATTCAAGCGGTCGAGATTTGATGAAGTTTACAACTTGAATAACTTGGTTCAGAACAAACTCCAAATCTTTCGGCAAAGATTTGGAGGCGAGAGCTTCTCTGTGGATCATGCAGTGAACAACTAACACGTTTAGATTTTCTTGGCGAACGAGAGTGATGAATCCCTTCTTTCTTCCCTGCATTGAAGGACATCCATCGGTGCAAACGCTGACACAGTTTTTCCACTGTAGGCTGAAGAGCAAAATATTTTCATTTACTAAATGGAAAATGTCCTCGCCTCTCGTCGTAGTTTCCAAATCTTTGCAAAATAAGTACTCGTTCACAAATTTCCCATCCTTTATGAATCTAATAAAAGCCAGCAGCTGAGCTTTGCCACTAACGTCTGTAGATTCATCAACTTGAAGAGACCACAGCAGAGACAATTCATCGTCAGGCGCTTCAAAGTGTTCGCAAATCTGATCCTTTAAATCTGATGATAAGTCTTCAATTCTGCGTGAAATCGTGTCATTTGAAAAAGGAACTTTCTTTACTTTTTCGGCGGCATCGGTTCCAAGCATAGTTTCAACGACAATTGCTAATGCTGGTGCAATGACTGATTCGGCCTCTCGGCTAAAACACGGTATTGGTGCTGATAAAGGAATTTTCATGTTATATGCATGAAATAGAAAAATTAAACAAGATATGAACCAATTTTAAAGATTGGTAAGCCTGGCATATACCTCTCTTACTTTCCTGAAAATTTCAAGAGGTTAGTGTAACCCATTGTTGAGATATGCATGGAAACAAGCTCTAAAAATGGCCATTTTTGAGCGTTATGTAGTCTCACTCGAAAAAAGCTTGAATATAAAATAGAGAATTCTCTAAATATCATACTGAAATTATGCATTTATTGGTCTGGTTTTATGCGGAATTCTATCCTGCAAATATTGCTTCTTGAATTAAAGAAATCGGTAAAATATTATGGATTTTATAAGCAAAATACCGTCAGTAGAAGTTTTGTTTCAACACTGAAATTCAAACACTAATCTGTTGTTATATGCCAACATTTTGTACAAAATAACATTCATTATAACTTTTATTGACATCTAGAACTCGACTTTATATTATAATAAGTAGTAAAACCATTTAAATCACATGGCTAGCCAAGATATTCGATTGAGAGCTTGTTCTTTGTCAAACTTTCCAGTTCTAAATTTTGTAGTGTCTGTAACCTTTAAAAGTTTATATGGCAATAATTTTGTTGTTTCATTATGGAAAAGTATAAATCCTACAAAGGCTCATGTGTATCCATGTGATGTCCACGTTGGCCAAAATTGGTGGTGCTGTATTGTACCATTAAAAAACAGCAACTCAATAAAAAAAGTTACAGACACTACACAAACAGGTATAAAAATGAAAGATAAAAGTATTGTTCTACTTGTCATTAAAACATTGTTTTTCTCAATAGAAAGTTCCATCTTATGTGATGTAATGTTGCATCATCTATTTACCTCTGCAGCCAAGAGCAAAAAAGTGATGCAATAACTCTCTTGATTGAATATTGCATCATTCTTGCAGCACTGTCTGTTTGAGTAATTTACTACAAGACAATGTAACCTGAATTTCTTATCCTAGAAGAAGCTGCCTAATTACTTTTTCTGTTCTTTACCATGGTACATCCCTAAGACATGGGAAGACGACAAAAGCAAACCTCTGGGAACAACTCTGGTAAGTTTGTATTGAATGGTAAACCACACTCTTAAATTGTAGTGTCTGTAACCAATATCCCCTTTTTATACTGTCTATGACTTTATCCCTGTTTTTTTTTAAAAAAATGAAGCCAAATTATGTTTCCTATTACAGTATTGATGTGTAAGGCTAAATTTTGACATATTGTCTGTCTGCAATTTGTAATATTTTGGTATATTTATAGTTTCTTTCATCTAGATTTCTGATAACAGGCAACATTTTCAGTGATTTCTTACAATATGCAATTGAAACTGAGTATTTTTGCATTCCATATCATTAGACTAGTAAATTCAAACAGAAATATTATGAAAACTCAATGAGCTCAGACTTAGTATTGGATACATTGCTGATATTGTCAAATGGTTACAGACACTACTAGACATGTGAATTGACCCGACTGTTGTTTACATTATTAAGGAAAGTGTGCAATCATTGTAAATGCTAGAACATTGAATAATCATCAGGTTTTATGCTATTTCTTTTTCAATCAGATACTTTTCTTTAAGAATCTACAGGTTATTCCGGTTTGCTTATGTATGAAAGCATATTGCGTACTCATTACAAGTATGTTTTGTAAAGTCTAAATTTCATCCGTATACATAGAGGAACAAAAATGAGAATGAAGTTGTTTGCTTTTAGGAAGCAAAGATAAGCCAGAAGAAGATGAACAGAAGATTAAAGCTAGAAGGGAGAAGACGAGGCTAAAGGTACAAGCCTGGAGAAAAAAACAGAGGGAAAATAAGGCGAAACATGAGGAGCTAAAAAGGGTTGATAGAGAAAGAAGAAAAGATGCAAGACTACTAAAAAAACAGCAATCACTTTCCGATTCAAATCTTCAACAAGAATTAAGAAGGAAAAAACGTGAAGAAATGAAAGGTGTGAAAGTAGAGGAGATCCATGAGTGGACAGATGGCTGTGCTGCCCAGTATAAGGGGAAGAAAGCCTTTGCTGACATAAGTCTGAGGAAAAAGCCATCTGTAACACGAAATTATTTCGAAACATCACATGGAAAGAGTGTTTGCGACGGTCTCGGTGCGACAGTCAAGAATGCTTGCTACAGAGCTGTAATCAGCAATAGAAAGGTGATAGGTTGTGCAGAAGATGTATATCATTTCTGTACAGAGAAACTGAAAATGGAAAATACAGATAATGAAGCTAAAACAGTTTCGAGAAGGGAGTTCATCCTTGTTAAAGATGTTGAGAGAAATAGAGAAGAAACTGATGTGCAAACACTGCAAGGTACAAGAAAATTACATGCTGTAAAGTCAGGAAGCAATGATTATGAACTGAGCATAAGAAATCTGAGCTGTTATTGTGAGCAATGCATGAAGGTTGACGGGAGATGCAACTTCAGCGAAAATGTTAATGCCTGGGAAATGAGAAAGTTAGTACTCAATAAAGATAATTTAAGTCAGAAAGGAAAACAACTTAAAGACAAGAATCCATCAACAATAGAAAATAATGACAAGAAAAGAAAACAAGGAAGTAACCAGAAAGATCATAACTCAGCAACAAGCGAAAAGCCTAATAAGAAACGGAAGTCAACAGAAAGACAAAACATTGTGACAAAGAAGATCAAAGTTGACAAAAAAGCACCAACCAACACAGAGAAACCAATAGAGAAATACCACCCTGGAGAATTTGTTGCTGTAGGACTTAAGCCAAAGAAGGGACCTCTAGATGTATACTTAGCAGAAGTAATAGACATTCTTCATAACGAAGTTAGACTTAAATACATGAGAAAGTCTGGCAACATGTATGTTTGGCCTGAAAAAGATGATTATTCACAAGAGGCTCTAGATGCTATCTTGTACAGGGTAAAAGCTCCACAAATAGTCAATGAAAGGGGTCATTTCAAGTTTAATGCAGCTGAATTGTCTAAGCTCAAGTCAAATCTGGAAAAAAATCATAAGCACTTCTATTTGAAATGACAATATAAAGTCAAGGTTTAATGTGTAGTGTCTGTAACCTTAAGATCAATCACATATGGGTCTGTGTTTGAGTCAGCACCTTGGGTTGAACAATACTTTAGTGACTATGATTTATTGAACATTCATTATACTTCAATATTTTACTCTTACAAACACTATTTAGTATTAAACTTTCAAGTGCTATTTACCAGTTCATAATTTTAACACAAGTATTGGACATATACCTGTTACAATGTGGTTTTATCATTTTATTAACTAATCAACATTCATTTAATGAATAATTCTAGTCAATGTGTTCATGTTGAATTATTTTTGAAGTGAATTTTATGGAGATATGTATGGTTCTGCAGCTGTATTGAAATGCTATAGTTTTGTAGTGTCTGTAACCAATTTTATGGACAATGTACTTCTGACTCTTATGGAAGTTTGCAATACTTTTGGCCAGTATTAATGATTTTGTTTGTTTAAATATTCTTCTTGGTGTTAGATAAATGCCTAAATAAGATTATTATATGTCTTTTATGTTTGTTATGCAAAAGTTTCATGGTTAGGTTTTTTTTCTTAGTGATACCTTTGTCATAGATGTTTTGATTTTGTTATTAAGTTGTTTACCACTTCCAGTTATGTTGTTTACTTTAAATGTTGATATCCTGTTACTGATGTTACTGTGAAAAAAAATAAAGTTTTAAAGTTTTCATGCTGTTTTTCTTGCATGTTATACACCAAGTGTAGTGTCTGTAACTGTTGTTATACCAATGAATTGAAATAATGGTTAAACAAAATCGCATGCATGTTCAAGCTAAATCTAACTTGATCTGACTAGGGGACACCCTAGGGTATATAATGAGCTTCATTGAAATGTTCTATCAAACATTTCAATTTTTTAAGTGAGTGAGACTACTCTCAGCACCAATACCGTGTTTTAGCCGTCTGTATGCGCTTTCTTGCGTTTTGCCAACAACTGAGCGACCTTATAACTTGCAATCAATCCCTTTTCGGGCAGCTTCATGTAGTTCGTAAGTTTCTTAGCTTGTTTATTTTGTTGTGCCACGAGATTTTCGAAGTATTCCTTTGGTTTGTCCTTTACAGCTGGATGTTTTGTTTCGAAGTGTCTCTTCAATTTGGTGGGAACAAGTGCCTCGTTCGACAAAACTGCGTTGCAGATCAGACAGAATGGCAATTGAGCATCTTCAGATCCCGAAGCGATGAAACCATACTCGATGTAATCTTCTTTGTACTTTCGCTTGCTTCCTTGCTTTTCATTTAACAGTTTCTCTTTCAGAGTTCCAGTCTTGATTAAGTATTTCTCCATCGCTAAACAATGAACAAACTTTATGTATTTATTATTAGACTATTATTATAATTAGAGCGATCGAGTTCTCCTGAGATCTCGCACAAGTCTCGCGTTACGAAAGGAACCAATAAATGACAGATGCCGCTTCTGGCCAATCCCCCGTTAATTGATTTTTAATTTGATGTTAAGTTAAATTGTTAAAAGGGCTCTTCTGGCTAATTATAATACAATCTAATAGACTTTTAATTTTACGTTAATTTAATTGTTAATCCTGAAAATAATGCATCAACAAATCACATAGAATCTTATTAGTCTCATTGTAAACCCAAAAATAAAATTTGTGTGGGTACTCATAGAACCACTTTAAATTCACATATTTTTTAATTCATGCGGCGTGAAAATTATAAAAATGAATATATTGTTTTTTTCCAGCACTTAAAAGAAGTTTATGAAGTTGACAAATAAATAATTTATCATTTTTTATATCTTTTAATTGATTTTTAATTAGTTGATTAAAAAACAATTAACGGGGGATTAGCCAGAAGCGCCACCGACTGACAGGCATTGCGCTTTTATATATGTTACTTTTTAACTTTTGCGGCATTGATTTACCATTTAATTTTTCGATATGTTCAAGGTTTCAAAACGCTAGCAATTTTAAATATTTTTCAAAACTCCCACGGCACACCTGCAAATCTCTCGCGGCACACTAGTGTGCTGCGGCACACAGTTTGAGAATCACTGTTATAACAGTATCTCAGAAAAGTTTCTTCCCATAGATAATACAGTGGTCCCCCTCTTATAAGACCACCCCTTCTGCAGCAAAAAAGTGGCCTTATAAGATGGGTGGCCTTTCTAGAGGGGGATCACACAGTTGTGAGTAATAACTACATATAAAGTATGAAAAGCATAACAAATTTTTATATATTTAATATTTTCATTTAAAAATCACACGAATATTATCTGGTTAAGGACTTAATGTGATAAAACTAATATCAATGTTATTTTTAAAAAGTATGAATAATCATGAATCGTGGTGCAAAACCACCTTGTCAGTAAATTCTGGGCACAAACATTTGGTTGAAACTATCCCTGTACGTCCGTAGATTCTGTCTTCCCACTCAATGCAGTTGAATGTATATTGACGATGTTTATTTGAATCTTTCTTACATAACATTTCTCAGTAGTTATCAAAAGACTCTCCCTATTTTAGTTTAATTTAATTGCTTTCACTTTTCGTTCTAAACTGAGAATGTCAGACTATATTTTGCGACAACTTATTCCTTCGCGGGCAATCACACGAGAGGCACAGTGTTTACAATGGAAGTGAGTCTGTCACGTGATCGACTTTTTTATTCTTCTCCAGTCTGGTACCTGGTTATGTACATTTCATAATCTATGAGAGGGAAACCATAACGGCTAACATACCATTTTACAATCTGGCGACCGGATGTCACACTGAGTTAAGCTGAACAATGCTGTGCTTCTCAGCAGTTAGCTTTTGTCATCTTGATAATTATCGGTGGTAATAATAGCCAGTAATTATCAAAGTGATAAAAGCTAACATCTAAGGAACACATGGCAGTCAGGATAACCGGATTACTTTCCTCTTTGTAAGGATTAAAGTTACTTTATTGGCATGTTGGAATAAAATGTCAATGTGCTGAATTGAGAAATTTAAAAATATTAGCGAGATTTTAATCTGTAAACAACCATTATGTGGCCGCTCGCGAGGGGTACATTTGACCGTTTTTGCACTAAAATACTGGCCGCTGGTCGCGTTAGAGGGGTGGCCGTCCTTGAGGGGTACTTTTGAACACAAACTCGTTGGTGCCAAGGGATTGTGGCCATATAAAGCGGGTGGCCGCTGGTCAGGGGGGCCGTTCAAGAGGGGGACTACTGTAGTCTACCCGGTATACAGATGGGAATGACAATTTATTTTTCATCTTTCTGGGAGGGCTGGATTCAGGAAGCAGTGGAAGTTAATTTCCCAGTGCTAATGTAATCAGGTAATGTATTCAGTGTAGAAATGGTTAACAGTGTCGATAAAATTAATACACAACATGGTTTACAGTCTAAGAAGCAAGACAATTAAATGTGGTATTTGGATGGTTGGTAAAATGAGATAAAGTGGTTCAACCTGGCATGAACCTCTTATTTGTTTTGTACAAGGGGTATTTAAAAAGATCTGAATATTAGTGTACTTTACAAAGTTCTTTATTAGTGAACAGTATATCACTACATCCCCTTAAAGTACTCCCAATTCACCTCCACACACTTTCTCAGTCTGATTATCCAATTATTAAATGTTATTTTGTATTCATTTGTTGATATGTTGTTCATACACTGGAAAACTGCACTTCCAACCACATGGCAGCTTTCAAATTGTCTGCCACTCAGCGAATCTATGATAATCGTATTCAGCCAAAGAGCACCTGAAGCTAAATCAAGGCTGTATGGAGGATGTGGCAAAGTGTGGATGCTGTGATCTTCAGGAAATCTGTCACGATGGAGGATTTATGCACTGGTGCACTGTCATGGAGTACTTAGATACCCCAGGTACCGGTGCATGGACATGTGTTTCAGTAGCGTTCCACAACGTTTGGCAACACTTCGAGGCATACAAAAAATGTCCAGTGATACTAGCAGAGTCAGGCACAGGTACCTGGACAACCAGACCTTTCGCATCAGAAAATAATGCATGTAAATCTCCCGACATTCTGACTACGTTGAGCAATTTGTGGTTTCTGATCGTTTTCTCTGATCCAAACTTTATTATTTTCTATTCAGTCGGGTTCAAAAAAGTAAATCCATGTTTTATCACCTGTGACAATCTCATTCAAACATCTCTGATAACTCTTTTCAGATTTGGTGATTTCAACCTGAATCTGTTTTTAATCAGCCGTCAACAAATGCGGGACCCATCTTGCACAAACCTTTCTGAGCTTCAAATGTTTCTTCAATATATCAAAACCTTCTGATGAATTAATGACCGTGATAATAGAAATATCTTCCACTGTGTATCGAGCATCTTCATCAATTACTCCCTACACAGCAGCCATGATATGACAGAGAATTACATCCATAAACTTTATCCAAGTTGGCCTTGGTATCAGTCGGAGAGTACCCTAAGAGCACCTGAATTTCACAGTATGCTCTTTGCACAGTAGCAGAATTATTCTCCATCTCCAACATCTTTTTGGTCAATGTCATTTACCTATGTTACGTCACATGCAGGTGTCTCACGTGGTGCATGTGCAGCTGCAGATCATTTCATAGAATGTTATTTTGTCTATCGATTGGCATTATAACAAAATATTCAGAACTTTTAAAATACCCCTTGTACATGCTGCTATGCAGTGCTGATGTTGTTGGCAATGGCCCAGTACAGTACACATTAAGTGGATTGGCCATGTTACACTTGTGCAGGCGTTGAGTGTAGTTCTTTGACAAATACTGGTGTTATATTCTGGGAGTGGCTGTATTATACTCACCAGGTGTAAACTGCACTCAACCGACACATGTAGTCTTAATATGTTTCTGAAAGAGGCCATTAGAAATTATGTTAACTGTACTAGATAGGAATTATTACTTCTGTTTTCCATCACCTATGACAGTAGTTGCCAAACTTTTTTGATCGCGACCCTAAATACCATCTTTTGCGACCCAAAATGCAGTACCAGTATAGGGTCGTGAGGGTCCACGCGACCTGGGGTTTGGGAACCACTGATCTATGATAACAAGAACTGGACTGTCAGAGAACAGCACAGCTCACATGCAAATATTACACAGACAAAAGAGGTTTGCATTTGTCAGTGCTAATGATGACCAACTCTGACTGATGATGATATGTGAGATGGATGAGGTCGCCAAAACTTGTCTTGTTTTTATATTGAGGTATTGTACTCCTCTAGATGAATGCACATCACTACACAATCAACAGCATCTAAGACCTGATTTTAACAGAACAGATTAACACAGTTGCTTAAGTGTGCGAAGTAGGTCATAGTGATCCATTTTTGGTATGATAGTGTAGTACAGTCCTACCCACTTATATCAACATCACTTATGTCGACAAGCCGCCTATGTCGACAAAAAGGCAAAGTCCCAGTCCATTGGTCTACTATTACTACCAAATTTGTCATGCTTATGTCAACGTCGAGATAAAAAATAAACGTACATGTCGACAGAAGCTCTTGGTCCCAGCTTGAACAAATCCTTTGTTTTCTAATTATTTATGTCGACAAGCTGCCAGTTCCTACCCATACTTTGTTCAACAATTAGTTGATCTTGCCGCCAAGCTTTAATTTTGCCGCCGGGTCATTTATGTCGACAAGCGGCCAGTTCCGACCTGTACTTTGTTCAACAATTAGTTGATCTTGCCGCCTGGCTTTAATGTCTCGGTGGATTAAAAAATAGGCTTTTGTTTGGTCCTATAAAGTTGGCCTCTCGCGGCGACTTAAATAACACATGTACCCTTCATCAAAGCAAGCCGGTTACAATGTTCAATAAAAACAATCCACCCTTCATTAAAAAAAGATCATCACCAAACTTGAATAAAAGCAATGAAATCTGATCGATTGTTGCATTTTCCAAAGTGATCGGTGATTAAAACAAGTTTATTGTGATGTGAAAGTTTCCTTTTTAACTTTACTTATGTTTACGATGGCTACCAACGGCAGCTTAAAACGCAGATTAAATTTACAGTCTCTGGAAACTAAATATCTGGCTGTTAAGGAAGTTGAAGGTAGGGCATCTCGCAAATATGTCTGTGAAAACTTTTCACTTAAACATAACACCCTGTCAGGATGGATGATAAACCAACAAGTTGTTCTCCGCCTTATTTTTTTTTTACTGGTGGCGGACAAGTCAAAAAAAAAAAAAAAAAAAAAAAAGGAGGAGAACAACTTGTTGGTCTAGATGGATGACTATAAAGAAAGGCTACGTTGAAGGTAAATTAATCATATCAGCCGCATATCTCTTGTTCAATTTTATGTACTTTTCACGATGACTTCCGTAAATAAATACATGTTATCATTTCCCTGTGAATAGCCCCCTTGGTAGCCTCAGTAAGATGGGAACATTGTTTCAGGCTGACCAAAATCTAGGCCAATTTAAGTACATGTACATGTACTTTGTAGCATGTAAATAACAACTATGCAACCATGTGCTACTGGAATGAATATCGTAGTGAATTGTGTAGACTTTAGATCAAATGAGGACAACCATTTTTTATACACGTGTTTCCTATCAGGATGTGACCAATGCATACATTTTCTAACATGAGACCCGTACACGAATTCATGGATTTTTCATATACAAGCACTTAACGCATGGTGGATTTTATTACACAAAGGTAACCAAAATGTAATTTGTCAATATATAAATGTATTTCCATTGTTTGTTTTCTCAAAGTGTAAATCCTGCTCACCGATGACAGGTCACCCCATACAGATAAATTTAACTTGTATGCAGGTCCAAGAGAAATGTGCTTTTTTTTTTAACCCCCCCCCCCCCACTTATGTCGACAATATTTCCTCGGGCCCGAAGATATAGACATAAACGGGTAGGACTGTACTCCTTAGAATTTATACACAGATCAAGTTTTATAATTGCACAAGTAACAGTGACTAAAAACCCCCAGATCTAAACATAGCAAATGAGCTAGAAAGCAACATTAATCTTTACTTTTCAGTTCAAAAGGATGGAATATATACCAACTGTGCATAAAGTTAACTGGCATCAATGCAAAATCATTGCTGTAAAACAATGAAGCTAAGGGGGATAGGACGATGATTCTAATGCACAAGAATAAGAGGTATCTGACATTATTCCAATTTTTGTTCCAAATCAAAGGTTCAGTGTGACAAAAACATTTTACTAATGTAAAAGTTACTTTTTAAATTTCAGGACTTTTATGACTTAAGTTTTTAGTGTATACTAAAAATTTCATGATAAATGGTTGAAAAATGTTGAAGTTATGACGATTTGAATTTGTAGATGATATATTGTGGCAGTCGGTGAGATGATGGACATTAGGCCTGAATGTCAGTCAAGCTTCCAGTGCACCTGAAAATCGTGTGATTCCTCACACCTTTGCCAACGACAGTATTGGTTGGTGGTCTATAGATGGACACATGAATTAGGGTTTGCCTGACATACAGCTATATGTTAATTGGTTGTAAACTAAATTGATATTGAGGATTATTGATTCCCAAGAATGAGTAATGCTGAAAATAATGGTGAGCCAACAGTGAAAGGCTTCTCAAGAAATGGTCTTACAATCAACTTCTAACTCATTTTCCATCTAATTTGTAACTACATAAAGAAGAAACCAGAAACTAAGAAACATACCTTTTATTTGTCCAGGAATCTTATTTGAGAATTTCTTCAATTTAGCAACAAAGAATCCATCCAAATTATGTGTGTGAGGGTAAAAACGTCTGGCGAGTTTGAGAGATGGATGAAATCTGTGCCTCTCAAAGCTGAAAAGAAATTAGAATACTTTCTTTGGCTTTTTAAATTATTAATTCATGTACTGAAATAATAATTTGACAAAAATGCAATGCTGAATGTTATGATTATGAGAAATGAAATTCTTAAACTTCAACAAGTAGTGAGAAATTAGTTTCTATCAAGGACATTTGAAAAGCCCCAGAGTGGTCTGTACAAAAGTGTCAGAAAGAAAACTTTAAAGTAAATTATGCTTCTCTACAAATACTTAACTGACCACCATGATATTTGGAATTAATTTTCACTACCTCCTGAATCAAGCCTACCCAAAAAGATGGAAAAAATTTGTGTCTTTCCGGTTTATATGCCAGACTATGTAGACTATAATAATAGTAATATCTACATGAAGAAACTTTTCCAAGATACCATTATAAATTACTACACCCAACTCCACTAGGTGCCTACCCATATACTGGATGTTCATCAGTTTAAGCCTGAGTGATACATCACTGAGGATGCTCACAGTGTGGGAGGGTTTATACATAATGTGATTGGGTAATTATTCTTGGAGAAACACAATTTACAGTAACAATATCCATTCTCCATCAAAGAACAAGTAACAGGAGGAAGAATATTAGAGCATCCAACCTCTACCCTGGTAACGTATTGGAGGATCTTCATATGAAGGATAAAACCTTTCTCCTAACAAAGAGGTAGCACCATGTAATCACTGCAAAGCTTTAACCAGAGGGCAAGGGGAAACATATATCTGGTTTCCTTACCAAATATATTTCTGGGTGAATCCAGTGAAAACCCTGAACCAATGCCTGTGATGAGGTTGTACTGGCATCAACAAAGTCCAGTGGGCATCTAGGCAGATCCCACCGGGCCTATGATTCAGCTCTCTTCTCTGTGAGGCTAAATCCCAAAACCAAAAGCTGGAAAAAAGGGAACTGTGCATGCTAGCTGACAGCCACAATTTCATGCTGATATCTTCAGGAGGTGTATCTGATCGTGTGAGATCTTTGAATATGCTCAGTGAATCGTCTTTTAAGCCAAGAAGCCAAAGCTTGGGAAGACATCCTGCTTTCCCTCCTTTACTGGGAGGACAATCTCTGATGGCCCTGACAAATGCTTTCAGTACATTTAAGACACACTTCAAAGCACAAACTGTCTTGGAGTTTTGCATCTCAAGAAGGATTTAGCAATGAGAGAGAGCAAATGATAATCTTTTGAATTACTCTTAGATGGTAACTGGTTCTTGGCCACAAATCATGGTTTGTCATTATGACAACAGAACCATCCGAGTGGAACTGCTGAAAGTTCAGGTTGAATGAAATAGAATGCAATTCACTCACCCTGCAAACTGAAGCCAACACTGTCAGAAAGTATATCTTCAGCAAGGTCTTGGACAAAGGCTCAAATTTTGAGGAACTGAGCCAGCTAAGAATCCATGAAAGATTCCATTCAGGAAACAACGTAAGTAACTTGGGAAAGCTCATATCAAAATTACCCAACAAGTCAGAGGGACACCCTTGTCATGGCATGTATCTGCTCTCCCATAGTCAGAAAATGTCAGAAACCATGGAGCAATAGCTTTTAATAGTAACTGCTGCTAATCTTTACTCCTTAAATGAAGGAGTCATGTGTCTACTGGGATATCATCGGCAGGGTGGCAGGGGCACTGTCATTTAGATGCATGGGGTAGGACAAACTGGACTTCCTATCCCCTTTACCGAATTTTGGAGAAACATAATTTACTAAATAATTTGCTCTCTCCTTCAAATATGTTCCACCCAATCACATTAAAGTTAGGAGAATAAGAAAGAAGAGAAGGAAACGCATGAGCATCCAACCTCTACCATCAGCCACCTTTGAGGAAAGAACATCTTAATTTCTATAAGAAGGATAAACTGCTTTTCAAATATGATGGTGGCACAACTGACGATAATGTGACCCGTGACCATAACACACAGATAAAGATAACGGATGACTTTTCCTTACTGAGCAAACAAACTTGGGCAAATCTAGCGAAAGCGCTAAAACCCATGCCCATGAGAAGATTGTGCTGACCTCAAAAGGGTCTGGTGGCCATCTAGAACCTTCAGACTTAATTCATGTCCCTTTGATGCTAGATTTTGGAGATAAAAACTTGAGAAGGTTGACTGTGCATGCCAGCCAACTACTTCTGTTATATCTCAGATCGAAACATTGCATTAGAATGTGAGACTCGCTGAGATTGCTTTTATCTCATGAACAGAAATTCTTTGGTGAGAGCTTAAATAACCACCTTTTGATTGCCCACGACAGTAACCAATTCTTATCTACGAAACCTGGTCGCATCAATAACACCACAGAACCATCCAATCTGAACTGGAGTTATTAGTTTGGGTCCAATGAAAAGACGTGCACGCCTCGCCTAATGCCATCATAAAGCATGTCTTGTAAGATAGCAGCTTAAAAGAAATTCTGGCTAAAGGTTCAAACTTCTCTGAGTTGAACCAGGTCAAAACCGATGAAAAATTCCATTTTGGAAACAGGGTGAATGATTTTGGGCTATTCAGGTCAATGTCTGCCAGCAAGTCTGACAGATCATCATTATGACTGATATTTCCTCTACTGTGATACCTGAATGTGTCAGAAATCATAGAGAATATCTAATAATAGTAACCGGAGCTAACTTTTTCGCCATGGAAAGCCAGAGGAAAAAGTTAGCCACATGAGAGATCGAGGCATTCAAAGGGATGATGGGACGATGTTGTTATCTTTGCACCAGTCCCTGAATACCGCCTCTTTCCTTCATAGACTTTCAAAGTGAATGGCCTTCTTGTTGGTAAGATTCTCTCTACAACTGAAGGTTTAAACTCCTTTCTATGCAAGGCTCACCTGACAAGAGCCACGCATGAAGAAGCCACCAATCCAGGCATGGATGCAACACCTGTGAGCAGCGTTATTTGAGCAGAGAGAATTTTGACATCTATCGCTATTTCAAGCATATCATTCACCGATGACTTGTCCCATTTGAGTGGGACTACCAGAACAACTTTGCAATTCTGGTCCTAGATTTTCTAAATGACTCTTAGAATCAGAACATCTGGAGGGAAGGTGTAGCCCCAAATCCCACCCTACCTGACTGCCAGACTGTCCATGTTGTAAGCTTCCGTATCCTGGATAGGGGAGATGAAGGTGGGCAGTTTGTGATTCCACCTCATCGCAAAGAGATCCATCATTAGATGCCCCCAAAGTGAAAGATCGATGGATGAAGAGACCACTTGGTGTGCCGAGTTTGACCCCTTCTTGACAGAGAAACTGCCAACACATTCAGTCTGCCTGGGATGTGTAACTAATCTGGACTGTTACCTTGAGGTGGAGTATCAGCATAGAAACTCCCAAACCAGGATGCATATGTCGCGTGATTTGGTTACCTCCACCCTGTTTCATGAGGTAAGCAACCACTGAAGAATTGTCCGACATTACGTGAATCACTTTCTCACACAGGTTCTCTCACCACAAAAGAAAGGCATTCATTAAAGCCTTCATTTCCAAGAAGTTTATATGAAAAGATTTCTCCTGCAGGCTCCAGTTGCTGATAAATGTGGTAATGTGAGGTAACATGTGGGGCCCCCCAGCTGGACAAACTGTCGTTTATTCAAATCATGACATCTTGTTCGAGCTTCTCCAGCAAAATTCCTACTGTAAGCCATTGCCTGTTTTGCTACTGACTGATAATTTGGTTGAGATCGAAATGTGCTGATCTAGACGACTGGAAAAAGGGTGCCACTGAGCAAGCAATGCCATCTGCAGAGGGCACATATAAAAGCCATCTTTGCATGGAAGTAGTCGTATCATCATACTTAAAAGTATGACAGTATTTCCCTATTTGGTAAGCCAAAAATGTTGTGCCTGCCCCTGTACTGGAGGTCGGACAACTGACAATGCATGTTCTGCCTGGCCAGAAGGCTGTATGGAAGGCCTGAATGACGGCTGACTGAAAGGAAGGCTTGGTGGTCCGTTGGAAGGCAGAATGTCCTGCGAAACAGATGGACCGGTTATCCTGATCCCCATAAGGTTCTGCATACAATGGAATGGATGGCCGGTTTGCAACACTTTCCATCAACAAAAAAACTGATTTCATATCTCCAGACTGGAAAGACAGTTAACAGCCAGTATGGCAACATGATACGATGATGGCTGATAACATACAACAGCCAAATCAGAATAAAACCCCATGCATCCTGCCTTACAGGCCCAAAGGCCATGCTCAGATATGCAGGAGGTGTGTGTGTGTGTGTGTGTGGGGGGAAGGGACTTAAGCCCACTGTGCTGCCTAACTAAGGTACAACGCTCTACCATAAGCTCCAAGCCACTATTGGAGATTTGCCAAACATTGGCAGGACATTCTCCAGGCAAAACAAAAGCATTATTAGACAAATATGACGAAGGAGGGGGCAACAATTCCCCCCAACGAAAGCACTGCGCTGTTGACTCCTTGATCAGTCTCCTCGTCATCGACTCCATGAAGATACTGGTCTGGTGTCATTCGGATGCATCCAAGGTCACTGCATTATCCATCTCTAGCTGACAGCCATCCAAGGTCACTGCATTATCCATCTCTAGCTGACAGCCATTCCAACAAAGCATCCCCCACTATGTCAACAAGGGATAACAATTTTGGGTGAAGACTCAACATGCCACACCCTGAAAAAATCGTATCATGCTTTACTTTTGTCTTCCTTTCTTTCAGCTTGACACTATGAAGACAGAAGACCACCTCCCCTCCAAACAAGACTTGCGAATGTTACATGGTGTTGTAAGAGTACATTTTGTACAGGTGAGGCAAGATTCATGATTATCCTCACTGACCTTGTACATCTGACACTTATTACATTTTGTCACCAATTCTTTTGAAAAGATAAAAACCGGCAATTAACAATCTGAAATATGAAAATTCAACAACACTCATAATATCACAAAATATTAAATTTAACCATGTTTGCAATTAAAAAATACAGCATGCTGGTATGTGATGTGACTTAACAGGTTGGAGAAAATGAAGTCCACAAACCTTAAACAAAATTTAAATATATACACAAAAAATCCCAACAAAGGTTACCAATCCTTTGTCGACACTTGAACACATATAATTTCGCCACACTTTTGGATGGATGGTTCAAAATCATGAAGATTCTTGAAGGATTCGATGAGGCAATGCGGGACAATGTTACTCATACGGAGTGAAAGCTTAAAGTAGCTTAAACTATTGTTACCGAGTGGGGGTGAAGGGGAGATAATAGGTAAGAGTTTCTTCCCTTTCTCTATATGGATGAAATTTTCATCTTTCTGGCATTGCTGGATTCAAGAGGAAAGGAAGCTTATATTCCTAACGTTAATGTGATCAGGGAATGTATACAAAGGAGAAATGACTGCTGTTGACCACAGCCTGTTGGCCAATCTTCTGTTGGCAGTTATCTCAACATTGGGACTGAGACCGATGCTGACAAAAGGAGAAAGGAGAAGGGAGGGCAAATTGGAGAAGCACTTTCTGCGCAGCCTGCTTACTAAAAACTTCAATATGACCTCACAGAATTGGAGAGATCTGAACGGCAACAAATGTAAAGTAACAGAGTGGTGGGGGTTTGAGTGACAATGAATGTAGAAAGGCATCTCATCTCATCAAGTTAAGATTGCACAATGTGGTCAGGGCATTTGCCATAGTGTGGTGAGTTGCTCTATTAACAACTTTGGAAATGTGATATGTAGACTCCCATGCATGCTATTTATCGGCTCCTCTGCAAGTCTGAAGTTTCTGAGTGAAGCAATGTCCAACAAGGACAAAGTCACCACTATATTTCTAACAAACTTTAAGGCTACTTGGAACACTTGACAATCTACCCTGCTTGAAACACTTCGCAATCTACCTTGTAGAAAAGTAGGTCAAATATGTTGACTGCTGCTATATCTTTAACTAGGTTTCGGACTTCCATCTGATAAATGTCCCAATGTATTTTATACCAGCAAGCAAAGAATGATCCAGGCAGATTGCTTTTTGTTAAAAGGCCTTTTTTTTTTTACCAAGGTCACATATTTTATCCAACAAACAGTCACATTCTCCTTAATCTTAAGGGACTTTGGCGGTAAACTGAATGTGGGATGGTTGTCTTCATCATCTGCATCTGCTGATGCCCCAACATAGTATGCCTGACTTGATGACAGCAGGCATTAAGTGGGAGATAAAGATCTACAGATCTCGTCAATGACACAAAGGTAGAGTGTTGGTACCTGCCAATAGCAAATGCTGTGAATTGTGGGACTGTACAGGCAGATGGATGACCAACAGTGTTTGGGTCAGTGAAAGAACAGCTTGGGCTGACAGAATGACAACTAGGCAGACAGAACGACAACATGGGTCTCTGTAATAGCCATGCACGAAAGAATGGCTGACTGATTTCCTGCCTGGCTCACTACAGCAACTGACCTCTAATCATATACAATAAGGAATGGTTGTTCCACTGGCTGGCTGGACTGGTCAGAAACTGCAGAGAAAGACGTAAACAGTGAGTGTGGTTGCCCAAAATCTCTGGAAAGGTCTGTCAGAAACCCCATATGCCAAGTCTGACAGGCACTCTTAGAGATGCTGACAGGATTTTATCTAAAGGGGGAGCTCCCCCCTTGTCACCAAAATAAGGGGGAAGTAGAAAAAAATGCGGGGAGGAGGAGATGGCCATAGTTCAATATTTACCTAACACATAAATATGTCTCTTTCTTTCTTCCTGCTCCACTATGTTAGAGCTCTATTGAAATCAAAATCCTCAAAAGATGTCCTCTAGTTGTATAAGCATTCATCTGTTGTTCATGTCTGAGCTTAATATATTCCTTCTCTGTGTATGAATATTGTTCTGTGCTGAGAACTCCCTTTCACATATCCATAGCTAGCTAAGCCAGCTTGAACAAGTTGAAAAACTGTTCTTTATGGTTGTTATGTACAATTTTCAATAGCTCATAGGCGTTGTCTCTTGGATATATCTGCTCCAAATTATACTTTTCACTAACAAGAGTTCTACCAAAGTTTCACTTTCTTGAATCAGTGCTTTGCTGACTACTATGCCAGATTTCTTATCTGTTCCACAATGTTGTATTAGGATTTTAAGTCCATCAATGCCATAGTCTGCTTGTTCAGACACAGGTATTTTGATCAAAAATAAATATCCTTACTTTTTAATTTCTTTTTAGATTTGTATTCATTCAATTTATCTTAACCCTTAGAGTGCTATACAGTTTTGTAGCACAAGATACCTCAAGGCAGAATTGTTTGAGAAAAGAAATGAAAATTGTACTCTACTTTTAAATTGCCTGTATTTTAATTAGGCTTGGTATTCTGCCTTTTTGGTGTTTAATTTCGAACTACCGCTTAATATGGGGTTGGCTGGCATGCCATCTGTTTTTGTCCATCCAGCATGTACATCGGACTCCTATTCAACATCATTTTCGGGTTCAAAATTACTCACTGGTATTTCCACTAACACTTTCCGGGCTCCATTAATCTGATATACTTCAAAACTAAAAATAATTGTCATCACTGCTATCATCAGCCAGTATTTGTCGAAAAAAATCGTCATCTGAAGATCAACCATGTTGGGAGTTGGCCATTTGGGGTTTTCTCAGAGCCCTTACTATAAACATGCATTTGTAAAACTCCCTTTATAAATGCAAGGTTCAACCTCGACAATGCTCGTTCCTGGGCCCAATATGCCAATCAAATTTAGATCAACAACTGTTCATGTCAAGCCGTAGTTCTCAGATGTGTAAACAGTTGCCTAACGGAAAAAAAAACCAGATGATGAGACAAGCCCTACAAGACCTACTGTCGGCGCGACCTAAAGGTTAACAGTTAAATAAAAATTGTATACTGCGCAGAATACATTTTTATATGCATGACTTTAAACTAATTTGCGTGAGTTCTCGCACATCACTGCTTTACAAGTGCACGAATTAGTAACAATTTTGCGTGATTCGCGTGCCCTGGCAGCATCTCTGACTTTGGGTTGCTTCACAATGCGGAAGGATTTACAACCAATGGTCCACCAATAAATTAGCAAATTCTCCAAGTGTATCCAAGTCTGCTGGTGAAAGGTGACAAGACAAGCAAGATACCCCACCCACCCCCACCCCCAAAGCCAACATCTGTGATGTAGTTTCTTGGATAAATCTTTTCATCTGAGACTCTGACAAACAATAGGAAGGTGGTCAAGTTTCGCATCTGTGGTTCCTGGTTCTTCTACCAGTTGACTCTAAGTAACTGTAGCAGACGACAGAATGTAAGGAATCTTGGATTCGGGAGAGGCCAAAGTGTCGTCCCCCAATATGCTGTGACAGACTGTCTACTGGGATGAAGGCTCAGGGCTTCTGCATTTGATGATTTAGATCTCACATGCTTCTCTCTGCCTTTCAGCTATTTCTCAAGTACTGTAGACCAAGTCCCCTCCAAGGGTTGGTCAATGCAAACTTCAAAGACAAGTCTTTTGTGTCCTCTGACACCTTGAACGTCTCACATTTCATGCACCTAGTCACCTTGTGTACTAAAATAACAACAAAGAACTGAAAATGTAAATTAAAAAATAATGCCACAAATGCTCAAAGTAAAGAGAAATCAAGAAAATAAGGCTAATAATTCCTGAGAAATCCAGTGGATTTCTGGAGGTGACAGATACAATATTACCTGTACTGATACAATACTACCTGTACTGAGCAAAACCTTAAACCAAGGAACATCCACTATACTATTAGTCACCTTGTGGAGACAGGGGAGGTAATTATAATGTATCTCAGAAGAGTTTCTTCCCATATATACTATTATTATAGTCGATATGGTATGTAGATGTGAAAAACCAATCCTTTCATCTTTTTGGCAGGGCTGGATTCAGGAATAGTGGAAGTTAATTCCAAACATTAATGTGATCTGGCAATGTATTCAATGCTAATAATGCCTGCTTATGATTTTGGAACTTTGCCTAGATATGTCCTTCAGAAACTGTAACAGTATCAGATCACTTACTTGACAAAACCCTCCCTTCCAAAATCCAGTCCAGTAGGTACCAACTTCACATTCCTCTTTTTCAATGCGTAGTCTATCACCCATTCATTTTCTTCAATCTAAAAAGGCAATAAGACATAGTTATATAAATGGATTTTACCAATGGTTTTTACTTGCTCCTACACTTGCTAGCTGACATTACTATTAAAGTGGCTCATATTACTTATGATTTTTCCAATGCTTAGAAAAAAGAAAAAATTATAAATCACAACTGTATACAGACGACATACATATTAATATGATATAATTTAAGGAACTTTACTTTAAGAGTCAAAGAACTTTTATGTCAAACAGGGACCATAACTCAAATTTGAACAGATAAAAGTGCAAATCAAAATTTGACACAGGTCTTTTTCATACTGAACCCAATACTAAATTTAGTTCTTTGTTTGTTTGGTAGGTTGGTTTTTAACAGCACTTTCAACATATTATTGGCTATATCATGCTGAGGAAATGGGAGCTAAGTGCCTTCCCCTGCACGCACCTAGGCAGTGAACCCAAGCTGGCCTGGGTGGGTATAGAACCCACAATCCTTGAATTACAAGTCTGATGCTATACCAACTGAACTACCATGGCTCCTGTCATGCTTTCAATCTATTTAGTCCGATTATTTAGCAGAAATCAAATCCATGCTGACAAATAGACCAACCTATCAACACACATGGAAAACTCTTTTTTGGGAAAGTATCCCTGCATTAATTTTCGACTAACATGAAACAATAATGAATATAGGTATGAACATGAAAGAAACAAAATCTACACGCAGCCCATGAGAGGTGAAATATACTCCACAGTGATGTAATGGAGAATAACGATGCTATACTCAATGAAATGTTCCTACAACAAGTTTTATGACTGTAGGATGTTCAGTTGAGATGAAATTCAACAAAAAGTATAGCTTCAAATAAGACTCGGTACATTACTGCATATTTATATAATGTGTACATTCTATGTCTGCATTCTCAACCTGTAAACAGTATAAGATCACATCTATTCAGCAATCAACTGTCTTAAACAGCCTCTTTTTCAAAGTCCTTAAAAAAGCATACAGAAAAAATGAACCCCTAAAATTAAAGCACCTGCAATCAGAGGCCAGTATGGCAGGTGGACTATTAGGTGTTGCACTTTCACATTAGCATTTAAAGTCATGACATGCTCGTGAAGATGCAAGGTAAACACTACGTGTCTAATATATCCCAGCCTTTTTTCAGAAAGGGAGATAACTTCCAATGGATTCAAACACATATTATTGCACTAATTTACCATGACAGAACATGTTGAGTAAACAATGTAGCCCCCTGTCTTTGATTTGGCATCACAGCAGTCAATGGCTGCCAACAGTAACTCCTTCTGAAGATGGGAACATCGTAAAATGTCCTTCTCATCCTAAAAAAAAAAAAAAAAGAAAAAAAATCTTTTTCACAACCAAAAATTTAATTTGAGAATAACAATACTGTATGAGCATACACTGATATCCGACATATTCAGTAACTTAATATCAATAGGGCCATCATACTGCACACCTGTAACAACACTTTTTATTTGGAATGGCCAAAGAAATTATCTTGAACAAAACACAAGGCAAGACATACATGATATTTAATCTCTGAATAAGTTGATATTGACAGAATGTATGTCTAGTTTGCATGCCCTATTCTTGTTGACACCCGGTAGTCTGTGTTTGTAAAAGTGGCACATGATATAACTTTCAACATATAATGGCGGATTTGAGGATATAAATGGAGGTTTTACTGTTGGGATTGGAGGATATAAATGGTGATTTTACTGTTGGGATTGGAGGATATAAATGGTGATTTTACTGTTGGGATTGGAGGATATAAATGGTGATTTTACTGTTGGGATTGGAGGATATAAATGGTGATTTTACTGTTGGGATTGGAGGATATAAATGGTAGTTTTAATGTTGGGATTGGAGGATATAAATGGTGATTTTACTGTTGGGATTGGAGGATATAAATGGTGATTTTACTGTTGGGATTGGAGGATATAAATGGTGGCTTTACTGTTGGGATTGGAGGATATAAATGGTGGTTTTACTGTTGGGATTTGAGGATATAAACGGTGGCTTTACTGCTGGGATTTGGTTTGTATCAATGAAGCATCAGCAGTGTGTTACCCAGATATATGCATTAGTGAGACCATCTTGAATATATTCAAATCCTCAAGTACAACATAAACATTCTGATACATCACTGAAAATATATTCATGAACTTTTCTAAAGTTAAATCTATTTTTGCTCTACATTAAGATTAATCTTATGATGATACAAAGGCGACAAATCTGCAGAAAGTATATGGTGGAATTTGTTGGCATTTACTGTTGGTTATGATAAGACAGACTTACATGTGTTGATGTGTCAAAATACACATTTGCAAGGAACACTACAATAACAATACCTAACCTACATATTAATTAAACACTGTTGAAACATATCAGTCAGCACTTTATAGATTATGAAATTCCTCTCTCTCTCGTTCTCTGTCTCTTCCTCTTATAAAACTTCCAATAAAATAATACTCAAGTAACAATCAAATGGTGTTTCCTTTTTTCTTTAACCATTTTTTTGTAATGGTGGTACCTTAGTTCTGTAAAAGGAAAGTAAAAAGCCTATGATGCTGCAAGAACAAATAATATGCCAAATGCATCTATATGAAACAAGTCCTGATAAAAACCAAAACAACATTCCAAAATAGCAAAGAAAACACAATTTCTCCACAATTAAGATAATGATAACAAAGTTTTTTAAATTCTCTGTTTTTGAAATGTAACTTTTTTTCTTCAAATTCTATTGGTAATCTGATACATTGTGCTACTTTACAAAAACTAGAAATCACGGTCATGCTAGGTGTGATGGCCTTGCTTCATCTCTAAAATTTCGCTTCAATACACCAGGAAAGTGATGTTGACTTTGCCATGCCACAAGTCAGTGTAAACTATCCCCCCTCATCCATTTCCCCAATTAACCCCCTATTTATTGGCATAAAACAGTAGAAACGTACTTTAAAATCAACTTTTGTGATAATTTAGTAAATTCTCGTACCCTCAAATATGCTTGGAATTATGATTTTAGTGCCGACCATACAAATATTAAACTTTGGGAAGTGAATGAAATCCAAAGCTTTCTCAATCCCAAAACCAAATACTGTATTCTTAGAGAAGTTTTGAGACCAAAAACTCTGAGGTGATTAATATTAATGAATTTATCCAATTTTTCTTCTGAAAACTTTGTGAGATGAGACAATTTGCCTTCAATGGAACAGTTACCTATTTTCAAGGTTGCGCTCTGACACTGTTAACATGTTATGCAACAATGATGACTATTTTGTGTAATTTTATACTGTTTCACTTGCAGAGCCAGTAAAATACCAGTTGTTGTTGAACTTATTTAGCCATTGCAAAATTTTACCTCTAGCTCACTTCTTCCTACATTCCAATCACTTTGCCCTATTCAGACTGGACAAAGAAGTAACTTTGAGCACAAGTTTGGTTCCAGCTTGACTCCTGGAAATGTATTCATGGAACACATTTGCCCTCTTCTACATTCATGGCAATGCATAAAGATGTTACAAGACATCTAAATTCTATGAAACACTTGAAAACAGAAAAAAAAGAACAATTTTGCACTCCCACCTATGTACATGGAAAATACCAAAATAAAAGCCCTCACCTTATTAACCTTGACCTCTGGATCCTTGGAGATGACTCCTGTTCCACTACAAGGGGCATCTATAAGAACTCTATCAAATCCAGTCATCACCTACAACAAAAATTATATATTATATATAAAAAAAAAAACTGAAATTGTAATTTTTCTTTCCTTTGAGTTGAAATGTAATTGAAGCATTTACTGCAATGACATTCAAAACTTTTAGAAACGTTGCATTTAGTGTGAACCTACAGCACATTTCATTCTTCGATGATGATTACCTCAATTTTTTTTAAATAAAGGCTGATCATCTTGAATGTATCAAACTAATAAAATGCAAGTAAAATTCATATGGAGTTAAAGGACACTACCACAGGATAACTTCATATTAAAAAGACTGATAGTTTCCACTGAATCATAACCTAATTTTCCTTTTCCCCAACAGCATAGCTTTGATAAAAGTTAGCATATGTATCTCAAGAAAGTTTGATCAGTGAATATATTATGGAATCAAGATAAAATTAAACTTGTGCAATTCTTTCCTACTTCCATAACCAATAAACATTTAGTCAGGACTTAAATTATGTGATAAGAAATAAAAAAGGCTATCTAAAGTCTTGTGGTTCATTCATTCAACATCTCCTACACCTGCAGGCTTGGGGATGTAGAACTGGCCCAATGTGCCCTCCTGTATGTCATAAAACACAACTAAAGGAGGCAACCTTTTTTGACCTGGGATGCATCCTATGATGATGTTCACACTGAGAAGGTCTTGTGCTTTTAAAAGAGTTAGGTTCATATAAAAAATTTGACTTTTGTATTTTAAGGATTTTACCATATTTTTGCCTTTATCTTTATTTTTGGGGATGCCTAAACTTGTTTGGCATAATATGGCTTGGGTTCTGCTGATGTGCCATTAAACCCTATAATACATGCATCTATACATACATGCATGCATCCATACATACAACCCCTACAGAGGTATAAACATAACCTAAGTGGCAAAAAAAAAGCATAATCTGAGCATAAAAAATGTTGACTAATTATATATACACAACACACACTTTCACTAGTCTACATGTCTAACTTTTGCTGAGTGATCATAAAGTCAACTCAGTCCACAAATTCTGGAACGATCATTACCATGTACTCAACCTGAGTGCCCCTCTCATGTTATTCTTTCTAAATTTGTAAAACACTACTGATTTGTCTTTTTTATGATCTGACATGTTTTAAAGTTTCAAAGATCCTCTTTAACATTTTTCAGTCATATAACATCCAAAAGTCACACCTATAAAGCCTGTTTAACTTAACATCTGCCGTTTCTTTTTTAAGTATAGACTTGTCCACTAACAAATTCTATGTATTAATATAATGAATCTGTGAGACAAGTTTTCAAATTGAAGAAACCCGTCTGTTTTCATATACAGCTGCTATAAATAGAAAATAAGGAAAGTACATGGAGGTCTATGACAAATGTACTCTTACGCTATTCTTATGCAGCAGTCTTCTTTTTTAGAATATTCTCAGATTTATATGATGTGTGGGATTAAAGAGATGATAATAAAAATGACAAACAGAACTTTTTATTGCTTTATTTTTATGTTTTTTTAATGTACCAAAAAAGCAAAATCCATATACAGGTGAGCGTAAGACGTAATTAGGTGAAAAAAAGTGGAATGATTACGCCAAAAGCATAATGGTTGGCAGGTATGCATACATACACAGATACATACATACAACATTTCTACTGGTTAAATAATTCCAGTCTAAAGTTTAATGATGAAATGACCTCCTATAGTCTTACAAAAAAAAAAATTTTTTTCCCCAGCAAACTGCATTACAAACTTGAACATAAAATCTGAACATTGCTGGCCTTACCACTGCTGATGCCAGACTGTTTTATTGTCTATTAAAACAGATGGGACAAAATCTTTATTGGAAACCCTTAATCATTGTGAATATTCAGCCGCTTTACCTTTGGGAACTGTTTTCCATCATAATCACTGACCACCGTATTGGTAATTCCCATTCGGTGCAGGTTTCCCACGATGGCTTTGGTACGTTCTTTGTTGGCATCATTTGCAAATAGCATGCCTGTATTCCTCATAAGTGCAGCTATATGATAAAAAATAAAAGTAATGAAAATACTGCATGATAGAGAAATTAAAATGTATGAGTAGATGAAGATATAGATCATGCATTTAACTTGACAATTTCTTTTGTGCTTGCATACAGGGATACATAGCTAAGCATGAATAACATGTCAGTTTGACCTATCGGTGGAATTCACGAGAACCTAGTCCACTCGCAAAAAATAGATACTGGTGTACAAGCATATTGCGTGCATGGTCTGTAGGAATTATTGTGCAAGTAATCAGCATGCACAATGCATACATACCTCTATACCTTTTTGTAAAGTGGACTAGGCTCTAAGTTGCATTATAATGAAAGGTCAAATGGACTTGTCATTCTTGTCAACCAAGGGTAAAGCACAGTTACATTTCTGATGGAACAATGTTGAAAGTCTAACATAACTCAGGTTGCCAAAATATTCAACTAGTGTCCACTAGTGAAATATGCACCTAGTAACAGCTGCCAAACTACAACCCTGTGATGAGAACTTTTTAAAAGGTACAGGGGATATTGTGACACCCTCCATCTGCCTTTCTGACAATCTATCTGTTCATTACCCTATCTTCTCTAGTTTCACTCAACCAGATTTTCATGTGGCTTCATGAGATTTTTGTTAAATGGTCCGGTGAAAAAAAAAAAGTTTTACTTGTGATGCAAGAACAAGCTTTTCCCAAATTTTGGAAAAGTGATATTTCATCAGCTAACAATATGATGCGGTGCCTTTCATCATTCTGCCAGCAAGATGATGCCAGGTTTCACATTTACAGAGACAGTTTCCTTGGCAGAGTAAGACATGCCTCCTGCAATGGTGTCTGTTGAATGATATCCTCTGACATTTTTTATTTAGTTTTGGCTCGAATTATTGCAGAAGGTATGTCTAGAAAACTTTAAAGAGAGAAACGTATGTCCTTGATATAAAGTATCGTTTCAACACATTTATTGAAGCATTGGTAGCAGACCCAATAAAGCAATTTTTAAGGACCCTTATTTAGCAGAGTTCTCACAGTGCCATGCAAGAGTTTGACTGAACAAGACTATTTTTCCCCAAAATCTATATATACATAATTGCTCAGGGGATATCCAAGTGATCCAGAATCTTTAATTCAAGATTTTTGGTATAAATCCAACAAATACACTTCATTTTGATGATCTGTAACAATTTTGTTGGCTTTTTTTATCATAAAATGCCATCCACTAATGTATGCAGGTTGTTTACAGGCTATATTCACTTCAGAAGGAAGCTGCTACAGTGAAACAAACAATGCCTGCAGCATGAAGCAAACACAGCAAGCACATTTTCAGGGCAAATTGTATACAGCTAATGTTATTTTTAGCCCAAAATATACATGTCAACTGCCACTTCAGTAACAAACTGGGCATTTTGTTGAGCTGTACCATTAGTCAGAGCCTATTTAAAAATAACCCACATGCACAGATTTTTCTGCATGATAAAGAGTTTTTGCTATAGTTACAAATATGAAACCAGTGCTCAAGAAAACAAATTTCAGGCACAAAGCCAGGGCAAGTGGCTTTAAAAAAAATCAATTGCCACTTGCCTGACAGTTATATTTATTTTAATATTATTACATCACAAAACTGAAACTGCTATACTTTAAATAAAAAAATATATAAAAATGCTTTAAACTGACTAATTTTCTGTGTATTTGCCTCTTATAATAGTGTACTTCTCAAAACAATTGTGTGACCGTGTCTACTATAATTTTGATTTCATTAAAAGCACTGCTTCTCCAAGTTGTGATGTAAACCAGCACTCAGTAGTTTTGTATTGTGAATGCGGCAAAAATTTACACATTTGTTGATCAAAGTTGAAAACAGAAAAGAAGTCTGAGAGGCATTGGTCTGTTTATTAAAAATATCAATTCAAGTTTCGTAATTAGTTCATGTCATAGTACTGTGGATGTCTCACAATTACAGAAAATACTCACTTCATACATCAACTGAACCAGTGGCTACCAACTCTTTTAACTAAATGGATTAAAATATAATGTAATTATATCAGTTCCTTTAGGGTGAAAAACATTGTATTGGAGGCTCTTATAAGTTGCTAATCCCCTAACCTAGCATAATTGTCAAACAATCACATAGGTACCACTCTATATATATATATATATATATATATATATATATATATATATATATATATATATATATATATATATATATATATATATATATATATAACCAGTGATGCATCATGAAGTCAGTGTGAGCAAGAGGCTGCTCACTATTATTAACGCAGGAAAAGTGAGCACTAATTATAAGTAACCAATGAAATATGGAGAACTGAAACAGTACTGTTCCCCATTCATCAGTCGCATGCTTTACTCTGTACACAAAATTTATAGCTTTCGATACAATTAAGCAGACGATCTTCACAACGTGGATAGACCTGTCTTTCAAAAATTTAAAAATGAAAATGCTGCATTTTGTCAGTGCGCTCAAGTTTACTTTCAAGCAAATTTGATAACACTTTTGTTTTGACAAGCCCTACAGCAACTCACTTACAATATGGGAGGGGCCCAATCTATATTTAGAGGGGCCCCGGGCATCAGGCTATCTGATTTGTTGAGCTCTAGTAACAGATGATTCAAATGATCAGATTTCTTCAAGTTCTAATATAGGCACCTGTTTCAGTTAATAAAGATATGTACACTTTTCAAACAACTCCCCTCCTCTCTCTCAATCAACACTAGAAGACTAATTCGTCCCCAATGAATTTCAACCTACAGTATCGCTAATTTAAAGCTCATTTTCTAATACCATCAGCCCTTTCAGTGGTGCAAAACCTACACCAATGAAAATGATACCATCTCAATTATTTGATGATGTATGATTATGTATCTTGATGATCATTTAATACCTACTTTTATTAAAAGTTTCCCCATTTGTAATGTATTTTCCACCTGGCTTTCTCTGATGCTGCCTTATATGTATCATTTAATGTTTCAGCAAAACTATTAAATCTGCAGACAAAGAACTATATGAAATAAGGGCCATTTTCTGCCCCCATTTTTATGAAAATAAATATTGATACATTTCATTACTCTTTGTCCTAATGTCTTATTTAAGATACAATTTAAACTCTTCTATATTATTATGCTTATAGCTTTCTATTTGACACCAAGAAACGACCTCTGAACATGAACTGGTGTTGGAAATTGCAAAATAAATGCTGTGTTTAGCAACTTCAAACTTGATACGAGTGCAGTCTTGCTCCACAAAGAAATTTCAGCAGACTGTGTATTTAAGAACAAACTTATGTTCAAAATATCATTGTGGAGCAAGGTTGCACTAGTACCTAAAAACAAAAATTCACAAGTTTTCTGTCTAAGAAGCATTGGCATTTTGTTCCAGTCGCACTGTTTCTACCTCAGTCTCCACTGTGTACAGAGAAATAGAACTGCAGCTTCTAACATATCTTATTCTATTCCTACCAGTATTGTCCTTCTTTATCCTTCCTAAATTTTAACTTGCATATTGGTTTATTATTTGGAGAGGCGCCAAAAGGGATTCATAAAAAAGAAAACAGAGACTGAGAAGCATTATATTAAGTACCATTTTATTGCTTAGCATGCCTGAACATTGCCAATTTATCACAGAAAGGATGCCATAACTACTGGGTCCTTTACTGTACTGCACTACTATTAAGTACACAATAAAAAGTGTGGCCTTTAGTGTACTGTATTACCATGGAGTACACAACAAAAAAGACAGTATTAAAATGTACTATAAAATATACACAGTGTCTACTACATTAAAAATGTGTATACTGTAATTCACTTTCCCAAAAACTATAAAAGTAAAAAAAACAATATAGGGAAAAATATTACAATGTCAAGAAAAGGGATTGTTGAACAATAGTAACACAACAACCTCAAGCAATTAGTATTGGTAAAAAAAATTTCATGTCGATATTTTAACCCCAGATGTCTATTAGTTACACGAATTGTGGAATTATTTTTGTTTACTCAAAATATGAATTGGTATTATGAAAGAGAACTGTAACCAGTCAAACATGTGGTTTAGTAATGGCTGATGGTCAGTCATAGTTGAATAAGCCTGAACCAGATCTTACTCAATAAGCAGGGAAACAGTGCTGTTTAGACTCACTCTGGCTTTCAACACAAGGAAGATGGTGAAATTAATAAATTGTTAGCAGTATGCTGTAGACTCTTCAATAGCATAAGCTATTCTGGTGGGGCTACTATCAATCTTGTCACACACATGCATTGACATCCATCCATCAGATAAAGTTGGTCATTACTTATCATTAAGCTGCAAACTCTCATCTCTACTTGGCCACAGACACAATTCTTCTCATTTTTTCCCAAAATAAGGTGAAACACAGCTGTTAGAACAAAGGCCTGTAAATGTTTACAAAATTGGTAAACATGTAAACAAACATGCATGAGGCTGTCAGTGACACAGGAACTATATGTGCCCATTAAATTTTCACATCTCTGCTTAAGAGGTCTGTTTAGTAGGATTATTCTGTTCATTCTTTTCTTAAAGCAAAAGCTGATGTCGCACACATTACACATCAGGTTGATTTACTGATAATGCTTATAAAAATTTCTTTTAACTACATTATTTAGCTTTGAAACACATTTGTTAACAGAACCTTTGATTAGTAACAGTTTATTTTAAAGAAACATTATTTCAAGTTTGTAAGCCACTGCATAGGTTCTTAGCCACTGTGGATCCACAAAAGCATCCCATACATACATCCAGGCAGTATGCCTGATTGCATTATCGACTTTTTTCATCATGTACATGTATGTAGCAGTTGGAAACAATATCATGATGGTCCTAGGGATGTTTAAGTAAAATGTTCAGATATATTCAGCAAAGACATGTCTTCCAAACTGAATCCTGTCATAATAAGAGGTAATAGACATACAGCAAATAAACAGTCACAAACTGAGCGAGGTATGAATTGCAGATAAAAATAGCTGCCAGCTTTTCAGTAAGCCTAATGGGTAGACAGGGGAAAAGGTAGAGTTTCTAATCATTTTGATTAAATGGCATTGTTTTGGTTATTGTAAATTATGTACAAGTTTTGAAATCTTGGTAAACATTGTAGCCTTAGGTAAAACATGCTATTTATTATATAAAAAACTTATAGTGTGAGCAAATCATGCTGAGAATTGGTACGACATGGGTTTTCAAAATGGTCAGTTTGATGGCAATATATATTGATACATACTGCAATACAATCATTTACATTGCAATACAATTTCAGCTGGCTATACTCACCACTAATAGTGAACCTATGACCTGTTTGTAACAGTAGCTGATAGCTCAATGGTATAGCATCCACCAACCATGCCAAAAAAAACAGGTTTAACTCTCCAAATGAATTTTTTAAAAATATTCTTATAACCTTTTTTTAATGTGACAAATACATCCAACCTCCATCATTATCAATTTACATAGATGAAACAAAGTTGAACTAATTCCAGAATTTTCACAAACAAGTTCAATCATAAAATATTTGGACAAAGAAAAAAATCTAGAGAATCACATGCCATAATATGTGAATTAATATAAGCAGCTTAAAATTTTAAATTGGTTTGCAAATAATGTCATTTTTACATATGATGGGTAGTAAACATTTGGGGGTATTCCTTTAACTGATAGGGGTGGGGCATGGGGCATGGGTCTGGGTCTTATTCAGCATTAAAAACTGCTGTCTGCCCAGCAGCGTGACACCAGCTACTTTCAAAGTGGACCAGGATTTAAAAAAAAAAAAAAAAAAAAAAGGATTTTACACTTTGTTTCAAAAGTTATTCACCCTAAGTCTAGCAGGTTATGGAAGTTAATAGTCTGTATATTTTGGCTTTTTTTGGCATATCACATCATCACATCACCAACCATGACTTCATTGCTTTGAATAGATACCATGTATATTCGATGCAACATTTTATTTTGTGTGTGTGTGTGTGGGGGGGGGAGAGAGAGAGAGAGAGAGAGAGAGAGAGAGAGAGAGAGAGAGAGAGAGAGAGAGAGAGAGAGAGAGAGGTGCTGATGTTGAGAAACTATTGTATACATGGAGTAAAACAAAATATTCACCTATATAGACATTTCACTTAAAAAGTTTACAATTAATTTTCTCATCTGTGAAGGACAGGTAAGACAGAGGTATCACACTGATGGATTAGATTGTTGGCAGCATTGATGACTGTTTTAGTTTTAAATACAGTTGTTTTCAGTGGTATTCACATCAGTGTTGCACATTTAGCATGGGCTTGCGGGTTTCCCACAATTCTTTGTTGTATGTCCCGAATATCTTGACCCTGTGCACAATTTTTTGTCAGAAAAAAAATCAAAAAATGCACCTACAACTTTTCATTAGTGGATATCCATCCATGTCTCTGTTGGCTCTAGCAATAGCCTAAGTTGCGAAAGGTGATAAAAACTGTAAGATGGCAATGAATATCTATTTTGAAACAATGAATCTGGCAATGAAAATATTCAAGGTTTGTGGTAGTGGGCCAAGTCACAATGTAAAGTGTTTAACGGCCGTTAGTGTAACGAATGTTTGAGGTTAAAGTTGCCCATACGGTGAGGAAGATTTAATTTATTTTGAGGTTGAAATAATGGCAAAAGAGACTAAATTTATGTAAATACACATTGTCATTTAATCAAAGATTTGTTAGTTTGGAAAGAAAAGTAATTCAGAAAACATGGGTATTTATTATAATAAATGCTGGTAGATAATGAGTGTACACTAAAGTTAAATGAGAGCAAGATCCAGAATGGAAAATTCCATGGTGCAGCTCATTTCAGGTTAACCAGATATTCAAACATGTTAATGTTTTCATGAGTTATTTGAGCACATGATAAAACTTTTGTTGCAATAATGGAAGCGTACAAGGCAAATATGATAGTAGAGTGCAGACCACAACGTTAAGGTGGTAAAACTGTCAAAGCAAATAAGATTATCTCATTTCTACAGCGTTATTAGTGCATTATGTACTATTATTTTCCTTTGTCCCTCTAAAATGTTGTGTGTCCCCCAAATCTGGATGGTGGGGGACGCAGTGTCCACTGCCCTTGGGATCCTATGTGCAACACTGGCACATTTTGCAGGCAAGATATATAATTTATCTACAAACTTCTTTTTACTATATTTGTATTTAATGCTCTGTGTATGCACACATGATCGTGAGAAAGAAATGATTTGGGTGAATTTTTTTTCTCGTATATACACATGGCAGATGTATGCACAAAACTGTCAAATTTTATTAGACTGAAACCTCTTTTAAATTCTTCACAATTTCATTATATGTTTTGAATCAATATATTTTTCTTTCTTTTATCATTTACAGTGACTGTCATTGAGGAAGAGTAAAGATATAAATTCAGTCCATGTTAGCTTGGCTGAAGGTAAACAAAAGTCTCAGAGGAAATCTGGATATATCTGCATAGGTATCTGTATAAACCTGCATATATAACATATATATTTAGAGTGTTATTTAATGTTTAACTGCATATATAACATATATTTAGAGTGTTATTTAATGTTTAACTGCATATATAACATATATATTTAGAGTGTTATTTAATGTTTAACTGCATATATAACATATATTTAGAGTGTTATTTAATGTTTAACTGCATATATAACATATATTTAGAGTGTTATTTAATGTTTAACTGCATATATAACATATATTTAGAGTGTTATTTAATGTTTAACTGCATATATAACATATATATTTAGAGTATTATTTAATGTTTAACTGCATATATAACATATTTTTAGAGTGTTATTTAATGTTTAACTGCATATATAACATATTTTTAGAGTGTTATTTAATGTTTAACTGCATATATAACATATATATTTAGAGTGTTATTTAATGTTTAACTGCATATATAACATATTTTTAGAGTGTTATTTAATGTTTAACTGCATATATAACATATATATTTAGAGTGTTATTTAATGTTTAACTGCATATATAACATATTTTTAGAGTGTTATTTAATGTTTAACTGCATATATAACATATTTTTAGAGTGTTATTTAATGTTTAACTGCATATATAACATATTTTTAGAGTGTTATTTAATGTTTAACTGCATATATAACATATTTTTAGAGTGTTATTTAATGTTTAACTGCATATATAACATATATTTTTAGAGTGTTATTTATTGTTGAACTGCATTATTATCTATCACCAACTACTAGTATTCCTTTGAAATCAATATGAATCATGTACAAAATGAATAAAATGATGTTATGCATACGCATTTTCAGTGCCATGAGTATATTTGTCTAACATAGCTTCCAAGTTGTTACAGGTAACAGCATTGCTCATGTGCAACTGTGTGTATGTAACCATGAAAGAGATGCATATTACTTATCATTGATGATGTAAATATATATTTTTTCTTCTGTATACCGCACCACATGGCCATTTATTTCCTTAACTTTGTTTTTCAGTCAGAGCCAACTTTCAATTAAATATCATTTACTACCATACATACCATCGATGACAGCTGAGTAAATGCGGAGAGATCACACATAACAAATGATTATATTTTTTAAAAAATACAAACACAAAACAAAACAATCAATAGAATTACAATACTTTAAACACATCATCACACACACACCATGTATATATTCATGTATATAGGGCTTTATAAATTTTCTAAAAGCCTGGGCAAGCTGACTGTAAAATTGAACTTGACCTCAGAAAATTTGAGCTTGCCCAAAAATATGACAACATAATATCACCACTAAGTTAAAACATTAGGTAAAATAAAATATGGGGTGTTTTAAGGAAATCACGTTATATTTATTTAACAAGAAAAGAACTTGTATTCACTTTTAATCTTTGTTTGCACCTTAAAACCATATGCCGATAATTAAAGCTATCAAAAAAGATATATGTAAAAAGTACATGTATATAGATATGTAGATGAGAAGAAAAGGGTTAGAATGCATATATATTTAGAAAAGAAAGACAGACATAATGCTCAAAATTAGTGATAGTCCACTAGCCGAGGCTAGTAAATTTTCTGCTGGACTAGAGGTATTCATGATTTTAATTGTCTGATGGCAAGTAAAGTTTATTTACACTATCATACATAATTTTTGAAAGTCTTAAGGATTGAAGAATGTTCAAGTTCTCTCGGAGCTTATCACATAAATCCCAGAGATTCAATTGTTCTGCTAGAGAGTTAAAACAAATGAGGATTTTACAAATCGTATTTCAAAATGAGGCTGTATAAATCTTTACCAATTTTGTTAGATTTATAAGGTACAGATGTAGGAAGATCATTTATCTTCTCGGAAATTGTGAGTATAACATTCATTATGTCTTTAATTCATTGACAGATGAGATGAAACTACTGCATTGACAAAATCTGACCTGTTTTTCTCCATTTGCATTGCTAGTCACATGAATACCCAAATCCCACAGCCTACATATCCATGACATCAGAGGTCCAATAGTCACGTGATATCAACACCCCTCCTTCTGATGTTGTTGTGCAAAAAGTTTGAAAATATTAAATGAAAGTCACGTATAGTTTTTTAAAAAAGGAAAAGAAACAGAAGTTTCAACATATTTATTTTTAGAACAACCATCTGAAACCTGTCGCTGTTGCAGCAACCTGGAAAAACCAGATTCATGACGCAGAGAGCATATGTCTATGCAGTAATCAGGAGATACTAACAAAAACCAATTTGACATATGCTCTCTGCCTGATGAATTTATCAATGAATTAAAGACATAATGAATGTTATACTTGCAATTTCTGAAAAGATAAATCATCTTCCTCTTGATTTCATGCTAGTAGGGCCTGATGTAAGGCTGCTTAAGTTTGCTAGGCCCACTAGTAAACAGCTACCCTATGCCAACACCGTGCAGTTTCGTCAATACCAACTTTTCGATAGGCAATGAGCTCTGACCTCACACCACAACATAAATGTAAAAATATCTAAATTGGGTAGGAAAGATCAGAGGAAACTCTGACTAAAAGACTGTAAACCAGGCTTATAAAATTGTCAAACCAACATTGTAGGGACAATGGTCATCAAAATCCCTATTATGATTAACCATTCCATCTTTAAAAGATTAGCATCATGGAGACACATATTTCGCTCATAGGTCTGTATTTGTTGTGAAAACCCACACAATGAATATATAGAGGATATTTGCTTGAAACGAGTGTTGTTGTTGTTGTTGTTGGTTTAACGCCATTTTTTCTGCACGTGATAGGCTATACATGGCGGCCAGTTTTATCTGGTGGAGGAAGAACCCGGGCAAACCCCGGTAAGAACCACTGACCCACGGGAAGCTACTGGCAAGCTTTCTCACATATCCACATTGGCCGAGCCCAAGACTCAAACCCACGCAGACAGAGGTGAGATGGCAGTGATCGGTAAAGGCGAGCACCTTAGACCACTCGGCCACCCTGGGCCCCCCCTGAAACAAGTGAATAATGGATATATTTCATTGAGTGGGTGAAAATACTTAAGTTTTTCACCCACGAGATGAAATATATCTGTTATTCACTCGGAGCAAGAAAATATTCTTTTTATTTTATGCTCATGGTATTGTCTAACAATTTTGTATAACACACTGAAGTAGCCGATTTCTTACTGCATCCCGCACGATAATGTCAGCAGTTTGCTGTTTATGTTCTGCTCTGTTTTGTGTATATTTGGACACAAAATATCAGCAAAACAGCAGATAAAAAGAAAATGCAAAAAAAAAAAAAAGTGCCCATTGCGGGATTTGAACCCTGTTCACCTGGATGCGAAGCAGCCATCTTAACCTTTACACCACACAAGCGTCTTATATAAGGCATGAAATTTCTTACTGATAATGTTATCAATGTCTATTGATGGCCAGTGAAAAAATATGATACTTTTTCACTGCAGTGAAATATCACAATTATTTCACTCGGAAAATCCAGTAATTCACTGCCTAGCATAAAATAAACTGCTTTATTTTATGCTAAGCAGTGAATTACTGGATTTTCCAAGTGAAATAATTGTGATATATCACTTCGTGAAAAAATATATTTTTTCACTGACCATCATTAGAGATTGATAACATTATGAGTAAGAAATTTCAAATGTTTTGTAAGACGCTTGCGTGTTGTAAAGGTAAAGATGGCCACCTCGCATACAGGTGAACTGGGTTCAATTCCAGTAATGGACAATTATTTCTATTTTTTCATTTTCTTTTTATCTGCTGTTTTACCTTGAATTGGGAAGGAGCATTATGTAACTACTGATATCTACTGATATTTTATGTGCAAATATACACAAAACAAAGCAGAACATAAATGGTAAACCGCTGACATTATTGCACGGGATGCAGCAAGAAATCAGCTACTTCAGTGTGTTATACAAATTGCTAGACAATACGCTTGAGCATAAAATAAAAAGAATATTTTCTTGCTCCGAGTGAATAATGGATATATTTCATCTTGTGAGTTTTTCACCCACTCGATGAAATATATGTTATTCACTCATTTCAAGCAAATATCCTCTCTATAATAAGAAATCTTCTCACCCTGCTTACACTGTAGCACACGGGTACTGCCTTTAATCATCTGTCTGTGGAGTTACTATACATAATGACCAGTGTGAATGAGGTCTTCATCTTTTTCTCTTATTATGTTATTTGTTTTTTTCCAGATGACAAGGCTGTACAAAATGTTTTATAGAGTCATCTTTTTTTTACAGTTAATTTCTGGAGAATCAGTCAATGTTTTTCTTGTGAACTTGTAGTAAATATTTTTGTTTTCTAAAGTAAGATTTGTACTCTGAATTATGAATGATTGTGATATTTAAGAAATAAAAGTGTTGGTAATCTAGATACGTGTCTGATATTGTTTTGTGGGAAGGACTAGTAAAGATTCAACAAGACTAGTAAATTTCTATTTCTCAATCTACTAGTCCTTCTGACTACAAGGAAATTTTTGTTAAATTCAAGGCCTGCAGACATATACAGAGGAACCTCGTTAATCCAGACTCCGTTTATCTTGAAACCTCGCTATCCGGACATAGTTCAATGGGAACGGATTTCCTAAATGTTAATTTGCTCCGTTAATCAAGAAATCCGCGTTCCAGATCTGGAACTCAAAATCAGGGACCAAAGTGTAAAATTACTATAAAACTTGCCTCGATACTCTGGAAATAATGTCCAAAAAAAAGAAAATTTGAAGAATCATATATGAAACTACAGTCAGCCGGATAATACAGATTCACCTATGCAAATTTGGAGGTGTGTCAATGTATTAATCTCTGATTGGTCAAATTCAAGTGGCATGTTAAAGCTATAAATTGATCACATGATCACGTATGTGGTAAAATTTCAAGTCGCTTGACTGTATTGTAATCAGCAATTGTATAAACAATGTCTGTTTTTGCTAGTCACCGACAGGGATGTTAATAATTAAATAAACACACTAGGATCAAATTGTCCACACTTTTGACATAACATATGGTTAATAAATTAAGTGTGTCATTAAGTCTCTTTGTTGTTTACCAATTGTATGTAACAATTACAGTGTGTTGATGGCTGTACAAATAAAGTTGATTGATTTAAGCTGTGGACAGTATAGGGCTTCATTTCAGAATAAAAAGTGACGTCAATTATCGGCTCATTAGCAGCTATACCAGCTGTAAAATACAACTTATAAAAATGACAGCATTTTATTAGTTTACCATAAAACGCATTTAACTGTGAGATATCAGTTTGTATTCGTTGTACATTTTATATCATTATGGTGACGCCATCAAGCAAGCGTAGACGAGTAGAGATACCGGCCAGCATAAAAATGAAGATTTGCCAGCACAAAGAAGATCACCCAAACACTGCCATTCAAGATATCCGTCAGCATATTATAGCTGACTCATCCTTAGACATTGGCAAGTCAACAATAGCGGACGTCATAAAAAAACAATGACAAATGGTTGTCCGTACCTGCCAACTTATAATAAAGTGAAATAAACAGAAGTCAATAGATGTATTCATTAATTTATATCAACCATTATTGAATATACAGTACAGTACATTTACAGCTAGCAAATACATGTACAGTACATGTATATGGTATGATGACATCATAAAGTAAAAATGTGCATGATTCAATTATTCGGAAAACTCGTTAATCCGGAAATATTCACTGGGAATGAAAGTGTCCGGATTAATGAGGTTCCTCTGTACATGTATATAAATAGACAGATAAATGGATAGGCAGATATGGTTTTTGAAAATAGCTAGATTTTTAAGAGAGAGATGTTTAGGTAAAAGACCTTGAACTGAAATTTGAAACAACTATTTTTCTTTGAAACAGGTTCATTAGATTTGTTATAGAAACTTTGTCAAGGTTCCTTTTTTTGCCTAGATACACTGTCAGACTCATCTCTTCAACTAGATCAACAATAATGAAAGCTAGACTTTTTGTAATGATTTATTTACACTCACAATTGAATGATTTGAGAACAGTTATTTTATACATTTACTTAACAATTATCACTTAGTCACCCTGAAACTGGTGACATGCATCAAAACAATCTTTGACAGCAGACTTTTGAGAATGATTTGAAAACACTTATTTGTATCCATTTAATTTGACATTCTCCTGTAATTATCACGTAAACAATAGATGATAAACACTACTTGGAGTTATAAATTTTTGGTACATCAATTACGCTATCAAGGAAATTCAGGTGGCTAATTATTAGAGATGAGTGCCTTTTATTTCCAAACACACCTGTTACAGAAATCTCAGGAGGTATATTAACAATTATCACCTAGTCACCTTGAAATCAGCAACATGCATCAAAACAATCTTGGACAAGCCCAGTTTTTAGAATTGGCAAGCTCAGCACATATTGGAAATGCCTTGGCTAGGTTAGAACCTGAAAGTCTGTATATGTACAAATATTACAATGTAGCTGAAAAGTTAAAATACAAAATATTTATTCCGTATTTGTCAAAACTTGCTACAAATAGTAAATATTAACATTATCTTGTCTGTGCGAGAAAATATGAGACTGACCTTGACATTGACTACAAAATGGAAATGACAGACTCTGATAGTATATCATATGAAATAAAAGATCGATAGATGAAAGAAACTGGAGTCAGTTATGTATTAGAAGAATACGGTACATATCAACACTAAATAAAGGTACTTATATATGTACTGTGACAAGATCGCAGAGTATAAAACTTGCAGAACATAAAGCATTATGAACTAAGCATGCCAACTCTCTCTCTCTCCCCCCCAAAATACAAAAAAAATCAAATCATTAACTTACAAGATATGGACTAACTGTAGGAATTATGAAAGCAGTTGTTGTGATCAAATATCTAGATTTTCAAGCTGATTATAGCATTAACAGGCTATATGAATGAACAGTGTGTGCGAATTCAGTTTCCATGATTGCATCATAAGACAAAGAATCCAAATTATGCAATGTGCGACTTAAATCTTTAAAATCTGCATTTTCTTTATATTTCTTTTACTAATTTAAACAAACAATGTGTAGTAACAACAAATGTTACATCTGCTTTGGTATTAGGTAATATACTGACAAATAAACTGTTGTGAAAGATTTTTTTATTTGAATACAGTAGGTGCCAACCCTTGTTTTTTTTTTAAATGATCTAATGAACAATGACATTCATTTTCAAGATTGCAGAGACAGAACATCAACGAAGATTTGTTGTGAATGCGTGTGCGTATGTACATTTCCATGAAACTAAGGAAATAATTATGTACAGAACATCTTTCATTTCCAGGAACAAGGGAACAAACACCAATATTTTCAGAGAGCAAGAGAACTCAGAAGCCCACAGAAAGGCCACATTATCAATCACATAATAACAATAATAAACAATATTTCAAACAGACACAGTTTTTGATTTTATGAATGACTGTCTTATTTTTGCAACCAGAACTCAAGACAGTTTCAAGCTGACTAGTAAGTTTGAAATGCCTGAGCTCCCGTTTAACCCTTTAGCTACCACTGTCGCATCTAAGCATCACCTGTAAATAGCTCCTGAACCCCACTGACGCATATATGCAGTGTTGATAAGCCTTGTTTACTACCCCAGTGTCGCTTATGTGCGTATAGTTCAGCAGTACTTGAAACCCCAGTGTCGCATCTATGTGGACGTGACCACTATGTTAACTGAACGTTGATTGGTTGAAAGTACAGAAGTTTACATACTTTTGATTATCATAACCAATGAGAGGACTGTTTACTCAACATTTTGGTAAAAGTTTGAAAGCTGAGAGGTTAAATTTAGACACACAGGAAGGGCTTTTCTGCACTTTACGAAACACGTGTAGTTGAGATAAACAAAATGGATTCCGATTCAGATATGAGCGACTTTGAAGGGTTCAATGCAAGCGATATCGAAGAGTTTAATGATTCATTCTTAGAAAATGGATCAGATATTAATGTTAGTCCCGTTTCAACACCAGATGTAAGTGATTTTGAATCGGATGATGAGGAGGACATAGTCCCACTTGCACAATGGAGTGATGACCTCGCCGTGTTCGAGATCAATGATTTTGATTCTCATGTTGGTTCAACAATCGAGCTTGGACCACTCAGCAATGAGAAAGATTTTTAACCTCAAGTTTTTTCCTGAATGTCTGGTGGAAAAGCTTGTGAAAGAAACAAATGATTATGCAAGAAAATGGGGGACCAAAAGCAAGACCCAAAATGGTATGAAACCAGCATCATGGAGATGTGGGCATATCTTGGAATATACATCGTCGTGAGTATTATGCAGATACCCAAATATTCCATTGCCTTGATGACATCTGTATATTTTGGGATCCCAGGAATGCCAGAAATCATGACAAGAGAATGATTTGAAAAAATAGGGAAATATTTCCATGCCAACGACACAAGCGTCAACCCACACAGAGGCCAACCAGGACATGACAAGATTTTCCATATAAGACCTTTCTACGACACAGTCTTGCATAAATGCCTGGAAAATTATGACCCTCCCAAAAACCAGTCAATTGATGAAGGCATGATTGCTTATAAAGGAAGACTGTCATTTAAGCAATACCTGCTGGCCAAACCCACAAAATTTGGCATTAAAGTCTGGGAAAGAGCCCCTCCCCAAACCGGCTACGTCCATGAATTTCAAGTGTATGTTGGAAAGCCCGATGGACAGAGAGGGAGAGTTTCAAAAGAAGGATTAGGATCTAGAGTGGTAAAAGACCTTACCAGAAAAATAATAAACAAAAACCACCATATATATATGGACAATTTCTTTTCAAATTCCCAGTTATTTGAAGATTTACGTCGGGATGGACTCTTCTGTTGTGGTACAGTCCGAGGAAATAGGAAGGGATTGCCAGAACCTTTAAAAAAAACCAGTGGTTTAAAAAGCCAGGGGGATATGAAAATCATGCAAAAAGAGACTCTGGTCTGTGTTGCCTGGAAAGATAAGAAAATTGTCCATATTTTATTTGATACCATGGATCCCACACAGCTATCCAGTGTAACTCGATGAGAAAAAAACGGGTGACGAAAAGAAGTAACTTGCCCAAAAGTTGCAGATGAGTATTCAAAAAACAAAGGGGGGGTGGGGTGGATATTGCAGACCAAAACAGAATGCAGTACAGTTCTTGATGTAAAGCAAAGAAATGGTGGAAGTACCTTTTTCGGTTTCTAATACAGCGATATGTAATTCACTGATCTGTATGAAAGAGTCACCAAATCACCAGATCAAAACCAAGTCCAGAAAAGAAAAAAAAAGAACACAGCTTGAATTCAGAATGAACTTGGCCAAACAGATGGTTGCTGGCTTTCAGGGAAGTAGGAAAAGAAAAGCTCTGTCCAATGTTGATACTGAAGGTTTAAGGCACTGGCCAGGACGGTTCCCGAAACGTGGGAGATGCAAGATGTGTGTAATGGAAGCGAGGAGACATGAAGTTTTCATAGGATGCAAACAATGCCAAGTACATTTATGTGTGGATAATGACTGTTTTGAGAGGTACCACTCTCAACTTGTAATTAGAGTGTGGATTTCATTCATGTTTTTATATGTACATATGCAAATATTGGACTTATTTTGTGGGATTCAAAACAGTTTACATGACTGGGACTTCTTGTATGATGGGATGTAGGAGTATATAAAGTGGAAATATATGAATAAAAGACACTATACAAGGTAAGCTGTTTTTTATTTCACTGAAATCCAGCAAAAACTAATGAAATAATGAATATCAATGTAACCATGTTTTTATTGTCAGTTTCTATAGTCAGCCATGATGATGCTCTAGTATTCAGCCTAGCAACCAGCATCAGTAGTCTCAGTAACTGATATGATAACACTCAGCAGTAGTGAAACTGCACAACAGCTGTAGTAGCTAAAGGGTTAAACAGAGATGCTGATCCTACCGGCTGTAAAGTATGTACTTGGTGTATCCAATAAAGTTCTCTATCTTTCCGCTTAATGTTGCTACTTGAGAGCTCTGGATCAGATTGGACGATTTCTATTATCTGATACTGAATACAATTAATTATGGTTGGTGAAACTGTTTAGACACTGGGGTCTGCTTCTTATTACGGATGTCCCTTAAGTGCTCTTTAATTCTCACTTTGAATTCCCTTTTTGGTCTCACCTACATATTGTTTGCCACAGAGGTGGCAGGTGAGTAAATAAATAACATTATGTGTAGTACAGTGACCTTTTAACTTTGAAGTATGTTTGAGGTTTGTAAATGTGCTTCTAAATATTTTAGATTTGTCCATTTTCATACAAAACGTGCAGTTATTGGTCTCGCAATCTAGTACTTTGTTTGCGATGCAAGATAGTCAGCCACATTTTTGGTAGTATGACAGACTTTAAAAGGGGGATTAAGTGGTTTTGGAGTAACAGACGCTTGACTTGTTAGCGTTCTGAAACCGGGTTGTCCAGTTTTCTCTTTTTGTTGGTGTTAGCATCTCTTCTAATCATTGTGGATGTGGAAGAGCTTGATAGAAGTACTGATGTGCTTCCAAAGAGACTCATTGGACTCTTGGTGGAATTGGGATCTATACGATTGGTATCCCACAGAGGGTTGCCTTCACTTCCGAATAGATTTGAATTGAAAGAAGGTACTTCCTGAAGGATGTGGAGGCATTCCCTCCCATCTGCTGGGGTGATCTAGTCACCCCCGGTCCCTGACTGGTTTCGTTATCTTTGTAACTCATCAGAAGGAATTAGTCTTGTTGATTCATTTTTTCAACTGATCACCGTATCTTGTTGGTGTGGAGTTTATATACCCCGGCTGCATGAAACAAAAATATCGTTCAAAACCCGGCTGCATCAAACATGAATGCAATCTGGGTACAGAACACCGACTGCAACAACAGGGTATGACAATACATCACCCTAAAAAGGGAGATGACTATTGTCACACAACCCAATAAGCATGTGCAGCGGCTGCACTGGAGGCAAGGGGTATTTGCAATAAGATACCCCGGCGAACACTAACACAACCACAAACCTATATAATACCACGGCAGTTTTGTTTTGCAATCCAAACATTAACTGTGTTCATTCACAATATGAAGGATAAAAAGTCCTTGTAATTACAAAATAAATATATTTCAAAAGAGTTTTCTAGACACTTTGTTATTTTGCCCTGGTTTACACAGAAATTTATTTAAGTTTTTATGTTTAAACGCCACTTAAGTCGACCCTGGCTGCACGAAACAAAAATATTGTTTGAAACCCGGCTGCATCAAACATGAATGCAATCCGGGGTACAGTACACCAGCTGCAACAACAGAGTATGACAATTCATCCTCCTAAAAAGGGAGATGACTAGTGTCACACAACCCAATAAGGGGGTGAAGCGGCTGCACCAGCGGCACAGGAGGCAAGGAGTATATAATATAAACTCCACACCGACAAGATACGGTGATCAGTTGAAAAAATGAATCAACAAGACCAATTCCCTCTGAACACCTCCACATCCTTCAGGCAGTATGTTCTTTCAAACTGACTAGTAAGTTAGATTTGTTCATCATGAGCTCCAAGTGTCCATTTTGAGTCATCTTTTTTATAGGATTAATTGATCACAGTTGGGTATTTAACGAAGGGTAAATTGTACCTAATCACTCACAAAGTACATGAAATCTGTAGGATTTTATATTAACTTTGTGAGTGATTAGGTAAAATGTACACTTTGATAAATACCCAACCATAATCATTTAATCCTTTCAATTCCAATTTTCCTCCTTTCTGTCATCAAATCAGCAGATTCAATCAACAAAACATTTGTTTTTAGGTAGCATGTAGTTTTCTTTTATTAGCTTCTTCACACTGCATCTGAATACCAAGTCCCATCTTTGTCAGCCAAGGTTTATCGATCCACATTGTTATCATCAAGGTGGAACTAAGTGTATCAACTACCCTTGACAAACAAAGATGACCTAGCCCGTACAAAATCACAATACAAGATTTAATGATTTTTTTACTGAGCAAATACTTTATGTGTTTAGCATTTAATGTTCTTGCTTTCGAGCATTTTGATCTTCAAAAATAAGTCACATCCATTTTTAGTGAATTCCACTGCTATTACTTCATATGTCCATAACCCTAAATAACAGCTGATTGAAACATGATGTCGAAGCAAATATGCAGTAATTTATGAAGGTGCATTTGCTCTTAAAGCCTGTCATATGCTGTGTTTGGGTGCAGAAAGGACTTGCAATTTTGTATGCCACTGCCAAATTTAATCTGAAGTCATGGGCTATTGTTGTTTTGTTATAGTGATTTGTAAGGAGTTGATACAGGCAAAACACTTGACTGTAAAGCCCTGGAAATCGATTGGAAACCAAAAGCATGCCTATGTGAACACAAAACTTATGTCAGAAACGAAATCAAACCATCTCATACTTTTAATATACATCACATGAAAAAAATGGAGAGGGCAGAAAACAGTAGTCATTCAATATTGTTCTTTAGCATTTTCTACAGTCTTGACAGCTTTTCAAGTTTGGTCAGATTATAGTGATCAACTGAGTGGTGCCGACATCTCTGTAAAGATAAGTGATCTCTTTGATCCTTAGTGTCAACTGAGACAACAATATACACAACAGAGTGTCAGTGTGTGACACTGTGGATTGAGATCCTGTTAACATGTTGCCACATATTCTTTTGAGTGATGGTGGCAGCATACACATATACAGACCTGCTGAAAACTTCAAATCAAATTTACCAAAATAATAATACTTAAAGTGCACAGTACATTTACTAGCATAATTTTGTTGTGGAAGCAACTGATCTATCTGAGATATATCATTTTACATGTAAGATGTGAATTCAAGTCATAAATCTGCAATTGTCTGAGCCCTCTTTTTATTTATGGTGATAAAAACTGACTTGCCCCAGACAAGCCTCTTAGAAACTTTCACTTGTCTTAGAAACATAATCTCTTTAGAAAAGGTCTTTCAGATTAAAGTGATCAAATTTTAATTTTAATGATGTTTCATTTGACTGGTATATCCTTTTTATTTGTAACTGTACTCATTGTTAGATTCACATTGCTACCTTTGAATTATGTCAATATCTATCTACAGGAACTACCTGCTAAGAATTGCTTGAAAAATAATCAACATAAATAACTTTTACTTGGAAATACCTAAAGTTGTCATGAGAATTTCTCATTCAATTCTACTTTCAACTTGTATCACTTTTGGAAAGGTAAGAAACAATTCAGTTAATAGAGTTAAGAACACAAATCTGAATGTGTGATAGGCTGGTTTTTTTTGTCTTTTAATAAAAAAAAATATATTTGCTAAATGTGCAGCTCAAAATATCTGCATTTATCCGATTATTGTCAATGAATTTGTTCGTTAAAAAAAAAGCATAATGCATGCCAAACATGCACTTGAAAAATCACAATTCCCAGAAAATGTACATGGAGTTCCAACACAGTGTTGATGCATCCCCCTCATCATCGATGGAGGTGGGGTTGGGGGGGGGGGGGGGAGTCTAAAATACCACAAAACATAGTACACCTTTCAGTGCTAAAACAAAGAAGTGTATTCATTTTATGCAAAATGAGTTACCCATTTTACACCTTAACTACCTTTGAAAAAATCATGGGTCTTCCACTGCTCACTCTCTCTCCCAAATCCAATTTTTGTTTTTATGCAAATATTAGCAGAAAATCTTATTTGACTCTGTTCTTAATTGGTAATTATGTGGTAGAGTGATAGTGAGCCATGGCCCAATTAATTACTGGGCAAGGCAAGGGCCTTTCCCTACTCCCAGCCTGCTTTCTTGGATTAAGTTGCTGTATCAACCACTCTATATGAAGAGCACTTGTACTGTCACAGACTTGTACTACATCTGTATCAACCACTCTATATGAAGAGCACTTGTACTGTCACAGACTTGTACTACATGTATCTGAGGTATAAGGATTAAGTCGATGGTAGTGTGAGAATGGGTCCCTTTGCCAAGGTCAACAAGTGACATTATCTTGGGCTAAAAATAACTAGTGAATGTTGCTCAAACTGACATGCTATATTAGCTGGGGACACCCCAATTAGAAAATGGGCAGATTTCTTTTGAAGTGAGTGTGGCCTGTAGCTGTATCATGGCATATCCATTTGACCGTATCCAGCGTTGTTTGAGTAGTCATTGGCAATGTTTCTATAAAAGTGAACCATTCTCAGCAAATAATTACTTGCTGCCAATAATTAGTTACGTATCTTTTGGTATGTGAAATCTTGCATTGACAATGAAAACAAATGGTTTATTGATGATGACAGCTAATCCTTTAGGAATTATGATGTAAGCAGGCAGCAAGATAGCTAACAAAAATATGTGTGGATCACGCATCAGCTGCTAATTACAATACAAAGATAAAACTATTTAATTTAAACTGGTTTGTCAAAGAAAGTTTGTAAAAGTCTATATTGATAGTTTTGATCTATGATAAAGTATTACCACTCAAAGACTTTGCGGAGACTACTTTCATCTGAAGCAAGGATAGTCAAAAACAGTAAAAGGGACATAAAATCAAAATGGCAATTTCATTAAGATTAAAATGGCAATTGGGAGAATATCATGGCAATTCTGAGGCCATTTTCATGATACCAATGGATGGAGATAATTTCTCTATTCAAAAACCACACAAATGACATGCCTTTTCAACTAAAAATCAGATAGTCTTTGCTACAATAATCAAAACACAAGTGTATTTTATAGGCTTGTTTCCTCTCACAAATCTGAGATGACACAAAAGTTTAAAGTGTCTTACTGTTTTTGTGTGCAGAGCAAATGATCAACTTTTTTGCAACATGATATGAAACGAAACACAGTGACAAAAAAGTCTCTTATAAAGATACGGGGTTCTTATAGGAATGAACACAAATTTGAACACAGAAATTTAACACAAGTAAGTTCAGGTGATGGACTTGGCACAGCCCAGATGGAAAACATCACAACCAGATTGACTACATCTTGGTGAGAAAGCGCTTCCGGTCTAGCGTAAACATTGCCAGAACACGTAGCTTCCCAGGAGCTGATATAGGAAGGGACCATGACTTGCTGATGATGACTATCAAACTTCGTCTGAGGAAGACCAATAAGCCAAGACAAGTTAGGATCAGGTTTGACCTTGAAAAACTTAAAGATCCAAGCGTGGCACAAGCATTTGAAGCATCAATAGGCGGCAAATTTGCACCACTCACAATTCTGGGACATGAAGAAATAAACCTAGACTCCTTGATCACCACCTTCAACAAGGCAGTAATAGACACAGCCGGAGAGATCCTTGGCAAGCATCGTAGAAAAAAGAAGCCTTGGGTCACAGCAGATATCCTCGACCTCTGCAATGTGAGGAGAAAACTGAAGAGTAAGCGAGGAGACCATGAAGAAGCAAAAAATTACAATGAGATTAACAACAGGATTAAGAAGAGCATAAAGAAAGCAAAAGAAAGCTGGTTAGAGAACCAATGCAAGGAAGTCGAGAAAAGCCTGAACCAGAATGACAGTAAAAGGACATACCAGTTGGTGAAAGACCTGACAACAGAGAAACAGGGGAGATCTAATACGATTCAGGACAAGGCTGGTAAAAGTCTGACAGAAAACCAAGACATTCTTAACAGATGGACGGAATACTGTTCGGAGCTTTACAACCAGGAGACTTCTGGAGACCAAGCTGTACTAAACGTACCACTGACGAAGTAGAGGCTGCAGTAAAGGCGCTAAAGAAGGGGAAGTCAGCTGGGGTAGACAACATACCAGCAGAACTTGTTAAAGCAGGAGGAACGCCCATGATAGATGTCCTCACAACAATCTGCAACCAAATCTGGCAAACAGGAGAATGACCCACCCCATGGACCCAGTCTCTGATCGTGACTCTTCCTAAGAAAGGGAATCTACAACGGTGCCAGAACTACCAAACAATCAGTCTCATCAGTCACCAAAGCAAGGTTATGCTTAAGATCATCCTCAATAGACTGAAATCCCAAGCAGAGCACATCATTGCGGAAGAACAGGCAGGTATCAGAGCAGGACGTAGCACTACAGAACAGATCTTCAATCTCAGAATCCTCTGTGAAAAATATCTCCAGCATCAACAGAACCTCTATCATGTCTTCATTGACTTCAAGAAGGCTTTCGACAAGGTATGGCATGCAGCCTTGTGGGCCACCATGCGGATATACAACATAAATGCAAAACTAATCCACACTATCGAAACCCTGTATGACAAGGCGACTAGTATAGTTCTCATCAATGGCAACATAGGAGACTGGTTCAGAACCACAGTTGGAGTCAGACAGGGGTGCCTTCTCTCACCCACTCTCTTCAACATCTACCTGGAAAGAATCGTGTCCGACGCCTTGGAAGACCATGAGGGCAGTGTCAGTGTTGGAGGCAGAACAATCACCAACCTGTGCTTCGCTGATGATATCGATGGCTTAGCAGGAGATGAAGAAGAAATGGAAACCTTAGTGAACCGTCTCAATCAAGCATCACTAAGATATGGGATGCAGATCAACGCTGAAAAGACAAACCTAATGACAAACAACCCGAGTGGCATCCAAAAGGAAATAAGAGTGAATGGACAGAAGCTGGGCACAGTAACAAGCTTCAAGTACCTAGGTGCTATCGCCTCTGATGAAGGTTCAAAACCTGAGGTTCTTTCCAGGATTGTGCAGACAACAGCTGCTCTGGCTAGGCTGAAGCCTATTTGGAAAGACAGCAACATCACGCTTGGGTCCGAGATCAAGCTTATGCGTTCCCTTGTCATGTCCATATTCCTATATGCATGTGAGACATGGACCCTAACAGCAGAAATAGAGAGAAGAATCCATGCCTTAGAGATGAGATGTTATCGAAGGATCCTGAAAATCTCATACTTAGACCCCGTCTCTAATGCGGAGGTGCGCACTAAATTCCAAGGCGCAATTGGACCTTATGAAGATCTGCTCACCACTGTAAAGAAACGCAAACTAAGATGGTATGGTCATGTCTCACGCTCAACTGGCCTGTCAAAGACAATCCTGCAGGGTACATTGAGAGGAAAGAGAAAACGAGGCAGACAGAAGAAGAGATGGAAAGACAATATCAAAGAGTGGACAGGCATGGACTTTGCAAAATCCCAAAGAGCAGTGGAGAACAGGGCGAAATGGAGAGAGATTGTCGCAAAGTCATCAGTGGTGCCCCTTCGACCAGCAAGGTTACGGGAGAAATGAAAATGAAATGAAAAATGAAGTTCAGGTGAACTTGATATTACAGTTGGATCCTGAATATAGCAGGAGCACTCAGTCAGCACCTCTGAAGTTCTGTGTTCAATTACCAGTTCTCACATGGACATTTTGTATACTGTGTAATCACTATTTTTCATGGGGTACCAACTTTTATTGATTTCACAGTTGCTACAAACCACAGATTTAAAGACCCAACCCAATGATCCTTCTGTGGAAACAACAGGATCCCTTTCCCCAATGATCCTTCTGTGGAAACAACAGGATCCCCTTCCCCAATGATCCTTCTGTGGAAACAACAGGATCCCCTTGATCCTTCTGTTCAATCAACAAGATCCCCTTTCCCAATGCAAAATACAGTAATTTAAGTACCAACAAAACTGTCATTTTTTCTAACACCATTAAATGTGTACTCATGACAACATAAGTATTTTCAAATATTTCCAGAAGAGTTGACAGACTCTGTATTGCCAGATTTTGTCATAGAACTCTGAGAGGCATGCTGTTCACTCAGATAATTCAATAATTCTGCTAATCAACTTTTAAGTAATCAAGGTTGCACTTTAATGTCACATTAAATAAACGCTGGAGTAACACCAAATTGGTCTTAACATTTTTTAATGATCAAGCACTCACACATAAACTGTACTATAATTAAAATTTGTTGCAATGAACTGCAAATAACAGTTTAATAATCTGCAACAAGACAGACCCAGGAACTTGGATTTAAGGAAACTATCTATTGTAAGATGTAATTCTATGATTCATAACCTCAGAAAATATGAAAATCATGACAAACATTATGAAATTATCACACTGATGACTTTTTGTGCTGGAATTACTCTACTTCAAATACCTACCTATATAAGTAGTTTTGCCTCCAGGAGCAGCACACATATCAAGAATTCTTTCATTCTCTTGAGGGGCAAGGGCCATGACAGGCAGGAAACTTGCCCCTCCCTGGAGAATATAGTGACCTGCCAGGTACTCTGGTGTGGCTCCTGTGGAACAATTCATACAGATAAAACAATAAATAAAATATAATGCATGATAAAAATACATATTTTATATATTTACCTTATGCAACATTCTTCTAAGTTTGACATTTTCAAACCAGTTTCAGTTGGTTTGACATTTAGACTTCTGCTATTTTGTGCCCAGAGTTAGTTTTAAATATTCCCTCTCGGTGTACTTGAAACATTATTCTGAACTGAGCAAACCATGTATGATTTACATGTATATACTTCAACATATCTTCCAAGTTAACATGACTTTTCTGCTTCACCAAACATCCATGTGAATTTATGCCACATTGAAATAACATTTCTGACAATTTCTCAACAAAAATTGTCTAAAATGTATCAGACTGGGGATACAAGTAATATCTGAGATTATTAATGGTCAATAACAAAATGCAAATTTCTGCTGATATAAACTTGTACATTTTCTTCAATATTCTGTGATATTTCTTTTTCAATAATATGAAAGTAACAGGAAATGTGTCCATATGACATGGATGTCCCTACAAGTATGATGCAGCTAATGAAAAATTTCTAACTCAGTCAGGGGCTATAATTCTGTACAGTTTTACCAGAAAACTATGAAAATCAAACTTGACCTAGGTTTTTTTTATTGTAAAACCTCATAGCAAATTCAGTTTCAGTAGATTAAGTTCTTCAAAAGTTATAAAGCGGAAATAGTAAGGCAAAGTTCAAAGTGAAACAGGAGTCATAACTCTATAAAACTTTGCCTGAAAATGGTGAAAATCAAAACTGACCTAGGTCTTCTTACTGTAAAGCCTCATACCAAATTTGTTTTTAGTCAATGAAGTCCTTTAAAATTTAATGAGCAGAAAAAATTTTGGTTATGAATGTGAAATGGAACGATAGCTAATGATGGACATCGGTAACACTAAATGTCCCCTCTCCCCCACAGACGTGGAGGGGAGGGAGCATAAAACCTATTATTACACCCAAAATTTCTGTTTGGACGGTATCAATGAACTACTAATATTCAAGTAACTTACCTAGAGGAACCTGTGAGTCATAAACTACCAGGCCAACTTTTGACCACTTGCCTATTGGGTCTAGATTCACTCCTCTGTTGATTAACACCTACAACAATAATTTTGATTTAAATATTCCAAAATCTAGATCTGAACAAACATAAGAAAACATGTTCACAACTGGCAACATATAAATCTTTCAAAATCATAATGAACATCTTCTTGTAAAAATTATAGAATTTTATACTTTTCATGTTCAATACAAAACCTGCTACATTCTAAATAACCTGTTTAAAAGTACACCAAAGTTAAAAAGAATGATTATTTGTTAACTTCGTACATTTATTTTTCTCACTGTAGTATCCCAAATTTTCATGGGTTACCAATTTTCGTGGATTTTGTTGTTGCCTTGAACCCCAAATTTAAAGACCCAACGAAAAAATTAGTCACTTGTGATCAAGAAACACTCCCTCCCACCCCTCCCCCGTTTTTTCTTTACTGTGTTTCATTCCTTGAGATCAACAGAGCTCTTTGATAAATCAATGTTATTTCTATAATCTGGTTAAAAATATTAGCCTTTACACTTGTCTGTTTTATTTTGTTTCAATGCACACGTATCTATATGGTTTACGGTAGCCGTAATTTGCGATCACTGCCTTAAATCGATGTTGTGAGATAAGGATAGAGAGAAATGAAAAAAAGCATAAAGTATTTAGACACTGTTATTACTGAAAATGAAAGAAAGAATAGGAAATTGTACTATAAATAAACATTTGATTTAATACTTCTTCAAAGTAGTTGTTCACTGAAGTGAAAACGTTGAAAAATTTAAATCCTCATCAAAGCACGTCTTGTTTTATCCATGCATGCTTAATCACAATGAACAATATGACTGTAAAATACTAAAACTATTGATTGAAGGACAGTTACTACTGAAACACTGTGTATATACATTAATTACCGCAAAATAGTGAAGCTCACACTTCACTTATTTTTTAAGAAAAGCACTGAATCAACATCACGATACTCAAGTTGGCTGGTACACACAAATGTTTGTCGGGTAAATAATCCCTAAATTTTTGAATTACACAAGTCCAGTATTCTCAAAGCCACAGATAATTAGGTCCGATCTTTTACACATTATCATGCGAGCCACAATTATCCTTTCAGCATTAATTGGTTTCTTTGACGATGTTGTAAGTAAAGTCTAGTGGTTAAAGTTGGTTCATACATGATGCAGGCTCAAACAAAGTAGTGATTCCATTGTTTTTCAATTTAACTAGCATCGTTGCACCTTGATGGGCTCTGAACACATCAAATGTTGACACTGCTTGCAAACTGCATTGAGCAAGGGGCAGTTGGTCATCTGTTTGGTTCACATGTGGAATGATGACATCCAAATGGACATTGATCTGAGTTGATTTTTACCACCCTTAAGCCACTGTGTTAATGCATGATCGTCATAAAGTAATTGATGGTCCAACATTATGGATAGTGTTTTGAGGAAAAGATGATACACATGTACTTTAATAACTGATTAGTAGCTTAATATTTGTTGGCTGCATCAGCTTCATTTGATGTTGAGTGTGAGTGATTTATCTTGTGTTCATACAGGTGGTAGTACTGTTTTAACCATTCACCGTTTGTTGTCCTCATAGATTTTATTCTTTTGTATTCTTCATTTGAGGTATTTGTTAAGGTTAATCCATGAAATTAAATACCTACAAATATATGAACTCTGACAGGCAAAACCATGAATTTAAGTACCCATGAAAATGTCCTTTTTCTCAAAACCATGAAAATTGAGACCTATGAAAATAAATGATAAAAATAAATGATACTACAGTAATATGCATGAAATAAACAGAAGAAAAATGCTTTACACAATATCTATATAACACTGACAAGAAAATCAAACTTGAGGACATATGAACAAAAAAATATTCATGCATATATGAAAAGATAATGCCTTTTAATTTCATAATTTAGACAAAGAAGTTCTTTAATATGCCTAACATATGCTATGGTTAAATGACGTTTTCAAAACAATTTTAGAGGGGAAACTTATCACCTTTTTGAGGGGAAACATCACCTACCACATTCTTCACATATTTTACATTATTTATTCTATGTCATAGTAATTAACTATTATGAATGTGACCTTGGGACATGGATGTCCCTGACAATGACACTTTGTTAAAAGATAGCAAGGTCATGAAACAAATTTATTTAAATTGAAAATATCATGTGCTCATCTATAGGTCATGATTATAGTATCCAGCATTTGATGCAATTCCTTTTAAGTTGTGATAGCAGTTGCATACCTAATAACACTAATTAGGGTTTGACTCTGAAGCTAATCACTAGGCCCTATATTCCTGGAACTTTTACAGCAAGAAAATCAAGCTCAAACTCAAAACCCAAAAGGCTGTGATACTTGAAATGTATCTACGTTGTTGAAATTTAAAATCCTTCTAGAGGAACCAAAATTAAGATGACCCTAAGAGTTGTATGATTCTAACTTTATTTTAGTTAAAGTCACAGACTGTTAAAGGTTTGGGATTTTGAGCCCAAATTTGAGTTTCATACTTCAAAAGTTTAGAGAAAATGGGGCCAGGTCATAGCTATTGGAACATATGGACTTGTGTAGGTCAGCAACCAGTCTATCAGGTTTCAACAGAATTGATCAAATGTTGAAAGAAAAGTAGTGCACACAAGATTTTGTGATAAATGGATGGAAAATAGAAATAAAAAAAATCTACAGAAAATAGAAACAGAAAACATAATTATATTAATTAAATTAATGCCATGTTCCATAATGATTATAAACCATAACTTTATGGGAAAGGAGCAGAAGGGGAAACATAAAAATTCCCCCCCCCCCCCCATTATTGGCTGCCTTTTTATGGGACACTGAAGCTAATTCAACATACACACACCTGTGCTAAATCTCTCCTTCTTGTTTTTAGTGTATTTGCTCTTATTGTCACTGGTCTCTGAACTTCATTTGCTTCCAGAAATTCAACAATCTAAAAAATAGAAATAAAAGAAGAAAATTAGTTATTTAAATGAATGTGATACTTAAAAAAGTATTTTAAAGAAAGCTTCAATATATACAAGATCGATTTAAAAGTTTTGACCTAGAAGGATTTGAAATCAATCCTAATGCAAGATGCTGTGATAATGTAATTGACCAATCTACACATTCTCTAAAATCACATTATTTCAGCTTCATTAAATTTTAGCAAATCTTTAATGTCAGCCTACCAGCAGCATAAAATTTTGGCAAATTACCATTATGTGAAAATACAAACTTTTAGAGTTAATGGGAGATGTGTGCTTGCATTCTGTGCAGACTTAAATGAAATGACATGTGATTGCTTTATTTCAATGCAAGAGGATTGTCAAGCTGCAAATAACATAAATCACTGCCAACAGTGATGGATGTTTAAATAAAATCAGTTACTGAAGCATAACAGGGCTCTTATAAAAATGATAGCTACTAATATGTAACCCAGGTCCCAGAATCATGTCATAGGCATGTCATAACATATGCGTTATGATTTTTTACCTCCTTTTTTTACATACACCTCTCCCTCAATAACTCGTGCCTGGATAACTCGTGAACCCGCTTATAACGAGGGGTCAGGCATGGATCCCATTTTTCTTTCTTCTAGAAAACACCAGAAGCATAAAAGTGCTGGTGGCAGCTCCGCTAGAAGGCTGACATTAAAGATTAGCTAAAATTTAATGAAGCTGAAATAATGTGATTTTAGAGAATGTGTCGATTGGTCAATTACATTATCATAGCATCATACATCAGTGATGATTTCAAATGCTTCTTGGTCAAAATTTGCCGAGCGTAAAGACAATCATGATCAAGACTAGTAAAAGAAACTCTGATATATCGCTCATTATATCGTTAAAAATGACGGTTAGTGCCTGGAAATCTGATTCAACATCATGAAATTCTCAACTTTTAATAAGAGGTCATATACAGTCAAACCTGTCCTACTGGCCACCTTTGCTCATCGGTCACTTGTTCACAACAGCCATTCTAATTTCCACCATCAAATTTCCAATACAAATTTCCTGTATGTTACAGTCACCTGCCTTCCGCGGTCAACGGCCAGTTGTTTCTTCACCAAACAATGGTTTCTCCCTGCCTTAAGTGGTCACTGGCGCATATCTACAGTGACCAATCAGTCTATGCAAACTAAATTTTTGCTTTGTGAGGAAGTCATTGTTTAGATTAAGGAATATCATGTGAATTGATGTGCAAACATTTCTTACCTCGCTTGAACTCGTACTCTGGTCACGTTGACAATGTAAATCCAAGGCATCAATATGTCAAATTCGAAAGCGGGGCACTTGTCATAATTAGGGTTGAGGGTTGATGTAATTCAGTTGCTGGATGATGTGAAAAGTTGTCATGTTATCACAGCAGAAATGGAAGTTGCCTTTTGTGACAGTGTGACATGTATAACTCAATATCTTCATCTATTTGCCTGTGAAAACTAAAGCTATCTCTGAAGAAAAAAGTTTTGTCTTTGAGAAGAGATATGAGTTACATCACTTTTCATTAGGGCAGGGGTCATTCAATATTTAAAAATATGTTTTTAAAGGCAGGCAAAGTTTCAGTTCATAGGTTACAAAGAATAGCCATATATGGCTTCTTTTGATTTCCTATTCATCACAGGCTTATCACATAAGCCAACCATCTTTTGATCTCAGCGCATTAAGCAACTGGCTTATCAAGATATTATTTTTAAAGCATGAACAGCTGTTTCCAAGTGATACTTATACATTCTGGCTGACCAAAGAGTCAGTCCTGTTTTACAGTCATATGTAAGCTGTCAATCAGTGGTGACATTATTGTTTTGTCATGGTGCACAAAACAAACTAAGATCAGTGATTATTTTAAGTCAGTATGATTTAATTTATAGGATGGATTAAAGTGAGCAGGATACAGTAATCTTTTTTGGAACATAAATCTGAGAGATAACAACATATACACATATTTTATGATTTTGTTGAATAGTGCACATAAAACAATCTTGATATGGTAATAATAATAATAATAATAATAATAATGATATTTGGTGCATGGTACACTGTATTTATTTAAAAACAAAAATTAAAATGGTGAACCTGTGTTCAGAGGTCACCTGTGTACAAAGGCCAGTTTTGCCTTTTCCCATGGGTGGCCGCTGTTGACAGGTTTGACTGTATTTTGTTCAGTTTTTTATACAAAACATATTCTCAGTGCGCTGTAAATAACAATATTTGACGATATTTCGATCCATGAAATGTCAGTAATGTCTACTGGTGGCAGCACTTTAAGAAATAAATGCGAATTAAGTAAGTTCTGTCAAGTGAAATTCCTGTTTTAGTTCCATCTCTTAATTCAGTTTCAGTGTAATCATCATAAATGCTATATGCCCTCTTGTATTCAAATGTGAAAATTGTCAATCTATTGTCACAGCTATGCCCGCGAGCATTTCTAAGAACCTAATTAATTATGTGCCCACTGTGTTTTGATGTCCAATTTGTGGAAGTGTTTGTTATATTGTTACAATCAATTAAAAGTAGACCTACTTCTCTGTATTATCACATTATGTCTTTTGCATTAAATTAAATAAAGGAGGTGGAATAATTTTTAAAAAAGTTAAATGGCATGCAAATCCTTCCCACATAAGAGCTAACAGTCGTGATAGTTTCAGATTCAATTCATTTAAATTGACCAGTTGCACACTGTAACATAATAAAAGTATCTAATATTAATCAGTGGTTTATCCTACAAATTCACAAATCAACGATAGCAAGAGAAGCAAGTGAAAGGAGTACTCTGTGCATGAAAAGCTTTGTTTCACAGATACAACTCATTATGGAGAAGTGTGGTCCAAAGTTTATAGTGAACTTAAAATTCCAGAATTGGCATTCAGAGTTTTGCTCAAGGATGAGCAACAATCTCACTCTTACTTGCATCATCAATAGTTTTGTAATAGAACAATATTTAAAAACAATCAAGTTTTGACATTGACGGTTGTTGTTTCATGAATTCAATGCCCTTAGTTTTTGAAAAAAGGAAATCTTGTTTTGTTGTGAATCAACAATAACACTTGAATATATCCATATACACATGCAAAAAGCAGTGACATAATACACAATGTTATTGTAGTACACATGTGATCCATGTAAAAACCTCTTGGAGTAATGTTTTTAACGATCTTTCAAAGGTTGGTTATCTTGAAAATAAGGGCAATTTATACTTAAAAGTGAAGAACTTCATTAGAAAAAGCATTTTATTGACAATTATTCCCAACATGATCGTAAAACGAGAATTAAACCATTTAACAGCCCCAATCATCTTCTCATTGTCAATGTTCCAGCTGGGATGGCATCCTCTTCTTAAATTTTCAGAGGTCCCTTGATAACTCGTGCCCTCACTTATACTGCGGTCTGTGTTTTTTGGACCACATTGTGCGCGAGTTATCGAGAGAGAAGTGTACATACAATTTTAGTAAAAATTACTTCACTCTCTCAGTTTACAAAAATTGCATGCTAGTTTATGTTTTGTGATGAACAGTACCTCCACTTGAAAAGTTTACTTGAATTTTAAAAAAATGCATTACACTTAATGTATCTGTCAATGAATGCATCAGAAAAATGAGAAATGTACGAATATGCAAGAATTCTGTCTCCTTCACATAGACAAACTTTGACACAAAATACCTATAGATTCTGCTTTATTTCTGTGTCTCACTGCCTAAATTGCTTCTAAATAAAGGCCATTTTTACCCCAAATAATCTCTGAAATTTGAAGCTCTTCAATGTGTAAAGAGCAAAATTGGTGGTAAAGGCAATCATTGTGTTTATTCATGTACTTCAGGAAGAAATTTGCAATATGCCTTGATTTGTCAGGTAAACGTTCATCCAGACAATAGAAAACTGATTTAAAAAATGAATGTAGCAACAAGGCACTTTGCTAGTGTAGAGGAAAATGGTTGACAATATCATGTACTACCCAAGAATGTATGGAACTTACCTCCAAAGGAAATACCTGCATAAGACATTCCATCAGGTACTCATTATAGCTATAGTATGTACACAGGTCTTTGCACAGCTGGGAGAGGTATTCCTTACGACCTCTGAAAAGGCAAAAATAGAGAACTTGCAAGAAAGAATGTTATGTATGTATGTATGTATGTATGTATGTATGTATGTATGTATGTATGTATGTATACATGTACATATGTACAAGGAGTATTTGATAAGTTCTGAATATTTTGTTGTAACTTTATTGTTTCTTTGCACCTGTCAATAAATTTAACATTGATTGATAGGCAAAATAGCATTCTATAAAATGATTTGCAGCTGCACGTCAGACAATGGCAGATATATGCATGTGATGTAACATAGGTAAATGATAGTGACCAAAAAATGTTGGAGAAGGAGAACAATTCTGCTACTGAGCAAAGAGCAGACTGTAAAATCCAGGCACTTTTAGGGTACTCTCTGACTGATATCAAGGCCGACTTGGATAAGGTTTGCCAATGTAATTCTTTCTGATATCCTACAATTTTGAGGTGGTTTCATTATTTTAGCGATGGTCGTGAATTCATGGAAGATGACCAACATTCTGGAAAACAGTTGTCTGCGATTGGCAAGATGGAAGTGGCTGCTGTCAAGTGGGCAATTGATGACGTTGCTCAATACACAGAGGAAAATATTTCTATTATCATGGGCATTAATTCATTTGCTGTTTGTAATATACTAAAGAATTATATCGAGCTCAAAATGGTTTGTGCAAGATGGGTCCCGCATTAGTTGAGAGCTAATCAAAAACAGACTCGGGCTGAAATTGTCAAACAGCTACTTGTCAGATATGAAAAGAATGACTATATATGTTTGAATAAGATTGTCACAGGTGATGAAACATGGATTTACTGTCTTGAACACAACTCAAGAGAAAAACAATAAAGTCTGGATCGGAGAAAATGAGCTGAGGCTTCAATCACTCGACACAGTCACACTTCCATGAAAGTTTAATGGACATTATTTTTTTATGCAAAAGGCCTGGTCGTCCAGGTACCTGTGCCTGACTCCGCTAGTGTCACTGGATATTTTTATGCCTCCAAAGTTTTGCCAGAGTTTGTGGAACACTACCAAACCACCCATTTGCGCTGTTATCCGAGGTATCCATCTGCTCCATGACAACACATCAGTACATAGATCCGCTGTCATGACAGATTTACTGACGGAGCACAGCATCCAAAATTTGCCACATCCCCCTTACAGCCCGATTTAGCTTCAAATGATCTTTGGCTGAATGCCATTATCAAAGATTCACTGATGGGCAGATGATTTGAAAGCTGCCATGCAGTTGGAGTGCAGCTTTCCAGTATAGGAACAACATACCAAAAAGTGAATACAAAATAGCATTTATTAATTGGATAATCAGACTGAGAAAGCATGTAGAGGTGCATGGAAAATCCTTTGAGATGATGCGCTGGCATAATGTTCATTAATAAAGAACATTGTTGTACAACGCACTAATATTCAGAACTTTATAAATACCCCTCATATGTATGTATGTATGTATGTATGTATGTATGTATGTATGTATGTATGTATGTATGTATAACTTCATTTCCTCTTTAATAAAGACTGCTTCAGGTTGATATTAAAATCTAATTAAGTATCAAATATGAATACATGCCTTTCCGATTACCCAATTACCTCCCTTAAAAATGCACTCTTCATTATTTTGGATAAATTTCCAGGGGCTCTCAGGTATCCCTTTGTTTGGACCTGTGTAGGAATGTCAGTAGAAAGAATTTATTTTGATGCAGGTTTGTGGCAGCAGATGTCACTAAAACTTGAGCACTTTTACAGATATGCTTTTATCCTTGAACTGTTTTCCAGGCATATTTTTGTGGACTGTTTATGAGGCTTGTTTTTCGTGGAAAGATAATAATTAACCCATGTATCTTCGTGATTTGTGCAATATATATCAACAGGTCTTGAAGACAATAAAAACATGCAACCCTCAGTTTTCATATTTTTTTTATTTACATGGTAAGACATTTGTGTAATGAAATTACCAAATAATTTTCTCTCAACCTGATCTCAAAAATGAAATATTTCGCACTGTAATTTTAATACATAACAACTTGACTTACACTTGTTTAGATGTTCATCGACATGTATTAAAATACCCTTTTAGTGACAAAGTGATCAGCATGACCTGTCTTACGCATATTCATACACAGATACACTGCATGAAGAATCATTATGTAATTTTGCTCCTGTGTGTACATGTATGTTACTCTCATTTTAAGATTTAAAAAATCGATATATATTGTAGTTTTATTTCCTACATAAAAGTTATCAATATTACATATTCCCTTAAATAATTAACATTTAGGATGAAATTTTAATGTTGTTAATGGAAGCCATAAAAGTAGATTGCCTTATAGGTGAGGTTGCTTTATATTGAGGTATTCTATTCATAAAAGTGGACTGCCTTATAGGCATGGTCACTTTATATTGAGGTATTCTATTCATAAAAGTGGACTGCCTTATAGGTGTGGTCACTTTATATTGAGGTATTCTATTCATACAAGTGGACTGCCTTATAGGTGTGGTCACTTTATATTTAAAAGTGGACCACCTTATAGGTGTGGTCACTTTATATTGAGGTATTCTATTTATACAAGTGGACTGCCTTATAGGTGAGGTCACCTTATATTGAGGTGTTCTATTCATACAAGTGGACTGCCTTATAGGTGAGGTCACATTGAGACATTTTATTCATAAAAGTGAACTGCCTTATAGGTGTGGTCAATTTATATCGAGGTATTCTATTCACAGAAGTGGACTGCCTTATACGTGAAGTCACCTTATATTGAGGTATTCTTTTAATAAAAGTAGACTGCATTATAGGTGCAGTCACCTTATATTGAGGTATTCTATTCATACAAGCAGACTGCCTTATAGGTGAGGTCACCTTATATTGAGGTATTCTATTCATACAAGTGAACTGCCTTATAAGTGAGATCATCTTATATTGAGGTATTCTATTCATAAAGTAGACTGCGTTATAGGTGCAGTTGCCTTTTATTGAGGTATTCTATTCACAAAAGTGGACTGCCTTGTAAGTGTGGTCACTTTATATCGAGTTATTCTATTCATAAAAGTAGACTGCCTTATATGTGAGGTTGTCTTATACTGAGGTATTCTTTTCATAAAAGAAGACTGCCTTATAGGTGCAATCGCCTTATATTGAGATATTATGTTCATAATAGTGGACTGTCTTATATGTGAGGTTGCCTTATATTGTGGCATTCTATTCATACAAGCAGATTGCCTTATAGGTGTGGTCACCTTATACTGAGGTATTCTATTCATAAAAGAAGACTGCCTTATAGGTGAGGTTGCTTTATATTGAGGTAATCTATTCATAATATTACCCTTATTTATTTGAAGCATGGAAGAACATTAGGTCTTTTGCATCACTGGCATTCATTGCATCTGATCAATTGCAGGGTCTTGGCAGGTACTCAATTAACATAATAAACAGATCAATTAACCATGGAAGGGCATGTCATCACCTGTTTTATTAGATACAATAGTCACAAGTCCACTTGTTAATTTATGATAGCGACCTGTGGAAGGATGTACTGAACAGATTTGTGCAGGCTGGGGTTTTATTGATCTGTCTGCAAATTCACTGATTTCAGATTGGTGTCAATTTTGAGCTCTGATGTACTTCTGTCAAGATAGTTGACATTGCTATCCTTCAGAATTGTTTTAAATTTAAATAACTCCACAGACTTCACCATAATTTGAACTTTGACAGAGTTGACTTTTATATACTGTACTGCTTAAAATTAAAACGATACAAATATGAAAATTGAAGAAAAAAAACCCCTGCAGTTTTTAAAAATTATCAAATAGACATGAAGGCTCAAGACATTGCAAATTTAATGACAGTATGTCTTCATTTTGGTGGCATTGTGATTAAAAATAAATGAGGGAAGAATGCCAGTCTTTATCATGTTATTGTCTCCAATAGCCCCAGAAGCTGCTGCATTATATCACACATGTGTAGTTAGGCTGGTTTTGATGCTGAAGAGTTTGGATCAAGGGAAGTTAAGATGTTTTTGGAAAGGCCTATCAATAGAGACATCAGAACTGATATCGTTTACCTTGGTATAGCACTAGCATTCTTTAAACATTTGCCTGATACTAGTAATGATACAAACAATGCAAATAGATATAGTAACTACTGTTAAATGATTAACATTACCTTTGAGATAGTAAAGCCAAAGATTTTTCTGTATGCTGTTTTTGTTTTTATCATTGCTAAAATTACTCCTACTGCAGGCAATGATAACTAGCATTAAACATACTATGACAACATATATATGAAACCTTAAAAAAAATTGTAAAGATAGCAAACTACTTCTCATATACTTAATCTTCACACTGAAACATTTGAACAATGTTAGAAAAAAAAACAAAAAAGAAAAATTTACAAAGATGGCAACAGTATGTGTCTTTCTTACAACATGATAAATGTGCATATGTAGGTATGTATGTATGCATGCATACATAGATTCATATATGTATGTATACACTTTGAATTCATTTCTTTCATGGGTATGGGTTCACAGTTTTATAAAAAAAAATGAAATTTCAATGGCACTTAAACATGCAGATTGAGGATGAGTTCCCATCATTTCCACAGAAGAATCAAATTCATATTTCAGAGCAACCACAAAATCCACAACGATTAGAACCCTACAAAAAATACTGAATTCAAAGTATATACTTTGTTTGTGTGTGTGTGTGTGTGTTGGGGGGGGGGGGGCGATCTGAGCTTTAGTTATATCCCTGCACAATAAGCCTTATTGTTCTACTCAATTTGCTGATTTGCTCTAAGATTCAACCAAAAGGTTAAATCATCATCCTAAACAATATTTAAATATGAAATTAGGCCATTAAATAAATGCACACTGGCATACAATCAAGCAGGGAAAGTAAGGAAATTAGGTTTGGTTTTCACTGAAACTTCAGCCCAACAAGAAGCAACTATTTAAAATTTTCAAATGTTAACATTTTCCATGCAAATTCAAAGTTGGAAAAAATGCAGAACATTTTTTGTTGTTGTCATTTACAGCATCTTGATGTAAAATGGGTAAAGTAAAACAACAGCAATTACAAGTGTTCTGCAGAATATGGAGTCTTGTTTATTAAGTTCATCATGATGACTTAGCTTTCTACTTATGCTGGTGAGTATATGTGTGTGTGTGTGTGTTTATGTGTAAGCCTAGGCATCACCAAAAAAGGCATACAAAACAAAGATAAATGCTAAAATGGGCAAAATCCTTAAAAGACAAAGTCAAATTCCCAATATACACTGCACTCATTTAAAAAGTCCTTGACCCTCTCAGCTGGAAAATCATCACAGGATAAAAAGGTTGCCTCCATTATTCGCCTTCAATGACATGCAAGAGAGTACATATATTCTACATCTCTGAGCCTGCAGGCAAGATAGATACATATATTCTACATCTCCGAGCCTGCAGGCAAGATAAATACCTGAATAAAGACCCTGAAACCGGTAATTTTTACTTTCGAAACAAAATAGTAATGCAGAGTGAATGATCAATTAATGGAAAACAAATGTAAAATGAACACAGTGAATGCAAAACACAATATGCAGAATGATCTAAAATGGATGAAATGTAAATGAAGTGTGAATGTTTTTGTCCCCGAGTAGCTTTGAAAAATCGAAGTATTGAGAATACATGTAATGCTGGCTTGGAGGGTTGAAGTGATACTAATTTACAAAAGATCAAATGAAAAAACATTACTGTACAGATACTGCTATTCATGGTCCTTTTTACTATTGTAACATACTGCTATTCATGGTCCTTTTTACTATTGTAACATACTGCTATTCATGGTCCTTTTTACTATTATAACATACTGCTATTCATGGTCCTTTTTACTATTATAACATACTGCTATTCATGGTCCTTTTTACTATTATAACATACTATTCATGGTCCTTTTTATTATTATAACATACTGCTATTCATGGTCCTTTTTACTATTGTAACATACTGCTCTAAATAATCTTTAGAATATTTTTCTAAATTTTCTTTTCTTTATATGTCACTAGAAAACGTATACAGCGGTCCCCCTATTGAACAGCCCCCCAGACCAGCAGTCACATGGTTTATACACCAGAATCCCATGGGACCTAAGAGTTTGTTAAAAAAAATACCCCTCAAGGATGGCCACCCATCTAATACGGCCAGTGGGCGGCATATTAGTGCATAAACTCCAATTTACCCCTCATAAGCGGAAACATAATGGTTGTGTGCATATAGAAATCTCACTAATATTTGTTGATTTCTAAACTCCGCATATTGACATTTGTTCCAACATGCAGATAAAGTAACTTTAATCTATATAAAGAAGTAAGTAATCTGATTACCCTTACTGTTGTGTGTTCCTTAGATGTTATTTTTTGTCACATTGACAATAATTATCAATATGACAAAAGTTAATTGCTGTACAGTATTGTTAAGCTCAAGTCTGCGTGACATCTGGTTGCCAGATAGTAAAATGGTATGTTAGCCATTGTGGCTTCTCTCTCAATGTACTTGAATGGGTACCTGACTAAAACAAAACAAAATTTGATCATGTGACAAGTTCACTTCCATTGTAAACACTAGAATCTCACGTGATAACTACAAATAGCTAATGAATGAACAAGTTGTTAAAAAAAATGCAAAATGTCATCAGACATTCTCAGTTTAGAATGAAAAGTTAAAGCAATTAGAGTAAACGAAAAGACAGAGTCCTTTCATCACTACTGAGAAATTTGATGTCAGAAAGATTCAAATAAACACTGTCAATATAGATTTAACTGCAGTGAGTGGGAAATGGAATCAACAGACAAGGATAGTTACAGCCTGATGTTTCTGCCCAGATTTTACTGACAAGGTGGTTCTGTACCATGACTGATGATTATTCATAATTATTTTAAATAACATTAATACAAGTTTTATCATATTAAGTCCATATCCTGATAACATTTCTGTGACTTTTAAATGAAAATATTAAATATTGAAAAAGTAGTTAAGCCTTCATACTTTATATGTAGTTATTACTCATATCTGTGTGATCACCATTTAGAAAGGTTACCCCTCTTATAAGGCCACTTTCCTGTTGCAGAAGTGGTTGCCTTGTAAGAAAGGGACCACTGTATTACAATTTTTAAATTTAATGGAGGAATTATTGTGGTAATTTCCTTTTTTTTAAGGCTTTTCTGTGATTGGTTCAGGTATGACATGTACCATAAATGGAAGAAAATCAAAGGGAGATTACTACTACCAGGTCTAATAACTTACCTAAATCTGAATTGCCTCTCTTGCAACATCAAATTGACCCGAATTTTATGATTTTTTATTTTTTATTTCTGACGATTTTAATGTCACTTTTAACACATTATTGGCTACAACATGCTGAGAAAAAAGGAAGCTAAGTGTCTTTCCCAAGACACATCAAGGCAGTCAATCTGAATGGGTATCGAAGCAGCGGCCCTTGGATTATGAGTCAGATGTTCAACCATTTAAAAAATGTACCTGAAAGGACTGTGAAGCTACTACAGTGAAAGCTGTCTTGAGTGACCTCTGCTTTGATCGACCACCTGTCATTTACAACCAAAATTGTCATGCATGGATTGATTTTATTATATAAATGCACTGTCATGAGCTACCACCTGCAAAACACGACCAGCGACCATGATTTTTAGGCAAAATAAGTGATTTGACATTGCTATGAGTGATTGCGTAAAAAAAAAAAAACAGAGATAAACACACCAATGACCTTGATAATCATTTGTAACCATGACTGCTTAGAAGGGTCTGCAGGCATAGTGCAGATTATTCTAAACAACACTGCTATGAATGACCACATCGGAAGAACACAATGAACTTTTTATTTAATTTTTTGTAAACATTGATGCTTATGAGGGTTTGTTCTAAACAAAATAAAAATGTTGTCTTGCTACCGGTTTTCTAAAACCTACAGGTCATGCAGGTATGTAGCATCATTTGCCATATACCATAAACCAGACTAAAGTACATATCACTAAATGCCATTGTAGTACTGAAGTCATGTAAATCCCCATTACAATTAACCCTTCTTTCTTTAAAGGGAGCAGTCAAGGATGTACATAGTCAATTCAACAGTTTCTTTATCTTTGGCAAAAACTGCACAACCTCAATAATGATATAATTAGAAACCTTCTTAAATGGCTTCACTATAGTGACTGAGTACATTGTTTGTCATTGGAGTCAATCTCTAATTCCTGGGATGAATGAGGTCTTTGTCTTTGTCTTTAAAAAGTGATTATCGTTTTCCAGATTTGATTGTCATTGTAAAGGTTCATGTTGTTTGTTGCTTTTTTGATGTTACAAATTAAGACTGGTTTTTGTCTCTCAATAAATATAGTTTGCTTTTGGATGGCTTAATTGTTTTTTTATTTCATTCATTGGTACATACATATTTCATATTTGCCTAAAGGCTGATAAAAAACAGCTAAAAAAACACAGGATGAGTAAGTATTATTATAGCTAACTGCAATTCTTATGCTACATTTTAAGTAACTCTGAAATTTTTGGACAAGTGAGGTTTATTTATGAACAGGATAAATATATATTATATTAAGTTACTTAATTTTGAAATTCATATGCTAATACATGTACACCCAATCTTCAAATATAAATGTGAATGTTTTATGATAGATGTAAATCTTTATTGCTATAAAAAATTATTTTGAGATGAAATGAATGCAATATTTTAATACGAACTATGAAAATGCAGGTACAGTAATTATGCGTATTTTTCCTTCTTAAGCCCTGTTGAATTTTGACCTTGAAAACTGATCATCTTGCACAAACCTGTTATGATAAACTACCAATCTTGAGGGACGGCTTTTTGTTGGCAGAAGGTGTGGTCTCTCAAACAGGTTTTATTGTATATGATTTGTTACTGATTTTAGTAAGAACATAAAAAAATTTATTGTTATGAACACAAAATATATTTGGTAAAAGAGAATGGACACTATGCCATAAGGCATGGAGGGATTAAAATTCCACCAAGCCAATCAATAAAACAACTCCATACCAGTAAACATGCTCTAAAAATGGGCTTATTCTAAAACAGGCCCTGTGTTCATTTTAAGCAATTCAAAGGACAAAATATGTGTTTTAGTTATTACCTGTATGTACTGTAAACTATCCCAAAAACCATTCCAAAAAGTTGATCTAATTAAATAAGAAATACATATCCATTGCAATGAAAATGCAGGAGCTGTCTGTTTACTTGTCAGCTCTTTAATGATATACATATTTTGGAGAATCTGAATACTTATTATGCTTAAATGCACTTAAAGAAGCATTGCCAAGCTTTTATATGATCAAGATGACTTCTGTTAAGGAAGAAAGGTAATATTATGATTCCAGTCCAAAAACATGTTACCGATATGAATGAAACAAGGGAAAAATTATGGCAAGCAAGATTTACTAACTTTTAATCGTGATATTTCAGAAAAAAACTTCTGGGACTGCCAACAGATACTGGGGCTACCAGGCGACCCTAATTAATATTGCAGAATCATCCCTGCAAAACATGTCTTGTAAATTGGCAAACATTTCCATCTACATTAATCGTTTGCCAATTTTAACCCATTCTACTAGCTAGTAGGAGTGGATACAAGTAAACGTGTTGGTGTTTGTGGTATTTTAATTTATGCTCTTAAAGAACCTTCATTATTTCTTCTATCCACTCATCATCCTTGATTAAACTACATTTTTAATGATATTAAATACCAAAGCTCATCCCATTGAATACTCTTGGAAATGGAAATGTTGAGTTCATGAAACACATTTCCAATATGAGTTTCAAATGAATGAAAACAATGAACAAAAATGCAAAATGCTATATCAGAATGCATTTCTGAGATGAAAGTGATGAATAGGATGACAGTTAAAATGTAATTGCAAATGGAATCCAAACTGAATGCATTACAAACACAAACAGAATGCAATGCATGTGTAATGCATATTTCATAAAAAAGACTCATTCTGGATCTGATTAAGGTTGCAAACATAGAGCAATTATTGTACCAATGTTTCAGCTGAAACAGAAGATATATGACTTTCAAAAGCTTTGACATAGGACCTAGACATTTAGACAATGCCATCTCAGCCATTGTCATTCCTGCCAGAAAAGTGAGACCCATGTCTTGTCACTCACTAATAATAAAAGAAGAAAGCTATTTAAATTCTGTGAAGAAGCACGTTTTTTTAATATAAATTATGTTTCTCTGAGAATAGTTACCCAATCACATTAATGTTAGGAAGAAGCTTCACTTACCTCTCAAATCCAGCAATCGCGGAAAGACGACAAATTTTGTCTTTCCTGTCTATATACCATACAGATGAAGAGAACAAATTCTTCCCAACCCTTCCCCTTACCTCCCCTCACCACTGCTAGGTGGCTATGGCTATTTACCTTTTTTTTGCTTGAGTGATACCTAAACAAGGATGCCTGTATCCGTAGGGAAGGTGTGGAGGGTTTAACAATGATGCAATCAGGTAAGTAGTCTTGGAGAAACAAAATTTACTAAAAAATGCTTTCTCCTTTGAATACATACCCCGATCACATTAACAGTAAGAGAAAAGATAACAGGAGGAGACAAAGCTGAGCATTCCACCTCTACCATGGTCACCCTCAAGGGAATAAGGTTTCATCCCTGTACTCCTAATTTTAGACCAACATGATTGACAGTCACATAAGCCATCATTGTGCATGCCAGTCAACTGCATCTATTATGTCTCAGATTGCCACATTCCATTCAAACACAAGACTTGCAGAAATAGCTCTGATTTCATGAGCCGAGAATTTCATGAGGCATACTTGATCTTTTGACAGTTCAGAATATGCCGAGTATATTACCCACTTCAGTCACAATGCCAGGGCTTGGGTGGTTATATCTTAATTCACCAGCTTGACCAAAGAAAGAGGCATTACCAGGCCCCACTTTTCAGTGCGCTTTATGTAGTGTTTGAGCCACAGACCAGGTCCTGCATCACTGCCTCCCTACACTGTTTGATAAAGGAGGGGATGGATGACCACTCTTTGATTGCCCATTGACAGCAGCCTGTTCTTTGCTATGAAGCCTGGTTGCATCATCAGGACCATGGAACCATCTGACCTAAACTGTAGATAGTTCGGGTCTACTGAAAGGGCATGCAACTCGCTCACCCTGCATGCCAAAGATAGAGCTATCAAGAAACGTGCTTTGTATCATAGCAGCTTCAAGGGGGTGCTGGCTATGGGCTCAAACTGATCTGAAATGAGCCATGTCAGCACCCACAACAAATTCCACATGGGAAACAGGGTGAGTTATGTTTGGCCTATTAAAGTATAAATTGGCATATAGGTCTGATAAATCCGTATCATGACCTATATCCTCTCTACCATGATGCCTGAATGAGTCTGAGATCATGGTGCAGTAGCCTTTGATTGTAGTGGGGCCTAATTTTTTCTTCGAAAAGCCTGGGAAAAACGTCAGCCAATTGTGAGATCGAGGCACTTAATGGGATAATGCTATTGCTGTTGCACTGAAAACCCACCACTTCCCCTCATACACTTTCAAAGTGGAGGGCCTTCTAGCTGGTTAAATTCTCTCCAAGACAGAAGGCTTAAATTCTTTTCTTTGCAAGGTTCTCCTGACATGAGCCAGGCATGAAAGAATAGCCTGTCTGGGCATGGATGAAACACCTGTGACCATGGCTGTTTGAGCAGGGACAATTTTCCTGGGAATGTCTATTGCTAGATCAAGCAGATCGTTCACCCAGGACTTGTCTCACCAGTGAATTTGTGACCCCTCACTTTTTGAATTATTTTCTGTACCAAAACCAACTGGGGAGGGGGGGGGGAAACATATCCCCAAAACCCAGTAAAGGCAGGCAGTTTGTGATACCACCTCATCGTGAACAGACCTATCACTGGGTGGCCCCTAAGTGCACAAATCTACTGGGTGGATGGACAACTCTGAGCGAAGGGTCTGGCCTCTCTTGACAATAAATTGGCCATGACATTAAGCCTGCCTGGAATATGTTTGATCTGGGCTGTAATATTCATCTATGCACATATTCATCACACCAACATAGAAAATCCCAACACAGATCTGGTGATTTCATTCCCCCATCCTCCATTTGAGGAAGTAGGTCACCACCACAGAATTGTCTGTCACAATGAGCACTACCTTTCAATATAACTGGTCCTTCCAGAAATGAAATGTTGTTACTATGGCCCTTATTTCTAGAATGTTGATATGGAAAGGTAACTCTTCTGGCCACCATCTGCCAAAGCTGGGCAACAGATGGGCTTCCTAACCATACGAGCTGGCATCTGAGCAAACTTTAATTTCCAGTTGGGGGTTTCTTGAGGAATTCCTGACATGAGCTATTGGTTGTTGTACCACTGATGTAGGAAAGAGTTTGGCTTGCAAACTATCTCCACTACCTGCTTGCTGATTAGTTACTAGATCTCCTTCTGTAAAATTCCCACCTTTTCCAGATTGGACAGCATGTCCTTCACAGAAGGGGAAGTTAAGAGGGGAGGGGGTTGGATACATGAAATCCCAAACCCATCCAAAACAACCTGGATCACCTATTTGTTCTCTGAAAACAGGTCGATGCACCCAGTTCGAAAATGAAGGAGTCTGACACCCACTGGATGGCTGTCTGCAGGTGGTCAGGATGGCAAGTCAACATCAGCTGTTAGGAGGCTTGGGGAAGGAGAAACTTTGTTTCCTTTCTCCTTTATTAATCTGTCTATGGAACTGAGAGGCCTGCTGCTACCAGTAGTTGGATTGAGGATGATATTGTTGCCTTTGAGTGCTATTCGGCCTCTTAACCTTTTAATGGCAATTGTCTCTATGCTGCAGCTGAGACTGATTCGGCCTGAAAGTAGGTACAGGTGGCAAGGCAAGTTGAAGAGACAGTTCTTGTTATGCCTGCTTATGTACTTCCTAAATTTGTCTGCCAAAACAGCATTGGCATGCCAAAAGGTGCCAACTGAAGGGCCAAGGCATGATGAAGCCGGGGCAGACAAGCGCAATAAGGCGTCTTGTCTCACGAGATCCAGGTTAGCTGAAGCCATCTGGGCATAAGCCATCATGTGATGTGTGGCCCTGTTAATCACCTTGGTAAAGTGGGTCATGGATTCCCATCCATTATGAGTACCTGCTTTTTCGGCCAGTTGAAAAAAAGCTAGCAAAGCTAAATCTAGCATCTAGGTGGTGGAGATCATGTTTTGCACTAACCTGGAGGTGGCGTGGAAGACATTTTTATTGACCTTATAAACCAGACGTCGGTCATATTAACCGCCACAATCTTTTCGTCCAAGGATGGCAGTTCAAATGTGTGCAATACAAGAGTGAAGAGAACAACACTGGTAGCTGGCTTTCCAAAAAGAAAGCTTTGGAATTGCCAAGATGCCACATTTTATCAATCAGTGATTTCTTAAATATCACTGACTGTGGAATAAGATGAAAGGATGGCTGTTCATATTTATCTTCCAAATCCACTGAAGCCTTGCCCTTATAAGCCTGGCTTGAAGCTGATGGGGCTGGGCACTCAGAAATCAGCAGAACTCTGTACATTTCCTCCATGGCCACTTTAAAACTATATTTCGTACACTCCTTTGTAGGATCAGCATGTGGCAAGTCATCATGGTTATCCCCACACTCACGGTGTATTTTTTGATAACTCTCCAAAGAACATGTTTTAAAGATTTGAGCCATTGGTTGTACTGGCTGCCGGGCAAGTGCCAAATTTTGTCTTGCCAGTTAAGTATATTGGCCGGTCAGCTTGGTTATTGACTGACCAGTCTACTTGTCTCTTGGCTGGCTGGATGGCTCGGAAACTGCCTGGTTGGTCTCTGTGCTGAAATGGACAGTTCGCCTAACTGGATCCCCGTATACCTCGGCATACCAAGATGCAGCCGGCCGGTATCACTGATTGTGGAGTATGGCTGGCTGGCTGGCTGGTCAGCAGCCAGAACAGTGTTATATGGCCTGGACTAATGGCAAAATGGATCATCCATGTCTGAAAATTAGCCCATGTGCCCAGACTTACATGCCCTAAGGACAAGCTCAGACATTTGGAGGGACTTGCACCTACCGGTAGCCTAGAAAAGAGAGGACAGTCTCTCATAAGCTCCAAGCCATCACTGGAGAAATAAGAGAGATGGTGGGAAACAGATTCTGCCACGAGGCCAGCAACTATGTTGTCATCTCTTGCACTAGACACCACATCTGCGACTCTGACAGTGCCTGTGGAGAATGTGTGGGTGGCAACTTTGTAACCCTTTATTCTTCCATCTGCAGCTGACATGATGTAACCGTCACTGTATGCATTGTAGGCACTGGATGTATCACTTTCTATGGGGGAGGGGGGGCATCAAAGCATCCCCCCAATATGCTGGCCAGTGATGACATCTTCGGAAGCGAACTTAGTACATCACAGTCCATCTTTCTGGACTTGCTACAGCCCTCTTTTACCTTAGACCATACATTTTCTGACCATGATGCACAAACACTGCACATCAAGTTAAATGAACATTTGGTACATGCAAGGCAGGTCCCATGTGTGTCCTCAGTTGCCTTAAATCTTTTTCATTTTACATGTTTCGTCAACAAGGTCTATCAATTTTCTGAAAGACACAAATGATGAAAACATTTTTGGAAATAACAAAGCAAAAGTGTTCACCTGCACATGTAATCAACGGTCGTTACTAAATAAGTGAATAAATATAAGCAGTGTGCATGAAAACAATGAGAAATTCACATAAATATCAATAAATTTCACAAAACAGTGATTGCAACATGTAGTAAATACCTTTACACTCAATACTATACTGACTTTGTCAATGGATATGGCCAATAATTTACAAGATTAATACAGATTTTGTGAGAGCTTTGAGATACAATGTGTGTTGTAGCAAGCAAAAGCTAAAAATATGTAATCAACCGTAGCCATCTAGTGATGGTGAGGGGAGGTAAGGAAAAGGGTTGGGAAGAGTTTCTTCCCTTTGTCTATATGGTATATAGATGTGAAAGACACAATTTGTTTTTTGTCTTTCTGTGAATGCTGGATTCAAGTGGAAGTGGAGCATCTTCCTAATATTAATGTGATCAGCGAATGTATCAAAGGAGAAACATGACTTAATGTGGACAACTACTCAGATTATATACATGCTGAAAAAAACTGAAGATTAGATCATTGTAAATTTGGCTGTCACCAAACTAGTTTTCTCACTAGATTGCTGGATTACAGGCCAGGCAGGTAGACAATTCCCTGATCAAAATTTCAGTACAGGCCAAAATATCTCAATTCCATGAAAATTGATACAATTCTGGTGTTATAGTTCCAATTACGAGTTACCTCCCCTCCTCTCTCCTGGATTTGAAGTCAGTCAGTACAAACATGATCTCTTTTATCCTCTGCTGTATAATGGCTAAATCTGGGGCTTGAGCTGGTCAGACAGGTCAAGGATTGTAACAGCTTTTTTCTATTGGTACAAAAAGGACTGAAACTGTATTTATCAGTCTTTGGCTTTTACAATATTTAATCCTGATCCCTTGTTTTGAAAAATCCCTGAGAAGGGATATTTTGGTCTGGTGTTTTATAGCACATCAACACAAGTAGGTCATTAGTGCCGAGGCACCTGAAGTAAAGTGCCTTGCCCAAGGACACACCATGGTAGCCAAGCTGGGCTAATCTGATGAAAGGATTCAAACTTGCACCCTTTTGGTTTAAGTTCAGCAAACCACTAAGCCACCACAGCTCCTGCCTCTATTAGTTGCCTATTACAACATGCAGGAGAGTGCATCAGGCCTATTCTACATCCCCAAGCCCACACCAGGTCATGAGAAGGAACACAAACATAAATATTTTCCAAGCAAGTATTTGGAATTTCATTAAAGTACTGATATGAGCTTTAAAGGATGTACATTGTATGTGTTTATTAATACTGATGACTTTAAGGAGTGGCATGATATATGCATAAATAATGAACTGTGATAGTTTCACAGACAATACTGTATCACATTTCACACCCTGACTATGGATACTTGATTACTGTAGTGCTGTAGTTATGAAAGCTACAGAAAATTCTGATTTCCTTAAGTTTTTAATAAAACAAATATGTGAAGAAAACACACATTTGACATATTCATATGGGTTCTGTGCATATATTTCTTGGAAAATGATTTTAAAAATACAAGTAGAAATTGTTTTCCTAATAATAACATGTTACAACACTGCCACTTATAGCTAAGAGGACATATTGAAACTCTTTGAAGTTTTAATTTCAAACAGCATTATGTGCAGTCAAACAAATGACTACAGTACTGATATAATAATAATACATATTATATTGTAGACAAATTTTGTGATATACATCATTCACAAGCTTGCTAGGGATATGCAGCTCTGGTAACTAAAAAACAATTCTCCTTTGGAAACAAAATTGGGGGGACAAACTATTTATATATTAAGCTTATCATCCATCTTTCATTTCCTAAGAAAGTAGGATATGAAATTATTAACAAGGATACTGTCTTTCTCTATCTCTTGACCACTGGGTAAGGTGAAGGTTTCTGACTCTGCTATGTTGGTCTTTAGCTCCTCCTCAGCTAATTTCCTGAAAGTGTATAGTGAATAAATGGAGTTAAAAATTGGTAAATAATTGGGGAAATATTTAAAACAGTGATACAAAAACAACATTTTTTCTTATGAAATAAACATTGGAATTATCTGCATGTAATAATATTTATATCTAGCCAAAATAAAATTAAGATATCTACTGTACAAGTTGGGATTCAATACATAATTTTTAAAAATAATTTAATACATTAAAGTTTTGGGGCATTCCATGTCAATATTCTTTTTCTAGGACAAAAGTATTGGGACACTTGAACGCTGAGCTTAGTTGTCTATTCACCCAGCATGGCTAGTTAATTATCCCTACTGTGCCTTTCCTAACTGGGCTGATTGAAAAATGTAACCTGTTTGCTGAAAAGGTCGACCTGCCAGCTGAGTAAACATCTGGGTTTCCTGTTCAGCCAAAACATACACCATATGTACTGACACATGTTGGAGTTATAGACCCTGAAACAGGTAATTTTACCAAATCTGCATTTCATTTACCTTCCATTTGCATTTCACCTATCATCTCATCATTTTTCATTTATAGTCACAAAAATGCTTTCAAATTTTGGGTTTATCACTTTCATCCATCATTTCCTTTCATTTTCACTCACTGAGAACAAAATGGAAATGCTTTTACCAAAGACATATTTTCCATTTTCTAAAGTGTTAAAGGGAAAACTAAAGCTTTTGTACATTGTCTTATTAAAAGTGTGCTTTAATGAAACAGCAAATAAATAAAATGCAAAAGACAGCATTGAATTTTCAATAAATTTAAAATATAACTGCAATAAGTTTACAAATACAGCTGTAGAGTATTTATTTATTAATTCATTTTGTAGAAATAAAAATTGTACTGATGCAAGCACCTGTGATGTCAAAACATCAGTGGTGGTTGTTTTTATGTCTGCCTTGACAAGAACAAAGTCATGGTGTTTAAGTGGTGCAAAGAATCTGATTCTGGGTTATCATGCAAAAGGGCTTTCAACTATGCAAATTTAGCGGCAGCTTAAAAATAATTATTTTCAAATCCATTCATAAAATGCATTTACATTTTGTTCTGCTTTTGTTTATCATTTATTGTTCTGTGTTTTGAATTGTGCTCTCCATTTTCTTAAAAATACATTCATCATTATTTTAGTGTGCATTCCTTCAGCATTTTGTTTACATTCATTCTACATTCTGTGTGCATTCTGTTTATCTTGCACTGGTAAAATTACTCATTTCTGGATCTGTATTACCATACTGCGAGAAGCACCCCCAACCATTTTAGTCCAAATGTGACTGTATTTCATTATTTTGAAAGAAAATAAGCCAGGAAAATGATGTGTGCTTTTCTTATTCACTGTATTTAACCATGGCCTCTTACATCAATGATAATGGTAATTCAACAATTGCAATGGCATATACTACTGTGAACAGCAGAATAATTGCAGTGATAAACATGAATATCAAGCAATAAACAAAGTTACAATTCAAAAGTGACCTATAACTTGAAATAATCACTTTTTATTAACTATTTTTTATTCACGGAAGTGGTATCTTCAGTTACTGTGATAGGTGAGAGTCTAACCCACACTCCCTGCTGATACTTTATGTTGCCTTGTATCTTTGGATTTGCATCAGTAATTTCTGATTTTCAGAAGTGTTGGAACAAAATTTTCCAAGTGAATCATCAGAGTTCATAACTTTTGTGATAAGGAAAAATATAATCAGTGCAAGTTATTATGCAACACTGAGTTTTTCTTCCCCTGAAAAGACGAGTCAAATCACAAATAAAGCCACTATTTCAAGCAGTTTCTATGGCTGTGTAGCTGGGAGTACAAAGTTCTCACAAGAGGCTAACTTTTGCAAGTATTATTGGGACTGAATCAATCAAGATAACTTTTGTTCTAAACTGATAGATCTAAGCACTTATGTTCACAGAAAAGATTTGTAAATGTCAGTATTCATTTGCTTATTTGATCTTAACTATCACAAGTTTAATTTATGAATAACCTCAGATACAAATAAACAAATTCAGTGCATTTTTGTCCCCCACCTACCATGGTAAAGTCATAAAAAATCACAATAATGAAATCTGACTACAACCTTTAAGACCGAGCTATCAAGTTTCATCGTCTTATCTTAAAAAGCATTTGCGAAAAAGTGCAGAAAAGGGGTCAAAGAAATGAAGTGACCTTGACCTTGGAGATAAAATTGTGACTATGATACATGAGATGTCATCAAACTGAGAAGCATAAGTGTACTATGGTTCATCCCTGTACCTCAAACAGCTTTTAAGATATAAAAGAAACCTTAAAATATTGAGCTGTCACACTGACCTTGAGTATAAGAGCTCAAATGTGCAATACAACACATTTTTCAGTTACAATATATATGTACATCAAGCTTTAACCATTTATCTTAAACCGCTATTAAGTCAGAAAGCAGGACAAATGTGACTGAAAATTAAACTATTGACCAGTAACCTGGAACCTGAACATATGACACCCAATGTTCAAAATTAGGTTCGAAATTAGTGGTAGTCCACTAGCCCGAGGGAAGCCAAAATTTCTGTCGGTCTAGTAGTTTTCATAATTTTAATAGTTTGATGGTTAGTAAAGTTTCAGTTGTCACAAGTCAGCATATATTTACTCTATTATATGTAATGTTTGAAATCTGCAGGATCGGACAATGTCCAAGTTCTTTCGGAGCTACTCACGTAAAACCCCAAGAGAGTTAGAACAAATGAGGATTTTACAAATCGTATTTTAAAATGAGTCTGTATAAATCTTTACCAGTTTTGTTAGATTTATAAGGTAAAGTTTTATGTCAAGTACTGTTAGTCCAAGTTTCCTCTGACCTTTTCTACACCATATTAGATATTTTTACATTTATGTTGTGGTGTGAGGTCAGAGCACATTGCTTATTGAAAAGTTGGAATTTGCTGAAACCACGCGATGTCTGCATAGGGCAGCTGCTTACTAACGGGCCTAGCAAACTTAAATGACCTTACATCAAGCCCTACCCACATGAAAAAGATAGGAAGATGATTTATCTTCTCAGAAATTTTGAGTATAACATTTGTTATGTCTTTATATATATTAAAGAATCATATAAAAAAAAAGTATTTTATTTATTCTTTTTATCTGACTTTTCTCTGTTTTTCTCTCTCTTATTGTTAATTTTCTTTACATTCTCATTTCCCTATGGATAACCTCATTTCCCTATTGGTATCCTAACTAATTTGATCTCATCTGTCAAATCTTGCCCTCAAACTGGTGTCGAAAACAGGTCACATAGCTGTACCAATTCTTGTTTAATTACCATGTCAATTAATTATTACAAACTAATATAACTGCCTTTATATTTGAATTATTATCATTATATTTTATGCATTTGTATGCGCTTGTATTTTCTGATTTCTCCAATATAAAATAAAAGAAAACAATTGAAGAGTTCACAAATTCCGTTTTAAGTTTTGCATTTCTGCTTACAGCAAAATGTAATGTCAACACATTACCTGTCTTCATTCTTAACAAGCTGTTGTTTCAGCATTTCTCTTTGATTATAATTGATGGATTGGTCTTTGGTTTCCGACAACAATCCAAGGCAGTTAACTGTTTAAACCCTGATATTGGCTTTGGGTAATAGGCAATGCCGGTACCCCTTTGTTCTCTATCATTAATCCACATCAATTACTGGTTTTAAATCATGCAACAGTAATAAAATAAATTAGAACATTGAGGTGCTTTCAATTATAACTAATAACATGTAAAAGAATATGTATTATGCAACTGTTTGTTTGTGTAAATTTGCTTTAGTATTTCATAGATATATTAAAGAATTAAAACAAAATATAAATAATTTATTCTTTTTATGTGACTTTTCTGTTTTTTTTTGTCTCTATCATTAATTTTCTGTACATTTTTCTCTATCATTACAATATCTACAGCTGTATGGACAATGACATTCATTGCTCATTGACAGATTTTCTTTTCCCTTTGAATAGCCTCATTTCCTTATTGGTAGCCGCATTACTTTGATCTCATCTGTTGAATCTTAGCCTCAAACAGGTGTCAACTGACATAAGCTATGTGACCTGTTTTTGACACCTGTTTGAGGGCAAGATTCAACAAACAGGATTAAATTAGTGAGGCTACCAATAGAGAAATGAGGCAATCCATAGGGAAATGAGAAATGTAAAGATAATTAATGATAAGAGACATAAAAACATAGAAAAGTCACATAAAAAGAATAAATTAAATACGTTATAAATATTCATCGAACATTTGAGTCGTCAATATGGAGTACATTCCTTTGCAGGATCAATTATATCAATGAAAAGGATGTACTGGTAATTGCTCAAGTGCATCAAATAAAATACTGATAAATTAAATATCTATTTACCTATGGCTAAAATGTGATCTGAAGGAAAGAGGTATGGTAAAAAAAAAAGAAGATAAATTTAGCAATATCCATTCAAATTTTTTCTTCTAAAGGAACAAACAATATGCTTTGCATAAGTACAGTACACTTTAGGGTATAGACCATAAGAACTATCTGACCCGTGAATTGTTTTCTTTATTTCATGTTGGAGAAACCAGAAAATACAACCACAAAACAAATTGCATACAAAATAATGATACAAATTATAATACAAAAGCAGTGATATTAGTTTATAACAATTTATTGACATGGTAATTGAGCAAGAATTGGTGCAGCTATGTGACCTGTTTTCAATTTCGCCAATTACATCTCAAAATCATGGTCGTACCAGTACTTAAAGCAGTTTTAATGGCATAATCCATATATAAGTCGATTCTGGGTATAAACAAAGTCCAGACTTCCAGGTCAAAAAGTATCGACTTACAGGCAATCAAATACAGTAGATATAAGGAAATATTTTTTGAGTAAAGTGTGAAACATTCTATTGTCATGAGTGGCAATGCCACGGGTGACAATACAAAATGTTTCCACTTCACGAGTGAAATATTGTCTTATCTACTAAAAAACATCGATTTTCTTTTTATTATATATTTTTAAGACAAACACTCAATTTGCATGGATATTTCTCTCCATCAGGTGCCACTACGATTAATGACTGCAATACTAGATTGATAAAAAGAAGTTCCAAAATTGTACAATAAAATTTTAGGACAGCGACCTTTTACAAATTTAGCTTGTACATATAATGATTGAAATTGTGTATTTTGTCAAATTAATGAATGTTTTCAAATAAAAATGAAGTGATCTTTATTTTGTTAAAAATTTCTTGCACAGATTGATACAGTGAACATTGTTGGGGTGGGGCACTGCAGAAAACATCACAGAGCAGTTGCATCTGACAGATTTCTGAGCGTAACATCTTTAAACAAAACATTTTAATGATTGTTAGTTTACTTGTATGGATTTTGGTTCTTTATTTTGTTTATTTCTGAATTAAAATGTGAACTACTGGATTTGGCAAGCTTGCAGTTGAGTTTGGTAACATAAGCTGCACACAAATTTCAACTGTCACTTAAATTCGGTTTTCAATCAATACTCATCAATGCCCAACTTCTCGAATCATTTTCAAACATGATTATGATTGAGTTGGGAGTTAAAATCACAACTTAAACAATTTTATTGCTATATTTAAGCAAGAGTTTTTCCTAAAAAAGTGTCTGTTTGTCATAGAGTGTAAAAAGTATATGATACTGTATGGGTGACACAGAATACTAAAATAGCAACAGGTCATGCAAGCTCAATCACTAATAATTGCATCATTCATGTGGAAAACTAATTTTATACAAAATTAATACCTGAAGCCTACTTTTGTTGCTTGGAGTTTGTTTTTAGGCATTTTATGATGGCACCTTTTTATTGATTACATAAATGTATACTAGAGAATTTACAGTCTTGACACATTTTATTATCTGTTCATTCTGAAGGGAGAGAGAGAGACAGAAGAAGCAGAAGCAGAAAAATGAAATAGGCCTAAATATGGAAATACAGATTTGAGCAACATGCATAAGGGTAATATATTTCCTACATGGGAAAAGAAAGTAATTCCAAAGTGATATTGCCACTGTGGCAATATAATTTTTCTCCCATTGATATATTTAAATATTTCATTATGAAATATATAATAAATGACACATCCAAGTGATTATGAACAAGTATACCAAGTTTTACGACTTAATTTCAAAAGCTTAAAAATTTAAAAGCTGATGGGAAAGTGTGATGAAAGTGCAAAATACTGAGCCATGACCGTTAAACTGAAGATACAACCCCCAGTGTGTGACACACCTTTGAGTGAAGATGTATATCAAGATTGATCCCTTAATCTCAAAGGGCTTTAAAGTTAGAGACCAGAAGGAAAAGTGCAAAAGAAAACATAAAAAAGTGAGCTGTGACCTTGACCTTCAAGACAGCAACCCCAATCTGTTAAGCAACACACCTTCTTGTGATGGTGCAGAAGTATACCAATTCACAGTCAGAACAGCAATCGAACTACCTATCAAAATTTAGTAGCCATAAGGCAACCTATTTAAAAATGTTAGTGGCTACTTTAAACTTTAGGCTGACAAACTCCTCATAAATTGGTCTCCTTAGACACTTAGCAGACATCAATTGAGTGAGAAATTAATGGTTATAGATGACAAAAAGATGAGACACATGAAGTGTACTATACTCCCAGCAAAAAGTGAAGGCTTTAATTAAGGCAAATTAAAGAGAAATTATAACAAGAGTCCTTCAAATGGACTGACACTCTACTGGCCCAAAAGAATTTCCAGGAATCCAAGATAAGACCATTTCTTCTTTTAACTGCTGAGTGTTGAAAACATCTGGCAGCCATACTGGATGTAAGATCAGCACCATTTCCATTTAGGACCAACTAGATATCATAAAAAAGTCTTTTGGTGAAAACCCCAGGTCAATATGACCATCAATCCAGGAGAAGTAGCAATAACAAGGTTTCTAAGATGGCCACCATGACAGCCATATTGAATGTAAGATCGGCACCATTTTCATTTAGGACCAACTAGATATCATGGGAAGTCTTTTAGTGAAAACCTCATGTCAATATGACCATCCGTTTAGGAGTAGTGGCGATAAGATTTTCAAAATGGCTTTCATGGTGGCCATACTGGATGTCTGAGGTACACCATTTTTGTTCAGGATGAACTAAACCTTGGGATGTAAAGTTTGGTGGTTATCCTTGCAGCAGCTTAGGATAATAAACTTGTGCTAATGGACAAAAGGTCTTGTATAGGCCCTTCTGGTCTATGACCAGTAGAACTAAAAACACAAGTTTATTATCATCTGCTTCAACCTCAGGCCAGCCACAGAAATTAACTATTCACTGGTCAGGGTGCTGGTTGCTTGTCAGGGTATTTTAAGCAAGAAACAGCAGTGTTCTAAGTACATATCAAACTTGAGTAGCCACATGGCAACATACTTGAAAATTGAAGTTGCTATTTCAAATATTAGGTTGCCAAGCCCTAATAATCTGATCACCTTGGACACTGACAACAGAAATTAATCAAATCAGGAATTAATGGTATGAGGTGACAAAAAGTAAATGTTTTAGTTAAGGTAAATTAAAGAGTAATAATAATTATTACAAGAACATGTGGTTATTTTTTAATAATATATCTAGATCTGACTGACAGAACTGTCAACAGTCATCTTCTTCAACTTCTGACCAGCTGCTGAAATCTACTATTTGGAGTTCTCTAAACCATGTTCCTGCATATTGCCTGGCCTCAAATGTAATGATAAAGAGGTTTATCTTAATTTTCTTCTAATGACAGTTTAAAATTAATAAAGATTTAGCCAAATATGTACTTATGATAGTTTCGCTAACAACAGTTTTATTGCCGACTAATTTTTCTGGATTTGTTTCCATGCTGCATTTTTCAAGATTCATACTGTACAGGTCATGTATTATACTGGATTCATACCGTACAGATCATGTATTATACTGGATTCATACTGTACAGGTCATGTATTATACTGGTTACTAATAGTCTGTGAGTCTGACTTGTCACATCTAAAGATGGCAACTTAATGTAGGAACTAGCAGTCTCACAATCAAGAAGGGATTATGCTGTGAAATTGCTGGTGTTTTTAGCATAAAACGTGGTATTTACTTGTAATTAGAAGGTGTAGATGTCATTGTCTAGTTACACCTCTCCAATAACTCCTGCCAGAATAATTCTCGAACCTGCTTATAATGCAGGGTCAAACATGGATCCCCTCTTTTTTCTTCAAGAAAATACAAAAATAATTGGCCCCTATTTGTTGAACATGAAGAAAATCACGATCGAAACTGGTAAATGAAATTTATATATATTGCTTTTTTTTATCATCTAAAACATTAGTGAGTGCCCAGAAATTTGAATCAGCATCATGAAATGTGCAACTTTTAATAAAAGGTCATATTTTGTTAAATTTTCCATTAAAATAAAATTCTCAGTACACTGTAAATAACAATATTCTACGATATTTCAATCCATGAAAATGTCAGTAATGCCTACTGGTGGCAGCACTTTAAGAAAGAAATATCAATTAAATAAGTTTTGTCAAGTGAAATTCGTGTTTTAGTTCTATCTCTTAATTAAGTTTCAGTGTAATCATCACAAATGTGATATGCCCTCTTGTATTCAAACATGAAAAGTGTAAATCTACCGTCACAGCTATGTCTGTGAGGGTTTACGAGAACGTAATTACCGGTAAGTACCGACTATGTTTTCATCTCTGATTTGTGGAAGTGTTGCATTGTTACAATCAATTAAAAGTAAACCTGCTTTGCATTATCATGCTAATTATGTCTTTTGTATCAAATCAAATGAAGGGGGTGGAATAAAATGCAAATCCTACATGCATAAGAGCTAGCAGTCATGGTACTGTGTCAGATCAGCTCATGTCAATTGACCAATTGAACACGGTTATAAATATTATTATGTAGGTAACATAATTAAAGTATCAAACATTGATCAGTGGTTTAAGCTACTAATCAGCAAATGTGATCAAAGATAGCTACAGAAGCAAGCGAAAGGAGTACACGGTGCATGAAAAGCTTTTGTTTCATAAATATGGTTCATTAAGGAGAAGCGAGTTCCAAAGTTTGTAGTGAACTTAAAATTTCAGAATTGGCATTTAGAGGTTTGCTCAAGGATGAGCAGAAATTTCATTACTTGCAATGAAATTGCGGCATCAGTATTTCAATAAAAAATAAAAAATTGAATTTCATCATTGATGGCTGTTGTTTCACAAATTAAATATCCCAAGTTTTTGAAAAAAGGAAATCTTGTTTTATTGTGAATCAACAATAACACTTGAATATATCCACATTCACATGCAAAAAAGCAGTGATGTAATACCAGACATGATTGTGGTCATCCCCCCAAAAAACTGAAAATGTGAAGGGGGGTTTTGGGGGTCCTCCCCCAACGGGGTATCAGGGGGCGGTGCCCCTGATCAGGGGGTCCATGGGGCCAAAGGCCCCCGGCCAAAAATGCATTTTAGACTCATACAAAACATGCAAAACTCCTCCTGGTGGACTATATTATCATAATATATTGCAAAGTTTTTACTTCATTACAACAAAATAATCATCTGAAAGAAATAACAAACTTACCAAAACTTTACACAATACTTGAAGAATTTCACAATGTTCATTGTCACATCAACTTGTTCTCCAATAATATTAGTGCTGAAGCTATTACATGTGCAGTAATTCAGTCAAGTAATTTGTCAATTTTTGCAGCGAATATTATATTACACTTTTCCCTTTTCATAACAAATTTGTAAAAAAAAAAAAAAAAAACAAATACATCAACTATATACACAGAATCACATAAATTCACTTTTCTTTTCCCCCACTGGACACAATATGTTGATGATATTGATATGCTAGTCTTGCTCTTTTTGCAGCCTTGGCAAAGATTTATTTTGCTTTTCTTTTTGTCACCACAGACTTTTTTGGTTCAATGTTCAATTTATTCTCTTCATTCTCGACAATTGTTTTTTCCTTTCAAGCTCCTCCTTGTATTGTCGATATGCAGTGCACATATTCTGACACAGGGTTACATCTGCCCTTCCTTCTTAAAATAATTTATTGCACTTTATCCAGATGCCTTCAGGCCATAGTTGATGTTCTGTACTGAGTTGTAGGTATCAATGTTTTATGCTCCAAACTCTTCCAGCTGCGACTGGCGTAGTTCAAATCTTTCTTGCAAAGGTCACAAAATGCCAGTCCTCTAGCGTTCAGTTTTCTTATGAACTGACCAACTACATTTCCATCGACTTTCCGCTCAAGCCATTCCCATTTCCACACATTTTTCAAACCTTTATCCAAACTTTGTGTGTCCTGGTCTCTGTCAATAACTCTAGATGCCATGTTGTGCAAGCATGCTTCTTTTTTTTTTTTACATTTCCATCAGTCTCCGTTATGCGAAGATTCATTGGACGAGTAGAATATTTTGACCAATCAGAATGCTCTTTACAACGATCATCTGTTAAATAATACACGGAACAAATACTTTACAAGGATCGTAGCGGAATGGGACCGGACAATCCGTTTTTTTTAAAAACCGGAATGGAGATAATATAAAAAACGGACTATATCGAAAAAAATTGGATTAAAGTCAGGAAAAAATCGGAATTCCGCTTTAAAACGGGGAAAATTCATGTCTGTAATACACAATGTTTTCGCACCTGCAAATGTGAGTGTGTTGAAACCTCTTGGAGTAATGTTTTTAACGATTTTTCAAAGGGTGGTTATCTTGAAAAAAAGAAAAGCAAACAACTTCATCAGAAGAAGCATTTTATTGACAACAATTCTCAACGCGATTATAAAGCGAGTATTAAACCATTAAACAGTAAAACCTCCCACCTTGTCTTCTCATTGTCAATGTCCAGCCAGGATGACATCCCCTGTTTCTTAATTTTTCAGAGGTCCCTCGGTATTTCATGCCCTTGATTATACTGCAGTCTGTGTTTTTGGACACCACTGTGCAAGAGTTATTGAGAGAGAGGTGTACCACATTATGATTCTCAATGTTACCAGTTGACACCAGTTAACAATTTTCACTCAGAAATGTTAATGTCGAGAACTATTTTACTCTCTATCTTGAGTGCTGCATAATATAGTGAATTTTCAAGGACTCATAAATTTAACCCTTTTCCAGCAGGATAGGACTCCAGTCGTACTTTACCTTTGCCAGCGGGATACAAATCCGGTCATATGTTCACTACATTCCATCGACCACTTCACAGAATTGTGTTTTTAACTGTATAATATGTCATCACTTTACGTGTACTCTTTTGAAAAGAAAGAAAAAAGGTAGAAGGTACACAAATAATTAACAGAATGAGTTTATGGACCCCAAAACTGGTAAAAAATAGATTTCAAAATCAAGTTTTAACGTGCTGAGCTAAAAAATGGCGGTCATATAATGAAAAGGGAAGTGAAGACAGTTATGTGCTTGCGGACTTAGTTGAAAATAAAGACCATTTCGTGTGGAAAATTTACATTTTAGTCAGTGGGGATCGTTATCTTTACTTCTTCAAAATGAACGGAGCTTATGATAACTGGTTATTTGAAAATTTTATTTCAAACACAAGATTTAATGTGCGGAGATCAACATGGCAGACAGCGCTGAAGCGGCAAGTTATGGCAGTGATATGGATGCCGATTTTGATGAAAATGTAGACAATTTTGTGGGAAAAATTGATGTTTTCTAGTTCTACACAACTGCCTGCCGGATTGGGTTTCAGAATGAAAAGGGTTAAGCAACATATGGAATCCTTAAAGTGCTTTAACCCTTTAGCTACCACTGCCGCATCTAAGCGTCACCTGTAAATAGCTCCTGAACCCCACTGACGCATATATGCAGTGTCGATAAGCCTTGTTTACTACCCCAGTGTCGCTTATGTGCGTATAGTTCAGCAGTACTCGAAACCCCAGTGTCGCATCTATGCGGACGTGACCGCTATGTTAACTGAACGTTGATTGGTTGAAAGTACAAAAGTTTACATACTTTTGATTATCATAACCAATGAGAGGACTGTTCACTCAACATTTTGATAAAAGTTTGAAAGCTGAGAGGTTAAATTTAGACACACAGGAAGGGCTTTTCTGCACTTTACGAAACACGTGTAGTTGAGATAAACAAAGATGGATTCCGATTCAGATATGAGCGACTTTGAAGGGTTCAATGCAAGCGATATCGAAGAGTTTGATGGATCATTCTTAGAAAATGGATCAGATATTAATGTTAGTCCCGTTTCAACACCAGATGTAAGTGATTTTGAATCGGATGACGAGGAGGACATAGTCCCACTTGCACAATGGAGTGATGACCTCGCCGTGTTCAAGATCAATGATTTTGATTCTCATGTTGGTTCAACAATCAAGCTTGGACCACTAAGCAATGAGAAAGATTTTTTTCTCAAGTTTTTTCCTGAATGTCTGGTGGAAAAGCTTGTGAAAGAAACAAACGATTATGCCAAGAAAATGGGGGACCAAAAGCAATACCCAAAATGGTATGAAACCAGCATCACGGAGATGTGGGCATATCTTGGAATATACATCGTCATGAGTATTATGCAGATACCCAAATATTCCATTGCCCGGATGACATCTGTATATTTTGGGATCCCAGGAATACCAGAAATCATGACAAGAGAATGATTTGAAAAAATAGGGAAATATTTCCATGCCAACGACACAAGCGTCAACCCAGCCAGAGGCAAACTAGGACATGACAAGATTTTCCATATAAGACCTTTCTACGACACAGTGTTGCATAAATGCCTGGAAAATTATGACCCTCCCAAATACCAGTCAATTGATGAAGGCATGATTGCTTATAAAGGAAGACTGTCATTTAAGCAATACCTGCTGGCCAAACCCACAAAATTTGGCATTAAAGTCTGGGAAAGAGCCCCTCCCCAAACCGGCTACGTCCATGAATTTCAAGTGTATGTTGGAAAGCCCGACGGACAGAGAGGGAGAGTTACAGAAGAAAGATTAGGATCTAGAGTGGTGAAAGACCTTACCAGAAAAATAATAAACAAAAACCACCATATATATATGGACAATTTCTTTTCAAATCCCCAGCTATTTGAAGATTTATGTCGGGATGGACTCTTCTGTTGTGGTACAGTCCGAGGAAATAGGAAAGGAATGCCAGAACCTTTAAAAAAAAACCAGTGGTTTAAAAAGCCAGGGGGATATGAAAATCATGCAAAAAGAGACTCTGGTCTGTGTTGCCTGGAAAGACAAGAAAATTGTCCATATTTTATTGAATAACATGGATCCCACACAGCTATCCAGTGTAACTCGAAGAGAAAAAACCGGGTGACGAAAAAAAGTAACTTGCCCAAAAGTTGCAGATGAGTATTCGAAAAACAAAGAGGGGTGGGGTGGTGGTGGATATTGAAGACCAAAACAGAATGCAGTACAGTTCTTGCCGTAAAGCAAAGAAATGGTGGAAATACCTTTTTTGATTTCTAATTGATACAGCGATATGTAATGCCCTGATCTGTATAAAAGAGTCACCAGGTCAAAACCAAGTCCAGAAAAGAAAAAAAAAGAACACAGCTTGAATTCAGAATGAACTTGGCCAAACAGATGGTTGCTGGCTTTCAGGGAAGTAGGGAAAAAAAAGCTCTGTCCAATGTTGATACTGAAGGTTTAAGACACTGGCCAGGATGGTTCCCGAAACGTGGGAGATGCAAGATGTGAGTAAGGGAAGGGAGGAGACATGAAGTTTTCATAGGATGCAAACAATGCCAAGTACATTTATGTGTGGATAATGACTGTTTTGAGAGGTACCACTCTCAACTTGTAATTAGTGTGTGGATTTCATTTATGTTTTTATATGTACATATGTAAATATTGGATTTAATTTTTGGGATTCAAAACAGTTTACATGACTGGGATTTCTTGTATGATGGGATGTAGGAGTATATAAAGTGGAAATATATGAATAACAGACACTATACAAGGCAACCTGTTTTTTATTTCACTGAAATCCAGCAAAAACTAATGAAATAATGAATATCAATGTAACCATGTTTTTATTGTCAGTTTCTATAGTCAGCCATGATGATGCTCTAGTATTCAGCCTAGCAACCAGCCTTAGTAGTCTCAGTAACTGATATGATAACACTCAGCAGTAGTGAAACTGCACAACAGCTGTAGTAGCTAAAGGGTTAAAATTTGCAGCTAAATGTATCTCTTTACCTGTTTATTTCTTCCTTCTTTCTAAGCTTTTTGGCTGCTTTTTCAACTGGTAGAAGCTAAAAAAGAAAATAACTAGAAATTAAAAGAGAATTTTCAAAAAGGATTAATTTTATATTTTTACAGCAGAAAGTATGGAGCATATTACAAAAGTCGATTAACTCCCTCGCCTGCCTAAGTTTAAAGGTGAGTGCTGTAAAACAATAAATAATATTAAACTAGGTACCATTTTATTGTCATGTTTTTTTATTTAACTTTGTTTATAAGATTTTTGTTTGCATTCCAAAAGTGAGATGCATACAGACTAAAACTATATACTATAAAAAAAAGGCAACAAAACAAACATTTTTTGCAACGGGTCAGTATACAAAGTGCTGGTTAAGATCCTAATGCATACATGCCATACACGACGTGTCACACGAAAATACTTTTAGATTGCCAAACCCCAAAACATGATTTTCAGCAATCTTAGCGGACCCCCCCCCCTCCAAAAAAAAACAGAAAAGAAATGTACATTTCTTGATCACAATGATATATGCCTGTAATCTGTGGTATGTATAAACAGTAAACAGTCATGCTCAGAGCCATTGTAAAACTATCCTCAGGGCAGTTTATACAGCTGTTTTTCAGACAATTAAAAGGTAAGGTGCTCTACTGAACTGGCTCACAATAGCAAGGGTGATGTGTCGTGTCAAATCCTTTCAGCACTGCTGAGGGAGAGCACATTAGGCTAATTTGCATAGGTAAAGTACACTAAGCGGAACAACCCAATTTGTCTGAAGTTAAGTACATCAAACAGATGCCTGTTGAAAAACAAATGTTATTACACATCACTGACTGCATTGAATGAGAATGTTGAAGCCATCTTTATTAAAGTTTGTGATCAGTGGCAAGGTTTCTTTGATTATTTCGGTAGGTTGAATAACAGCACCATTCAATCTCTAATGCAGTGTTGCACCTAGGATCCAAAGGTCAGGGGACACTGTGTCCCTCACCCTCCAGATTTGGGGGTCACACAACATTTTAAAGGGACAAAGGAAAATAGTACATAATGCACTAGAAGTGCTAAAAAGAAATGAGATAATCTTATTTGCTTCGACAGTTTTGCCACCTCAACTTTCTCATATTTTCCTTGGACATTTACATGATTGCAATAAACGTTTTATCATGTGATCAAGTAACTCCTGAAAACATTAACATGTTTGAATATCTGGTTAACCTGAAATGAACTGCACCATGGAATTGTAATAATTTAAAAGTATTAAATCATTAATCAAATGACAAATTGTGTATTTGCATAAATTAGTACCTTTTTTCATTAATTCAGCCTGTGAATAGATTAAATCTTCCCTGCCGTAGGTGTGACTTTAACCTTGAAAATACGTTACAATAGCGGCAGTCAAAGACTTTAGCAACTCAGCCGACTACCACAAACCTTGAATGTTTTCATTGCCAGATTCATTGTTTTGAAATGGATATTCATTGCCATCTTACAGGTTTTATCACTTTTAGCAACTTTGGCCATTGCTTGTGCCAACATAGATGTGGATGCACATTCGCGAAGGAAAAGTGTAGGCATATTTGTGAACATGAATGACACTTGCATTACCATCAAACCAACTACTGAACTATTGAAATTAGCATAGACTGCATGTAATTAAAACTACATTCCACTGTCCAATGGATTTTAAAGACAGTAACTTGGTGTATTTGTGTATTTAATGTCTGTGAAGTTGTGACCATGTTTGTGGTGATGTCATTTGACAATGCTAAGTATACCATTTTTTTTTTTTTATACGTATATTAAATGCTTAAGAGAAAACAGATGGTATTTTCTTTTATTCAAATTTGAATTTCCAGTCATTTCCTATAGGCTGATTTGAAAAGATAGCTTATTCTCATTTGGATGATGTTGCTTCTGGGGGGTCACATGCCCCCCCCCCCTCGACCTCAAAACACACTTTTTGAGTCTCAAAAAAAACCCAACACTGTTTGGGAATATGGCAAGTATGCCAATGGTCTCCATTGATCATTCATTTTGAATGTTTTATACTAATATCATTTAGATACTGAGGAGTCAGTATACAAATTACAGCAAAGCACACGGCCTCAATAAACAATACAGAAAGAAAGAATTTTTTGTCAAAAATCTAACGATGAAAATATTTACATCATCTTCATCTCCATCTTCCCCTTCTCCTGAGTCATCACTGTCTCCAAATTCATCTGCCATTTCACCACTGTCTTCATGAACACTTTCATCTGATACCTCCTGGAATGATGATTACAAATATTTCATACTACAGTCAAACCCATCCTAATGGTCACCTTTACTCAGCAGTGGTAACCTGTTCACAATAGCCATTAAACCCAACCCCCCACCCCACCCCGTCAAATTTACAATATAAATGTCCTGTTAGTGCTGTTAGTGGCCAGGTGTTTCTTAATCAAAAAATGGTTTCTCCCTGTCTTAAGTGGTCACTGGCACATATCTACAGTGACCGCTCAGTCTATGCAAACTAAATTTTTGCTTTGTGAGGAAGGCATTGTTTAAATAAAGGAATATCATGTGAATCGATGTGCAAATATTTCTTATCTCACTTGTACTCATACTTTAGTCACATTAACAATGTAACTCAAAGGCATCAATATATCAAATTTGAAAGTGAGGCAGTTTTTATCATTAGGGTAGAGGGTTGAAGCAATTCAGTTGCTGGAATGTGGGAAAAGTTGCCATGATATCACAGCAGAAATGGAAGTTGCCTTTTGTGACAGTGTGACATGTATAGTTCAATATCTTCATCTATTTGCCCATGAAAATTAAAGCTATCTCTGAAGAAAAAAGGTTTTCTTTGAGAGGAGATACGAGTTACATCACTTTTCATTTGAGAGGAGATACAAGTTACATCACTTTTCATTAGGGTTAAAGGTCATTCAATATTTAAAACATTTTTAAAGGCAGGCGAAGTTTTCGTTTATGGGTCACAAAGAATAATCATATACGGCTTCTTTTGATTTCCTATTCATCACAGGTTTATCACATAAGCCAACTATCCTTTGATCTCAGAGTGTTGAGCAACTGGTTTATCCAGATATTAATTTTCTCCAAGTGATACTTATACATTCTGGCTGACCAAAGAGTCAGTCCTGTTTTACAGTCATATGTAAGCTGTCAATCAGTAGTGACATTATTGTTTTGTCATGGTGCACAAAACAAACTAAGATCAGTGATTATTTTAAGTCAGTATGATTTAATTTATGGGATGGATTAAAGTGAGCAGGATACAGTAATCTTGTGTGGAACATAAATTTGGGAAAGAACATATACTCATATTTTATGATTTTGTTGAATAGTGCACATAAAACAATCTTGATATGGTAATAATAACGATAATGATATTCGGTGCATGGTATTTGTTCAAAAAACAATTATAAAAGGTGAACCTGTGTTCAGAGGTCACCTGTGTACAAAGGCCAGTTTTGCCTTTCCCCATGGGTGGCTACTGTTGACAGGTTTGAATGTATGCACACTGTATGATGTTTATATTTAATAAATTACTATGTTCAAGGTGTTTACAGTGAAACCCCGCTATAACGCGATATTTGGGGTCCATAAAATTCGATCGCGGAAAAAGCGGGGTCACGTTATTGCGGGGTTTTACTATATTTTACTTTATTCAGAGAACAACGTATACACGTCTAATGTATAGCATGAATAGGGTATCAACACCGTTTACTATCTGATATTGATCCGTCTTTGTTTTCCCACATGACAACCCTTTGATTGAGCCACGAGTTTGATACTTGTTCAGTGCCAAGTAACAGAGAGTGGTTATTTGAACTCCCTGTGATCTTGCCGCCCCAGCTCAGTCTCTACATAAGCACCCACATATGACAATCTTTGATCTTGCCGCCCAAGCTCAGTCTCTACATAAGCACCCACATATGACAATCTTTGATCAACCACATTATTGTCTGGTGCTTGGTTGTGTATGCAGTTAAAGAAGAAACAGAAGTCGGCCATTGTTTGCACAATGATTGTATACAGGATGAATTGAAGTCCAGCGCACGTGTTGGTGGCTTACGTTTTTTTATGTTTATTAAATCGTGAGAATCTTTTATCAACCACCACATTGTCAGATGCTCGGTTGTGTATGCAGTTAAAGAAGAAAAACATGTCGGCTATTGTTTGAGCAATGATTGTATACAGAATGAATTGAAGACAAACACAAAGAAGACTTACTGGCTTTACTCATGGATCAGTAATAAGTAACATTTCCGATAATGTTTATTTTGGCATAAAACTTCAAGAAATTGGTGAAATTGTTAAATTTCAGAAGCCACGCCATGATCGAATTCATATGTGATCTCTTCCCCAAAATGATAATAAACTTTTTATACACTATTTCTCATACTTAAAAAAAAAAAAATTCTTCCGTGTACGAGAAAAATACATGTACATAAAATTTCAGGAACCACGCCACAAACATATTATACTCGAATTCATACGCGATCTCTTCCCCAAAATGATACTGTAATATACACATTTTATAACACTATTTCTTGTACTTTGAAGAAAAAAAAATTTCATGTGTGAATGAATATATAAAATTTTGGGAGCCACGCCATGATCACGTTATATCCGAATTTGCGTTATAGCGGGGTTTCACTGTACTTGTAAACGCAAAGTCCCTTTCCAATAGGAGCTCATTTGGAAAAGCCGACTATATGCAGACTGGTATAGGGAAAAATACCAGAGTCACTCAAGCCTGAAAAATAAGTCACAGTGACCTATTTTTGGTATGGTTCAGTTTCTCTCCCTAAGATACATCAACATACAAATTTCCATAAATGTAGTTGATATAGGGCCCAATATACAGAGGTTGTAAAGACCAGCTTAAATTACAAAAGTCACTCAAGCTTAAAAATTATGTTAGAGTGACCTGTTTTGGTATGGTCGAATTACCCTCGTTAAGATGCCTCTACATGCCAAGTTTAATACTGAGGGTGTAACAAATGGATAGCTAAAAACAACAGTCAATCACAAAAAAAATGTGGTCACAATAACCAAGTTTTTATATAGTTGGATAACTCACCTTGATATGAATTCACTTTGCAATTTTCGAAAGTGTTGGCAAAAAAAGGCCCAAGATTGCAGATGTAATGAACAGATAGCTGAATATAAAACGTCACCTAAGCATGCATATATGGTCACAATGACCTAGTGTTGGAATGGTTGAGTTATTCTCATTAAGATGCAATCCACATACCAATTTCATGAATGTCGGTGAAGTAGGGTCAAAGGTACTGCAGGTGTAACAAATGAATTGCAGAAAATTTAAAAGTCACTCAAACGTGAAAAAAGGTCAAACTGACTTCGTTTTTGTATGGTTAAGTAACTTTTATTAAGATGTATTTACATCCTAATTGTCATGGAGTGTTGGTGAAATAGGATCCAAGATGAGTGAGAGTGTAATGAATGAATAGCTGAAAATACAAAAGTCACAGAAGAATGCAAATTAGGTCACAGACTTAATTTTGGTATGGTTGTATTACTTTCATTGAGACATATCCACATGCTAATTTTCATGTGTAAGTGAAACCAATTTTTGGAGTAAAATATATTTCTTTAATAACACTTTCCCAATCATAATACCTTAGGAGTATGACCACTAACTCGCAAATGCAGCCCTCCCAAGCTAAAACTTTAGCTATAAAAGCTAAACGTTGTCTGCCCATATAGGTGAGAGTTGGACAGAGTGATGTCCCCCTTATATATATAGGGATTGGCACCAAATCCCATACATGAGATTCTACCGGCGGTAGGCCAAAAATACTGTTTTAAAGGCCGTCTACCGCACATACCATTTAGTAGTTCACTGCTTTTGAAAATAAAAAAAAAAAAATTATAAAATAAACCCAAACATGGTATTTTTACGCGTTCCATCAACACATTATAGTAACCAGCCAAAACCAGTCTACTGGGGACTGGAAATGTTCCACCAGTACAATGACTGGTGCAATGATGCATGACAGAGCAACAGGATTAGAATTGTTAAAGAACACCTGACAAGTGTACACAGCAAGCTGCTAATTGATTACCTTATTGTTGAAATTTGAGGAGTTTAAGGCCAAATGCGGGATGTTTTTTTTTTGTTTTTGAGGTGTGATAAGTAATAAAGGGATAAAAGGTGGTCCATGATGTCTTCTGAGCCTTTGATGAAAATCGGCCGACCCTTAGCGGAGGGGAGATAAAATGAAGAAACCTAACATAAAAAATTATTTTGGCAGACACACAAGAGTAAGTATTTTGATTTTTGTCTTGTTTAATTGTTATTGTATTGTTAAAGATGTTTTAAGAGGACAACTCTTACATTTTGTGTTCAATTCATGTCAAAATGCCGAAACATGTGCTTTTGCCCAATGTAAGAAACCACCAGCTAAGAAATATTACAAGTTCAACAATGCTTGGCTATAGTTTAAGTGTGTGGAGGTGAGTAGCAATGGTCCTGACTTTGCATTGTGTATTTTAAAGGTATGCATCTTTTGTATTTCATAAACCATTTGAAGTTTTCATGCACATAAATTAAGTTCAAGTCCTAGATAAAAAATATCAGTTAAAAATATAGTACAAGATAATTAATTTTTAAATTTTGGATAAATTATTCATAAAAGCATAAATACATCATGTATTTTTTTTTTTCATTTTTATTTCAAGTCTAAATCATTGAGGAGACCTAATAGGTAATGGAATTCTTGGGCTGAGATGCGATTCTTTGCAAGAACTGAAGCCACTGTCGAAATGATTTTCAAAGCACATTCCTGAGGGAGACGGACTCTGTTCAGATGTGACTTGAACTCCATACCCAAGTGGGTGAAATGTTGAGATGCGATGATATCGGATTTGTAATTGTTACCAACGAATGAGACTGAGTAGGAGTGAAACAAGGGAATTGATGTCTTGATTTAAAATACAACTCACCTGATGTTTTTGTAATACATCATCCAGGTAGTTGGATGTCTTAGATATGGAGCTGATCCTGAAGTGACACACTACTCTGTCCATAATTCTTGTGAAGCCCCATAGACTAATGTTAAGACCATTAGGGAGTGCCATGAACTAGTATACTATATATCCCTGAGAGAAATGCAGGAATTTTCTGGAGGACTTGTGAATTGGAATATGTAGGTACGCATCTTGTAGATCTAAACTGATTGTGAAGTCTCCCTCCTGAATGGTATTTAGAACCAGTCTTGGTGTTTCTATTCTGAACCAGTCTTGGTGTTTCTATTCTGAATCAGTCTTGGTGTTTCTGTTCTGAACCAGTCTTGGTGTTTCTATTCTGAATCAGTCTTGGTGTTTCTGTTCTAAACCAAGGCCCATTTGAATCATTTGATAAAGAGCTGAGGTCTATAACTGGCCAACTGGCCAAAGAGTACCGTTGGCCTTTGGTACCAAAAGCAGTCTTGAATAAAAGCCGGTGATTTTATGTTTTGAACAATCTCTAGCACCCTTTTGTGAGCAGATTGTTTATTTCCTGCTGCAGAACATCTGCTCTGAACTTATCTTTTGAAACGTCTGTAGCTGAAGGAACCCTGGACAATAGGGGAGTGACACTGAATGTGATCTGGAGGCCCTCCATGGATCATCGGGGCAAAGATTTTCCTATTCCATAGCAGTCTTCCCACCCACTAAGATACCTGACAAGGGTGGCTTGAGGATGGCATCGTTTCTTTCTGGAAGGAGGCTGGAGTGGAGATAAAATGGGGTGAAAACAATCCCCCTCTATCTGCTTCTTGTTGACATTCATTCTCAAGAACCATGGATTTCAAAGTGTATAGGCTCTGTAGGACTACTGCCCCGTTTGGTATGCCGGAGTGAGAGTCCTTTCTCTTCCTCCAATCCCTATTCTGAAATGATCACCAAGTCTCTGACACTAGGCCCGATGTAGATTTGTCTCCTTAGTGGCCTGTTTGCATACTTCCTACACATGACCATTAAAGAGTAGATTGGAGGACAATAGCTATGATCTAAGCATGGCCTTGTGATGCTCTTTCAGAAAGGTGGAAGTGGAAAGCAAATGCATCTCTTTCTGCAAATTGTAAATTGACAAGTACTGTCATGGAACTGGCCAGCAGGTGTTGTGCTGCCCTGTTCAGCACACGCGCTATACGTACAACAGATTCCCACTCATGTCCAGTGGCATAATGGCAGTGGAGGATAAGCCATGTTCAGCCTCATGAAAATTTCCATAGATACCAGGTCCTGCATAAAGCCCTCGTCAGGACCAACTGTTACGTGTCACTAAGTGTTACTAGTCCATCCCTACTGACAAGGGTTTTGACATTCCAGGCCTGCTACATCTTGGCTGGGACTTGTGTGAGAAACACCCGCATGTGTGTCTTATAGTATGCATTATTGAAATTGGGCATCAGTCACTGCTGTGAAAAGAAAGATCTGTTGACACTTGGGTCCTACAGTTGCCTGGCTAATAGATCAATGAATGCTGGGACTCTGAACAAAGCTCTTGAAAGAGCAGGAGGAGGTGGACAAAATTTAAGTTGTAAGAGGTAAAACACCTATTCAATCGATACCCAGAAGACAGAGTCTTCTTTTGTCATTGTTGGGTCAAGCAAAGATGATGGAGCTTGTGATCATGATTTGTTGTCTATTGAAGAGTGTGGTGACGCAGATGTCTTGTGAAATCTTAGATGGTGTTGGTAAAGCTTGCCAACAGTGATGGCTAACCATACTAGAAGTCCATCCTAACTGAGATACAGTAACTGCAAGGTGATCACTGAGTGAGTCATCCATAGCCCTAGCATGGTATCAGGCATCCAGGACTGAAACATGTCTGTAGCCAGAACCATAGAAGTTTTGAAGGGTTATCCTTGAGCCATTTAATGTTGATCTTTGATGGTATAGGAATGAGACGGAATTGTAAAAGTACTAGGCCTACCTGGCTCTATAAATGGTATGGACTGGTTCATAGCTGAGTAGAATTGAGTCCATCATATCAACTGGGTACTGTGGCAATAAACTGGTCACAGAGCAACCTGGGTTTACTGTGGCGCTATAATGGGTGAGATGATCCCTATTGAGTGCTGGTGTTCTGACATCGGGATAGAATACAAGATATTTGATCAATTTAAGCGGTCCCATCGTTCAACATTATAAGCAAGATCGTCTTCAGTGTTGATTTCATGAGATCTAAATCTGATGGCCGAGTCCAATCCTGATGGAACAGTGCCATCTTTTCCTCATGATGCCAGGATGGGCTAAGGGATATTGGAGCCACAAAACTGGTTTCTCCTACATCAGGTGAGACAGTGTCTGAGCTGGATCCACCTGCTGTCGATCTGCCTTGTACATCAGAGTAGACTGGCTGTCATACCTTGGTGGCACAAGTCCTATAGGCATCTGCAAAAGCGTCTTTTCCAGTTGAGGAGGTGAAGGTGGAGCTTGAGCTGTGTAGTTGTAACTGAAGAAGTTTGCCTGATTTTCTTATTCACTGGTGAGTCCTCTACTTTACAACTTTACAAGTCTCCTCCATAAGAAATGTGTTGACTGATGCAGCAGTGGTGGCATCTATGCTGACGACATCCTTGTCTTTAATATTGCACTTATTTGCTTTCCCTTTCATTACTGTTTGTCTGATCAGGATGACAGCCCTTTAATTCTCCATCCATTGTGTGCATACTTTGCATGTATTGCCTGAGTAGCATCATACATATTTCAGACATGTATTATGATTATCGTCCACCAGTTTCAGGTGTTTGCACTGATTGCACTTCATCCTGGCCATTGTATAGACACCCGTAAATATAGGGAGTAAAACAATAGCTATACAAGTGAAACAAGTCAAGCGTCATTTTATAAGCTACATGTAATTAAGAGATTACTGCTAAACTATTACACTATCTACTGAAAAATACCTGTAAATATGGGGAGCATAAATGATAGGTTATACAGATGAAGCCAGTCAAATATCACTTTATAATTAACGAAGTGGATGCTAATGGGTTATTACACTATCAACAGAAAATTGCCTGTAAACATAGAGAACATAAGTGATAACTTATACAGGTGAAATCCGTTAAGCGTCACTTATAACGCTACTTGAGCTGGATGCTACTGAACATTTCTACAGAAAAACTACCCGCACAACCTAATGGTCTGTAATTTATATGGTCACTGACCAAAGAATACAAAAGGTCAAGTACACATTACTGAATGCACGTGCTAGCTACCAAGGCAAGTAAAACAAAATGGCGCTAAGATGTATTATGGGCAACAAAGTTGCTGTTCTAATAAAATTAGAAAAACTTTGTCTCAGACAGGAAAAGAGCGAGAAATAGTTCGAAATATAGATATAGTATACTTCCCATATATTTAAAATTCCTCCAACTTTCACTGTAGTGTGACAAGTAATCCTGATATTGTATTTTTGAGAGGTCTCTAAGAGCATTATACCTACCACAAGTGGGATTTGGCGCCAATCCCTATATCTAAGGGGGAGATCACTGTCTGACTCCCACCTATGTGGGCAGACAACTTTTAGCTTTTATAGCTAAAATTTTAGCTTGAGATGGCTGGATTTGCAAAGTAATGGTTGTACTTCTAAGGCATTATGATCGGGTAATGTATTTGAAGAAGAAATACATTCCAAGATATTGGGAGTGTAATTTAGAAACAGCTAAAAATACAAAAGTCACTCAACATGAAAACTGGGTCAAAAATAATATAATTTGGGTACGGTCAATTACCTTCATCAAGATCTATATACATTCCAATTTTCATGAATATGGGTGAAATTGGATCCAAGATATTAAAGGTTTTATGAATGAACATCTGAAAATAGAAAAAAATCACTCAAGTGTGCAAATTAGATAACACTGATCAAGTTTTGGTGTGGCCGAGTTACTATTATCGTGATGTATTTACATACCACTTTTCATGTGTAGGTGAAATTGAGTCCAAGATATTGCAGAACATTGAAACAATCTGATATTTTTGAGCAATAACAAGATTTTCAAATTGGCCATTGTGACAGCCATACTGGATGTAAGTTCAACAGCGTTTTTCATTTAGGACCCACTAGACATCATTAGAAGTCTTCTGGTGAGAACTCCATATGAATGTGACCTTCCATTCAGGAGAAGTAATAATAAAAAGATTTTCATGATGGCTGCTATGGTGGCCATAATGGATGTCAGATCAGCACCATTTTCATATGAGACCAACCAGACATCATAAAAAATCTTCAAGTGAAAACCCCATGTTGATATGAATATCTGCTCAGGAGAAGTAGCAATAACACGTTTTTCAATATGGCTGCCATGATGATCATATTGGATGTCAGACTGGCACCATTTTCATACAGGACCAACTAGATATCATAAAAAGTCTTTTAGCGAAAACCCCCATGCAGATATGATCATCCATCCAGGAGGAGTAGCAATAACAAGATTTTCAAGATGGCAACTGTGTTGGCCATATTGGATGTCCAAGCCAGGAAAAGTGATAACAAGATTTTCAAATTAGCCACTGTGGCAGCCACATTGGATGTTAGATTGGCACCATTTGTACCAAGGACCAACTAGACATAATAAGAAGTCTTCTGGTGAAAACCCCATATCAACAGGAATTCCTGTTCAGGAGGATTAGTGATAGTAAGATATTCAAGATCACTGCTATGACAGCCATACTATATGCCAGTATGGCACCATTTTCATTTAGGACAAACTAGACATCATAAGAAGTCTTTCAGTAAGAAACAAATTTTTTGGCAAATTAGGCTTCTCCAAAAATACTTATCCGATCACATTAACATTAGGAATTACTTTCTGCTTCCTTTGAATACAGCCCTCCCTGAAAGATGAAAAATGTCTTTCCGTCTATATATCATATAGATTAAGGGAAGTAACTCTTACATGTTAACTCCCCTTGTTCCCGCTAGGTGGCCATGGATGTAACCAGGTTAAGCTTGAGTGAAACCTGTAACAGGATGCTTGCATCTGCAGGAAACGGTGGGAGGGATTGATAGTAATGTGATCAGACAAATATTTTCGGAGAAACATCATTTACTAAACAATGTCCTTTCTACACCAAATACGTTACCCAATCACATTAACATTAGAAGAATAGGTAAGAGGAGGAAATGCTTGAGCATCCAACCTCTACCGACATCACACTGTACGAACAAGATGATTGCTCTACTAAAAGGACGAACTTCTCCTAACACGAGGTTAGCACAATCAAAGATTATATTTTATACACATGCAAGGGTGATCCCTGTGGGATGCCGCACCTGCCGATTACCACGGACAGCATCTGTAGCTCATGCATTCTGCAATCTGCAGTAAGTGCTATCAAAATGCAAGTCTTGTATGATAACTACTTCAGCAAGGTGGAAGACTCTTGGGGCTCAAACATAGACAAGTTAAACGAAGTCAAGACCAAGGAGAGGTTCCATTTTCAGAACAAGGTAAGTGAGCATGGCCTGAGTATGTCGAAATTGAACACGTCAAGAAAGTCCTTGTTGCAGCCAATATCGTCTCTTCCATGATGTCTGAATGTGTCTCAGATTATGGAACTGTATCCCCTGACTGTGAAGGGGCTAGCTTCTTGTCCTCAAATAGGAAAAGAAAGAAGTGAGTCAGTTTGGAATGGAGGCTGCGGGTGGTGTGACATCATAAAGTGACACCAGTTGTTCAAAACTCACCACTACCCTTTTGTATGCCTTCAAAGTGGAGGGCCATCAAGCTGTTGTGGAATAATGGCGACACTGGCTGCTTCAGCAGTGTGCAGTCACTACAAGTTTCCTGGGTACATCCATCACCATATTGAGCAGGTCACTGATCCATGATCTATCCTATTGGAGAGGAATAATAAGAACTATTTTGCTGTCCCTGCCCCTCGATTCTTAGATTAGTTTCGGTATTAGAACTGCAGGAGGGAAGGCATATGCCCATATTCCCTATCAACTGAATGAAAGGGTATCGACATCCCCCATGTATCTGGGTCTGGGAATGGAGATATGAAGGTGGGCAGTATGTTGTTCCACCTCATCGCGAATTGGTTTAGCATTGATCAGCCCCTTAGGGCACAGACTTGACAGAAAATGGATGAAGAGACCACTCCATATGGAGCAGTTGGCATCTCCTTGATAATGAGTTGTCCCTGGACACTGAGCTTGCCCAGGATGTGTCAGACCTGTATGTATATATGATATTAGGCACACCAACAAAGGTATTCTCATACCATAACGCAAAGGTCGGGTGATTTCGTCCTCCCTTGTTTGAAGAGATAGTTCACCACAACTGAACGGTCTGAAATTATCAGAACCTTCATCCTCTGGATGCATTCCATCCAAATGTGGAAGGCATTAAGAATGGCCTTCATTTCCAGGAGTCTGATGTGAAAAGCCTTCTATTGCAGTGTCCACTTGCCACTGACCATTACAAAGTTCAGAAGCAAGTGTGCCCCCAACCCAACAAACTGGCATCTGAACAGATTGTGATTTCCAGTTATGCAGCCTCTAAAGTATTCCTGCAGCTAACCACTACATGTACCTGTCATGCCAAAGCAGGAAGTGATTGATTTTGGTCGAGACTGTAATCTGGTGATCTAAACGATGCGAGATCATGTGCCACTACCTAGATGAACAGAATGTTGAGAAGGGACAAGGTTTGACTTCACATTGACTATCCACCATAAAATGCAAATGAGGTCAAGGACTCGTCCTATCAGGAACCAAAACTGAACTTACCAAATGTTTTTGCAGTATATTGTCCAGGTACACTGCTGTCAATGTGGAGGAGGATGTTCTGAGGTGGGATATGGCATAGTCCAACATCTTGGTAAAGGTCAAGATCCAAAACTGAGGCCAAATGGAAGGGCGCAGAATTGGTACAGTACACTGGCCCTGTTGACCACCTTGGCAATACTGCATACTGATTCCAGGCCTAGTCACTTCCAGCCTTCTCAGCTAGGCAAAAGATTGCCTGAGACACCAGATTGAGTGGGAGGAAGTCGACGCAACATTACTGACCAAATCTGATGTGGCATTAAACACTTATCTGTCCATTTTATAACATAGTGAAGCAGACATACTGATGGCAGAAATATCTTTGACAAGGCTAGGTATGTCTGAATGATAAACATTGGTATGTGATTTGTACCAGTGTAGTGAGAAAGTTGCAGGCCACCGACTCACCTAAAAGAAGACCCTCGATTTACCTGGGTCATGAATTTGATCTAAGAAACACCCTGTAACTTCTGCTATCTTTGACGATCGTGGTAAAATTCTGGAGGACAGATGTTCATTGTCTGTGTCAACATCAACCTAGGCCTTGACCTTGTATGTAGTACTGACTACCGGTGGAGACAATTCCAACGGAGGCAAAAATTCTGTATATCTCTTTGATTGCCATTTTATAACTTAATTCTGTCCTTTCCATGGTTGGATTGGAATGTTCAGGCAAGTCGCCCCCTTGTTGACTGGGGGATTGTCCTCCTCCTGTATGCTCTGCATCCATGGGTATAGCATTCCATACAACAATGATGATGCCGAATCACCACCATGCGTATAAAAGGTTCTATCTGTTGGATAAGCTAGTAGAGCCAGTTGAGTCAGTTCTGGCATGGAGTGTGGTCTGGCTGGGGAATGCCCATTTAGCGCAGTCAGTTGGGTCAGGCTAGATAGCTCCAAATGTGATGCCGGTCCACCATGTAATGGTATCATGGATATGGTTGGTCTGGCTGGTTGGTTGGCCGGCTGGTCAGTGCAGTCTGCTGGGCATAGGATGCAATTGCTGTAGGAACTGTTGAGTGATATACTGTTTGCAATCCAAACTGACAGATTGATGACTGGGCGGGGATAGGGACTTATGCTCAGTGGCTGCCAAAGAAGGCTGTAGAATGTGCATCATACATGATTCCAATGCAGCATGAGTGGAATTACTTTGCATGGTTTCGACTGGATCTTAAGTGATCATCACAGTTGTTTTTCATGTTTTCGTGGGGTGGTAGGGGTGCAGCATCTTGACATCCCCCATAAAGCTGGTCAACAATTCTGATTTTGGATGAATGCTTATTATTTATGTTCAGAAGATTTGGAGCACCTTTAATTAGTGGCCTTTCAATTGCCTTTTCAAGATGCTGGACCAAACATCTTCTGTCCATATTTCACACATGCTACATGGGTGTAAGGAAGAGCATTTTGTGCAGGCCAGGCACATCTCATGGTTGTCTTCCATGACTTTAAAGTGTCTGCACTTCTTGCATTTGATGGACATCTCTGTAATAAAAGAGAGAAGAAAAAGCAAACAAGCGCATATAAGAAATATACAAATTGTTCAAACAGGCAAACTCACGTTACCAAGACAACCAAAGAAGTGCTTAATAAACCGAAATTAAACAGCGCAATATAATTACACAGGTGACAACTTCAGTGTTATTGATCGATATCACGATATCACATGGACAATAATAACTGGTAAAAAAAATGCATAAATATGAATAAATTCACTGGGAAAAAAGCAAATGTTGTATACAACAGGTATAACAACCTTTGGACTTACTATACCACTAAAAACAAATGTTGGATGGTCATAATTTAAATTGCAATGGATTCTTGGAGGCACTGTTCACAGTTGCAAGCAAATGTTTAAACTGGTTACATCTGGGATACCAGTGGTCACTTAGTGGGAACAAGGGAAATTAACCTGTAAGAGTTACTTCACTTTAATATATGGACAGACGTTTTTCATCTTTCAGATAGGACTGGATTCAGAGGTAGCAGAGAGTAATTCCTAATGGTAACGTGATCGCGTAATGTATTTGAGAGAAACCCAATGTTGACATGACCATCCAGTCAAGAGGAGTAGTAATAACAAGATTTTCAAAATGGCAACTGTCAGTCATATTAGATGTCCAAGCAGCACTATTTTCAGTTAGGACCAACCAGACATCATATTAAGTCTTCTGGTGAAAACCCCATGTCGATATGACTTTCTGTTCAGAAGTAGTAGCAATAACAAGATTTTCAACATGGCTGTCCTATTGGAAATCAGATTGGCACCATTTTCATTTTGGACCAAACAGACGTCATAAGGAAGTCTTTTAGTGGAAACCCCATGCTGATAGGACCATCAATTCAGAAGGAGTAGCTATAACAACATTTTCAAGATGGCCACTGTGGTAGCCATATTGGATGTCCAAGCACCACCCTCTTCATTTAGGATCAACTAGACCATGGGATGAATGTGTGTGTAAAGTTTCATGCCAATCCACCAAGTAGTTTAGGCGGAGTAGCAATAACAAACTTGTGCTAATGGACGACGGACAACAGGCCATCTATAGTCAAAAAAATAGCACAACTCTTCTGAAAATAGTGTGAATCCAATGATTTTCCAACAAGCATATCTTCTTCTGATGACCAAAATATGTACTAAGTTTCAAAACAATCCACTATAAACTCCAAGAGTAGCTGCATTCACAAAATTCTGTCTTACAATGCATCCAGCTGCAGGTCAAAAAAGAGCAATAACTCTAACAAAAATCAAGGGAGCACAAAGATTTGTCAATATGTGCATCCTTAGATGATGATCATAACATGTACTGGTACCAAGTTTCACTGCGACCAATAAACTAGAGTCCCTTGAAGGAACTGAATCTCTAAGGACTGAAAAGAATTTCCAGGAATCCAAGATAAGATTGCCTCTACTTTTTTTTTGTTGAGTGCTGAAACCATCTCCAATATTCTCGAGTGATAAGATATTCTTGAGTGATAACAAGATTTTCAAGATGGCCACAGTGGCGGACATATTGGACGTAAGATTGACACCATTTATATTTAAGACCAACCAGACATCATTAGAAGTCTTTTGGTGAAAACCCCATATTAATACAACCATTCATTATTCAGGAGTAGCAATAACTAGATTTTCAAGCTGGTCGTCAAAGTAGCCATATTGGATGTAAGATTGGCACCATTTTCATTTAGGACAAACTAGATATCATAAGAAGTCTTCTGGTGAAAACTCCATGTTGATATGATCATTCATTCAGGAGGAGTAGTGATTACAAGATTTTCAAGATGGTCACCATACAGGCCTTATTGGATGCCAGATCTGCATCATTTTCATTTATGACCAGCTAGACACCACAAGTAGTCTTCTAGTGAAAAACCCATATCAATATGACTTTCTGTTTATGAAGGTGAAGTAGCGATAACAAGATTTTCAAATATTAGTTGAAGTTGCCAACACAACATTTGCAAGTACCCAGTTTTGACACCAGTCCAATACCCTACATTATTTTATATTGACAGCATGTAGGTTGGTTTTTTTAGTTTGTTTTTGTGGGAGGGGGGAGGGTAAAATTAGTTTTAATTATGTAATACTTACCTGTCAATATTGTTTAGCTTACTCTTTCTGCAATGGAAAAACCTCGTCTGTGCTAGATGCACCATCCTCCTGATCTAGAAATTCTTAGAATATGTGCATCAGCCCATGTGCAATAGTGCATCCTCATTCTTTTTCTATGACCTTGACTAATGAAGGACATGGTAGAGTGGGGTGGGAGGAGGACATCTAATAGTGACAGGTAAGTATTACATAGTTAAAATTAGTTTTACCCCAACCCCACCCCACACTGTAATATCAGTAATATGTTACCTGTCACTATTGTTTAGCTGAATTTGTCAGTAAGAAGGGAGGCTGATGGACTGTATCGGAGTATAAAGTGCAAAGCTAAAAATTATTCACCCTTTAGCCCAGCCACTCAACTGCTGTTATAAGCAGCAGTCTGGGTCACTGTTTGTGCAGCAATGATTGAACCCACAGAAAAAATACTTTGACTCTGGTTTGATAAGGACTGAAGGTAAAAAGAGAAGGTCATGTGCAATCACCAAAATGCTGCCTTCATAATATCCTCCAAAGATGAGTGATTGAGATAGGCCCAAGAAGTTGTGATAGCCCTAACTTCATGGTCTTTTATCCTCATGAATGAGAAGTCTCTTTCGGTGAGAAACTGACAAGCTCTCTTAATGGTTTGAGAAAATTCCATCTAGAGATGGTGGATGCTGAAATAACAGCTCAGCCCTTTAAGGGGAAATTTTTTTTTTCCTACCTTTCCTTCTCCATTAGCAAATGCTAAATAGAACTTAAGTGCCCTAACTGGGCAAAGAAATCTATCTTGATCGTTCCCAGCATAGATGCGACTCAACACTCACTGTGGATCTCTATTGGGAATGGAAGTACTGATGGAAGCTGGTTGTTTGCAAGGAAACCTGGTTGATATAACCAGGGAAACAGAATTTTAATTCCCACTGAACCATAACATCCCTCCTCTATTGATAAAACATGTAGTTTACTTCTTCTCCGAGCTGACACTGCAGCTACAAGAAAGATGGTTTCTAGCATAAGATTTTTTAAATGATGCCTCACTCAAATGGTAATAAGGTTTTTTTTTTGTCAAAACCCGCAAAACACAAGAGATTCAATCTTGGCACCAATGAGCTAAATATCAGTCTCTGAAGTTCAAAATAGTTAATAAGATCTGCCAAAGGAGGATCTCAGCCAATGGACTGACCTTTGGAGAATTTAAGAATGTCTGAAGGGCAGCCCTATAACCTTTGATTGTGGAGACCGAACAAGATCTCTCCTAAAAATGGAAGAGTAGAAAATCTGCTACTGCAGCAAAGAGGGTGAGCTAGGATTACTGTGTTTCCTAGTGCACTAATCACAAAAGATTTTCCACTTTGCATAATAGGCTTTAGATGTAGAACTTCTCAGGGGCATGACAATGCAGTCAGCAAACTGGCTTGAAAACTTCGCCTGGCATATGCTTGAGATGAGCTAAGCATGAAGGTGGAGAATCTGATGATTGGTGTGAAATAGAGTACCTTTGTGTTGCAAAAATTATTTCTTCAAACGAGGTAACATCCTGGGTTGGTTGTGGATGTCCTGACCTTGTGGAATCAACCTGAAGGGAGGGAATGCATAAACAAACAGTCAATCCCACCTCAGGCTGAAGGAGTCCACTGTCGAAGCTTTTTGGTCTTCAACTAGGGAAATATAAATGGAAGCTTGTTGTTGAGTTTTATTGCAAACAAGCCAACTAGAAGTTTCTCCCATTGAATGAACAGAGACTCTGCAACTGTCTTGATGTACACACCATTTTTTTAGGACTACCATAATGATGGTAAGTCTTGGGACACTATAAGTCTTGAGATACCCTTAATTATATTCAAAAGTAATTTTTTTTAATGACCTATATAAGTTGGGACACAGAATTATAGCAGTTTTTTCATGTACTGTAAGTCTTGGGAAACCTTAGACATTTTTTCTACTGATTGATCAGCATATTTTATCAATCATAACGTCATTTAAAAAACAAAACAAAAATTATTGTGGTTGTTAAGGGACTATCATTATGAATTATTAGATGGAAATGTTATAAATTAATACAATTTGTCTGAAAAGTCAATAAATATATTTAATTTTCCTTTTTCTTGTCATTTTTGTATAATTTGAATAGACGATGACAAGCATTGAGCATTAGCAGGATGTTGTACCCATATTAACAGTAACTTCTCCCTTTTGTGCTCTAATTTACTATTGTCAGTTTATGCATTTATTGCATTAAAACTGTCGAAAGTGAACAGTAATGATGCTTTTATGCCTTGAAAATGTAAATACCTAACTCATAAAAATGTGGTACCAGTATGACAAGAACGTAAATAGTGTTTGGTTCAAAGCTCACATTTAGTGAACTTGTTTACATCATGGCATCACTGCAAGTACATTGAAGATTTTAACTTGCACTGAATGATATACATTCCTTGGTTTTAAATCATAGGCACCATTGCACTAAACTTCAATAATAACTCTAAAATATGATACAGAAGTTACAGAAATAATGCTTTGAAAGTAATTTTAATACCGTAAAAACTCAGTGGCAGTTTGCTTTGATGTAAGTGACCTTAAATAAGTACCTGTTTACTCAGCTACGGTAATCGTGCTAATATTATGTAGTAAAAGGGATAACACATCAAAGAACTACACCAGTGACGGCTACACATTCAGTATATGATAAAGAAATTACAAAATGATTAAATTTAATTTTAAAAATTTGAAAGTTGATGAAGTGTGTATATTGTTTCTGTGTGTATGAGGAGAGAGAGAGAGAGAGGACTGGATTAAGAGGAGTGTGTGTGTGTGTGTGTGTGTGTGTGTGTGTGTGTGTGTGTGTGTGTGTGTGGAGAGAGAGGATGGGATTAAGCGGTGTGTGTGTGTGTGTTGTGTGTGTGTAGAGAGAGAGGATGGGATTAAGAGGTGTGTGTGTGTGTTTGTGTGTGTGTGAGAGAGAGAGAGAAACAGAGACAGAGAGAGAGGACTGGATTAAGAGGATTGTGTGTGTGTGTGAGAGAGAGAGAGACCAAGAGAGAGAGAGAAAGAGGACTGGATTAAGAGGATGGTGTGTGTGAGAGAGAGAGACAGAGAGAGAGAGAGAGAGAGAGAGAGGACTGGATTAAGAGGAGTGTGTGAGAGAGAGAGAGGACTGGATTAATAAGAGTGTGTGTGTGAGAGAGGACTGGATTACGAGGATTGTGTGTGTGTGGAGAGAATGAGAGAATGAGGACTGGATTAAGAGGATAAGAGGATTGCGTGTGTATGTGTGTGGAGAGAGAGAGCACTGGATTATGAGGATTTTGTATGTGTGTGAGAGAGAGAGAGAGAGAAAGAGAGAGAGAGAGAGAGAGAGAGAGAGAGAGAGAGAGAGAACTGGATTAAGAGAATTGTGTATGTGTGTGTGTGGAGAGAGAGAGAGAGAAAGAGAGAGAGAGGACTGGATTAAGAGGATGGTGTGTGTGTGAGAGAGAGAGAGACAGACAGAGAGAGGACTGGATTAAGAGGATTGTTTGTGTGTGTGGAGAGAGAAAGAGGACTGGATTACGAGGAGTGTGTGTGTGTGTGAGAGAGAGAGAGAGAGGACTGGATTAAGAAGAGTGTGTGTGTGTGTGAGAGAGAGGACTGGATTATGAGGATTGTGTGTGTGGAGAGAGAGAGAGAGAGAGGACTGGATTAAGAGGATTGTGTATGTGTGTGTGGAGAGAGAGAGAGAGAGAGAGAGAGAACTGGATTAAGAGAATTGTGTGTGTGTGGGGAGAGAGAGAGAGAGAGAGGGAAATACATAAAGAATGTATTGTGGTTCAAAGCAAAAGCATGAATACTAAGTTTTGAACAATTTTAATATGGGTAATAAACACACAATAGAAAATTCCAGAGATCACTTTCAAAGTTCAAATATAAATATTTTTCCTTTCAAAAGAGTTCACATCAATTATTTTCCATGTCATCAACATTATGCAGACTTCCTCATTTGGCAAGTGTCGCTTCAAGTCCTTCAAATCAAAACCATCCAACTCTATATCCTCATCATCACTATCAAAAGTTGGCTCAAGGTCATCTGAGCACATAAGTTGATCTTGCAGTCATTCCTATGGTTGCTAATGCTGCACACTTTAAATGATACTTTTTATGAGCTCTGGTTTCTCCTTCAGTGATTTGATAGCATCATTGATCCAACTAATCACAGTCTGTTTATCAGCTGCTTTGATCATTGACGTGCAGTCTTCGTTCTTCGCTAGCTTTTCTGTAGCTTTCCTAATGAAGGCAGTAGAAAGTTTGCGTAATTCAGCCTTCACAGGTTTATTGATGGAATCATCTAGTGGCTGGAGTTTCGACATACATCCCCCTGGAATTACAGCAGGGATGACATCTCCCTTTCTCAGTGCCTTCTCCACTGGCTCTGTCTTGTGGGCTCTAATGAATCCATGATAAGGAATGATCTTTATTTCTGGGAGCATGTTAGATACACCTGTTTCCACCGCAACATCAGCGCCTCATCCATCCAGGCTTCTCCTGTACAGTTACAACCCAGTCCTTTGGTATTCTGATGACTTTTAAGTCATGAACACACTTGAATATAATCATTGGTAGTAGAACCTCTCCTGCTACTGAAACAGCAAGTACAATGGTTAAGTGTCTTTTTTCGGCCCCTGTTGTGCAAATGCAGATAGATTTAGCTCTCTTTTTCTCCACTGTTTTTCCAGGGACAAGGTTGAAATACATGGGTGTTTCATCCACGTTTACAACCAATAAGTCACTGAAGTCATACTCATCTCGTTTCTACATCACAAATTGGTGGAAGGAGGAAATTTTGTCTTCTAAATCCGCAGACAATCTCTGTGCTATGGATGTTCTGGCTCTATGCACTAAGTTGTACACAAAGAGGCCCAAGAACAGCTTGCTTTAAAATCCACATCTGGTTGTTTATTTCCAACAAGCTCTTTAGCATAAGCACAGATTCTGTCAATAGTAACAGGGATTTGTAAGTCCCACCAACAAAAATCCACTTGGCAATTTTAGTGTCCAATTCTTCTCCATATGTAACAGACCTTCCACTTCTTGGCAAGTGTCCTAATTTGGTTGTATGTTGTGGTGGTTTTTTCATCAAGTTGCTGAGTGATGATTTAGGCACTTTAAAATGCCATGCTGCTGCTCTGATTCCATGTTGTTTTGTAAAGTCAACAACTTCAAGTTTCTGCTTCACTGTAAATGTTATATAATACCCACATTTAGCACTGGCACTGTCAGTATCTTCTTTCTCTGCATCATGAATTTGATTTTTTCTAAATTCCCATCATGATTTGGGGCAGTCTCAGGTTCAACCTTAGGTTTTTTCTTCGTAGTTTGCTCTTCTTCCTTCCCATCATCTCCGGGTCATTTTCCTTGGTCGACCAACAGGTCTGATGGGTTTTGATGTTGGAATTGGATTATCTTTCCATGAACGAGGCAAAGAGTCTTCACCAGAACCAAACCATACCACAAACTTTAAAATTTATTTAAAAAATGTACTGATTAGCATCATACATGCCATTAGAAATTCACCAATCCACAAAACTATCTTAAATTTTGCACATTTCTACTCAAGAGATCACGTGTTCATACCTTAATTGACAGATAAAGATGGCCAATGACTGCTCAATCTAGTATCAATTTTTGGGGTCAATTAATTTAGTACTGCTATTATGCACAGCATCTTGTCCTTCTCAATCCACTTTTGATTTTAAAAGTTAATTGGTGTGGAATAATGTTGTAGAACAAATGGGTACCAGCACTGCCTCTGAACAAAATTGCCTCTTTACCCACGCCAGTTTCATAGTTTAAACAATTAACTAGCCTGGATTGCTGTTAGAAAACAAAAGACAAATCCACCAATTATAATCAAAAGGAGACGCCAAAACAACTAGCTTGCCAAAATCAAAAGTGGAATGAATAATTTGTGGAAAATTACAATTTTGTGTTAAGCCAAAACACAAAACTAAAATGGATTGATGATGATCTTAGTCAATCTATATTCAGAATTTTTACCTATATTATGCTCATTCTTTAATGAATATATGAGTTGTGTGAATATATGCGTGTTAGGTGCCTTATATAACTAAACGTGCGTCTCTTTATATAGAATACATCACTTTGCAGGATCACTTATATTACTGAAAAACGTTAACTCTTGAGTGTGTGAAACAATGTAAATAAAACAGCAATGGAAATCTAGATCAAATGTGATATGGAAGAATGCAATTTGGTAAAAAGATGAATAAAGCAAAATCTGCACCTAATATTTTTGGGAATAAACAAGGATATAAGTGACGCTAAGCACAATGCAGCCATTGAATTATGAAGTCATTATTTACCTTTATTTTATTTCATGCTGGAGAAATCAAAAAATATGCACACACAAATAATAACATAAAAACAATTGTAGTAGTTTATAACAGTTTATTGATGTGGTAATTGAACAAGAGCTGGTCACTGCTGTGTGACGTGTGGTGATATTACCAATTTTGTTTTGACATTTTTGATTCTATAAGTGTTGGGACACTGAAAATGTTATATTTTTTAAGGGGATATAAGTCTTGGTACAGGAAAAAAAAAAAAAAAATTTCCTGTCCCAAGACTTAACGTCATTATGGAATCATGCCTTTTCTGGACAAACTGTCCACAAGGATATTTTCTTTCATTGAATGTGATGAACTTGGAGTGTAATCCCTTCTGACTCTGCCCAGCACAGAAGGTTCCAGACTTCCATGCAGAAAGAAGGAGCAGGAGTACCTCCTTGTCATCTGAGGGATGCAACCACCAATGTGTTGTCCAACGAGACCATGATGCAATGCCCATTGACATGATCTATGCACCTTTTCAGGACAAGGAACAGTCCAAATTGTTTGTGTGAAGGAGGCTCTCATCCTGCGACCAATGGCCCTGGAGAAGTTATCCTTCTGACTCTAACTGAGCCCCTCCCCTCCGTGAATCTGACGTGTCTGTGTACAGATAGGAGTGGGGTTTGGGGACATGCAGAGGAACTCCCTTCAGAATCTTGTCTTGATTGTACCACTACTTGAGATGGTATTGAAAAGGAGGTGGAGGAGCTCTGCAGAAAATGCTATGGATGTAAACAATGTGTGCCTTGATGTCTTGCTACAGCCTCCATGTGTGCCTTGATGTCTTGCTACAGCCTCCATGTGTGCCTTGATGTCTTGCTACAGCCTCCATGTGTGCCTTGATGTCTTGCTACAGCCTCCATGTGTGCCTTGATGTCTTGCTACAGCCTCCATGTGTGCCTTGATGTCTTGCTACAGCCTCCAACAACCCTTGCAAAGCAACAGCAGATAACAATTCTTCCTTCAGAAGACTGAAGAAAGTCACTAAGAACAAATCAGCATGTGATGCTTCAGTCACTAAAGACCTGACCTCTAATGATTTAACCGAGTCCAGCAAACAGCCCACACGAAACCTCTCTTCCGAAGCTGCGACATCCAAGGGGTAGGGGTTACGGGTCAGGAGGGGGAATGAACCCTATAGCTGGAGGCTGATACAAAAGGTCTCAGAGCAGAATGGGGAACTGACCACTTATTTTACCTCGCCAATTCTTGTCCTTTTACCATCCTCTTTGCAAGATCTCTGACCATCAATGAGTACCCTATCTTCCTGATCAACACATTCCTGAGAATCTACTATAATAGACAAGGCATCATCATCTTCCTATTCCAAACTTCAGTGGGATAAAGGAGTATTAGACTCAAAATAATCCCTCTGCAGGGAAGACTGGGAAGTAAGGACATAGATGTTCTGTGGATCTTCACAGGAGTGACTGAACTGGGCCTAACTGGTGCTTTGTCTGAAGGTCAAGAAGTTTCCTTGTCCCTCCTTGGCCTCTTAGGGGAAGGGGGACTAACCCTCTCCTTCTGTGATGACCTCTGCTGAGTAACATGTGGTGGTCTTCAAACCTCAGCACCCATACCTGCAGGGGACCACATAGAAGACATCCATGATGGTATAGGATGAGCTCTCCCTTGAAATGTGAAAAGAGAAACTCAACATCCCAAAAGGGTTGAAAGGAATCATGGGGAAGGAGGAGATAAAGGCCTGATCTCCTTTCCCGGTAGCGTGCATAAATGCAGGCTCTGTCCCGGTAGTTGGGTAATTAGGCAATATGGAGGCGGGGGATGTTCAATCTGATCCCTGACCCTGTACCTAGATTTGGCATGTGTTCTTGATGCCCGGGTGACCAGTATCATCACTGGTGACCTGTTCCCAGTGATATGTACCTGATGATGGGTGACCGGTCAATGACCGGCCACTGAAAGTCAACTAAAGTTAATGCTGATCTAGATCTGTGGAAATAACATTCCCCAGAACTAAAAAAGCTAGAACAACACATTACCCTCTTGGTGTTGCATAAACTGTTAATCACCTGACCTCGGGTACCTGGAGAAAGACTGTGCTTGTGCTTTAGACAGCACTTCCCCTCCCTCCTATAGTCGAGGGGTTGCACTAGATCCCAGCAAGCTTATAGCCCTTAACAATAGATGCTGCCCTCTTCTTAGAAGATAAACTATCTTATCGGGGATGCTGCTGCTCCTCCCTGTTATTCAGGAGAGTGCAATCAATCCTCTGAGAAGTAGCTGTTACCTCCTCAATTGTGGTAACAGTAGTTCTGTCCAGGAAGATGCTGTTTCTCACTCTAAATAATGAATGGGGGAACATGTAATGTCTACTAAAGTCGATAGGAGATTAATTAGATGTTGATAACACACATTGCATTAAATAACAATAATGAAACTAATATACAAACCCCGTACAACATGTAAACACTCAAAGTGAAAACATATAAATGGATAATTTTCACAACCCATTAGAAAGTTATACATAGTTCTACAAGTAATTCCTGAACCCTAGATGAGTAGGGAGGTAGGTGGTTTATCGTACATAATGCACTGAAAAATTGTCATTGGACTATCAAACTTTTTGATAATTAAGGACTGAGGGATAATGTTTGGCTAATAAAGAAATATGAATATCAGGTCCTGATACAGCATTACCATCACTGTGGTATTTTTTTTTTAAGCAAACATTTTTTCCACATCGTCAATTAAGATGTCGTCCAGAAAAGAATGAGGATGCACTATTGCCGATGATGGCAAGTCAGACTGGGTTGATGCTCTAAGAATTTCTAGAACAGGAGGATGGTGTAGCTAGCACGGAAAAGGTTTTTCCATTGTGGCAAGAGTAAGCTACACAATACTGACAGGTAAGTATTGCTGATATTAAAACTTAAATTAGTGCATTGGGTCAGGATAATAGTTAAGTTTGGTATTCATGTCAATTTGACAATCAGCACTCTCATGTCAATTTGACAATCAGCACTCTTAATTACTTGATGCATGGAAGAACACAATGCAATTTTTCATTCCAGAATATTGAGTATAATAATAATGTTGATAAATATTGAAGAAGACTGTTGTGTTTGAAAAGAATCATGTTGGCGATAATTTTTTGCAGTACACCATGTCTATCATAGGAACATGCATTATTACTGTGCTTACTCACTACAGAGCTACTCAATATACTGCTGGCCCTCTTATAACACAGATATGGTACTGGAAACCATTTAATTGGTTAAATTTGGGTTTATCATTTATTCCACCGAACCTTACCATAACTTTGTATGACGTATTATGACACAGCTGTGGTGTAGTATACCTCAGTATAAGGTAGACTCAATGCAGGTCACTTTAAATTTATGGCTTCCAAAATTAGCAAAATAAAAAGAGGTGCACTGTATATACTTTACAGTACAGCTCATGCAATTTTTTGAAACTCCACACTTCATGGTGGGGTGGAGAGAGTGGAGAGGATTAAGAAAAAAACCTCCACCATCTCTCCACATGTCCTGATGGAGTTGACATGGCGTCTCACAGAGAATAGTTATGCACACCATGCTTTCTTACAGAGTCACAACCAATGACCACCATGGAGTGGATGTGGTCTCTATAATATGGGTGTGGTTTACTCTTTATGACCCCTGCAAGCACCATCTAAAGAGGTTGAGAGAGAGAGAGAGAGAGAGAGAGAGAGAGAGAGAGAGAGAGAGTGTGAGAGGAACCAATTTATGTACATCGTTATCTCTTTCGAAAGCAATCTGCTTACTTTTCTATACTGAAAAAAAACGTGATCATTCAGGTAACCATAAACATTTCCTAATTCTAACGAAGATAAGGAATGATACATAATGCCAAATCAAATTTTTGATAATATTAACATAATGACAATGCCTTGCAAACTGTATTAATACTACATATTGCACAATGAATATAATTTTTTTCTTAAATACGACGTTATCGGAATCTACAGTTGCATTCATGTCCTTATTTCTGTTGCAGTTCGCACAATATACTTTTTTAATGATCATATGAAAGTCAGTGATATTGTACTCCCTGCAGTGGAAATAACGATAAACATCAAACAAATTAATAACAAAATCGCATTCATACCTCACTGAAGTGAAACAAAATCGAACAAGTTCCGATGGTTACCCTATGTACGAGTTCTCATTGACATAATGTACGATTTCTTTTGACATCCAATCACAGCATTATAAAGGAGTAATTAAAACTTGAGAAAGCATAGTTCTGGTGGTTGAGCAAAAATTATCGCTAAAAGAGCATTATTAAGATTTCGTGTCTTTATTTTAATTTAAACAGTAATATTTTGTATTAATTATCAAAGTAGCTTCTTTTTTTTTAAATCACAAATGGTCGCAAAAAGTCATCCTAGGTACATGTAGGTTGACATGTGCACTTTTTGAAGATAAATGCTCATGTGCAAACTAATAGCCAAGCACAACAGAAGCCATCAACACGGTTTGTTTTCTTTGCTATTGACACGTTAATTTCATGTGCGAACTGATAACCTAAAAGCACAACAGCAGCTCTTCTGCGGGTTTGTTTTCTTTGCCATTATGTTGACAATAAACAATGTACCTGGGGATAAGTGAATCATACTGTATAACCACAGGCTACTCCATTGTTTGATCTCATAAAAGAAAAATCAGTGACAGAAAGAAAAAGTTGAGAACTGATCAATACAGCAAGTATAAAATTTTTGCAATTATCTGTTTATTGTCTTCTATTCCTTGCATCAGTCAGATTAGTCGTTTAAATGGACAATGGTCTTGCTCCGAACTACTTACAAAGATGTAATTCGACCTTTTGTTATTAACAATGAGACCTTCAGCACTCAATTATTTGGCTCCCTTTCTGTAGAACAGCCTTATATCAAAATTAATTCCTGCCTTTTAAAATTTACCAGCAGAAATTATAAGTAACCCATCTATACAAAATCTCAAAACTTACCTGAAGCGGGATAAACATATACCCATTTGTTGTATCTAAATAATGTACATCAATTATATACCTGTATATTTATATCACCAAGTAAACCCTTAGCATCAGATGAAATAAATGTTTTACTTTTTCTTTTTCTGTTCGTTTTCCTATTGCATACTATGCATAATACAGAAAAATGAGATCAACCTGTTCCGAAGCATTTCTAGATAATTAACTGTTCATAGTAATGTTCCTCTCTCTCTCTCTCTCTCTCTCTATCTCATAAAATACGGAATCCAAATCACTACTGCGCAAGTTATCGTAATCAGTTGTACTTAACATTAGAAATGGATTTATTTTACATGCTTCGGTAACAGTATAAGTATTCCCTGATAACCAAGCTTTCTTCAATTAGTAGCCTCATCATTCACACCAAGTCAAAAAGATGTTCCTGCCATGAAAGTTTTTCGTGATTCCACTAAAGTTTTGAAGAATTTTGCAACATTGTGAGTTTCAAAAACAATGCTAAAATGTTTATTAACGTTAACCAAATTTTATTTTTTTGATGCTTAACACGCCAACATTTTTAGGCAATCTTCAAAATTAAAATATTAAAAATCGACCAATTATAAATCTACACGTACAGAAACTGAAATCTGGAAAAGTTAAATTGTGGTAAGAAAAGTAATACTGTAATAGACATTATAGCATCATTGAGGAAAAAGGAACAAAGAAATTTTCCTGTCAGTGGGATCAAACTTACAACCTCGTACTCCGAAGTAAATGTGTGTGTGTGTGTGCGTGTCTAAGTCACACACTTTATTCACTCGGCCACAGTAACTGCAGCTGTCAAACAATATACCAGATACATAAATATGCCAAACACTATTCAAAGAAATCTGTTTACATTTTTTTTTTCCGTCTCCATAACCAAAACACTCAAACAGTCACAAACAGTAAACTGCAAACTTGAATATATGCGTGAAAATTATTATAAGAAATAGATCAATATTACGATTAGGTTATTGACATATCATTTCCATATGATTTTTACTATTTTTTCTATGATGATACAAAAAATTGTTTTTAGATTTTCCCCTTACAAAAATGAGCAAATAATAGGATACATGTGGAGACAATACATACATGCAGAATGCCCTAAATTTGTTGGGAATTAAAATCTGTGAACATCTGAGATCTGACAATTTTCCACATTATTATTCATTTCAGCAATAAGCTGAGTTCAGATTAATTACGAACAATTATCAAACTTCTGCCTTGATATTTTTAAACATCCGCTTAAGTCAAGTCTTTATTAGGGAGAGACCATTCAATTTTCTAAAGTGTGTGTGTGTCGGGGGGGGGGGGGGGGGGGGGGTAAAAGCTTGAAAACAATTGCCTTGCTCTGATTTGTAGCATAAAAAAAGACATTCCATTCCTTATTTTTCTTGAAACAAATTTATCTTGTGATAAAAGGAAAAAAATATCCCGCTCAGAAAGAACATTCTAACCCCATATATTAAATGGTCAGTCCCTTACAGTACGCATACAGTCAGAACTGAACTAGTTCAAAGTTGTGTATATTCAGCCTCGTGACTGTACCATTACTGTTCGCATTTCAGTATAAATTGAGTGTTTTCTGTTTGTTTGGTTGTTTTTTTAAACAGAAGCGATTGTCAATTTGGAATTTTATTGTCCATATCTCAGAGGATTACTTTTCCATTAGAACAATAGGATAAATTTATGGTATTCAAGAGAAGCTCAACAAGGTGTGCCTCTTGTCAAGTCAGTGCGCAAGTTTGTTCAGATTTCTTTGAATAGAGTAAAAGCATAAAATTATTGCAAAAGGAGTCGATCAACCTTTTCTAAATATACATGTACAGTCCTACCCACTTATATCGACATCACTTATGTCGACAAGCCGCCTATGTCGACAAAAAAGCAAAGTCCCGGTCCCTTGGTCTACTATTAGTACCAAATTTGTCATGCTTATGTCGACGTCGAGATAAAAAATAAACGTACATGTCAACAGAAGCCCTTGGTCCCAGCTTGAACAAATCCTTTGTTTTCTAATCATTTATGTCGACAAGCTGCCAGTTCCGACCCATACTTTGTTCAACAATTAGTTGATCTTGCCGCCGGGTCATTTATGTCGACAAGCGGCCAGTTCCGACCTGTACTTTGTTCAACAATTAGTTGATCTTGCCGCCTGGCTTTAATGTCTCGGTGGATTAAAAAACAGGCTTTTGTTTGGTCCTATAAAGTTGGCCTCTCGCGGCGACTTAAATAACACATGTACCCTTCATCAAAGCAAGCCGGTTACAATGTTCAATAAAAACAATCCACCCCTCATTACAAAAAAATCATCACCAAACTTGAATAAAAGCAATGAAATCTGATCGATTGTTGCATTTTCCAAAGTGATCGGTGATTAAAACAAGTTTATTGTGCTGTGAAAGTTTCCTTTTTAACTTTATTTATGTTTACGATGGCTACCAACGGCAGCGTAAAACGCAGATTAAATTTACAGTCTCTGGAAACTAAATATCTGGCTGTTAAGGAAGTTGAAGGTAGGGCATCTCGCAAATATGTGTGAAAACTTTTCACTTAAACATAACACCCTGTCAGGATGGATGATGAACCAACAAGTTGTTCTCCGCCTTATTTTTTTTATTTTTATTTTTTTACTGGTGGTGGCCCAATAAAAAAAAAAAAAAAGGAGGAGAACAACTTGTTGGTCTAGATGGATGAAAGCTGCTGAGTCTATAAAGAAAGGCTACGTTGAAGGTAAATTAATCATATTAGCCGCATATCTCTTGCTCAATTTTATGTACTTTTCACGATGACTTCCGTAAATAAATACATGTTATCATTTCCCTGTGAATAGCCCCAACCCCTTGGTAGCCTCAGTAAGATGGGAACATGTATTGTTTCAGGCTGACCAAAATCTAGGCCAATTTAAGTACATGTACATGTACTTTGTAGCATGTAAATAACAACTATGCAACCATGTGCTACTGGCGACAATGATTATCGTCGTGAATTGTGAAGACGTGTTAGATCAAATGAGGACAACCATTTTTTATACATGTGTTTCCTATCAGGATGTGACCGATGCATATATTTTCTAACATGAGACTCGTACACGAATTCATGGATTTTTCATATACATGCACTTAATGCACTGTGGATTTTATTACACAAAGGTAACCAAAATGTAATTTGTCAATATAAAAGTGTATTTCACGCTGGTGTTGTCTTCATGTACTCAAAATTTCCATTGTTTGTTTTCTCAAAGTGTAAATTCTGCTCATTGACGACAACTCACCCCCCCCCAACACTTATCTCGACATCCGCTTATGTCGACAATATTTCCTCGGGCCCGAGGATGTCGACATAAACGGGTAGGACTGTACTAAATATACAAGACTTTCGGAATTATTTTTTTATTGTCCAAATATATGATAGAAATAAAGATGACTGATTCTTCAATGGTATCAGGGTGTACATCACTCTTGACGTCTCAGTCTTTCCATGATGGTCTTCATTCATTGGCTCTTCAAATGTCAATCAGTAATGTTGACCAGCCCCTCCATGGTGGAGTTGCCATCAGTGTGCCTGCCAAGACACGTTGGTGACTTTTAGGTATTTATCCTTCCACTGCAGAGCGTTATCGTGGAGCAAAAGTGGAGGGGATTAAGTCCCCCACTGCGAAGCATGGGGTTTTGAAAAATCACACGAGTTGTACTGTACCTTCCTTTATTTTTGATTTTCTCATAAATATTCCTAAAATTCATGTCGCTACTACAACCAAAAAGGTCAACCTATCTGCTTAAACTGGAAAGAAAAAAAAAAGTATGCAAGGATCTGGAACAATGAAGCTTTCACTACCTTTTCCATCAGTGATGCTTTTCTTCTAGGTTTCAGCCACCCCTTGTTATCATCTTTGTACCCAGAAATTTCTGCATCATGTTCTTCCTTCTCCTCCTTGAATTCATCTTCATCACTTTCCTCCCCTGAGGTTGAACCAAACTCCTCCTCCTTATTTTGTACTTCTACTTCATCCAACTGAAACTCCTCTTCTGAACTTTCTATCATGAATAGAGTATATATGTGCATGTATAGATATTGCTTAATTGCATCTGATATTGGATAAGAATATTTATTTGGGTCTTGACTAGCCAAGACAAACATACAGTGGTCTGCATGCATTATAAATGCTTGATAAGATCAATTTAGCCTGTTCCATACATATACACAAAATGCACGAACAGAAGTATTATATTTGGAGTGAACCAAGCCTGTATGAATATTCAACAGAATCAAACAAACAGGAGCCTTACCAACCGACAAATATAAATAAATTAATAAACATTAATTTTTCTATGCCCTTTTCTACTTGTTATTGCTTATTATTTTCTGTCCTAAAATGATCATAATCTATGATGGACCCTGATCTCTGAGCAAAATGACTTCTCTCTTCATCCATAATACTACAAAGTTGGCAACAATAAAGAGATGCGAGTGCAGAAAGGTAAACATTTCTCATGTTCAAATGTCACTTTAAACTTCTGTTTTTGCATATTTTCATGTTTGATGATTAAAATACTGATGAAATACTAAAAGATATTAAAACTTTTCTAATTTTCCTTCACAAGTTAAGGTATAAACTGGCAACCTTGATAGGTCACTGCAAACAACCAGGAATGTTTCCCTAGCAAGTAAGTCCTCTTTACTTTACGTTAACAAGATCAAATACTGGATATAATGATTTGTAATGAACCAGGTAACATCAACTGTGTCATGCAGTACAAGCATCAAGAGTTACAGAAAATCCACATTCCCAGGTTGGAACTTAATCTGTCCACGCTGTTTCCGTCACAGACTGGATATAGTGGTCATCATGGATTGTCCACGTCGTGGCTCATAGTGGACAGATTAAGTTTTATCGCCCCAATTAGAAAGTCGCAGAAATATATTTATGCAATAGTGGATGTCCACTACATTGTGTGGAACTTACATGTGAGCTGTGCTACAGTACACAGTGCAGAATGCTCTTTTTAAGTTGTACACAATGCCATTTAATATTCAAAGACTTGCCCATTAAAATGCATGCACATACATATACAGGTATTGCAAGAGATGAAAGATAAAATTTCCGAGCAAAGAATCCTGAGACTGTTTAGGTGCTTCACAAAATATACAAAGTTTAATGATAGTAATTTTAATGAGACAGAGAAAGAGGAAGAGAGAGAGATTGTGAGATTCTGCTTTTAAACAAACAAAAGGAAAAAGAAATCACACGTAAGTATTAGTGGATTTAATTCCATTATTAAAATAAAAAATGCAAGAAATGCTGTGATTTATTTTTTCATTCGCCCAGTCACTTTTATATTGTTTGCTTAACATGTTCCCACACAACGAAATATACATGGTGCTATCCAAAATACAACCTTTACTAGTCCAGCCTGTTTAGTACATGCGACAGAAATGTACATGTCCATGCAACACATTTTCTCAGGAACTAGACACGTTTATTTTTTACCGTAGACCTAGTGTTTTTACACAGACTCTACAAATGGGTGAAAGTGATGAAAAAGCATAATCACTTAAATATTTGCAGTAGGAGATAAACTTGTATGAATTATTTTCAGTTAATGCAGATACAATTTATTTGGTGGAGTACATTCTTTCAATCCACATGACAAATACTGCAAAACTGTACAGAATGTCAAGCGAATATTGTTTATCGGTTTAGTTACGTTCCAATTATTCTTTTTAAGAAGTTGACATGAATACAAATAAAACATTGTCACCAAAGAACACAGACCAAATACGCATTTATACTGGGTTTAGCAGTTAGGCCAACAATGTGAAATTACTGAAATTATGTCTGTAATCGCCCAAACGGCACAGAATCTTTGGAACCAAAACTAAGCTTAAAGTCACATGAACAAATTTTGGACTCCAAAGTTTAATTAAAAGCAATACTAATAAAAGGTTAAATGCCTTAAGACATGCATGTACACAACATAGAAAAAAGGGTGGGGCCGGTTAGTAAGTGTGGATGGGGCAAAAAGATGTTTGTTTTTTTCTCTCCATATTGCAGTGGCAGTTAATTTCTCCTGGATGTCTGTCTTATCATATCATCATCGTTCTTTGCAATTGAACCAAAAATGTAGTTTATTTGGGGGGTGAAACTAATTTTAATTATGTCATATTTACCTGTTGCTATTGCTTAGCTAATCTATTTCCGTGATGGGAAATACCCGACCGTATGATGAGAATTCATCCTCCCATAGGCTTGACTAGAAAATTCTAGTGAATAGGACTCTCTGTGTAAACCCCACAGTCTTTTGCACGTGTCACCCACAATTCATCATTCTTTTTCAGGACGTAGCCTTACTAGTATGACATCAGTGGGAGGAGGGAGGAGGGAATCTAGCAATAGCAACAGGTAAATATTATATAATTAAAATTAGTTTTACTCCCCAAAAACTACATTTTAATATCAGTAATAGCTTACTCTGTTGCTATTGCTTAGCTGAATTTGCCAGTTTGGTGGGAGGCTGAAGATCTCACAACAGGTTAAGGAAAATAACAAGAAATACTCACCCCCACTGTAGAGGCATTGACTACTGCCGGATGGTATCCAACAAGCCAACAAGCAAAGGTAAAAGGAGGAGAAGGTCGTGTGAGATCGCCAAAATGCAGCTTTCATCACATCCTCCAGAGACGAATGAGTTAAACAGGCCCATTAGGTAGCAATGGCTCGAACCTCATGAGCTTTAATTTTCATGAAAAAAAGATCACTCTTGGTAAGGGACTGGTAAGCTCTCTTGATAGTTTTGGTAATCCACCTCGAAACAGTGGAAGCTGAAATATCAGCTGAACCCTTGAGGGGGAGGAAAAGACGCTTCCTACCCTTCCTTCTCCCTTTAGAAGCCGCTAAATAAAAACGTAGAGCTCTAACTGGACATTAGAGACTAGCCCGATCATCCCCAGCACAGATACGACTGAGACTGGGGATCTCAACTGAAAGTGGAGCGACTGATGAAAGCTGGTTTTTTTGCTAAAAAAAACCTGGTTGGCAAAGGAGAGAAACTAACTCATAATTCCAATTGAATCTCAAACAACCTTGCTCTATGGATAGAGCATGAATCTCACTATTTCGTCACGTGGACGCTAAGGAGAGCAAGAAAACAGTCTTGAGGGTAAGGTTCTCGAAAGAAGCATCGCTTAAAGGTTCGTAGGGTGATTTATTAACTCATTCAGCCCCAATCCCAGCTATACTCGTGATCTGTTTTCTGCATTCAATGGCCGATCCTGCCTATACTCATGGTTTGTTTACTGCATTCAATGGCCGATCGCGCCTATAGTCATGGTGAATGGGTTGGTAGGAAAAATGTCTCCAATTGGTCACAAACAGAATTTTTCCAAGAATTTGACAATATTGAACCAATCCGAAATTACTTTACTTTTCTTGGTTTAAATATTAAATATTCATAAGCTAAGGTTACGAATTGACAGCGGTTTTACTACACGTGTTTCATTCATGAAAAATAGTAAACAATGGCGGATTTCTGAGCGATATTTGATGATTATGAGAATGAAGATGAAGAGTTTCTTGGATTTGATCTTGAAAATATTGAGAAAGCAGAGGAAAGATATGTTAGACAGTTAGTTGCATATTTTACGAGATTTAGACTCGGACATAGAAGTAATCTGAGTTTGAATCATCGGAACATGAGGATAATGACAGCACTGATGATGCACATCATTTTGTAAATTGTGCATAAATAACTTGTGAAAGACTTGGACAAATAACACAAAAAATATACGACTGTGTAGATAAATTTATTTTGAACAATTGGTGAAAATTTCATGGATTTTTGTGGGATATAAGCAGAGAAATTAAGGTAAGAACGAATGCATGTGCATGATGTTTACAAAATTTTCTAAGTAGCTAAAAACTGTCTGGGGCACAAGCAGCTAGACACAGCTTAGTGCTGCTGGGGTGTAACAGCAGTGATACTGACAACAGTGTTGGGGCTGAATGAGTTAAGGGACCACAAGACACATGAGAGATTCCACCTAATCATCAGAGAGTGAGACACTGGTCTTTGCAGTTCGAAATACCTGATCTGGTCTGCTATGTGAGGGTCCACACCAATAGCCGGACCTTTTGAAAATTTGAGAGTTTTAGAAAGGGCTGCCCTATAGCCCTTGATAGTAGAAACTGAGCATTGTCTCTCTTCAAACAGGAAGAGAAGAAAATCAGCCACTGCGCTCAAAGAGGGACAGCTAGGATTGATACGATTCCTACTGCACCAATCACAGAAGATTCTCCACTTGGCATCGTACAGCTTTGACGTAGATCGCCTCTTGGATTTAACGATGAACTTGGCAACTTGCTCGAAAAATTCTCCTGGCAGAGAGAATGTTTGAGATGAGCCAAGCGTGATGGTGGAGAATCTGGGGGTTGTTGTGCAGAAGAGAACCCATGTGCTGTGACAGAAGGTCCCTCCTCTGGGGTAACATCCTGGTCTGGTCTACCAGCAGGTCAAGAAGATCATTCAACCACGATTGTTGGGGCCACAGAGGGGCTATCAACATGAGCTGAGCAGTGGAGTTCCTTACTTTGTAAAGTACTTGTGGAATCATCCTGAAGGGTGGGAAGGCGTAGGCGAACAGACGATCCCAATTCAGGCTGAAAGCATCCACTGCCCTGGCTATCTGATCGGGGACTGGGGAGACGTAAAAGGGGAGCCTGTTGCTTAGCCTTGTGGCAAATAAGCCCACCAAGGGTGTCCCCCAAAGTCTGAAAAGTAAATCTGCTACGGATTGGTGCAGAGACCATTCCGTGATGACTATCCATCCTTTCCTGGACAGACTTTCCGCCAAAATATTCTTTTTGCCAGGAATGTGGCGAACTCGAAGGGTAATCTCTTCCAAGGTTGCCCAATGAAGGAGTGCCTCCTTGTCTTCTGAGGTAAGCCACCACCGACGTGTTGTCGTCAGAGACCATCATGCAGCAACCCCTTATGTTGTCTATGCACCCCTGAAGGGCTAAGAACACTGCCCTCATTTCCAAATTGTTTATGTGGAGGGTAGATTCTTCCCGGGACCACGAACCCTGAAGAATCAGACCCTCTGGCTCCAGATGAGCGCCCCACCCTGAATCTGATGTGTCTGCGAACAGATATGAGTGGGGATGGGGGGGGGGGGGGGGGCGTGTATAGGGACTCCGGCAAGAAACCGGTTTTGATTGATCCACCAAGATTGATGATGGTGGAAGACCTGACCTAGAGAAATTCGAACATTCAGAAGGTGTGGTTTCCAGTTTGCCAAGAGGAGAAACTGGAGAGGACGCAAGTGTAGTCTGCCTAGGGTGACCAGATCCGCTGCAGAGTTCAAGGTCCCCAGCAGAGAAAGAAAAAGACGAACTGACAACGTGGTCTTGGCTCTCAGCGCCTCCAACAGGGACATGATCTTGTCTACTCTGTCCCGAGGGACACGGACTAATACCCTGTTCGTAAGGAAATTCATCCCCACGTAGACGAAATCTTGACATGGAGAAAGCTTCGGCTTCTCTAGGTTGGGTAAGAGACCCATTCTGGTCACTATAGACCAACCGCAAGACAGGTCGATTATGAGGGACTCGAGCAGGCCATTGTGGATCAACCAATCGTTGAAATATTGGAGGATTGGGATACCCAGTGACCTTAAGTGGACTGCAATTACTCCCATGACCCGGTAATTTTTCTGGGTGCAGAGGCTAGACCAAAGTGCAGAGTGCGAAATTGGAAGACCTCTCCCTCCAAGCAAAGCCAGAGGTACAGTACACGCATCGTGTTTTTATGATTCACCATGAAAATTGCGTGGGCGTGGAGAAAGGGCAGGGGATTAAGTGTCCACTATGAGTAGTTTAAGTCCATGCAGTCTAGTGGATTTTCACACTAATTTATTGAAAATCCACTCAGTCTAGTGGAAGTGCGTGACAGATTTTATTGCAGTCATCATGAGTCGTAGTGGGTTTTATGGCACCCCTCGCTGATTCTATTGTATTCGCTCCGCGAGTCGACACACTAAACAAACAGATGGGAGAAACTCCGACACCGTAAACCGAACATGGCAGGTATCAATTTCATACCTTTACCTGTACCTTTACAGTGGTAACATTTCCTGTGTATTTATCAGTAGCCTGGCTGAGGATACATACAGACGAACGCGCGTAACATAGAACAAATGAGGTTTTATATTTCTTGGATATCTTTCCACCCCTGTCCATGACAAAGCGTACATCAGAAATAAATGCTTAGCTACAACGTACATCCCTGCTGATTTAATACATGTATATGTACCTGTTAGCATATACAGATGCAGAAATTGACATTGTTCTGCATCAAGCGGTAACTTCGAGGTTCTTTCTCAATAAATGATATTTCATAAAAGTGTGTTGTGTACTGGTTATTAATTTGTCAGTTTCCCTTTAATTTCCATATCATTTCCAAGACCCACCTTGAAGAAATCATTGAAAGCAGTAATACATATAGAACTCGAAAAGAGATTACAAACGAACGCCGTAATATTTATATCGAACATGTACGATCATGAAAACTGGCACATTATGACATGTATGTCATAATTCTTGCCAAAGTATTTTAAAATAAAAAAGATACAGGAGCTATGCTACGGAAAGGTTCTTCTGTACTGTTACCCTTAAACTTTTAAAATAACATTGCTTATGAGACAGTACGTAAATTTTTAAATGCACGGAATTGTGTACACTCTGTTGACTGTTGCGCTCTATCAGTGGACATTCATGTCATAAACAAGTGAGTTCAATGAGAAAAAAAGTTATTTCCTGTCCACTTTTTTCACGAATCTACATTGCATCACCAGGAACTGGCTGAGGAGTATCATTCTTACTTTGAAACCAGCTGCTATGCCTGTTGCTGTAGCTTCCTGCCTCAAGTCAATAACAGTCCGTCATGACAGTTTATACATGTCATCAGCTAATGTTCAATGTCGCGCTTCGATGTTTCAAAATGTACAGTACAATAACTGTTGAATGAAAATATCACAAAACCACACACCTTAAAACTAAAAAGATGTTAGTTTGTGAAAAACAAATTTGGACTGAGAAACGCATTTGATGTTAAGTTCTCATATTATCGTGTAAAACATTTAACTTAAATTTAGGAGGGGGAGGGAGTGTACTGGCCTTGATGCAGCCCTAAACTATCTACAAATCAGAAGAAGTGTAGTTGTTTTAAGCTATATCCCATCTCCTCCATCTCTCTTTCTCTCCCAGCCTAACCCCCCCTCCCCACTCCGTTGCGTAATAAGCAAATAGAGTTGAAGTCTTAAATGACTTAAATTAGAACAATTCCTAGCAGCTACTGGTCAGTGTCGCGCTTCTATGTTTTAAAAAAAAAAAAAACACTGTTGAATAAAAATGTTTCTTGTTATCGTAAAATCAAACGCTTTAAAACTAAGAAGATGTTAGTTTGTGAAGAGCGAATTTAGACAGAGAAAGTCTCAGAAACACATAGCCATTAAGTGTCGATATTATAGCGTAAAACTGGTTTCTAGCGGTATATACAGCAAACTATATATAATATTGTTATTTTCCCGATAAGGAAACAAGCATTTAAATGTAACATGCTGCAATGGTCCTGAGTCACGTAAAATTATTATTTTATTTTCTAAAAATCACAAGAAGTGTAATTTTGTTTAAGCTAAATCCTATCACACCCGCACTCCCAGTAGTACATAGAGTAGAAGTTAAATTACTTAAATCAGAATACAAATATGTCATGGGAATATTGTTATGAAAACACCAAGGGTTTCTGTTTAATGAAGCCAATTCAGCTGGCATAACATCCTGTAATGCAAGCGCCAGAAAGACGTGAATGAAACAGCATTAGATAAACAAGTAGCGCGTCAACCCTGCCTCTGGGCATAAGCAGCAATTTCAGTGTGTTTTCTCAATAAATGATATTTCATACAGAACTTCTTGTACTAGTTATTAATTTGTCATAGTTTTTCTCTAATGTCTACACAGTTTCCAAAACCTTCTTTAAAGAAATTATTGAAAGCAGGATACAAATACCTTTATCTGTAGACTTAGAAAAATGAGCCGAATTCATCTACAAGGTATTGAAGGTTGCTCTCTTTCAGTGGCTGTTCATGCCATAAATGAAGTGATTTTTTATGAAAAAGGTTACTTTCTTTGTCACTTTATTCATGAATCTATCATCAAGCAGCAGCCGAGGAGTGACATTTTTACTTTGACGTTAGCCGCTACGCTTGTTAACCATGGCCATTCGTGAAGTGTTGAGCTTCTATCTTATTTTTTGTAGCCTCGACATTTCAAAAGAAGCATTAACTTCTGAATGAAACTATTTTTGTTGCGTGTGGAACAACGAATTTTGGACTTGTAATATGGAGTGAGAAACGCAATGTGGTCAAGTTGTGATATTTTTGCGTAAAACTGGTTTCTAGCGGTATATAAAATAAACCATATAAAATTTGTATTCTCCCAATTAATCTTGCAACGCAGTGCATATAATACAAATCTATTGCAGCAACACAAAGCTATTACATGTTTAAGAAAGCAGTATTACACTACAAGCTTTCTGTTTTTTTTTTTAAATGCATCTTTTTTGTAATAAAATGTGTTTATCACATGCAAACATGAGAGAGAGAGAGAGAGATTATGCACCATAACTTTCGATCGATGTTAGTCGTAACTTTTATCGCAAACTTGGAAACAGGCATTACTAATTAGAGAGTATGCATTTTAGAAATGTGCCTCGTTCATCTTCATTTTGGAATTCGTCTACTGACAAAATTTAGAAATACAGTTTTGATTCCACTCTTTATATAAGTAAGTTAATATGTAAATCGCTGCTTGGCAATTCATTTTGTATTTAACAAGAATTTATATAATTCATTGGGTTATTCACCTGCTATTAGTGTCCTTTGTCTTTTTTTCTTTTTATCTATTGTCGAATCTGGTCATAATTAACCATGTACGAACTTAATGCTTCAGAAATTTAATAGACTGAAAGTTAAATGAGAGAGCATTACTGCAATAATCAAGGTGGACTTGACAATATTCGCGACCACCTTAGAATTAATATGAACAGTTCAAAATGAACAGGAAATAATTGGGATTTACAACCTCTGAAGCCAAAACTTTTCCACCTCCAGGTCGGAGTAGTTAACGAAAAATAAGAAGCCACATGTTTACAGCAATGAGTGCAATAATATAGATAGATTTTATAGTCTTGGCAAACATGTGGCGTCGCAATTTCGGGTGATATACAAGGCATTATTGATAGATATGATGTGTTCAGCTTGCGTGTAATACAGTACAAGTTAAACAAGGGGAGAAAGAAGTAATTCCAAAGCACAAAATAAATCTTACTGAATGATACATTAATTAAAACACCAGAAATTTTAAAAGTTTCGCCAATTGAAGCAAATTAATCGTGATTACACACTTTTTATCGCTTTCACCAGTCTATTTGGTAATATTAAACTCGTCAGATGACCAAACCAGCAATCTTAAGTATATTTTTTAAAGCTGTTGGTCATAGAATGCAGCATCACATGCTTCGTAGAATCGGAGTAAAAGCAGTAGGTCTACGGTAAAAGTAAACAAGTGTCTAGTTCCTGAGAAAATGTGTCGCATGGACATGTATATTTGAGTCGCAAGTACTAAACAGGCTGGAATAGTAGAGGTTGTATATTGCATAGCGCCGTGTATATTTCATTGTGTGGGAACATTTTAAGCAGACCATTTAAAAGTGACTGGGGTAATTAAAAACAAAATCACAACATTTCTCGCATTCTTTTATTTTAATAACGGAATGAAACCTGCTAATACATGTATTTACGTGTGATTTCTTTTACCCTCTGTTTGTTTAAAACAGAATCTCCCCCCCCCTCATTAAAATTAAGATAATTAAACTTTGTATAATTTGTGAAGCATCATTCGTGACTCTTTTCTCGGCAATTTATCTTTCATCTCTTTCAATACACGTATGTGAATGTGTTTTAGTGAGCGAGTCTTTGAATATTAAATGGCATTGCGTACAAATTAAAAAGAGCATTCTGCACTGTGTGCTGTAGCTGAGCCGATAGGTACGTTCCACGCGTGGTAGTGGGCGTCCACTATTACATAATTATACTGCTGCGACTTTTAAATGGGCAATAAAACTTAATCCGTCCACTACGAGCCACGAAGTGGACAATCCACGATGACCATGATATCCTGTCCACGACGACACATCGTGAAAAGGTTTAAGCTCCACGCCCACGACGTATTTTTTCATAAAAACACGATGCGTGTACTGTACTTCCTGTGAGGAGGAAAGATAGGGAGGGAGATCTCGAAACTGAAGATGGTATCCTCCTTGTATGATAAAGAGGACCCAGCCCTCTACCATGATGCAGGACTAAGCCTCTGAAAAAAGGTTTAGTTTGGCACCTACGGGAACCCAAGAAAGAGGAATGCTCTGTGGGAGAGGGATCAAGTCCCTAGGGCCAACCCCCCTTTTCCTTAGGAAAGGAGGAAGGGCCCGTAAACCTCTTCCCTTGGCCTCTGTGACGTATCCTTCTAGGCGCCAACTGATGAAGGGGAGGTCTGAACTGGGGTTTTGCTTAAACTGGGGCTGCGCGGCTTTAAAAATTTGGGTGAAGGGCTCTGAGGCCGTTCAGGATGACTTCGCTTCCTGGAAGGTTTCGACGGGCCAGGCGTGGAGGCAAGAGAGTGATGTTGCTGCTCTCTCAAGTCTTGAAACGCCACAGAGGGAATGAGCCCTCCAAAAAGAGTCTCTGCCTCTAGGGGAGCAGCCCTCAAAAGGTTCTTACTGTGCTCCAGTAATACCTTCGATGTGTCCAAAGCAACATCCCTACAGAGGTGGAGAAGCTCTGCTGATAAAGCCATGGAAAAGGATAACACATCTTGATGTTTTTGCCACTGCTTCCAATGAATGATGAAGAGCAAGTGCCGACAGAGCTTCCTCCCTAGGCAGGTTGAAGGAGGCTGCCGAAAAGAGATCAGCATGTAAAGCTATGGTTACTAGTGACCTAGCTTTTTGCTCTAAGGCCTCCAGTGTTTTAACTGGAAGTTGAGCCCAAGTCCCTGTGGAAATACCCACTTGCGTCGCTGCGGCATCTAAAGTGGGAGGTTTAAGGGACCAGCAAGGGGTGTGAACCCGATAACTAGCAGAAGAGACCAAAGGTCTCAACGTAGAATGGGGGATGGACCATCCTCTACGTTGTCTAGGTAAATCCTGGCCCTTACAAAACCTTTGGGACAGTTCTTTTACCATAGCCAAGTGAGGAAGCAACAAGAGATCTGGACAAGAGGCAGATCCAGCGAGTTTCTCCAAGCAGGAGAGAATCTTGGTGTCCTCCAAGCCGGAGGGCTTGGGACACAAATCATTGGGCAATAGATGGTAAACCTCATTAACCGCTTTGTCAAACAACCAGACCTATTCTTCCTCAACTGACGGTTCAGGAGATCCTAAGGAAGGGGGTGCCACCTCTGTCAGTTCTGTATCAATCTCATGAGAATCCACAAGGACGGATAGGACATCCTCATCCTGCATTTGAACCTGGGAAGCAGGACTATGTGACCCAGTGTCTCAGTTTTTTAGGCTGGAGCGACTTGGGAGTAAGAGGGACCTCAACCCGCGACTCCTCAGGTGGAAGCAGGGGAATGTCCTTAGTGGCAGGCATGGCAGAAGTATGAGAGCGACTCAACCCTCCTGGTGCGGTTGGGGGAGAGTCTGTTACCTTCCATCCTTCTATGGACTATAGCATTGATCTGACTACCAAGGGGCCACGGCCCTGAAGGCCATGGCTGTATGCAGGGGACTGTCCAATCGCTGCCATGTGGTGGAAGGCCCCACATCCCATAAGAGTCTAAAGGAATCATAAGGAAGGGGGGATGCCGATCTGATCCCCTTCCCTAGTTCTACGTCGGTTTGAGGAATCAAAATCCCAAGGGGGATTGAACAATAGTCTGGAGGGAGGGGGTCTTGACCTGGACCCTCTCCCCATACTGATGGGCCTTGAATGACCGGTACTCATAGCCTTATGACTGGTGCCAGGTGACTCTCGCCCTGTGTCCGGTGCCTGGTGACCACCCGGTGACCGGTCAGGCGACTCTGATCTGTACGAAGATCCTCTCCCAGATCTGACAGACTTTGATGCTCAGCCCTTTCAGGGTGGCATGAACCTGTTGCCAACAATGGGCCATGGGGGCTGAAAGGGTGCTTCTCTCCCCTCATGGGGGGGGGGGGGGTGCAAGTCACTTCTGGCCGACATCGAACTGTGGGGCAGTAGAGGCTGCTGCTCCTCTCTCGTGGGTGCAGGGGTGCGACTCGCTCTGTCCTTCGTGACAAAAGAGGGTGCTGCCATCCCTCACAGGAGGGCGCGACTCGCTTTCTGTCCTAATAGAATGGAGAGGGTGCTGCTCCTCCCTTCTGGGAGGGGTCAAACTCGCTCTCTGCCTTTGGGATCGGGGAGAGTGCTGCCCTTCCTCACGAGGGCGCGACTCACTGCCCACCTGCCTACTATTCCTTCTCCGAGACCCCAAAGGACTCAGAGATTGAAAAACCCAAAAATACCAATGATGAATAAGAGACCTTCTTACGTCCCTTATAGGTTCTTCTGGATTTGGCAAGGTCCCAAACCTCATCAGACCAGAGACAGCAAATATGACATCTGTCTGTCCTCTTGGAGTTGTGCAAGAAAGACAGGTGGTGTGGGTGTCCCAGGGGACCTTCCTGTGACCACACCTCCCAACCTCTTGCTTTGACATAGCTGTAAATAAGAGATACTGAAAACAAGATAATGGTTATATATATAACTGCTTTGGAAATGAAACCTAGCAGGAACTCACCTGTAGGTGGCTAAAACACTAGTTTTATCTTTTTTATACAAAAGGACAGAAATACTACTGATTTATATATATATATATATATATATATATATATATATATATATATATATATATATATATATATATATATATATATGTATGTATATACACAACTATATATATATAGGTAGTAAGAATAAAACAAGGTGACGTAAACCAGATTTATCGAGTACTGGATACAAAAATAAGCAAAAAAAACAGCTTGGTAAATTGCTTTTCTAATATTCTAACAAACGGAATAAATTCCTATACTAATTAAATTAAAACTGAACCAGAGTTCAATATAAAGCACACATAAGATAGAACAGACTGGTGTGCAACCTGCTTTCCTCAGCTTTAAAAATAGCCAACCAATCAGATTGAACGGAAATTAATTTTGATGCTTTCTTGAGTTTTTAAAAAAACAAACAAAAGAAAATCAACTGGCCAGCGAAAGGGATAGGGAAAAAAGGATAATTTACCTATCCGAGCTTAAGAAAACAATATGGAATTCTCAAAAAAAGGCAATGATTAATCCTCCATACAAACAATACGTGAAGGGGAAATAACTGACTAACCAAGATTAAGAACAGGACATTTCTTGGTATCAAATTGCCAAAACTCTACAAGAGAGAACTGAATATTTCCAGAAAGGAAAATACTGGTCAGGGTAAATACCACCTGTAGTTACGAAAAAAACATAATGAAAGAGCGTAATTCACTACAATGACTCATCTAGCGAAGGCAGTTTCTCAAGTGATAATTTCACCGTCTCAAGATGACGACCGGAAAAAGAATGATGAATTATGGGAAACACGTGCAAAACTGTGGGGTACACACAGATTCCTATTCACCAGAAGTTTCTAGTCAACCCTATGGGAGGATGAATTCTCATCATATGGTCAGGTATTTCATGTCACGGAAATAGATTAACTAAGCAATACCAACAGAGTAAGCTATTACTGATATTAAAATGTATACTATTATGCAAACTTAGTTGTGAAATGAGTATGTGTGGTAGATACGATTGCATTTACTGTACAATAAATAGCCTCTAGTTTTGTATGTCAGTTTAGTTTTAGCTTTACATAAGTGCAATTTCTTCTTATTCATACTTTTTTCCTTATGTAACTTCTAGTGTATTATGCATAACCTGAGCACATCATATCTATCAATAATGCATTGTATATCACACGAAAATGCTATCTCTAACTGCATTGATCATTATTAATATATGCCTTCATATTTTTAATAATGTTATGGTTCTCTCTCTCTCTCTTATTTTTGCATATAATAAACACATTTTATTACAAAGAAAGGTGCATTTAAAAAAAAAAAAGAAAGCTTGTAGTGTATAAGAGCTTTTGTATACATGTCATAGCTATGTGATAGACTTATATGCTAATCGAAAGATTAATGGGGAGAATAAAATTGTTATATGGTTTGTTTTATATACCGCTAGAAACCAATCTTACGTGAAAATATCATAACTTAACCTCATTGCATTTCTCAGTTCATATAACAAGTCCATAATTTAAGTATTTTAACTTCTAATCTATGCACTACTGGGAGTAGGGAGGTGAGAGTTAAAAAAAAATAAACTTGTTGCAATTTTTATAAAATAAAATATTAATATTTTTAGATGTGAATCAGGACCATTACAACTTGTTAACTTGAAATGCTTTGTCCCTAATCGGGAAAAAAAATATATATGGTTTGCTTTATATACCGCTAAAAACCAGTTGTATGCGGTAATATCGGAACTTAATGGCTATACGTTTCTATGTCTAAATTCATTTTTCACAAACAAATATCTTCTTAGTTTCATATTGTTTGGTTTTGTGACAACAGGAAACATTTTCAGTAAGTGTTTATTTTCAAACACTGAAGCGTGACATTGACCAGTAGCTGCTAGAAACTGTCCTAATTTTAATCATTTATGACTTCTACTCTATTTGCTTATTATGATACTGTGGGGGGTAGGGGGGTAGGCTGGGAGACAGAGACAGAGGGGATGGGATATAGCTTGAAAGAAATACACTTGTTCTGATTTTTAGAAAAAAGAACTAAGTTTAGACGTGTATCAAGGCATTACATTTTTTTTCTAAATTTAAATGATTGGTTTCTAATTGGAAAAATAAAAAGTAATTATATTTAGTTTTTCATATAATGCTAGAAACCAGTTTTATGCAATAATATGAGAACTTAACATCAATGCGTTTCTCAGTCCAAATTTGTTTTTTCAAAAACTAATATCTTTTTAGTTCTAAGGTGTGTGGTTTTGTGACAACATTTTCATTCAACAGTTAATGTGCATTTTGAATATCGAAGCATGTCACTGAACAGTAGCTGGTAGGAACTGTCCTGACTGACCATTGTTGAGTCGAGGCAGGAAGCTGCAGTAACAGGCATAGCAGCTGACTTCAAAGAAAGAATGTCACTCCTTGGCCAGTACCTGGTGATGCATGTAGATTTTCATGAAAAAAGTGACAGAAAGTAACTTTTTTTCATTAAAATTACTTTGTTCATGATATGAATGGCCACTGATAGAGCACAAGTCAATACAGTGTACACAATTCTGCACATTTACAAAATTGTTATACTCTCTGATAAACAATGTTATTTTCAAAGTTTAAGGGTAAAGATATAGAAGAACCATTTTTGTAGCATAGCTCATGTATCTTTAATTTAATTTTGATATAAAATGCCACGTTATTCTTGTAGAATAAACTCTGGATAGAATTATGACATACATGTCATAATGTTCCAGTGTTCTTGATTGTACATGTACAGTATAAAAACTATAGTGTTCATTTGTAATCTCTTTTCGAGTTTTATTTGTATTACTGATTTCAATAATTTTTTCACAGTGGGTCTTGGAAATAGTATGCAAATAAAAGGGAAGCTTTGACAAATTAATAACAAGTACACGAAGCACTTTAATGAAATATCATTTATTGAGAAAGAACATCAAAGTTACCACTTGATGCAGAACAGTATGTAGATTTCTTCATATGTATATGCTAGCAGGTACATATACATGTAATCAATCAACAGGAATGTCAATCTTTCTGATGTACACTCTGTCATGGACAGGGGTGGGAAGATATCCAAGAAATTTAAAACCATATTTTTTTTAAAATGTTACACGCGTTCGTCTGTATGTATCCTTAGCTAGGCCACTGATAAATACCACAAGAAATGTTACCACTGTATAGTTTTTACAGGTAAAGGTATGAAATTTACACCTGCCATGGTCGGGTTTACCATGTCAGGGTTTCTCCCATCTGTTTATTTAGTGTGTCGACTCGCAGAGCGAATACAATAAAATCAGCAAAGACAGCCATAAAACCCACTACGGCTGCAATAAAATCCATGACAGACTTCCACTAGATTGAGTAGATTTCCACTAGACTTGTGGGGAAATCTCCCAGACTGAGGGGGCATCCACTACTCGTAGTGGACACTTAATCCCTTGCCCCTGTGTCCACATCCACTGGATAGAATGGGCAATCTGTAATCCATGATGCATGTACACATATGAATGAGCTATACAAATTCCATTTCACTCATTTGTTCAAGGGTCATATGTGAATTTTTGGCAGGAATTCCATAAATAGCAATAGAATTTCTGGCATTTATGATCACCAAATTAGCACCAAAGTTGACTACAGAACATAAAAATTCTCTGAAGGAGAAATTGACACAAAAGTCAACATTTTACTTTGATCATTAATGTACTGTATTGAAACAAAAGTGGTAGGAGTAATGGCATGAAACCAATTTTTGGAATAAAATAACTTTCTTTGATAAAATTTACCCAATCAAAATACATTAGGAGTATGACCAGTACCTCACAAATCTAACCCTCCCAAGCTGTCTTAGAAACAAAAGTGCTAAATTTCAGCTGCCAACGCAAGTGGGAGTTAGACAAGAGTGAATGGGACTAAATCCCATCTACACCTCAGTTACTACTGAAGCAGATATAATCAAAGAAACATATTTTACTCCAAAAATTGTTTTCTTCTTCAAATACTTTACCCAATTATAAAACATTAAGGAGAATAGGTAAGAGGCTGAAGGAGTTACATTCCTCTTACTCTACAGAAGCTTAAGTTTAACCATACTATAGGCCATAGGGCAAGTCATAAAATGGCACCAACATATATCTCAAAAGATGTACACCAATAAAGTGTGAATTCTAAGTTTCAAATAGAAGAGAGCGAGAAATAGACAAAAATATACATACGGTATACTTACCTGTGTGAGAAAATACCTTTGAATTGCTCCAAAGATCAATAAAGCACAAGTGGTAAACACTTTTCCAAGGTCTGCAAAAAAGCATGCTTCCTAGAACAAGTAGAAGTAGTAACTAAAGTAGAGACAGGATTTAGTGCCAATCCCTCTAAGAGGATATCACTTTTTGTCTGGCTCCCACCTATTTGGGTACATGAAATTTAGCACTTTTATTGCTAAAAGATAGCTTGAGAGGGATGGATTTCCAAGGTAGTGGCCATACTCCTAATTTGTTATGATGGATTTGCAAGGTAGTGGCCATACTCCTAATTTGTTATGATCGGGTAATGTATCTGAAGAAGGCACAGTGAAGTGAACTTCTCATTTTGGGCAAGTCTTGGCAAAATTACAGATTCAAAGGAGACTATTTTGCCCAAATTGCCCCCTAGGATGGACCCCAAATTTAACTTTGCTTAATTGTTCCAACAATCTGACACTGGGTGAGTTGCTTTGATATACCTGGAGGTTATGATAATGCACCTGATGCAATGGTTAAGGAGTGTTATGGATACCTATCATATACTTAAGCTTGATCTGCTCATTACAAATAGTTAACAAAGCTGAAGCTGAAGTGTCAAACTATAAGCTCTGTCTTTAGGTAAAAAATTTATTATCTGACAGTCATATTTATCTGATGACTTTTAGTGCAACTGACTCCATCTAATAAATGGGATTAGACTGTATTTTCATTTGCAATCATTTTATCTTTTTTGGGAGCCACAGTAGCTCAGTTGGTAGAGCATTTGACTTGTAATCCAAGGGTCGCAGGTTCAATACCCACCCAGGCAAGCCAGGGTTGGCTGCTTCAGTGTGTCTTGAGAAATGTACTTGACTCTCATTTTATTGGCATGATAAAGCCAATAATGTGTTAAAAGTGCCATTAAAACCCATAAAAACAAAACAAATTCAATATAGACATAAAGACAAAACTTCAGTAAACCTTCAGAGGAATCCTTCTCTAAATCTGAAACTTTTCTCTTGCTGCCAGCCTTTTGGACAATCTCTTTTGCATGATTTTTTGTTTCTTTGGAGAGGTTCCTTTGAGTAGCCTTTTTCTTTGCCTCTGCAATAGCTGTGGCCTTCTCAAGTCTGTTTTTTAACCTAAAACAAAAGATACAAATACAGTGTAACCTGTAGTCTGGTAGTGAAAGACCAACCTATCTACCTATCAAACTTAAATATCTAAGGACTAGAAGCATACACAGCCTAATTTTAAAAAATGGCTCAAGCAGTATAAAATCTCACAATGCAAATGTCTTTGGGAAAAAAAACAATGTTCATCAGCTATAGATTAAGTCATGAGATAATCAGATAATATAATAATGAGAGAGAATGACATACCAATCATTTTTTTAAGTGGGGATAGGCTTATTCTTGAATATAGCCCTGGCATACTTGAGTAAAACAGTCAAAAATTGTTTGTACAACATTTCATTATTCACTCTTTAGGTTGCAGGCAATAATAGCAAGAGACCTTCCTTTAAATAAGGCTATTTACATTTTAGATGAAATATCTTCATCACACAAAAATTCAGAGAGCACATTTTTTTATATAAAGAAAACTCCCTTCAAGTTCCCAAGCTATGGTCAGAAAAGCAGTGTCTGATCCTCCATTGTGGATACTACTAAAATATGCACCCACACACAGCAGTTGCAGGGATAGGAATCAATTTCACTTCAGAATATTTATTTTAAATAATAACCCAGGAATAAAAAAAGATTCAATTTATGTCATGTGTATATTACTTTGAATGAACAAGCATTGGAATGAAAATATTTGTGATTTGTTTGATGCAAGTGTTTCGTACTGAACCGCAAAAACTGGGATTAGTTCATTTCTTTGGTTATGAAGGTTTCAACTTGACCAAAACAAGATGGCATATTAGCCATGAAAGCAATGTTCTCAAAGTCATTAGACCATCTGATTATTTTGATTATCAATCTGACATTCTAGATACATGTATGAAGAAGGAAATGTTCAACTATCCTTTCAATAAAACTTACATGATGTAATTGCTAGAATTGATAAACAGGTAGTTTAATGCCTTTTTGAACAGGAAATGATCCCAAAATTTCATAGGCAATCAACAGGGCAATACAGGAGCACTATAACACATTACAGTACTGTGCAAAAACAGAGTGATAAATGTTTTATTCATATTTAAGAATTCTAGACATCTGATGTGTTTTGAAATAAATTTGTATGAATAACAGATTTTAACTGACCAATCGAATGTCACTTTAAAAAAAATATATCTATAAATACTTTTGAATTATTATTTTTTTTTTTAATGAATTATATTTTCCATGCTGCTGGGACTAGGCAAATAGGAAAAAACTGTACTCTTTTGAATTAAATCACAAACACCATGAATGTTTGCAGACGTTTGTGTTCACCCCTAGGTCAGAGATGGGGGTGGGATTATTTTGGGAGACTCCACCCCCCACCCCCAAATCTGTTACAAGTTTCTCAAAGTGTGTGTGTGTGGCTGGGGGGGGGGGGGGGGGGGGGGCTTACTCTTAAGCATGGGATCAGAGAAATAATGTATTCAGGGCTGAACAAATCCCATAGCCTGACGTCCTGCACTATTCATTATCGAAGTCGGGCAAATAAAATTTTCCAAGTTGCTAATCCGGGACAAGAGCTTTTGTTGCTATTTTAGAAAAAGTCAGGCAAGTGCTTATTTTCATGCCATAATCACTTTATCTACCTTCATCTGGCCATTCATGCCCTCCAGGCATACCGAATGCTTGATTCAACCCCTCTACATGTATTTATTTACATCCTGTATCACACCTACCTGTGGTTGTTATCATTGCAAGTGCACACATTCTATTACCGCTTGACTACATATTATGCTAAGCAACCAAATTACTGGCCAAAAAAAAGACGTGAAACAAAATAAAGCCTGAATGATTAATTAGCAGTGTTTTAAAATCAAATGAGATCCTCATAAACGATTCTCCCACTGATTTTAATCCAGCAAGTCAATCCAATTAAATTAATAAACGGCACTTTACCGACATTAGTGTCAGTTCCCTTTATGAACTGATTAAATGGTAGTGATGATTCTTTAATTTTTAATTCATTCTACAGAGGATTAACTTCCATGTCCAATATTGCATTTGAAGTGAAACAATTACGCTAATAAATGAACTGTTTCTGTTCATATTTAAAGGACAAAATGTATGTATGATCACTACTTATGTTATCAAGCAAGGTGATATTTACCATGTAGATAAAGACAGCTGGCTAATTTATCTTTGCAAGGATGTTAATAAGGAAAATTCAGAGAAGGAAAATTTTCATGTGAAAGTGGAGGAATAAAATGTAAGACTGCCACTGAGTGTGAGGTAACTATTTCTCCAAAGAGACATAAGTTAGACTCTGTGGCAACAACAACTGTCAAATATGACACTACTAAGGGACTGAAATTTTTTCATCCAAACTGGGTTGATAGTTATCCCTGGCTTGAATTCAGTGATTCAGAAGTTATTGCAAACAATATCTCAAACTGGCACAGGTTGGAAATTAAACCAGTGTATTTGTCAATGGAATTGATATAATCAGGATTGAACCAATAAAATCTCATGACAGTGGATTGAACCAATCAAATCCCATGATACAGTAGTTCTGGACCTCACAAGGCCTGTGCATCACAGTATTTGCATGACACTAGTCACCATGTGTAGATAATCCCTGAAGTTAGATTTGCTGATACTCCACTAGGAAATGCCTTTCAAAACTAAATGAGACTGAAATTTTTAAAAAAAATGAAAGCTCTGTTTAACACAGCCTATACCCTAACTTATTATAACGACCATCAGAATATAAAAATCTGCTGAGAATAGATTGATTGGTCTAACTGCAGGAAAATAATGGTGTTAAACTTGGTGATAATTATAAGAAGTAGTGTGAAAATGGGATTGTGACACCGGCTGACCAATTTGGTTTTCATAACCCGAAACCCCTTCTATATTTCCCATAACTTTTCCCCACGGGGGATTTTATGCACACACATGCATCCACGATTGTAGCCCATGCGACTCCACATCATAGGTTTTTGGGCTGGGGAACTGCAGTGCTGTGAGCTCACAGACAGATTGATATACGTTAACAACATGAGTGATTCACTATTAGAGAATTGCAGTGGACTATTATATAATGCCATTAGAAACCACAAAGTTTGACATGTATAGTATTGTGAAAGAATTCATGTCTGCGGCTAATGCAGGAATTAAATTACCAGACCAATGGTGCATTTGTAATGTCACAAAAGAGATTAAATCATTATTTAGCTTGAATGCGTCATATTGATTCGTTAACTCTTTAACTTCGACTGGTGTGCATATCCGCTGCATACATGTGCCTTGCCTCCGCAGTGTGATAAATCCGCTTGCTGGTTATGTGCCCTTGACCACAGTGACAGATAGATCCACTCTGTATGTTCATGTTACAAACGATTTTGTTCGTCAGTAATGGGCGGTAAAATGACATATTACCAATCAAATAGAGTTAACAAACGATGGTTCTTGTTATGAAAGATGTCGTATCTTAAATATGGCTACAAAATACAGGGATTTTCTGGAATTTTCTACCACGCAATAGTTAATGCACGCAGTTGTTGACAGTGGAAACAATGGCTTTTGCTAGTGATTCAGAATCATAATTTTCAGGTTTTTCAGAGGATGAAATTGATGATACTGATTTAGGAAGTGCTGGCAGTGGCATTGAATTATTGTCTTTGTCCAGTCTGTCCAAAATTGAGATAGAATTAGATTATGAAGACAGTACAGTGTGGATAAAAGAGCCACTTGCTCCGCAAGTCACTAAGTTCACTGACAGTGTTGATCCTACATGTATGAAAAAAGGAGCATGAGGTGTCCATTATGTGCAAGCAGTGTGATGTTACTCTTTGACTTTGTGTAAAACATAATTGCTTTTACAAATATCACCAACAGCAACTATAGAACTAGTAAAATATAATGACCAATTAAACGTTTGTATTACATGTCCAACTTTGACACATAACTTTGTATAAATAATGACAGACAAATGTTGGTGTTACAATAGTGTGTTCTGTGTTTAATTCATGGATTTTCTTATCAATTTTGTGGAAGTCAGTGGGGTCAAATAATCATAGGTAGTTATAGCTTTTATACATGCATGGTTTTAGTATATCAATCAGTCAATTATAAGTAAAATAACTAAAACAATTTGCCCATATCCACAAATCAACAGCTAAAAAGTTATCATCTGGCAGCAGCAGCATCTGACTCTGGTAGTTAGCCACCAAATCAGCTCTAGTAGTGACTCCAGCAGCAAAGCAGAGCAGTGAGCCACTACAGTAGCACTAGTTAAAGAGTTAAAGAGGCCCAAAAGATGCTATATAATTTTTCAAAGATGTCTCCATAGTATCTTGATAAATTAACCGGGTTAGGGACTGAGTTGGAGCAAGCAAGATGAAAACCTGGCAAAGAATATAATAAAATACCAGAAAAATCATTTTATGATATTGCACAAGAATATCACCGACTTTGAGAAAAAATATGAAGAAATCTACGAGTAGAAGCAAGGCTGCTGGTCCTATGTGATAAGTTTACTAAAGATATATTTGAGCATGAAAGAATGCAATCCATGGAGTATATGTATAAGTGGCACAAGACATTTGACATTATTGGATACAAACATAAAAGAATGGTGTACAAGTTGGTGTAAAATTTTATACTGGAAGATTAGGGGTAATTTATCCCGATTCCAGCTTGAAGGAAATTTTGTCTGAGTTGGGACCTCACCTATTTGGTTTGGATCAGGAGGATGAGTAGAGCCTGATGTGACATTACAAATCACCTTCTTAGGTGGAAAAAAGTGTTGTATGTATCGTGGCCATAAAATCGTGTACCATCCTCTGGATTATGAAGTGTTCACCCATATACCAAAGTATATAAAGCAGGAAATAAGAGAAAGACGATGCAAAAGAATGAAGCAACTAGAAATTCAATTAGAGACTAAAGTTTTCATGTGTATCTATAGAAACTTCAATGGCATTAGGACGCTATTGATGCAATGGCGTATGCCTTGGAAAATGGGAATTTTGTAGCAGAACATGTCGTTATGAATACTGTAAATCACACTTGCTTGTGTTACATGTTGGCCCTCGTGCTCGCATAATCAGCATTGCCAACCATGTGGATCTGTTGCCGAATATTATCGCGTGAGGCAGCGAAGACTTGCCAACATGAATGTGGAAAAAGCCAATGATGTTGCCAAGGAAAAAACCAATGATGACATCATGGTAAAAGCCAAAAATGATGCCGTCTTGGAAAAAAACAAAAACATAATATCTAGGATTTAAGTGATTGCTGTTTCTGATCCTGATACTACAAAAATCATATTGTAACAAAGTTTATTGGTAAATAAGCAATTAGACAATATTTTTCCTTATATACGGGCATGATGACTGTGAATCAACTTAAGCAATTTGTGCGAGAGCATGGAATAAGGATACCAAGTGGTATGAGAAAGGCAGGTATACTTATATTATCAGGACTTCCTACAGATGAGCCATGGCTGAATGAGAGATAACTTCCCCCAGATGAACCACAGCTGGTTGTGAGGCAAACTGTTAATCAACTTAAGCAATCCATGCAAGAATGTGGAATAAAGATACCGTGAGGTACAGTAAAGGCAGGTATACTTGTGCCATTAGGACTTCCTCCTGAGGAGCCGCGTCCGACCATGAGGCAAATTCAGGAAACAGCAGCACATTTACATATTAAGATTCCTGGGTGAACTTGAGTTAGGTAACATTTAATATCTATACAGGTTACTGACATCAAAAAGTTTGAACGACTTAACCCTGACATCATCATTAATGTGTTTACTTGGAACAAAGACCTTCAGCCAATTCAACTACCCCCACATGCACGTGAGCGGACTAAACTTATTTATCTACCGTTATTGAGCAACATGGAAAACATGGACGGCTCTGATCTATCAGCGGTGTGGTACCACTATATGTGGATAAAACATTTTCCCCAAGCAGTTTACCATTAGAGCAAGGGTAAGACGAGAAAGTTTCCATGTTGACGCTGCATGCACGTATTTTGCACCCAACAGCTGCTTGACGATCATGACTTTTACTGCAACGCAGTCAGTGAGAAGCCGCAGCATATGATCATGCCAGAACCTGGCAAAAGAATTATGAAATTTACCATGGTGCAACAGAAGATGAAAGTGCCTTATATCATTTACGTAAACCTCGAATGTTTGAACATACCCATGGAAGCTACCCCTGCGGTTCAATCAAATACGACACAAGTTGCTAAACAAGTCCCATGCGAGTTTTGTTACACTGTTGTTAGCTGTGATGGAGTGACCGAGCTGCCAATGTTGAACCGTGTCAAGGACTTGGTTCAAGTGTTTATTAAATGGCTCGAGCTTACAGCGAAATGGATCTAATAAAAGCTTTTCTCGCATGCAGACATTATGATGCGTGATAACATTCACAAGTTTTCTTCGGCGACTCATTGCTCAATCTGTAAAGGAGCTTTCAGCTCCACTGATGAAAAACTTCATGATCGCTGTTACATTACTAGTGCGTACAGAGGAGCTGCACACAGCGCATGCAACCTGCAGCTGCAAATTTAACCTAACAATTCAAGAATTCTGTTTGTGCTTCATAACCTGTGTGGGTATGATGGTCACTTAATCAAGCAGTTTCTCAATTTCAGCTTGGAAAACTCATCAACAACCTTGCGACAGAAAGTGACGATCGCTTTATGATTACTCATCAATACTGTAGCACTGAATCTTAAAAGTTCAAATTGCTCACCCACAAAAGAATTTATCCCATTAAATAAGTACATGAGTGATTGGGAAAAGTTTTCTGAAACTCAGATGACACCAACTGAGGCCTTCCATTCATCATTGTCCCACAAAAGCATTTCCGATGACTACGAGCATGCGAACAATGTCTGGTCCACGTTTGGTTGTCGAAATCTCTGTGACTACCACAACCTGTATTTCCACACAGATGTGTTGCTGCTCGCGGATGTTTTTGAGACTTTTCATGATACTGCCATGCATGTACAAGCTCGACCCTGCACATTACTTTTCATCACCGGGAATGGCTTGGGATGCGCTGCTATCGAAAACTAAGATCAAGTTGGAACTGTTCACTGACATCGATCAACATTTGTTTATCGAACATGGTATCATGGTGGGAAGCTCTTACCAGTGCAAAGAAGACCAAGATAGCCGACATCACAAAAGATAACGAAGACAATGAAGCAGCGACAGCAAGTTTTCCACACAAAAAAACACCACCTGATGACATATCTGAGTTGCCAACAAAACCTCAACAATTTAACTAGGGGGCACGCCAGATGATGCATATAGATACCTTAAAGTTTGCCATGAAAAAACCTACTCAGAATGACTTGAAAAAAGTTATGTTGGCAGAGATCTCGGAAACGCTTAATTACGCGTATTTGTACGCAAACTTTTGGTCCGGGACGCAGAAAATCGCCCATGCACGAGTCCTCCGTACGCACGTTTTTTTTTTTTTTTTTTCTGTGAAAAATGAGGCAATGCTTTTATTTGAGGTGTTTTTTGCTGACTTTTTTTGAGCAAAGGTCATCGGCTTACTTTGATGATGGTTCGTTTGTTATTGAAGGCGCCGCTAAAGGCTCCAGTTGAAGGGTCAAACAAATACCTGTTTGTTATTGCTGCGGCAACTTCAGATAATTGTAGAACATTGAAACAGATTTGTTTTATTTGTTTAGTATATATCAGTGCTTCAAAGGTAATCAGTTCTCTTTGAAGTGTCAGCAAACGTATTTTTTCTTCTTCCATCTGGTATTTGTTTTTAAATTAGTGTCATCTGCTTGACTGTACTCATTTTACGTTTCCGCCTTCTGCGGATTCGGATTTTAACTAGTCAGTTGCATAAAGTAATAAGGCCAGATATCATCATTAGCGGATTATGATATAACAGTGCACTGTTAGGGTGGTTTGTCAGTATGAGACAAGGACTTGTTATTTTAACAATATATTCCAGTACATTGTTTCCTGTCATGGTGCCTTTGATTTTCTCTACTCCAAACGCAAGACTGTATATACGGTTTTTATCAGCCAAAATTGGTGTCGCCACACATATATCACCAGATGGTATATTTTGTCACCAAAACGGAAAACAGAATCGCAGTTTGCTACATCAGCGAAGCCCCGTGATCCTGTAATTGATTTCATTTCCGATTGTAGCTGTATAAATATTGCATGCGAACTCGAAACCAAGACACATCGAGACTTGAACAAAATGCCATTTGCAAATCTAGACAAGTATTTTGGGGTTAAACGAAAAAATGATGAAGATTTAAATGAGATTCAGAACTGTGCTAAAGTTGCTAGAACTGATAGTTCGGATGCGACACTATCCAAGTGTAAGAAAGTACATGATGCCTGGCTTAGTGTTTGGAGTCAAAACTTTCCTTGGATTGACAAAATTGATTATGATGGACAAACAAGAGCTATATGTCATTGGTGTAAAGAATGTGGGAAAGTAAACTCTATGGCAACAACCGGTTCTTCAAATTTGCAAAGTTCAACATTTTCTAGGCATGAGACATCTAGAGACCACCTACTTGCTGCTGAGGCTCATCATGCAAAACAACGCAAAGCAACTGTTCAACATGTAAGTAATATTTTTGTCTCTATCTGTCGAGCTTTCCTAACTATTACAAGTATTAAAACTACTGTTATTTAAGGGGTATATGTGTGCATTTGCATTTTAAACCACACCATGACCAATGCCCTCCGACTTCATTGAAATGTAAGTAATAATTGCTGGATCTTGTAATATGTCAAGTCAGTCATTAATTCATTTTTTGACTACTTTTATTCATTACAATTAATTTTTAAAAAACTTAAAATTATGCAAATATTATATACTAAATAATTAATGTAATAGGCAAAATTATTTTTCAAAAAATTAATATTCTTAGGAACATCATGTTGTAATGAGCATACTATATTTTTTTAAAATATTGGTTCCAATAAAATATTTATATTAATTGTTAAAAAAAATAATTACATAATTTAATATTTACGATTTTAGCTTGTTGAAGATCAGAAGCAACAGAAGTTAGAAGGTGATTGTGACAGCACAAAAGAGGCACAATTCAACACCTTTTATTACATTGTGAAAGAGGGTCAGCCACTGAATCAGTACAACAAAGTGATCGCTCTCCAAATCAAGAACAAATGTCCAGACCTTCAAGAGCACAAGAAATTGTACACAAGTGAAGAAATAAAGATGGACATGTTGGAGGCCATAAACTCTACTTTAGAAGAAGTAGTAGACACCAACATGAATAATTCAGAATTTTTGGGACTTATTATTGATGAAAGTACAGATGTGACTGTCCATAAAAAGCTCAATGTTTATGTGAAGTGTCTGAGTAGTAATAATACGTCGGTGATTCATTTTGTGGATTGTATCAGTGTTATAGATGGAAAAGCTGCAACAATCGTTTCTGAAGTAGTGAAGTTGTTTGAGAGAAAGAAAATCCCTCTCAACAAGCTGATGATATTAGCTAGTGATGGTGCAGCTGTTATGACTGGTAGACTCAATGGTGTTGGTGCTATACTAAAAAAGTATCACTCCAAGCATCTAATGCAGATACACTGTGTTGCTCATAAGCTTGCACTTGCTGCAGGCCATGCATGTAGGGACATTACACTGTTTAACGAATACCAGCACACTCTGAAGATGGTGTATAGGTACTTCAGCAATTCTGCAGTACGATATAATGAACTGAGAGCCATGGTGGAAATTATGGAGAATGAAAACATAAAATATGTAACTTTGGAAGAACCAGCAAGTTTCCGATGGTTTTCTCTAGAAGCAGCAGTGAGAGCAATAGTGGACTGTTACCCAGCGCTGTATTCTACGCTTGAACATGATGCTGCAAAGGGTGTTTCTGAGGCAAAGGGACTTTTAAATAGAGTCAAATGTGTGACATTTGTGCTGGTTTCTGGATTCTTTAAAGACGTTCTTGGAGTAGTAGGAAAGCTATCTCAAGTATTTCAACGAGACAATGTGGACATTGAGACTGTGAACATTTTGGTAGAATCTACTCGAATGAAAATCACCCAGTTCAAAACCAAGAATGGGATAGAATTGGCTAAAGTGTATGATGAACTCACAAAATCAAAGTCATTATATCATGGGGTGAAGGTAACAGACAGAGAACAACTCAGATTGCAGTTTCAGATTGATGCAAACAACTATCTGGACAAACTTGTTGAAAACTTAGATGAGAGGTTTGATGAACAATCAATGAAAAACCTTCAGCTTCTGAACACTGTGCTAAATCCATCCAAAGTCCCCAAAAATGCCAACAGTCTTGATGATCATGGAGAAAATGAACTAAAGGAATTGATCAATATTTATGGTGGTGACGGTGGAGTTATTGATGGTGAAAGAGCCCAAGCTGATTTCTACCAAGTGAAGGTAGTAATAAAATCATTGAACTGCACACTGACAGAAGCCTGTACAACTCTACTGCAAGAGTACAGAGATGTATTTCCAGATTTTGCAGTCCAAGCTGCAATTGTGTTGGTGTCACCAGTGACATCTGTGGCATGTGAGAGAGGCTTCAGTGTGCAGAACAAAATCAAGACAAAGGGAAGGTCCAGATTAAAACACGAGACCTTAACAAAATTGATGCGAGTCAAAGAAGAGGGACCTAGTGTGGAGGAATATGATCCAAAGCCAAGCATCAGAAAATTTTGCGAAACGCGACATAGACGAAAGTGAACTATATTGTAGTTCAGAATATATTTGTACATGATATAGATTTTAATACATACTTTTTTAAAGAATAATAAATAATTGCAAAGAAATACATGTAAAACTGATAAAAGTTTTGTATTTGTTTATTCCGGGCATTTTAATGGCCATTTAGTCGCTTCAGAATGTTTCTGGGCACTGCAACTTTTGCTGGTGGGACTGCAACTTTTGCTGATGGGACTGCAACTTTTGCAGGTGGGACTCCTATTTTTACCAAATTAGGAGTCCTGGACTCCTAGTTTTAAAATCCTAGTGAGAACTCTGGTTGGAGCACGAAGTACCCGCAGACATGTGCTCGGGTTACATCAGTGAGGAATGGCCCTAATGGGTATTTCAGGAGTGGGTTGGAATTAAAAAACTAACCAGATATGATCCCATGTGGCCGGAGTTGATTAACTCATTCGGCCCAGATCCCGCCTATACTTGTGATCTGTTTTCTGCATTCAATGACTGATCCTGCCTATACTCATGGTTTGTTTACTGCATTCAATGGCCAATCCCGCCTATAGTCATGGTGAATGGGTCGGTAGTAAAAATGTCTCTTATTGGACACAAACGGGGTTTATCCAAGAATCAGACAATATTGAACTAATCAGAAATGACTTTACTTGTCTTCGTTTAAATATTAAATATTCATAAGCTAAGGTTACGAATTGACTTAAGTTTTAACTACACGTGCTTCATTCATGAAAAGTAGTAAACAATGGCGGATTTCAGAGTGATATTTGATGATTATGAAAATGAAAATGAAGAGTTTATTGGATTTGATTTTGAAAATATCGAGGAAGCAGAGGAAAGATATGTTAGACAGTTAGTTGCATATTTTACGAGATTTAGACTCGGACATAGAAGTAATCCGAGATTGAATCGTCGGAAGAAGATGACAGCGATGACGATGCACATAATTTTGTAAATAGTGTATAAATAACTTGTGAAAGACTTGGACAAATAACACAGAACATATATGACTGTGTAGATAAATTTATTTTGAACAACTGGTGAAACTTTCATGGATTTTTGTGGGATATAAGCAGAGAAATTAAGGGAAGAACGAATGCATGTGCATGATGTTTACAAAATTTTCTAAGTAGCTAAAACTGACTGGGGCACAAGCAGCTAGACACAGCTTAGTACTGCTGGGCATAACAGCAGTGATACTGAAAACAGTGTTTGGGCTGAATGAGTTAAGATCATTACCATATATAGAAAAAAAAGTGCAGAAGCAGCTAAAACACACAAGCAGATGTTTTGCAAACATTTTCCACTACCCTGGGAATAACAACCCAAGGCTCTGTTTCCCGAAGATTATTATTCCCCACCGAAGGATCTACCTCCTGGTAAAGACCCCCAGGAACCACAAAAACATGGAAAAGGTCTTGGTGGAACCCATGGTGGAACCTTTGGTTCTTGTGGACAGCTTTGACCTGCAGGGGTTAAACCCACTGGGTTTAAATGCGTGTCTGTAGACCAGCAGCAATTCAACGAACTTGTGGACAGGTTGGAAACATTCATTGGGTCAGTTTGTGCCGGCAACAATATGCCACAAGTTATCAATGAGGTCATGTCTATTTGTCTGCGGTTGCTACCAATGACATCATGGACCCGTGGACATTTCGAGCATTAATACATGAACTAATTGAAGATACTGATGATATATATAATACCAATGATGAGATCTGAGGTGCTTCCCATTTTACATGAAATTAATGCCGCAATGCAGCGTGTTGTAGCAAATACAACCCCATAGCATGATTACAATCTCATCAACAAAACCAGAATTCAACATGGCTTTCTCTACATCAATTACCACAGGGCAATTCCGCACACTCTAGATCGCACTAGCATTAGTGCGCATTTATTACTGTTGGCCTAATATCCAATCAACACTGTTTGGGGGCCTTGATGCAAATAACTTGCTCGTGTTCTTATCAGATGGTTGCGCAAATTGGAACATTATTGGACCTTCCATGGGCATGTACGAGATTGACTCAATCAATGATGAGATCCGACCGAGGATTTCGTTGGACATCGATGAAAAAGATTCCAAAATCTGCATACATATACATGAGCCCACATTCAGCTCTGCCATCTCGACAGAATCTCAACAGTATGAGGTTGACATCAAACAGTTGTTGCTAAGAACAATTCTTGGTTGGCCTAAGATATTAATAAGATTCCTGTGGACCAACAAATTCTGTGTGCAGGACCTGACTGTACCAGTTACAATATCACACCAGACATTGTCAGGATCACCACCACGATTCGCATTAATCTGACCTGTGAGGCCATCAGTGGTAGTTACCAAGCAAACCTTCCAGGTTCATCAAGTATCGCATCGCATGGCTTTATACTGTTCGGGTTCTCCCCAAATGTGCCCCCGAGTAATTTACTCTCAATTACTCCAACACCACCAATGTATCCTCCATGCAGTAATGCCCAGTTGATGCACCTTCATTTCATTGTGGACTAGGAAAAACACACATTGGATCTCTGCTGGGAGACCTTGACGATACAACTGTACATTCAAGATCAACCTGATATTTAATACAATGACAGTGTAACACCCGTGCATGTTGTCAATGCAAAAAAATCTGTTTACGTGACATATTACGGAAATGGCCTTGGTGACGTTTTCCAGGGATTGTTCACAGATGCACCAAAGGTGCTCTTGGCCCTGACCTCGTTAAACAAGTTGCAATGCAAGTCATTAACAGTATCAACAGTGCTGCTGAAGATCAGTTGAAAAATCTGGGATTGCTGGTGGTCCAATCAATTCTAGATCAACTACAACGATCAGTGACTCGGGCACTGCAGGTAGAATCATGAGAAATTACACTTCTATAAACAGCAAAAATGCCAGCCCCAGTCAGTAAAATCATCAATGAAGCTGCTCAACGGCATCTAGCAGACTTAGCATATGCCAGCACTGATTTGATGATTGCAAATGCGGCAATGGGGAGCAGATTAGTTATTGACAGGGCCTGGACGGTAAAGCCATCTCACAAAAAGGTATTAGACGAAACCGATAACGTGTAAGTAAAAACTACTGCAAAATTTTAAGAAGTATCCAATACTGCTTTTGACATTGATGCACATGTGATGGTAGAGCAAAGCAAAAGAGATTTTCAGTATTATTCGTACTTGGCTAAGGATCCTAATCAAACAGATTGAATAGAATTACAAGTGCATGACTTGTCTCTGTATTTTCTCCAGTGTGAGGTTTTCTTGGAAATCGATGGAAAACTTATACAAAATGACAACAATGATTACTCCGACAGTGTTCCGTTCAATTACCGTATTTGCTGGCCTATAAGTCGATACTTTTTGACCTGGAAGTCTGGGCTTCGTCTTATACTCCGAATCGACTTATATATGGATTATGTCATTGAAATTGATTTACCGTATGTTAATGTAATTTTTCGTACGTGAAAAAAAAGATAAAATTAACAATTTTCAAAGTATGAAAAGTATAATGTAAAAAAATAATTATCATTTTGGGCTTCGTCTTATGCTCCACATCGACTTGTACATGGATGAAGGATTGAAAATTGACGAAATTAGCGAATTCGACTTATACTCCGCATCGGCTTATAGGCCGGCAAATACGGTAGTCAACAACGGTATCATATCATTGTTCAGCAGCGTACATTATCTCATTGATGGAAAGGAAATTGTAGCATGTTTGAGCAACGATTATTGGACTCACCAGATACAGTGACAATTACATGCAGATCATGACCTATATATTAGAGTTCAAGTTGATCTACATACTTTCAGTGACCCTCAACCTGCTTGTTTAGCCAGACCTGCTGCTGCGGCCCCCATACTGTTAAACACCAACCCGAATTATAACCTTGGATTTGCACAGCTTCATGGTCAACTACATGGTTATTTTCTGAGCCAAACACACAGTCACATTATACCAAAAAGGCTACAGCAATAATGCAATTTGATGGCGTCGCTGATGGCAAAGTTGTGTTGTCAAAATTGCCTGTGATAAACCATTCGAAGGCTGAAGAAACGTGTTTGTTGTGGTTTACGAGTTTCGGAGGCACATTAGAGCTGCCATTTCTCATGCTCACCACAGACATGACAGAACAAAGCATTCAGCAGTTTTCATGGCAAATAACTACCCAATAAGGTGTCAGCGCACCAAGACACGTGTTTGTGGCATTTCAAACCATAGCTTGGGCGCATGGCAGACAGCTCACTAGTACAATGATATTTGACCGGTAAGGAATGTCTAAAGTTTCTTAGCAGTTAAACGGTCATCATGAACCCTCAGAAGAAATTTTGCTTCACTTCACAAACAATCATGTTGCACATGCATATCACAAGCTGTGGTCATACATGCACCCACATGAAAATGTTGATACAGGTCTGCAGATTTCCCTGAAAGACTTTGCTACGTTGTACCCAATTTATTACTTTACATTGGAACACCTGGACCTGGTTGACCCTTTACCTCATAAAGTTTGTTGCTGTGTGGGCTGTTAATATACATGTGCCCAAGCCACACAGTGCAGTGTGCTATAAATAAAACACCTGTTACAGTACAGCTCACGTGATTTCTCGGAACCCCATCCTTCACGGTGGGTGACTTAATCCCCTCCACTTTAGCTCCATGATAACACTCCGCGGTGGAGGCATAAATTGGCATAAATACCTACAAATCACCACCGCGTCTTGGGCAGGCACGCCGATGTCAACTCCACCATGGAGGGGCTAGTCGACATTACTGATTGACATTTGAACAGCCAATGAATGAAGACCACCTATGGAAAGACTGAGACCTCAAGAGTGATTTACAACCGGATACCATTGGAAGAATCAGTCGTCTTTATTTTGATCATATTTGGACAATAAAAAATAATTTCAAAAGTCTTGTATATTCAGTACACATTACTGTTTATAAAAGGTTGATCGACTTCTTTTGCAATAAGTTTATGCTTTTAATTTATTTCAAAGAAATATGAACAAACTTACGCACTGACTTGACAAGAAGCACACCTTGCTGAGCTTCTCAAGCAGCATAAATTTATCATTTTGTTCCAAAGGAAAGTAATTCTCTGAGATATGGACAATTAAAATCCAAATTGACATCCGCTTCTGCTTAACCCCCTCCTCAACAAACCTAAAACACTGAATTTACACTGAAATGCAAACTGCATGCTTAGTCTTTAAGCAGTAATAGCAGAGTCACGAGGTTAAATATTATGACTGCATGTGTACTGTAAGGGACGACTATTTAATATATGGGGCTTATATGTTGTTGTTTTTTTTTTAACCAGGATATTTTTTGTTCTTTCATCACAATATTTATTTATTTGAAGTGAAATATGGAACGGATTAACGTCTTTTTATACTACAAAACCAGAGAAAGACAATTGTTTTCATGCATTTACCCCCCCCCCCCCCCATGGAAAATTAAATTGTCTCTCCCTAATAAAGACTTGACTTCAGTGGATGTTCTACAGAAATCAAGGCAGTGAAAATTGTGAACACTGTTGTAAAATATTAACATGGGTTTGCATCAAAGGATCAGTGTGTTTTTATCACATGAAGCCATCTGACTTGGCACGTTGTACTTTACAGCCGCAATTATGGTCCCGCCATTAACAACGGAAGTTTGATAATTGTTAGTAATTAAACTGAACTCGGCTTATTACCGAAATGAAAAATGATGTGGAAAATTCTAAAATCTGAGATGTTCAGAGATTTTAATTTCCAACAAGTTTAGAGCATTTTGCATGGATGTATTGTCTCCACATGTATCCTATTATTTGCTCATTTTTCTACAGCAAAAATATAAAAACAAAATATACTCTTTTAATTATTTTTACGCAGATATTAAAGAATGCAGTTTCCTGTTTGTGACTGTTAGAGCCTTTGGTTATTGAGCATGTTTCTGTATGTGGTTTATTGCTTTACAGTTAGAGAGCTCGAGTTACTGAGGCCCAGTGGATAAAGTGTGCGACTCACACACACACACTTGGATGTCTGCAGGGGGGGGATGTTGCCCCGTCACATCATCCAGGGTAGACAGGCGGTCTTGCCCCCTCACTGGAATTCACGCTGAACTACAATACAGCTCACGTGATTTTTCGGAACCGAATGCTTTGCGGTGGGGGTGGAGAGGATTAAGAAAAACCCCTCCACCATTACTCCACGCATCCTGAGCCGATTGTTAACAAATAATAAATATATCCCTTTTACTTCGGCTCCCCCCCCCCCCCCCCCCCCCGAAAATTCCTGCAGATGCCCATGCACACACACATGACTTTAGAGCACGTGCTCGGGAGTTCCCGTGCAGTGGTGGGAAAATTTCTTTCTTCTTTGCTCCATAACGCTATAATGTCTAGCACGTTATTACTTTTTTACCACTACTAAACGTTTCCAGATTTCAGTTTGTGTAGTCTAGATTTATAATCAGTCAGATTTTAATATTTTAATTCTGACGATTGACTAAAAATGTCGACATGTCAAGCAGCGAAAAAGAAAAATTTTGGTTAACATTAATAAGGATTTTAGCGTTATTTTTGAAACTCGCATTAGTGAAAAACTCTTCTAAACATAAGCATTATTTATTGTCAACATAATGGCAAAGAAAACATACCTGGTGAAGAGCATTATTAGAAAAGTATATAATGCGAATGCAACAGAAATGCCGGTTTCAGTTTGGGAAAGGTGTGTTTTTATCATATGAAGCCATCTGACTTGGCGCGTTGTACTGAACCCCAATTATGGTCCCACCATTAACAACGGAAGTTTTATACTTGTTCGTAATTAAGCTGAACTCAACCTACTGCTGAAATGAATAATAATGTGGAAAATTGTCAAATCTCAGATGTTCAGAGATTTTAATTTTAAAAAATATGACATTTTGCATGTATGGTCTCAGCATGTTTTCTATTATTTGCTAATTTTTGTAAGAGGAAAATATAAAAAACAGATTTTTTTTATCATCATAGAAAAATAGTAAATCATATGGAAATGATATGTCAGTAAGCCAATCGTAATATTGATCTATTTCTTATAATTATTTTTACGCAGATATTAATGTATGCAGCTTTATCTTTGCGACTTTGGAGCGGTTGCTTATTGAGACAAGAAATAAACAAATTTCTTTGAAAATTTTTTGGCATGTTTCTGTATATGGTATATTTACAGCTACAGTTATTGTGGCCAAATGGATAGAGTCTGTGTCACACACACACACATTTGATATTGGAGCCTGAGGTCGTGAGTTTGCAACCACTGACGAGAAAATTTGTTTCTTTCTTCCCCTCTATTATGCTATAATGTCTAGTACAGTATTACTTTTCTTACCACTTGCGAACTTTTCCAGATTTCAGTTTACGATAACTTGTGCAGTAGTGATTTGGATTCCATATTTTATGAGAGAGAGAGAGCAGCGGGGGGGGGAGGAGGGGAACTTTACTAAGAAGAGTTAATGATCTAAAATTATTCATCTTATTTTTCTGTATTATGCATAGTATGCAATAGGAAAACGAACAGAAAAAGAAAAAGTTAAACATTAATTTCATCTGATGCGCAAGTTTGTCAAATCAATGGCAAAGAAAACAAAACCGCTGAAGCTCTGCTGTTGTACTTTTAGTTTAACAGTTAGCACATGAAATTAACACGTCAATGTAAAAGAAAACAAGCAGTGTTGATGGCTTCTCTTGTGCTAGGTTACTTGCACGTGTCAACTACATGTATCTAGGATGACCTTTTGCGACCATTTGTGATTTTAAAAAAACCCACTACTTTGGTAATTAATGCAAAATAGTACAGTTTAAAATAAAATAACGATGTGAAACCTTAATAATGCTTTATTAAAGCGATTGGATGTCAGAAAAAATCGTACAATATGTGAATGAGTACTCATGCATGGAGTAACCATCGGAACTTGTGCGATTTTGTTTCACTTCAGTCAGGTATGACTGCAGCTTTGTTATTAATTTGTTCAATGTTTATCGTTCTTTTCATTGCAGGTAGTACAATATCACTGACTTTCATATGATCATTAAGATATTGTATTGCGTTTACTGAAAAAGAAATAAGGATATGAATGCATGTTTAGATTCCGATAACATAGTATTGAAGAAAAAAATTAGATTCATTGCGCAAAATGTAGTATTAATACAGTTTGCGAGGCATTGTCATTACGTTATCATCGTCTAAAATATGATTTGGCACTATGTATCATACATTATCTTCGTTAGAAGAAGGAAATATTTATAATTAACTGAATGACGTTTTTTTCAGTATCAAAAAGTTAGCAAAATGCTCCCCAGAGGGATAATGATGTAGATAAATTGGTGCTTCCCCCTCCCCTCCCCCTGTCTCTCTCTCTCAACCTCTGCTTGCATGGGTGATAAACAGTAAACCACGCCCATATTATCGAGACCACGTCCACTCCACGGTGGTGATCGGATGTGACTCCGTAAGAAAGCATGGTGTGCAGGGCTATTCTCCGCGAGACGCCATGGCAACTCTGTCAGGACGCGTGGAGTGATGGTGGAGGGGTTTTTCTTAATCCTCTTCACTCACTCTCCACCCCCACCGCAAAGCATGGGGTTCCGAAAAATCACGTGAGCTGTACTGTACCTATATGACTCTCTGTGCATAGGCCTGCCTGTAAAATTTATAGTAGTGTAGTATATGTTAAGTTCAACATACATTTTAACCATTTTACCTTTTTTGTACACATTTATTATCGATAGATAGGTTTAAGACTAAAATCTGATCTTTATAGTTGCATAATTATTTTTCACAGAAGAATTTTTTTTATATGCTTAAAAATCGTGAGAACTCGTTCACCATCAAGTCAGTGAACATGGCCAACTGTAGCTGACCTTTCCCAACCTTTCTCTATGTCTACATCACTAAATCATCCGAATTTGATAAATTATCAAGAATCAGTGTTGCCTGCATCAACATCGGAGCCTATATCTGACTTATTGAAGCCTTCATAGTCGTAATTCTATCATCCAAACTCAAGAAAGTGCTGAACGAAATCCGCAGCCTCTATTTCGGACAGCGGAGAATCCGACCCAGTGACTTTAAATAGCAGATTATGACTAGATCTTAAATAGCAACTATGTGATGTGATGTAATGGTCATTTACCTCAATGCCTGTAGTTTCTAAAAGGGGTTTTTCCCCGAAGGTGAGAATACGAAAACCAGCTCAAAATGGCTGATGTTTACTGCAGATGTCCCAACATGCTTCCATGAGAATGGGGTAGAGGCGTCCAAAAGTGCTTACATGAAGTAAAGGGTTAGGCAGTCTGTAGTCGACATGCACTTTCATGCACATGTAACTCAGCACCCCATTCCCAATTACAGATGCATTGCTGTTATTTTTCCTGATAAAGATGCTGTTGTTGGAGGACACAGGTGGCCAAATGAGGGTCATTGACATGCCAATGGAAAACTAGTAAAGTTTTCTCATAATTCAACAGCACGATTAAAAATAATGTCATATCATGATGTTCAAGTGGTCTTAGTGAAAACCACTGTATGAAAATAAAAAGTGCAATAAGAAACAATTGCGGGCTAACATTGAGGCTTTCTCCAACAAACTTAACTGGAAATGACTCCTTGTGGTTAACTCAAACACAACTTAACCAAGTTCAGGAGACAAAACAAAAGAACACCTCAGTAACATTAAAGTTATTAAAGTCGGAGGTGATGCAAATGCTAAAGAGCAGTGGAATATTTCCATTTCTCGTGGCAATTCCAGCACTGTTGGCAGCTGCTGCTCCCGCGGTTGCAAAAGCAGCTGCGTTTGGGGCCATTGGAACCTTATCTGGCATTGGTCTGGAAAAGGCAGTTGGTGGACGCATAATGTATCAAGATCTCGTAAAAAAAGGAAAAGGTATTCGACTACCCAGGTTGACTCACAAAATACCCTTAGGCAAAGGTCTTCGATTGTGGCCTTGCCGTTGACAGCTATGAAAGCGTGTCCATTGACCAATTTTGATTTACTCACAATGACAAAATCAGTCACGCATTTCTGAGGGGTATTCATGCGAGATGAACTTGTGTTGATGATCCCCTGCAAATGGGAAACTGACATCAGCCTGGATTCATCAACAGGACCTGGAACTCATTGGGTTGCATATGCAGTAACGCCTCGACATCTTTTGTATTTTGATTAGTACTGGCTTGCACTGCCACGTGAAGTTGTTGATTATCTACATGGTGGCTTAGCCCGGGGTGCTAGCATCCCTGACAACAACCGTATTTTTCAACGCTGCCATTGCAAACTCGAACAGAGGGCCCAATATGCAGACATCTTGTTGTTGAAGCACTGCATGCACTCACAGGGAAGCCAGACCCCACAAGCACTTGTTGATTTTGCATTGTCACTTACAAACGTTGCTTGAAAGTATATACAAAATGCCTGTTGACATTCACAGTTGCGCAGCGACCCGACACAGTCCCAATGTGGATCTGACCAGGTTTGCAACCAATGCCAATTTGATAGAGTTGAGCAACCATTATTAAAAGAAGAACTGTAACAGACCCTCAATGTTACCTACATGAAAAAATAATCAAAGCAGAACAACAGCTGTGAGATGAAATCACCAAGAAAACCGTTTTACTCATGAAATACAAATGCGTGTGTTATCATGAATGCAATTTGTGGACTCAGCACGGCAACAACAGTTGGCTTGGGTGTGGCGGTTATTGCAACTATGGCAACTATCATAGGAATGCCAATCAGAATTGTTGTCGGAGCCATATCAATAGTAACCGATGTGGCTGGTGGCGCTGGCAAAATAATTTTGTCGTGATTACACCAACAAGTAGGTGTCTATTCAGAAATTCTCCCGGCCGCCCAAAGCAGTCTCAACACAATTAGTAAACTATACTCGGTGGCTATAGAAGATAAAACCATTACCATGGCAGAGTTCAAGACAGTGTTGGTTAAGATGGAAAACCACAGATGACTCTGCACAGATATGTAACGCAAAACAGGTAATTGATTTACAATCAGTAAAAATCGAGTAAACAGTTGTCAACATATATCAATCTGTCTGTAAGCTCACAGCACTGCAGCTCCCCAACCCGAAATCTACGGTATGATGTGGACTCACAAAGGCTACAAGCACAGATGCATATGTGCGAAAAAATCCCCAGTGGGAAAAAGTTATGGGGAATACAGAGTGGATTTCGGGTTGGGAAAACCAGAATTGGTCATCCCATCTCAAAGCCCCATTATCACACTACTTAAGAACAGATTCAGGGCAGATTCGTTCTTCCAGTCAATCAAGTCTTCAGAGTAAAAGTTAGGGAAAGTCTGAATTCCAATAAATTCCTTTCCATTCTTGCTGATATAAGAATTGATAGTACCATATCGGAGCAAGAAATAGTGCATATAAGATGCCTGGACAATGGAAAACCCAAAAACTTCTGATGTAAAAAAATGTATAATATCAACCTATGTTTTTGAAAAATTAAATTCTTTCAGGAAATAAATATGTTGTACATTTTTTTGTTTCTTCTCTCTATGGATTGAAGTGCATACATCTCGTCGAATCTTGACATGCGATTTAAATTTAAAAAAGGTAGGAGGGGCAATTGAATTTTCTCAAACCACATGAAATGGACAAGTGGATGAACACAAATTTTGCCCAGCCCTGTATATCCATAATTACATTAATACTGCATAATGAGCACATACATTTATTTTAGGCAATTACTTTTAATACACACTTATCAACTGTAAAATGTATCATGATGCACGATATGCAAAGTTTCATACCATATGAAAATCAACCAGACTGAACGATATAGTACTGATGGCAAATGAAAGAAGTGAAAAAGAGCAAGAAAAGGAAGACAGATTTAAACAATGTAAACAAACAGTCATATTTATAATTTATTTAAGAAAAGATGAATAAATGAGACATCTTAGACATTAGTTTCTTTTTTTTCTCAAACACATACATGCATTCATTGCTACAAGATATCTGAAGACTTGTATGTGCTTATGGTTGGTATAGGAGGTTTTGGGGTTCCCTTTATGATGTCACAGTCAACAATGCATATTGGAGTGGCCATCAATCAAATGGCCACTGCTATATAATTCAACAGTTCAATCTAAAGTGATCATGCTGAGTGGCTAGGTTCCACTATAAATCATTTCATGAAAAAGTTCAAACTCACATATTTATGATATTTAATTAGTAATACAAAGACATTAATTCTGGCGTATCAGAGCCTTGTGCAACATTATATCATCTACTAATCAGTTCAGTCCATTGAAAAGCTGATTTACAGTTTATATTTTTCAGAATGAAAATCTTTTCACCATAAATTTAATCAAATTTTGCCTATATTATGTGTTCTTAATAAAAATTAGTTTGCTTATTGAGGCAAATTTTCATATTACTATTTATATGACATGTCAATGAATAACAACTTCACATCTATGAGAAAAACTATTCCAATGCAAATCCCAACATTGGTAACCAAAATACAGAAAAAACCATTATGAAATATTTATTGACAGAAATACTTTAGGCACATTTGATTCAGAGAAAAGGACAACTGCAGAAGCAATTGTTTTAACTCTTGACTTCACGTCAATCTACATCGACATGTATAATAGGAACTACAAGCTTCGACTTGCATCTCAGATTTTACCCCACATTTCAACATCTACAGAATATGTTCAACTTCATATATGATTTGAGATGAGATAACAAAGAGCTATTGTTTGTGCCATTCATACATGAGATGTAATGTGCGAGTCTTGGCTAAAATCAATTGGTTTTTTAGATCAATTTATGTACTTAATTTTCATAAAACAATTCATCAAGTAACAGTATTTGATGTGTATAATGTGATTTTAGTATTTAAATGAGAAAAAGAAAAACAACACAAGATATATGCATCCAAGAAGTTTTTTTTTAGCCAGCTCTGCTACTCTCTGTTGACACTATCAAAAGCCCATATGACAGTTGGGCTGTCCTTGTTATTAAAAATAGAACCCTACAACATCATCTCAAATACCTCCCATAAACACATTATATTCTACATTATTACCTTTTCTTCTGTCTTCTGCTAATCAGCTTCTTATCCCCTCTCTCTGTAAAACATAAATTAACGACAGTGGATAAACTTAACAAAATGCATCTATTTTAAAAGTAATAAAAACCCTTTGAGTTCTCTGATTCAGTTATCTTTGTACTTCTCAGTTATAATTATAGTGTACCAGTACTTTCTGTAATTAGCTGGCATTAGTGAACTCTCTGTGGAGGTCAAATAATCTCCAGGCATATCAACTTAATTTAACATTTAACTGTTTATGAACAGTAACAAGTTAGTTAACTATCAGTAACCCAAAAATCGCTTGTTATTTCAGCACTGATGTGGAGCAGTTTGCTTTTTTATCCTTATTCATAGTGAGCACAGTCATAGCAGTGCTTTATGCCACTCGTGAATTGAACTCTCATGGTAATGAGTGTCTTCTACACAGTGGTCTAGTTTAAAATAGCTTAAATTGCTAGTATTCTTTATATTTGCAGTTTCTAATGATTTACTCTGTTCGAGTACCTCAGAGAGGTATTCAAACAGTTCCAAGTTGGGGGAAAGAACTCGTACTCACAAAGATACTCATACAGAGTAAATATCATTAGATATTTATATAACCAGATAACCAAAGGAAACTACTGAAAAGATTTCAACATTCTACTGATTCAAAAGACATTCAACATTAGGTTCTTCTGCAGTTCATTTGGCTTATCTAAGTCTCCATTGTGATATGTGTGTTAAGGTTCATCAAATCACTTTCTTCATTGCATCATTTCCTTTCACCATGCAAGTTCAAATGAGTACAGGGGAAACCATACATTGTAATAAATTTCAACTGCTGGTAGTACACAGATTATATTATGATTATTACAAATAGGAAAAAATATTTAATCAACTGCCACTGTAATAAAAAATCTATTTTTTGGTTACTTTCTAAAACTTCACCAAAAAATTAAATCCAAAACAATCACATTCATTTTTGAATTTAACACATGAACATATAGTTGTAAAGTTGAGTTCACTTATAACAAAAGTGACCATTATGGTTTGAATATGAAAATTGTTATATCCAGGTATTTTGAAGTGATCCCTCTTTCAATTGAGGTGAAAACGTGGACTTTATCCTTCATGCAATCATTAGGTTTAAAGTTACATGTACATATGTATTTTGTTCTGAGTCTGCGGAAAGAACGACTTTGACCTGACATTGGGATATGTCAAGACGTATTCATATGCCATATCAAATGAGTTCTTTTCCCCCAACAAAACACAAATGCAGTTTTGTATTTATTACTTAGAGGTGTTCCAGTAAAAACATATTTGGGACCCAGGGGAGGCACTTTCAATGTGTAGTCACCCACACATGCAATTTAAAAAAATTTATCATTTTTTTTCATAAGAAATCATAAAAGAAACAGAGTACCCTAGCATATGTTTTAAAAAAACTGCCTTCTCTGGGTACCATGTATCTTTAAATGGAACAGCCCTTACCCCCTCCTTTACACTTCCTAAATATTTGTATCTTTACAGTGTGCAGGAGTAGAAAAATCCATTGCCCGCAACAACTAAAACTTAATGCCAGGCAACCATTTTTCCCAAATTATAATGGAATATATATATTTCCAGCAACAAACATGATCATTAAATGGTCCCTCTGAGTACCTATAGCAGGGAGGTGCCTGAATTATCTTCATATAATTCTATATTTGTGTCCTGGGTAATTGCTATCAGTAAAAGGCCACACTAATCCTCATGTATCAGCTACTCATTATATTGTAAAGTAATCACAGATCCACACTACCAGCCCCTCATGGTGAACCCTTAAAGAAACAAGACTCATGAATGTTGCATTTTGTCAACACACCTACATATGGTAACAGTATCTTTCATCTTTGGCTTGACACATTTAATGCCTATTATCTGGTATTACTCTTTCTGATTGGTCTGTTGAAGAAATGGGCACTCAATGTAGAGTATGTGACAGTTGCTCCTGTTGGCTAACTTTTGCGAAAAGAATAGGGCATATTTTAATAATCAGACCAATCACAATTGTTGTTGCATATTATATTAGCTTGTTGGGTTATGGTTAAACAAAAGTTCCACGTGGATTGTTTACAGTTTCTGACTGTTCAGACACGGGATTAATAATAACATTGGATTAACGATACCTGAACCACAACGATGTAAACTCGGATAAACATAAAATATGAATAAGTCTGTGGTCAGGGGTGGCCAACTTGAGGAAAGCTGATGGACAACAAGACAGCATCAAAAAAGGAAATTGTTCGATTATCTTGTATTACATGTAGCTGATCTTAAATAGATTAAATAAGTGTAAACTTGTATGATACTTTTCCATCAGCAGGACTGATGGCAAGCTACAAGTACATGTATTGTGTGCAATTTGGACAAACTATATATATATGACAAAAGTTGTTGAATAATTTTGATTATGGGAATCTTGGGGGCAACTGCGGTAATTAACTGGGCAACCAGAATAATCTGCTGGGCAACCGGATTGTGAAAGCTGGTTGCCCTGGGACAACCATGATTTTTTAAAACTTTTCTACCCCTGCAGTATGATTGAAGCTCAAAATGAACTGGGATTAATTAAAGGTCAATTTGTCGCATAAAAGCAGTGCATCAAAGAATACTGATGAGTGGATGTCAGTGAAAACACCTAAATACATGTAGTTCCAATCTAGGTGTGTCATACAGAAATATGAACTGAACATCTGTAAAGAATGCCAGACCAACCATGTAACATTAAGTTGGCATGTAATAACTTATAAACTTAAATAATGCTCTAACGGTATTATTGAAGGTCTTCTCTTCAAAATACTCAACACCCTCATGGAGGCTAAGTCTACTAGCTTTAATTTATTTTATGTCAAAGTCATAGTGCATATACCAATAATGACTGTCATCCACCACATCGAATGAGGCAGCCCTCCAATGGTAGACAACAAATAACAGTCAATTATGTTATGAAAAACCCACCTATGCATTACCATTGTTATGGTGTGAAGGCATTTATGGATGTACTCTCCTATACACTGCTCACAAAGCAAGCTCTTATGATGTCTATATCAACATACAGATTTTCAATAGGGTATACTTTTAAAAATTGTTGTCAACTTGGTGTTTCTCATGAAACTGGAAAAAAAGATGAAAATCTCCAATCAATTAGATCGATTTTAATCTCTACTCTTTAGCAGAGCAATAGTGTAAGTAGCTACAAAATGGTCAAATAGTTTTCAATAACAAAAACAATTTCTTACATACAAAAAAGGACAATAATAGTAATATCAAGATATACACTGCATAGTGAGTGGTTTCCTTTGCTAAGGCCAAGTACACTCAAATGTTGCCACATGTCACATTGTGACACATCTCCATAGGATCAAGCTGGCGAGTATATATTTCAAATATCTTGTTCTGTCAATCAGTTTATACAATCATGGCTCAATGATGCTTGAGCAACTTTATCATCAGCTGTAAATGACAATGCAAATTCTTAACAATCTCCTAAACATTTTAGAAGCAGTAATTTTTGAAGCAAATGGTTAGAATATGTTGTTTTGCTGGAATTTGATAATGATGTTTTGCAGAGTCTGCCATGTCTCAAAAATAATGGATCCCTTTGCTAAAGATGATACAGATAGGAATGTAGGAATGATTTTAATTTGAAAATTTTCTTGTACCCAACAAAATATCCTCAAAACTAGATTTGCTAGAATTCTTTTAATATTACTGTGTGGATCATGTGTCGGCAGATGCATATCTAAGGTGATTATATAACATTAATGAAAACTGCTTTATGACAACCAATTCCATCTTTCCCTTTTGTAAGGGCTGTCAGACAATAGAGAAAAGTTAACAGAAGTCACTTAGCAATACTGTATCAGCCTAGATTTTAGGAAATAAAAAAGAAATGAGAAAAGGTTGAAATGTACAGTATTGCACTGTACCAGCCATGTAGCAAATATTTTGTGCAACTGGAAGATGCATGGCTAAATGATAACTACTTGTCAGTTTTTAGAAACTTTGATTTGACAGACATTAGTATTTTTGTATTATTCATATCTAAAGTGGTCATAGTTCTCCAGGTAGCCAAAGTCAGTGTAAAATTACAGTATGTGTATTTTTAATTTTGACACATGAAAATTGAAAATTGCTGAACCCTCAGAATGAAAGTATTTTTTTTTTTGTAAACTGGTCTTTTATTTCATCTATGTCTACAAAGTGAGTATCAACCGTGCAGTTTACAGGTTATCAAACAGAGACAAGTAACTGTGACAGGATTAGGTACAGGCCAGATCTTAGTAGGTAAGAAGATTAGGACATTTGTTAACTGATTGTCTTTGCCTTATGATAATTATGATCAAAAGACTACTTAAATGTGCATGCATTTTGCCACCTTGGTTCGATAAGCATCATTCAGCACACTTTAATCCATGATACTTTAAATCATTCTGCGATGTTTTGCAATACTTGCATTTTATTGTATAACACATTTAAAAAATAGTGCCAAAATTCTGGGACTTTTTTTGTTGGTCATAGAAATAGCTCCTATCTTAATTATCGTAAATCACCATAAAATCTGCTGTTTGTCTCTATCACTGACCAAGATGCTTTCATTTTTGATCGATTATCAGATGTTTGCTTTTCAATGGCAACTTAACTGATTTTATTTGGTGCCATCCGCAAGGCTGTAGATAAGCCCAATTCATGTTTGGCAGTGTGCAGGAGGTACTCAGACTCCTTACCAGACTTTGCTGTTTTAGCTAAAGTGTCGCTGGTTTCACCTATAACATCAATGGCATGTGAAACTGTAACGAAATTGATGAGGGTGATGGAAGAAGACCCTGAACTTGTGGATTTTTATTCTAAACCTGCTGTGAAGAAGTTTGTTAAAGTTTAAGAAAAAAGTCTATGTAGTATGTTGTGTTGCTTACAGATGAAATGTTAAAAAGTGTAGGGAATATTGTCATTTGTTTCAACTTCCAGTGTCTTGGCAAATTGATTTATTTAAACTGGAATTGAATTAATTAATTTTTCATCTCTTCCCTTGATTCCTTCACACAAAGTTAAAGAATGGCAAGGTGGCAAGGTAAAGACATTGAGAACTGTTATTGTTGTAACATGATAATCAGATTTATCACTGTTCTCAATTGCCATTGATTTTCATTCTTTTATCATAATACTAAATATTTCACAATGAATTAGCATTAGAAATCTGATGGCATTTTTATTGGTGACACAACAATACAAGCATGAAACCCTGAATTACTGCAAGAAAACAATAAAGGTCTTGTCATTGGGACTAATATTTCTTGGCCTGCAACTCCAACACTTTTCAAGGAAGGAATCATGGACTCGATCTCTCAAAATCCTATGGAAAACCCTTAGTGGTATAGACCTTTCCAGTGGATAGTTCTTCCATATTTACCTCCCCCTCTCCGCTATGTGTCACTACACACATCTGCCATTAGGTTACTGACTACTCTCAAATACTACAGAAAACAGCTACAACAGAATGCAAGTAAAAGCAAAAAATACACATTAATCAGGATACTTGTGTTCACAAAAGCTTATTTATACGACTTTGTAATATAAGTAGCTTGTGGGAAGAAGTAACATTTTTATTTTGACACTATTTTTGATAAGCAAACAAGTAAATAATCACCATTATAATTACAAATTTAATATATGAATTCGATTAAAAAATGAGAAAAAAGATCGTACAGATAGGCACAGATAAGTCTTTGATAGGCAAATTCATTTATAGCTTTTAAGTCTTCAGGGCATTTTCAATTTTGGCATTCATCGTCATAGTGAAAAAAATTGAATTTATTGATCAATTAAGAATGTAATTTGTTGAAATTAATAATTATTTAACTCATTCATCTGTGTGTTTATTTTATGGTAGGTACATATAATTCAATTATGTACCTACAGATGTGATATACTCACAAAAAAGAATGACAATAATTGGACGAAAAAATATATGAACGAAAGTGAAGGTCCGAAAATTATTAACTATTTTAGTTGGGGTAATTGATAAGGACCAAAAAATTAAATCAAAAAATTTCTTTTGAAGACAATTTGATAAAATAATTCAAACTTTAGAACTATGAAATAAATAACTGAGGAAAATAAGAATTATAACATTTATTACAACCTCAGGATAAAAAATGAACCAATTACATGTATACAAACTTACACAGGAAAAGTTCAAAAGTATAACAACAATGAAACTTTATGGCAATCAATTCGCTAAATATTGTTTTCACAGTGATGCAGTGTTGACCTAAATGCTTGTGCAAATAAATGATATTTACAGTAAATGTGTACGAATGTAGCTTCCATAGTACAGAGTGCTGGGTGACATCAGTACTGTAATGGTAGAATTTTGTGTGATACACAAATGGCTGTGCCCATTAAAACCATAATGAAAAGGTCTATAGACAATAATTTATGTGTATGCATGCCAAGTATATTATGTACTTGTCAAGTAAATTTGTTATAAAAGATTATATGTTTGTGCATTCTGAATAAAAGATAAATAATGTACATCACATTGTTCATTTTTTTAGAATTAATTAGGTCCAATACAACTATTTCCCTCTCCTTCTCACCCATCATGATCATCTTAAGATTACATTTCTGGACTTGCCTAAAACTATTTCTTTCTCCCTTCACTGCACAATCAAAACAGCCAATGAATTAACTACTCATCTCTAAGATCTTTACATCATCCTGGATTTAATGATTTAGGAAATTAGTGGAAGCCATGCATTCATTTATCACAGCAATCAAGAAATGTGGCATAACTTTGCAGCACTTAATCAAAGTAGAGCAAAACTCGGGTTACGTTACCCTGAGGAAATACAATTTTAAATTGTGATTATCTTACTTGTACATTTATAATATATGATAACTGCAAGTTAGTTTGATTTGGTTTTATGAGCTTAACGCCATTTTTCAGATCATGATAAGCTATACATGGCAGCCAGTTTATCTGGTGGAAGAAGAACCCGGGAAAATCCCAGGAAGAACCACTGACCCACGGGAAGCTACTGGCAAGCTTTTTCACATAACCACATTGGCAGAGCCCAAGACTTGAACCCACGTGGACAGAGGTGAGATGGCAGTGATCGGTAAAAGCAAACACCTTAGACCACTCGGCCCCCCATAACTGCAAGTTAATTCTAAAGGAATTTAAATAATCATCATTACTGGCAATACTTTTTATGCTTCTGTATATAAACTTGGTGAAGCAAAATTGGAATTTATGGGATAAGCAGGAAGGTCTAATATAGTTTTTCCCCAGAATCTAAAAAGGTCATGGCAATTATCCTCCAAAAAGGGCACTCTAAATGAGTATCTCATGATCAAAAGGGCACCTTACTTCATCGTGAATTGTTGTTCTTGCTGCTATTATTATTATTATTATTATTATTATTACTAATAATAATATTATTATTATTTTTTTGTATTATTATTATTATCATTGTAAAATTAGGAAGTTATGAGAGTAGTTGACATGTACTTATTCCACCCAAAAAGTTGCAGGACTAAAATCTTTGGTATGATCTTACTCAGTATTGATTTTCTTTTTAATTTCTCATCTTTCCTTACCAGAAGATGCTCTTCTTTCATTTATAAGAACTAAAATTCCTGATGATAAATATTTTTCAATAGCTAATGTTAGTGAAGCTAAGGTCTTTGATATGCTCAATAACTTGAGTATTAATAAATCCTCTGGACTGGATGATATTGGTCCACGAATTATTAAAATTGCTGCATCAGTAATAACAAAGTCATTAACGCATATTATAAACTTAAGTATAATGAGTGGTAACTTTCCAGATACCTTGAAATGTGCAAAGGTTTCACCTATCTTTAAGAAAGGAGAAAAGGAGGATCCAGGAAACTATAGACCATTATCCATTCTACCTATATTATCAAAATTATTTGAAAAGTATATAGCTATGCAGGTATATGAATTATTTTAAACTTACTTTCTGTTTCATCAAGCACAATCAGGATTTAGAAAATATCATTCATGCCAAACAGAACTCACCAAATTAACAGATCTTTGGCAACAAGAAATGGATAATGGTTCTTTGACTGGGATTGTTTTCCTTGACTTCAAGAAAGCCTTTGATCTAGATGATCTGCTGCAAAAGTTGAACTGTTACAGGTTTGATAATTCTTCTCTAAACTGGTTTAGATCATACCTAAACCAAAGGTCTGAGAGTCCCTCACTTTCAAAAGGATAGAATGGAAAATGAAAAGTCCATATCATTATTTTATTACATATCTGGATTAAATTCTCAGCCTCATAAGATCACATTAGAGAGAAACTATTTTTCAGTAATTGCCAAAAAACTTCATATTATACTGCACTCTACCATCTGGAAATTAGTTTTTCAAATCAGTTTCTTAACTTTTTACTGTTCTTTGATCAAACAAATGTATGTATGACATTCTCGTTTTCAAAGTCTTCAAGTACAGGACACTTCTCCATTGTTCTGATTAATTTATTCAGTTTTATTATACACAACTGTGCTACTTTGCAGTCATCATTTTTCAAACCAATTTCGAGTTTCTTAACAGCATATGGGATTGTCTTGTCATTTTTGCATAGCACAGCAACCCTCAACAACAATTAAATGATCTGGGTTAAATTCCTGATGGTTAAAGGCTGATAGCTGCAAGTCAGTTATTTCCATTTCAAGTGAAAGAATTTTGCTTTCCAGCGGTCTTACACTACTCACAAATTGCTTTTAATGTACCATCTGATTACACTTTTTTCAACCATGAGAACTGCTTCTCCCACTCAGATTTCTAAGTTCTCACATTCGTAGTTCTGCTGCATTCCTTCACCATAGTGCAAATAGAGCCATCATTAAATATACATTCTGAGTTCAAGTTCTCTTTGTTGTCTTCACCTGTGCTCTCACTTTCATCTATTTTTTGCCTTTTATTAGCATTAGTTTCATTTTAATCGTAAGTCATTTCCCAAAAAAATGAAAACAGATTCTGCTGACTCATTTTTATGAGTCAAAATACTTTTCTGCATTTCTTAACTCTTCACTCATGGAACTCAGGAGTCCCTACCCTATTTCTGAGAGTCCCCAGGCATACACTCGCGATTCCCTCAATTTCAAAAGGATAGAGAGGAAAATTAAAAAGCATGCTAACACTAAACAACAATTAAATGATGGGTTTAAATTCGTGATGGCTAAAGGCTGATAACAGCAAGTTAGTATTTCCATTTCAAGCGAAAGGATTTTGCTTTCGAGCAGTCTTACACCACTCACAAATTACTGTTAATGTACCATCTGATTCCACTTTTTCAACCATGAGAACTGCTTCTCCCACTCAGATCTCCAAATTCTTCCATTCATAGTTCTGCCACCATTTTTATCAGCATCCCTCACCTTAGTCAAGACATATACATTCAGAGTTTGAGTTCTCTTCACACGTGCTCTCACTTTTGTCTATTTTCTTGCCTTTTTTTAGCATTAGTGTCATCTTCATCTCAAGCCATTTTCCCCAAAACATATTTTGCTGACTCATTTTTTACTTTTCTGTTCTCTTTTAAAAAGTGTCTACTGATACTGCAGGGCTGAGCAAATCCCATAGCCCGACGTCCCGGACTAGTCATTTTTGAAGTCGGTCAAGTAAAATTTTCCAAGTCGCTAGTCCGGGACAAGTGCTTTTTAAAAAAGTCGGGCTAGTCCTTATTTTCGTGCTTTAATCACTATATCTACCTTTATTTGGCCAATCATGCCCTCCAAGCGTACTGAATACTTGATTCTACCCCTCTTTGTGTATACATTTACATCCTGTTACTGCTTGACTGCATATTGGCCTAAGCGACCAAATTATCGGCAAATCAAAACACGTCAAACAAAAGAAAGCCAGTATGATCAATTAGTAGTGTTTTAAGCGGCTTTGTTGCATTGAGTTTACTCAAGCCAGATTATCACGAGCGGCTCACTATGATTTTAATCCAGCAAGTCAGTGTAATTAAATTAATGAAAGGTACTTTACTGACATCAGTGTTGGGTTTTTTTATGAACTGATTAAATGACAGTAATGATTCTTAAATTTTTAATTGATTATACAGATGATTAACTTCCACGTGCAATATTGCGTCTGAAGCGAAACAATTATGCTAATTAATGAGCTGTCTATGTTCGTATTTAAAAGAGAAAATGTATGTTATGATCACTTTAGAAGTAGTTGTCAAGCAAGCTGATAGTTACTCTGTGGATAAAATGAGTTTGCTAAATTATTTTCGCAAGGAAGGTAATAATGGCGATTCGGAGAACGAAAATTTGTTTGAAAGTGGAGGGATAAAACGTAAGACTAATACTGAGTGTGCGGTAGCTATTTCTCCAAAGAGACATAAGCAACAATCTGTGATGGAAAAAAATGTCAAATATGACACTACCAAAAGACAGAGAAATTTTCAGCCGCATTGGGTTGATTGTTATCCCTGGCTTGAATGTATTGACTCGGAAGGAAAGATGTTTTGCAGTTAATGCAAACAATATCCAAAACTGGCACAAGTTGGAAATTCACCCAGTGTATTTGTCAGTGGAAGTGACAATTTCAGGATTGAACCAATCAAGTCTCATGACATGTCTGGACCCCACAAGGCCTGTGTAGCACAATATATGCATGACACTAGCCAGCATGTGCAGAAAATCAGTGAAGTCAGAGTTGCCGACACTCCACTAGGAAAGGCCCTTTCAAAACTAAATGAGACTGAAATGAGAGCTCTTTTTAACACAGCCTACACCCTACCCCATTATGGAAAACCATTTTCTGATATGGAAGAACCTTTGAGATGCTTTAGAGCATTTGACTACAGGCACTTTCCTCATGAGAGGGCAGCTCTGATGAAATATGCAGGTTCTTCTTAATCATCTTGAAGTGATTTTCAAACAGGAAGACCATCATGCCATTCATGAGCAGTATCTGGAGTTCAAAGCAAAGATGAGGGCATACAAGCAGTCACCGGATCCACCTGTTGATATTCTTGGAACACTCTTAGTGAATACTCCACCTAGCCTCAGTCAATTATGCAAACTATTAGAAATCATGTTTGTTATAAGCTCATCCACTGCTGAGTGTGAACGAGGATTTAGTTAAATGAACTTAATCAAGACTTCTTTAAGGAATTCCTTAAAGCAAAAGAGTTTACAAATGCTAATGAACATTTCCGCAAAGGACCAGAGCTTAAGGACTTCAACCCAGACACAGCTATCAACTGCTGGCTTAGTGCTGGTGCAGGTGGCAGACATATACATGGACATTTTTTCAAATCCATCAGCTAAAACATATATACATGAACCTGAATAAGCCAAATGTATAACAACCAATGTTTTTGAAAAATTTTAAATTCTTTTAAGAAATAATTATGTTGTACATTATTTTGTTTGTTTTTTCTATGGATTAAGTACATGCATCTCATCAAATCTCGGCAAGTGATTACCATTTTGTGACCAGTGAAAAGTAAGGTGGGACTAGTGAAAAGTAAGGTGGGACTAGTGAAGAGTAAGGTGGGACTAGTGAAGAATAAGGTGGGACTAGTGAATTTCTGAAACCACTTGTCCTGGACTAGTGGTTAAAAAAAAAATTTGCTCAGCCCTGTACTGTACTACAGTGTAGTGCCCAAATCTAAATCACATGCACTTTGAAGTAGCAGTAATTATTATTATTATTATTATTGCATATTGATGACTCTGAGAAAGCTCTGATAACTTTTGTGATTTATAATACACATTGTCACCCATTTAAACACCGTTAAAACAACAAAGGGCATTGTTTATTTGCCAAACAATCACAGGTGCTTACAAACACACTCGATAGAACATTGGTTTCTTTGAAGCCACATCAGAGAAGGATTAACTGGTAATTAGTCACACTGTCCTTAAGCCTGTTTACCTAAGTCTAGTCATTAGCTATTCCACAGATTGGCCATGACTAACAAAAAATATAAAAAGGGGATCGGCCAGGGGAAAATGTGGCACATCACAGGGATGTGTCACACAGACAAAAGGTGCGTCCCCTAAGAATTTAATGCATATTTGATGCAGAAACTCAAGTCCCTGAGAGCCCTGCTGATACTGTAGTGTCTTAGTCTAAATCACACATACTAAAGTAGCAGTTATTTCCATTATTGTTATTAATATTATTGCATATTAATGATTTGACAGTATTGTCCAACTAGAATACGGAGAAAGCTTTGATCACTTTTATGATTTATATGTGCATCACCAATTTAAATAATGTTAAAACAACAAAGGGGATCATTTATTTGCCAAACAATCGCAAGTGCTTTTGAGACCAACAAATCTGATAGCCTGATGCCCAGGACCTCTCTAAATCTAGATCAGGCCCCTCTCGTATTGTAAGTGAGTTGCCCATGGGGCCTGTCCCAAAAAAGTTTTATCTAATTTGCCTAAAAGAAACCATTAACCCACCAACAAAATGCTGCATTTTTATTTTTAAGTTCTTGAAAGACACTGGTAAATTATCAGTACTCAGCTCGCTGCTGCCCCATCTGTAAATTCCTCCACATTATGAAGATCGTCTGCTTAATTTTATAAAAAGCTACAAAGTTTGTGTGAACAAAGTGAAGCATGTGACCTACGAATGGGAAACAGTACTATTTCTGTTCCCCATATTTCATTGGTTACCTAAAATTAGCGCTCTCTTGTAGAGCATGAATAAAAATAAGCTGTCCCTTGCTCGCGCCGACTTGGTAATGCATTGCTGGTTAAATATATCAAGCAGTACCTGCATGTATGTGATTGTTTTGACAATTTAGCTACGCTGGGGGATTAGCGACTAATAAAAGCCCCCAATACAATGTTTTTTCACCCTAATGGAACTGCTAATGGAACTGAGATCATACATTATATTTAAATCCATTTAGTTCAAAGAGTTAGTAGCCGCCGATTTTATTGATACTGAGCGAGTGTTTTCTGTAATTGTGAGACATTCACAGTACTATCACACAAACTAATTAAGAACTTGAAGCTACTGTTTTTACTGATTGATGTAAAAAAAATAGATCAATGCCTCTCCAACTTCATTTCTATTTTCAACTTTTATCAAGAAACATGGAGATTTTTGCAGCGTTCAGAAAACAAAATTACTAAAAGGCCCCCGAATACTTATCCCTACATACAGATCGTGATGAAATACAGACTGTACATCGACCTTAAAGCAAATATTCCACAATTGTTCAGAATTTACCACCCGAGCATACAGAAATTGTGAAACTGTTGGAAACCTCATTGGTTCTGAGCCCCTCTTCAGCACAATGTGAACAAGGGTTCAGTGACCAATATTACAAGTATAAAGGACCAAGCATTTAATTTTTCTGGATGGGGTGGGTGTGTCAAAATAATAGTAAAAAATATGGCCCAATTCTCTTTTTTCCAATCAGTAAGTCCTCAAAAAATCCCTACTAACTAATTTGATGGGGAAAAATCAACTTCCTACCATAATAAGCATCCAGTCAGCTATTCAACATGTGATAGCAACAGGACTCCCAGTTGATAACCGCATCAGTAACACTGTTTAGACTAGTATATGGCATTATAATGTTTCATGTGGAACTGTCGTTACTGATGTTCAGAGGTGGTTATTTGCTATTAAAATTTGTGCATATTTAGAAGAAACACATACTTTTACAATATATTTCATAATTAAATCAGAATCCTCTACGTTCGTTTTAAATTTATATCAAAGTATTAGGATTTTCTGTCTGATGAAAAATAAGCAATTTTACTTTAACAGTAAATTTTCAACCATCCTGTAAGAGAATCTTGATATTTAACTTATTTTGACCTATTTAATTTTCTTACCCGGTAGGTAATGGTAAAAATGATAAATTGAAAATAAACCTTCTTCTGTTACTTTAAGTCTTTTGTCCCTGATTATTTGCACTTCTAGAGCCGAATTATGAAGGATGCAAGACAGTTGTGAAGTTCCAAAATCAGTACATTTAAAGATTGAGGTTCTGCATATACACATTACCAATTAATTGTAAACAAAACAGGTCATAAGCTAAATCTAATATATGTTGCTTACAAGTAAACAATTTTATTAGAATACTATCACGGTATTTCCCACTTCTTTTAGTTTTTGAAACAAAATATCGCACAAATCCAAAATTATAACAATTAGAAAAGTTTACAAATGCTAAATTAAGTTTCTTTAAGTAATATTTCTTTTAAACGTATGTTTTCTATGTGCTATTGATGTTGCGCTGCAATATATTTATTCACTGGCGCATATGTACGATGTCACAGGCAGAAGTTGACTCCAGTGAAGTGTGTCAAAAGAAGTGACGTAATACACAAACTTTCCGACAAGTGGTTGTCATTTTATATTTTTGGTCAGCCATGGCCGATCTGTGGAACAGCTAATGGCTAGACTTAGGTAAACAGGCATGATATTGTAACTGTTATTATGAATGAAATTAGGGTACCAAAAAATTATTGTAACATACCTGTATTACAAACTCTGTGTTGCCATAAGTTACAGGAATCACAACCAAGTGCATGCTACTTTGAAGTTACAACTCTGGAACACTCGACATGAGTGGTCAGTACCCCCCATTGATGCATTGATAAGACCATTTAATTTTTTGGGGGTGGGGGTGGGCAGGTATATATATATATATATATATATATATATATATATATATATATATATATATATATATATATATATATATATCAGTTGATGGAAAGACGAAAGGCTAATTGATGTTATTTTTTTAAAATGTGTACTCAAAACGCCCAGTTACAAAAGAAGGTCACTGTTTTTCACTCTTTTCTCACTTTTTGATTTTATAACAATCTGTTGTCTTAATCCTTCAACAAACAACACACGAATTCTACAAACCCATAAAGTTTGCATAATCATTAATGATTAACTAATTAGTCAGTAAATAAGATGTTTATAAAAAATATTTATTGTTGAATAACAACAAGTGTTATGAAACCATACATGATCAAAAGTAAGGATCACATGAAAACTATGGTTTTTTTGGGGGGAGGGAGTATATTGTTTGAAAATATGGGCCAATCATGACAGTAATGATTTCTTAATTAAATTTGTATGGACCGAATCTGTAATGGGCCGACTCTGCTATGGATCAACTCCGCAATGTGCAGAGTATGTTATGGGCTGAGATGTAAGATCACCAAGATAACAGTGTCAGGGGAAATCTCATTTTCAAAAAATAAGCTTTTATATTGAAGGGGGGCAATAAGTTCGAATAGGTAAGCTTTGAATATTTCACACAAATAGGTTTTCAGCTTTAGTTTTATTTTAAAAGGCACTCATATTTTCTATAGCTTTTATAAAAGATGATCTATCAACCATGTTGATACCGTTTTCTTCCTGATTAATTTTGCCCTTTTAATTTTTTCTCTTTTCACATAACATAAAAAAGTAAAATAAAAGAGAGTTTATTTTGTGCATCATATTTTTAGGAACTGGGTTGGAGTGCAACAAATGAATTTTGGTAAAAGCATTGCCGAGATTGAAACAATGTGGGCTGATATGAAATATGAGTCATCTGCATTAAGTGTGTAATATGCTGTATATGCATTTTGACCAAAATACATGTATGTTTGCACTGAAGCAGCAATTGATGGCAATGATGTGGATGCTGATTTTGATGAAAATACAGACAATTTTGTGGGGGAAATTGATATTTTAGGCAGTGGGATCATGATCTTGACTATATAAAATAAACTGAGCTTATGATAAATAGTTAATTGGTATTTTTGACTCAGATATTGACGATAATGAAGACTTCGATGCTTTCATGCTAACTGGACATACTTCATTTCTCATAAAGTTTACCCATATACCGATGTTGGATGTGTACATAATATTATTCAATTTTATTGCATTCCTAGAAACAGACCAAAATAAACCCTACAAAACTGATATTTTTACATTAGAATTCATTATGAAATTAAAATACTGAACCAAAATGAATATTTTTGTCAACTTACCAGTAAGGATCTGTTCTGCTTGTTCTCCAATTCTCATGTGAGTAGTGGGCTGAGCAAATCGTATAGCCCGATGTCCTGGACTATTCATTTTCGAAATCACTAGTCCAAAACAAGTGCTTTTTGCCTATTTTAAAAAAAGTCTGACAAGTGATTATATTCATTCCATAATCACATCATCTACCTTTATCTGGCCGTTCATGCCCTCTGGGCGTACTGAATGCTTGATTCTACCCCTCTCCATGTATTTATTTACATACAGTATCACACTTACCGGTGGTCATTGATAACTCCCGCATGTGCACGTTATGTTACTGCTTGACTGCATATATGGCTAAGCAACTAAAATATTGGCTAATCAAAACATGGGAGACAAAACAAAGCCAGTATGATTAATTCGCAGTGTTTTAAACCACTTCCTTGTATTGTGTTTATTTAAACCAGGTCCTCATGAACAACTAGCCCTATGATTTTAATCCAGCGAATCAATCCAATTAAATTAATTAAAGGCACTTTAGTGTTGGTTCCTTTAATGAACTAATTAATTGGCAGTGATGATTCTTTAAGTTTTAATTGATTATACAGAGGGTTAACTTCCACATTGATATTGTCTTTGAAGTGAAACAATTACGCTAATTAAGGAGCTGTCTCAGTTCATATTTAAAGGACAAAATGTACTGCATGTTATGATCACTTTAAAAGTAGTGTCAAGCAAGGTGGTATTTACTATGTGAATAAAATCAGGTTACTAAATTATTTTTTCAAGGAAGTTAATAAGGAAGAGTAGGAAAATTAATGTAAAAGTTAAGTGGTAAAACATAAGACTGCCACTGAGTGTAAGGTAACTATTTATCCAAAGAGACATAAGCCAGACTCTGTGGCAACAATAAGTATCAAATACTGTATGACACTACTAAGAGACTGAGAAATTTTCAGCCACATTGGGTTGATAGTTATCCCTGGCTTGAATTCACGGACTCAGAAGCAAAAATGTTTTGCAGTTATTGCAAACAATATCCCAAACTGGCAAAGGTTGGAAATTCAACCAGTATATTTCTCAATGGAACTGACAAATTCAGGATTAAACCAATCAAGTCTTGTGACAGTTCATGACCTCACAAGGTCTGTGCAATTAGGGAAAGTCTGAATTCCAGCAAATTCCTTTCCATTCTTGCTGATGGAAGTACATGTACTGATGCTACCATATTGGAGGAAGAAATAGTGCATATAAGATACATGTACCTCGACAATGGAAAACTGAAAACCTCAGATGTAACAAAATGTATAATATCAACTTATGTTTTTGAAAACTTAAATTATTTTAAGAAATTAATATGTTGTACATTATTTTGTTTGTTCTTTCTATGGATATAAGTGCAAACATCTCATCAAATCTTGACAAGTGATTTAAATTTTGGACAAGTGAAAAGGTAGGTGGGACAAGTGAATTTTCTGAAACCACTTGTGCTGGACAAGTGGATGAAAAAAATAATGTGCTCAGCCCTGGAGTAAATTGAATAAAATTGTAATAACCTTTGACATTCTTGATGGATTTGTATTATTTTGTCACCTTCTTAAATAACGTAAAATTCCCCACATTTCATACACTTACACATAGGAGGTAAAATGAATATTGCAGATAGAAAAAGTGCATTGAAAGTAAATTTTAAAAAATATGCAAAGCAAGTTTTTTAGTTTACTAACTTAACTTTCAACTTAATTTTGATAATTTTCAGTGAAAAAATATGACTTGAAAGAAAACTGTATGCTTTTTAAAATGGTATATAACATTGAAAAATTATTTGAAAAACTTTTCCCGTAAAGCCAGATTGACCAACATCACTGCATTCTCTCATGCTGATACAACAAATTTCCAGTTCTACACAACTGCCTGTCTAATTGGGCTTCAGTATGAAAAGGGTTAATACCGCATCAATAGCTCTCATGGGAAATGAAAAAATTGCACATTCTACTCTACTGCACATACTTGAATATGGTGAATAATGTAGCTATATACATGAGATATCCAATGGGCAGGAGAATCCAGTGCCTCTCCCCAAGTTATGAAAAATCCTGTTTTGATTGTGCCACGATGAGTGCTTCTTCTTCGGCCTGGACAATATTGGCAATGAGTGATGTCCTGCATTGTCCCATCTGCATACTATATCCCCTTTACAATGGTACTACCGACTTAGCACATCATGTAATGAATGCTGAATTCCTGCCTACTATAGAAGACGGAATTAACCCGGAACCTATATACATACTTTGGCACGAGATTCACAAAATGCCATCCAGAGGAACCATATTCCATCAACCACTTTACTGCAGTAGTGAATGTAAGCATCTGTATAAATGAAGAAGATCAAAAAGACCACAGGAGTTATACTGAAGCTGGTGAAGAAAATCAAAAGGACGGGAATTAATCTGAAGCTAGTGATACAATCAATGGTAAAGAAAATGAAACATCTGATTCGATAGAAGAAAACAAATCCCATGCAAAATGGTCCACAAGAAAAAGAAGTGCATCCCCAATTTATGAAAACTGCAATGAAAGTAGTGTACATGTATCAATTTTTTTCACAGTCTTATGACTTTACGTGTTATTAGGATTACGAGCATTTACAGCATGGGGAATGTTCAGATATAGTGCATGCATATTGACCTGTCCGTGGTCAGGTCATTTTGTATATTCATTAGGGACTAACTTAATAGGAAATTGGGTAATACATTCAGGATTTTCATGTGCACAAATATCAATAGACAATATATATCTTACTAAAAGCGTTCAGACTTTCTATTTTATTAATTTTATTAAAATAAAATTTGGGTTACTTATGGCACAGTGCATTTTGAATGTTATTATTATGTGTCCGTTTTGAACCGTACACCTATAAAACACAGTGAAGGTGGCAATTCATACAGTTTTATACCGGACCGTCCAGTTTTCAGCTGCTGGTCTGTCTCCTTCTTAACAAGTTTTTTTACATCCTCCAACAGTGAAGAATTGTCAATCATACATGGTCCACTCGTGCACCTTGCATGCCCATGCGCAGAGAGAGTCATCTTTTTCATAGATGACGATTATGCCAGGACATCAGAGCTGGGTGGAAGGAGGGTATTCAGCAATAGCAATGGGTAAGTAATTAAAATTAGTTTTAACCCTTCATAAAAAACTACATTTTACTAGCAGCAATGTCTTACCAATTGCTATTGCGCAGCTGAATTTGTCAGTTAATTGCATAGGCTGACGTGTTAAACTGATCAAAAACAGAGAAAGGGAGAGATCCACTTTGCAGAATGTGGGTGTCTCTCTGAGCCATATGTTGTACCACAACTATGGGTCGCAGAGAAAAAATGCCCATGCTTTGTTGTGCTAACAAGTGGAGGTAGAAGGAAAAGGTAGTATGGGATCACCAAAATGCTGCCTTCATGACATCCTCAAAGGAAGAAAGATTTAGATAGGCCCATGAGGCAGCAACGTCTCAAAATTTATGGGCTTTTAGTCTCATAATAGAGAGGTCTCTATCAGTAAGGGACTTCTAAGCTCTTTTGATTGTGGTGACAATCCACCATGATAAAGTAGAGGCTGAAATATCAACAAAGTCCTTAGGAAAAAGGAAAAGACGTTTCCTACCCTTTCTTTTCCCTTCCAAGGCATTTAGATAGAAATGCAGTGCCCAAACTGGGCATAAAAGCCTATCTTGATCATCTCCAGCACAGATTTGACTGAAACTGGGAATCTCTATAGGTGATGGAGCTACCGAAGGGAACTGATTTTTGGCTAAAAATCCCAGCTGACAAAGGAGGGAAACCAGAATCATAATTGCCATTAAACAGGAGACAGCCCGTGTCAATAGACAAAGCATGAATCTCTCTAACTTCTCACAGATGCCAAGCGAGTAAAAACACAGTCTTGAGTGTGAAGTTCTGAAAGAAAACCTCACTCAATGGTTCATTGGGCGTTTTAGTTAAAGACCACAAAACACAAGAAAGATTCCATCTGGGCATAAGAGAGCAGGAGACAGGTCTCTGGAGCTCAAAATACTTAATAAGATCGGCAATGTATTAATCTGAACCGATTGCCATGCCCTGAGAGAATTTAAGTGTGTTGGAGATGGCAGCTTTACAGCCATTGATAGTGGATACTGAACAAATTTTGGTCTCAAAAAGGAACAAAAGGAAATAAGCAACAGAAGTTACAGAGGAGCAGATAGGATCAACGTGTTTCCTACTGTACCAATCACAGAAGATTCTCCACCTGGCATCGGAGACCTTGGATGTAGCTCTCCTGGCCTGAATGATGCAACTGGTAACTCGGCCCAAAAACTTGTTCTGGCGGAGACATCGCTTGAGATAAGCCAAGCATGAAGGTGGAGAATGAGTGGGCTGTTGTGGAGATGGGATCCCCAGTGTTGAGAAAGGAGATCCCTCCGGTGAGATAGAGACCTGGGTCGCTCGATCAACAGGTCTAGCAGATCAATGAAGCATGATCGCTGGGGCCACAGTGCGGAGATGAGAATGATCTGCGCAGTGGATGTACGGACTTTTTGCATAACTTGAGGTAGCAGTCGGAACAGTGGGAAGGCATATGCAAATAGCTGATCCCACCGGAAGCTGAATCTGTCCACTGCCCATGCTCCCTGGTTCGGGACCGGAGATACATAAAAGGGAAGTCTGTTGTTGAGCCTGGTCACAAACAGATCCACCAGGAGTCTTCCCCAGAGTGTGAATAGGGTCTCTGTTATGGAGCGGTGAAGAGATCATTCCATGAGGATGGCTTGACCTGTCCTGGACAGGCTGTCTAAGAATACGATCTTCTTGTCCGGAATGTGGCGAACTCGGATTGTGATATCCTCTGAGGCTGCCCATAGGAGGAGGTTCCAGATCTCTACGCAAAGAGAAGGGGCATGTGTGCCTCCCTGACATCGTCGATACGCTAAGACAGACCTGTTGTCTGAGAAGACCATGATGCAGCAACCCCTTACTCTGTCGATGCACCCTTGCAATACTAGAAATACTGCTCTCATTTCTACGTTGTTGATGTGGAGGGGCGATTCGGCCCGAGACCAAAGACCCTGGGGAAAATTACACCCTCTGGCTCTAAATGAGCACCCCAACCAGAATCTGACACGTTGGGAAACAGAAAGGAGTAGGGGTCGGGTGTATGCAATGGGACCCCAGCCAGAAATCTGTCCCAATTCATCCACCAGTACAAGTGATGGTGAAAGTTCTGCCCAAGTGGGATTAAGTTTGATACAGAATCTCTGTGTAGTTTCCAACTTGCAAGGAGTAGGAACTGTAGAGGGTGCATATGGAGATAGGGATAGATAAAGGCAAGCAGATAACGATGTTTTTGCTTGTAGCACCTATAGGAGAGCCAGGATCCGATCTACCCAATCCAGTGGAACCCGGACCAAGTTCTGGTTCATGAGGAAATTCATTCCCACGTAAGCAAAGTCCTGAGATAGAATGAGTTCTGACTTCTCAAGGTTGGGTAAAAGATCCAACTGAGTTATGGTGAACCAAGAACGGAACGGATCCTGAAGAAGGGACTGAACCTGGACATTGTGGATCAGCCAGTTGTCAAAATACTGGAGAATCGGTGTTCCCAGTAATCAAAGGTAGACCACAACCACTCCCATAATTTAGGTGACGACTCTGGGTGCAAAAGATATTCTGAATGGCAGAACCCAGAATTGAAAAACTTCCTGGTCTAAGCAAAACCAGAGGTAATTGCGGTGTGGAGGAAAAATCAGGATGTGCAAACAGGCATCCTGAAGGTCGATAGTGACAGCCCAATCAGACGGATGAAGTGCGCTCTGGATCAGAGAGGTTATCTCCATCTTGAAAGGTTCCTCCAAAAGAAACTGGTTGAGTGGGGAGAGATCAATTATGATATGAAATTTTCCGCTTTTCTTGGTGACCAGGAAGATTCGGAAGTAAAAGGCAGAAGACATCGTTCAGGACCCTCTCGACTGCCCCTTTCTGCAGAAGGGCGTTCACCTCTTCCCTCAATTTCACCAGATTGGACTGGGAAAGAGAATGGGGGTCCTTGATAGCAGGGGTTGTTCTCGAAACTGTAGTCGATAACCCTCGGTCGTGATGGAGAAAATGCTTGACCAAGCCTCTGGAAACAGGCCTAGGCGAGCACCATCGGGGATGTTCGGGAGCGGGATGCATGGCAGGAGAGGGGTTGGATCCTTAGGGTAATCCCCCCCCCCTTTCCTCCACTGAGAAAGGAAGGAGAATTATAGAACTTCTGCTTTTGGGGTCTGCGGTGACCTTGGCGCTGTGGACCTGACTGACAAGGAGGAGGTCTAGTTTGAGGTTGTGGATTGGACTGAGGTTGCGTCTGCTTAAAGAACTTGGCGTATGGACCCTGAGAGCAATTTGCATTAACACGCTTCCTAACTGATTGTGATGGGCCAAGAGTAGATGTAAAGGATCGATGTTGATGATCCAGCAAGTCTTGAGAAGCCAAGGTAGGTATGAGGCCCCAAAGAGGGTCTCGGAGCAGCCCTTAGAAGGTCTTTACTGTGGTTAAGTAAGACCTTCAAGGAGTCCAATGCAACGTCACTGCGGATGTGGAGAGGGCATCGTCATCATCTGGTATACTCTGAGTCGGAGAGCGGGTGGGCATCAAGGCCCATACAGTACAGCTCATGTGATTTTTCGGAATCCCACGCTTCCCAGTGGGTGACTTAATCCCCTCCACTTTAGCTCCATGATAACACTCCGCGGTGGAGGCATAAATTGGCATAAATACCTACAAATCACCACCGCGTCTTGGGCAGGCACGCCGATGTCAACTCCACCATGGAGGGGCTAGTCGACATTACTGATTGACATTTGAACAGCCACTGAATGAAGACCACCTATGGAAAGACTGAGACCTCAAGAGTGATTTACAACCGGATACCACTGGAAGAATCAGTCGTCTTTATTTCGATCATATTTGGACAATAAAAAAATAATTTCAAAAGTCTTGTATATTCAGTACACATTACTGTTTATAAAAGGTTGATCAACTTCTTTTGAAATAAGTTTATGCTTTTAATTTATTTCAAAGAAATATGAACAAACTTACGCACTGACTTGACAAGAAGCACACCTTGCTGAGCTTCTCAAGCAGCATAAATTTATCATTTTGTTCCAAAGGAAAGTAATTCTCTGAGATATGGACAATTAAAATCCAAATTGACATCCGCTTCTGCTTACCCCCCCCCCAACAAACCTAAAACACTGAATTTACACTGAAATGCAAACCACGTGCTTAGTCTTTAAGCAGTAATAGCAGAGTCACGAGGCTGAATATTATGACTGCATGTGTACTGTAAGGGACTGACCATTTAATATATGGGGCTTATATGTTTTTGTTTTTTTTTCAACCGGGATATTTTTTGTTCTTTCATAACAATATTTATTTATTTGAAGTGAAATATGGAACGGATTAACGTCTTTTTATACTACAAAATCAGAGAAAGACAATTGTTTTCATGCATTTATCTCCCCCCCCCCCCCTTGGAAAATTCAATTGTCTCTCCCTAATAAAGACTTGACTTCAGCGGATGTTCTACAGAAATCAAGGCAGTGACCATTGTGAACACTGTTGTAAAATATTAAGAAGGGTTTGCAGGATGATGCAAGTTTCAGCTTGGGAACATTGTGTTTTTATCACACGAAGCCATCTGACTTTGCGCGTTGTACTTTACAGCCGCAATTATGGTCCCACCATTAACAATGGAAGTTTGATAATTTTTAGTAATTAATCTGAATTCGGCTTATTACCAAAATGAAAAACAATGTGGAAAATTCTAAAATCTGAGATGTTTAGAGATTTTAATTTCCAACAAGTTTAGAGCATTTTGCATGGATGTATTGTCTCCACATGTATCCTATTATTTGCTCATTTTTCTACGGCGAAAATATAAAAACAAAATATACTCTTTTAATTATTTTTACGCAGATATTAAAGAATGCAGTTTCCTCTTTGTGACTGTTAGAGCCTTTGGTTATTGAGGTTGTTTCTGTATGTGGTTTATTGCTTTACAGCTAGAGAGCTCGAGTTACTGTGGCCCAGTGGATAAAGTGTGCGACTCACACACACACACTTGGGTGTCTGCAGGGGGGGGGGGGGGCATTTTGCCCCACCCCCACCCCCGATTTAAAAAAAATAATAAATCTATCCCTTTTACTTCGGCTCTCCCCCCCCCCCAGGAACATTCCTGCAGATGCCCATGCACACACACTTGACTTTAGTGCATGTGCTCAGGAGTTCCAGTGCAGTAGTGGGAAAATTTCTTTCTTTTTTGCTCCATAACGCTATAATGTCTAGCATGTTATTACTTTTTTACCACTACTGAACGTTTCCAGATTTCAGTTTGTGTATGTCTAGATTTATAATCAGTCAGATTTTAATATTTTAATTCTGATGATTGACTAAAAATGTTGACATGTCAAGCAGCGAAAAAGACAAATTTTGGTCAACATTAATAAGCATTTTAGCGTTATATTTGAAACTTGCATTAGTGAAAAATTCTGATTTGGATTCCATATTTTATGAGAGAGAGAGAGAAGGGAGGAGGGGAACTTTACTAAGAAGAGTTAATGATCTAAAATTATTCATCTTATTTTTCTGTATTATGTATAGTATGCAATAGGAAAACGAACAGAAAAAGAAAAAGTTAAACATTAATTTCATCTGATGCGCAAGTTTGTCAAATCAATGGCAAAGAAAACAAACCTGCAGAAGCACTGCTGTTGTACTTTTAGGTTAACAGTTAGCACATGAAATTAACACGTCAATATCAAAGAAAACAAGCAGTGTTGATGACTTCTCTTGTGCTAGGTTACTGCACATGTCAACTACATGTATCTCGGATGACCTTTTGCGACCATTTGTTATTTTAAAAAACCCAGCTACTTTGGTAATTAATGCAAAATAGTACAGTTTAAAATAAAATAACGATGTGAAATCTTAATAATGCTTTATTTAAGCAATTGGATGTCAGAAACAATCGTACAATATGTGAATGAGTACTCATGCATGGAGTAACCATCGGAACTTGTGCGATTTTGTTTCACTTCAGTCAGGTATGACTGCAGCTTTGTTATTAATTTGTTCAATGTTTATCGTTATTTTCATTGCAGGTAGTACAATATCACTGACTTTCATATGATCAATAAAATTTTGTATTGCGTTTACTTAAAAAGAAATAAGGATATGAATGCATGTTTAGATTCCAATAACATAGTATTGAAGAAAAAAAAATTTGATTCATTGCGCAAAATGTAGTATTAATACAGTTTGCGAGGCATTGTCATTACGTTATCATCGTCTAAAATATGATTTGGCACTATGTATCATACATTATCTTCGTTAGAACAAGGAAATATTTATAATTAACTGAATGACTACGTTTTCTTCAGTATCAAAAAGTTAGCAAAATGCTCCCCAGAGGTATAATGATGTATATAAATCGGTGCCCCCCCCCCATATCTCTCTCTCAACCTCTGCTTGCATGGGAGATAAACAGTAAACCACGCCCATATTATCGAGACCACGTCCACACCGCGGTGGTGATCAGATGCGACTCCGCGGGAAAGTGTGGTGTGCAGGGCTATTCACCGTGAGATGCCGCGGCAACTCCGTCAGGGCACATGGAGTAATGGTGGAGGGGGTTTTCTTAATCCTCTCCCCTTACTCTCCACCCCCACCACGAAGCGTGGGGTTCCGAAAAATCATGTGTGCTGTACTGTAGTTCAGCGTGAATTCCAGTGGGGAGGCAAGACCGCCTGTCTACCCTGGATGATGTGACACCTCTAGCCTTCCGCGTTGAGGCCACCTGGTGAGGAGTTTATGGTGGGACACGAGCATCACCTCGACTGTGAGGGCAAGGTCCAGTAGCCCATGGGGGCATAATGGACCAAGGACCTTGATGTGGAGGGCTCCACATCCCATAAGGATTTATTGAGATAATAGGGATGCGGTGACGCCGATCTGTTCCCTTTCCCTAGTACGAGCCCGGTGGGCAGACTCCCAATCCTGCACAGGATGGAATGGTAGAATGGGGAACTTGGTCTGTACCCTGTCCTCATACCGTGAGGCCGACAAGTGATAATCAGAGAAGACATCATCTTCAACTGATATATCACTCTGGAGGGTGTGGTGCCCCCACTCTGGAGGGGGGCATGCAACATGTTATCCCAGAAGTGATGGGAGTGGTGCAACACCTCCCGAGTGGGAGGGAACAACATGCTACCATGAGCATGAGATGTGTTGCGTTGCTCCACCTCCCTAAAGAAAGGGTGCAATTCGCTACCTGAGGCGTACACGCTGTCTTCAATGTGAAAAATGTTCATCTTCTCCCTGCAGAGGAGAGGTGATCAACTCCTCGAACGTCCAGTCCCACCTTCTGGAGGGGCCTCACAGGTCACCAAAGAAGTTGGTCTCAATAGCTGAGGCATCTGGAATCAACTATTGGAGTATAAGACGAAGCCCAGACTACCAGGTAAAAAAATATCGACTTATAGGCCGGCAAATACGGTAGATTCCAGGTGCCAGAAGGCCATAAATTGCAAAGTGCGCAAAGATTTTTCCTTGTGCGCTTGGAGCACTTTATGCAGTCTGAGTGAGTGTCCCAAGAGCCCTTCTTGTGGCCACACTGCCCAACAGACTGTCCTGACATTATTCTGAAGAGAAATAATGACAATATTTAATAAATGTCACGCTAAACTCACCTGGTTATATGCAGTGCATACCGCGTACACCAGTGTATGCACTAAGAACACTGTCTGCACAAGGTAAGTAATAGATTTAACCTCTTAGAAATAAATCTTTTTCCTGTCGAAAAGTAAAATATTTCACACTGTGAACTTTATTAGAGAAACATCCAGACACATATGCAATGACAACGCGATTCGTGGTGCGGACATTAAAAATTTACAAAATTTTACGATAATTGTCACTTTTTGAAGAAGAGAGAGGAATACGCTGTCCTGTATGTTTAGGAGGGCCTGTTGTTTTTTTTTTTTTTTCAAAACACAGCTGTATATCAGTAAAATAGGGGAGTCAGGACTGAGCAAATTTTTTTTCATCCACTTGTCCAGGACAAGTAGTTTCATCAAATTCACTTGTCCCACCTTACTTTTCACTTGTCCCACCTTACTCTTCACTTGTCCCACCTTACTTTTCACTTGTCCCAAAATGGTAATCACTTGCCAAGATTTGATGAGATGTATGTACTTAATCCATAGAAAAAACAAACGAAATAATATACAACATAATAATTTCTTAAAAGAATTTAATTTTTCAAAAACATTGGTTGATATACATTTGGCTACTTCAGGTTCATGTATATATGTTTTAGCTGCTGGATTTGAAAAAAAGTCCATTTACATGTCTGAAATATTCATTAGAATGTTTAAACTCTCTTGGTTTAAGGAATTCTCACACTCAGGAGCAGTCTTACATTTTATCCCTCCACTTTCACAAGAATTTTCCTTCTTCGAATTGTCCTTATTATCTTCATTGCGAAAATAATTTAGCAAACTCATTTTATCCACATAGTAAATATCAGCTTCCTTGACAACTACTTCTAAAGTGATCATAACAAACATTTTCCCTTTTAAATATGAACAGAGACAGCTCATTAATTAGCATAATTGTTACGCTTCAAACACAATATCACATGTCAAAGTTAATCCTCTGTACAATCAATTAAAAATGAAAGAATCAATACTGTCATTTAATCAGTTCATAAAGAAAACCAACACTTATGTCGGTAAAGTACCTTTCATTAATTTAATTACACTGACTTGCTGGATCAGAGTAAGCCACTTGTGAGGATCTGGTTTAAGTAAACACAGTGCAACAAAGCCACTTAAAACAGTGCTAATTAATCACATATGCGATAGTTATCACTGACATCCTGTAGGTGTTATACAGGATGTAAATGTATACATGGAGATTGGTAGAAAAAAGTATTCGGTACGCCCGGAGGGCATGAGTGGCCAAATAAAGGTAGATATTGTGATTAAAGCACAAAAAAAGGACTTGCCCGACTTTTTTAAAATAGGAAAAAAGCACTTGTTCCAGACTATCGACTTGGAAAATTTTACTTGGCCGAATTTGAAAATGAATAGTCCGAGACATCGGGCTATGGGATTTGCTCAGCCCTGAGAGTATTCCCACCCCTAAGGGGTGGAATACATGAGGTAGCCTAGGAGGCCCCTTAAAGAACTAAGTTCTAAAAAGGGGGAAAGGTTACAATACGGAATAAAATACAGAATGGATAGTGCAACACCGAGACTTCATTATGAATTGCAGAATGGAGACCGCTAATGCAGTAAGTTGCGACAGACAAAATTTCTCTGGAGATGATTTCATGCAAACATCTACACCGTATGACATCCATAAAAAAGATGACAGTTCTGCGAAGGACCATACAACGTACAGACTGAAGTGCAAATGTCATACTAACCTTTTCTCCACTCTGTGGGAGGATGTATTCACATCGAACGGACTGTGATTTTAGGCACGAAAATAGAATAGCTAAACAGCTAAACAACAGTGACAGGATAAATAATTGCTGCTATTAAATTTGTATTTATTTTACATATCTATCTATCCAGTTTGGCTTTTTTTTTTTTCCAAAGTGCAACTCACCCCTTCAGATGGATCTGACTTGCAAAATACATCCTGACTTAGAGCAGGGTCAAAGAGAAATTGGCTTTTTGCAGCCCTAAAAAAAAGGGGGGGGGGGGGGTTGACTTATAGTCGAGTCGACTTATAATTGATTATATACGATAAAACAAAAAAGACCTTATTCCATTCCTTATTTTTCTTGAAACAAATTTATCTTGTGATGAAAGGAAAAAAATATCCCATTCAGAAATAACGTTCTAGCTCCATAAATTAAATGTTTAGTCCCTTATAGTACACATTAAGTCACCACTGAACTAGTTTCAAGTTGTGTATATTTAGCCTTGTGACTGTGCCATTACCACTTAAAGGACTAAGCACATGGTACGCATTTCAGTGTAAATTCTGTGTTTTCTGTTTGTTTAGTTTGTTTTTTTTAAACAGAAGCAGTTGTCAATTTGGAATTTAATTGTCCATATCTCAGAGGATTACTCTTCCTTTGGAAAAATAAAATAAATTTATGCTGTTCAAGCTGAACAAGGTGTGCCTCTCGTCAAATCAGTGCACAAGTTTGTTAAGATTTCTTTGAATAAAGTAAAAGCATAAAAGTATTGCAAAAGAAGTTGATCAACCTTTTCTAAGTATACATGTACAAAATATATAAGACTTTTGAAAAAAAAAATTTATTGTCCAAATATATGATCAAAATAAAGATGACTGATTCTTCAAATGGTATCCAGTTGTAAATCACTCTCGAAGTCTCAGTCTTTCCACGGGTGGTTTTCATTCATTGACTGTTCAAATGTCAACCAGCCCCTCCATGGTGGAGTTGCCATCGACGTGCCTGCCGAGGCGTGATAGTGATTTGTATGTATTTATCCCTTTGACGTGAAGTTTTATCGCAGAGCAAAAGTGGAGGGTATTAAGTCCCCCACTGTGAAGCATGGGGATTCGAACAATCAGGTGAGCTACAGGGGTCAAGCTAGACTTTAATTTTAGGGTGAACCGACTTCTCCTTTTGGACAAAATAAGGAGAAGTGACAGCTGAACAGGGAGAAGTGGGAGCAAAGCAAGAAATGCAAAATATATTAATGTCGATATATGAATGAACTAGATCATTCTTTCCCACTGAAATGGCACACCACCAAGGACAAAAATGGTGCAAAAATGGTGCTACGCATGCCATGTGGGTGCATCTACTTTTAAAAACAGGGATATTCTTAATACGACCACACATTTTCTAGCATCATTACAAAACAATCCACAGATAGGATTACAAAATGTATGGTTTTAATAGTTGTCTACGAACTTGTAATAACGTTGTGTATTGGTCAGATAATATTTGCTTCAGTGTTTTTTTATTATATTTTCAAAAAATGAATGATGTAAGAAATATATCTTGACAGTACAGTGCTTCTCAAATTCCACAACATAGCATTGTCTCGTACGTTTCTGACTTAAATTTTTTAGGCGAAGTCTTCTATCACATAATATTTAGACCTTGCTTTCTATGAGTTGTACATTTTCTTTAATTTATGTGCCCAATGAATTAAAAAAAACAGACAATCTAATGAAGAGGTAGAAAGTACTTTCACCGATTCTGTTCTTAAAACAATTTTTTATTTTTATTTACATATTGATGTTTTAACTTTCAAAACACAAGTTGGTGTGTTTTCATCATGAAATGATAACTTGCGGAAATTGGGCAATAATAATAAATGATAACTTACAGGGGAAAGGGTTAATGGTCAATCTGCTATTAAAACACATGCCTGTGAATGTGCAAGAGTTTGTTTTGTTGGCACGATTGATAGCAACACCTGTTATAGCTGCCTAGGGCTAACAACACTAACTACTTGACTGAATTCAGGGAGCATCTCAAAAGCCATAAACAACTATCAGTGTACATCTAAAAAAATCACAGGATGAATTAGTTTTCACTTTCCTAACAGAAGAAGGCAAAATTTACCTTTTTTCGACAACTTAGTAGCCTACTTCACCTGGTAGCATGACCCCTGGAGCTGTACTGTATATGTGGTATTTAAGGTCGATTGTGGAAGACTGGTATTTTCAAGGTCAATTGTGGTATTTTCATGGCCGATTGTGGTAGATTCTGGTAAATAATGATGACCCTTGAGTGCCATGAATAAAGAGTCCAGGACTCCTCATTCTGAAACTAGCAACAGGTGTCACCGCTAGAGGGCACTGGTGATCAAGAATAACATTTTCTCGAAATGGCAACCACATTATACCTGGTACTTCTTCCACTTTCATATGTAAAAACCCAACATTATTACATCCAAATGTATTCATGGTTGAAAGGTGAACTGTCCATATTTGGCGTATATGACATTGTGGATTTTCATAATTTTTCAAAACACAGAAAAACTCATAAAACTAACATATACACTCACCTACGCTTGCTTTTTAAAAACTTTGGAGTTCTTTTAACAAAAATAATGGTAACATGTGTGCGAATATTTGCGCAACACCCCACCCCCCAATTAAGGTATGTCTTTTTTTTACAGATCACCCATGACGACAAAACCATAATTCTTCCCGGCATGTGGCTATATAAAAAATGTAAACAATGGCAACAGTACGACCTAATTGGGTTAGAAAACTTCATTTTATGAAAAAGCAGACGTTGATACCAAAGAATCAGATTATACAAACGTAATGTCAGTCATTATATTAAATTTATTACAAACTTTTAGTACAACTTTTGTCGTGTAATGTATTTTTGAGGTTAGACTTGACATATGTGACTGTGAGAGAGATATTATCACTGTCAGGCCATCTACTCTGTGAAAGAGTCTTATCTAGAGACACTGGTATTCATATTTAGTATAGGTGAATAAGAGGTAAAAGTTAAACAATTTTGCAGAATTTGGAAGAAAAGAAAACCAATTTGTCATGTTTTTGTGAATATTGTCATAATAAAGAACATAAAATCAATCAATAGCATGTCTCTATTTAATAACCATAATCAATCATAAATATTTTTTGTGAACCAACTCAGTGTCTGTTCCTTCTTTCTCCGATTCAACATTTTAACTCTTGCCTCTACTTCATGAACTGTGTAATAGTGCTCAAAATAATGGTCAGAATCATTTTTTGTGGTCACTGCTTTTATTTTAAAGATATGAAAATTGACCAAAAATATTTTATCATAAATAAACTGTAAAATGACAATTTACTAAATTGCAATTTCAGATCAATGTATAGATGAACAAGAATACTGAAATGTATCTGCACTAATGTTTTTTTAGAGCAACATAATTTCAAATTGTGTATGACTCAAGAATATTATTTCATGCACAAATGTTGGGGGGGGGGGGGGCACTTGATAAAAAGGCACAAAAAGGCTTCAAAAGTACCTGGAACATAGAAAAAGTCAATTTATCCTTAAATCTGAATTTTCACAAAACATTTCTACATAACCATATGTAATAAATATGCACATTTCATCATGAAATAACATGAGGTCAAGAATTTGCAAAAAAGTGACCAATATTGAAAATGGTGGACAGGACACGTGTTTGAATGCTTCCTGTGAATTTATTTTAAAAGATATCATAAAGATGGATTCATTTATTATTCCGCGCGCTCAAATTATGCATAAAACATTCCATTTTATGCGTAACATTTAATTTCAACTTGTTTATAACTCAAGAATATGGTATTTCATGCGGTGCTTGGTAAAAAAGCACAGAAAGGCTTCAGAAGTACCTGGAACATTGAAAAAGTAAATTAGTTCTTATAGCTGAATGTTCACAAAACATTTCTATGTAACCATATGTAGGAAATCTGCACATTTGAGCTTGAAATAACACGAGGTCAAGACTTTTCAAAACGTGACCAAAGACCAATATTAAATTTAATTCAAAAGATATCATAAAGATGAGTTCATTTTTGAATTCTGCACACACAAATTCTGCAGAAAACATTCAATTTTCATATATTCTATAATTCTGAAAAATTATCCCCTGTTGCTACTGAAACTCTGTTGAGAACCCTGCTTTGCGAAACTAATGTTCCAAAATAAATGAGAGGTAACAATATGAAAGGAGAATATTTATTAAAAGATTAAAGTAAATGCTCAAGTGCGTCAAAACCGAGGACTCCATGATGGTTTCTTGTGCTTATTTAAAGTCACGTGGCCAAAATAAACGATGAAATGAAGTGTTAAGATGAACCGTAACTCGTTTTGTGAGTCAGCTGTGCCCAAGTGCTCGTATCGCTGCTTACAATTTACCTATAAATAATATATGTACCATATATAAAACAGAAAAGACATACTATCTATATAAGACCTATCTGATAATAGTATGAACAAGAAATATAGCGTACCTTCCTCGTTTAAGAAGCGTGATGGTGGTTTCTGCTTCTTTGCTTTTCGCCCAGGTCCAGACTGTACTTTTTCTTCTGGATCTCTCCTCCTTCCCATTGTTAAAATTTTGTCTGTATTTATTAACTTGCTTGCTTTTAAATAGCCAGGTTAAAACACGTGTGGAGTTGACTATTAGTACCGTAACCTGTTCTAAAGAGCGGAAGTGAATGTCGTAATTGTATCGGTAACGACGAATTAGGCCTATTCCGGACATGGGACCTATTCTGAAATAAATGGTTTAAATTCCGGAATGAGCGACAAGCTCGAACGTGACTTATTCCTGCGTGTAGAATAATTTTAGTTCTTGAGAAAATATGAAATAAGTTAATATTAAAAGAACATTGTAAATACATCATCATGCCAAACTAGGAATAATACTTTTTTTTTTTTTTTTTTACGCTAAAATACCTAAAACCCTATGAATCTCAATTCGTTTTGAATCATTAGATCTTAGCAGACATACATAACATGTGCTATATATGTCTCTGCTTTTATGAATATGACATGTTTGCTTAATAGCAAATACATTTGCATTGGGGGTGGGAAGAGTAAATAACAGACAAATATTCCATTATCGTTTTAATCGCAACATCTCAGTTGGTAGCTATTTAAACCGTTCAAGCATAAGATACTAAGCACAACTACTACTGATACGATGGCTGTTGAAATTTCCAATTAGTCCTTTATATACCTATACTAACCAACAAGTTACGATACATATATTTCGAGATGTATAAATGTAATATTTTAAGAGTTTTCTCATACTAATCAAAATACACATTATCAATCATAAAATTATCAGTAGTATAAATATTAGGAAAAACTGAATGACACGATATTCAAACCGTTATTATGAAGTTCAGTAAAATTTGCTTTATCAATGAAATCATTTTCATTTAGACTCATACGTACAACTTTTTCTTGATTTAATTTTCTCATATAATTCGTGAGAACTACGCTTACTTTATATATATATCATCGCTCTTTCAAGGTCTTAGTCTAGACAGATTAGTTTTACACTAGACTGGTTTCGTTTGGTCCAACACAACGAAACTTTGTATCGTGCTGAGGCAGCTTGAGTAAAGTCTCTTGCCCGGGGATACACCACGACGGCCGACTCAGGCAGTCTTTGAGCGACCTGTTCTGGGATTTCGCCTAAAACCAAGAACGTGTTCTCGTTGGTTCTCGATTGTTCCTGAGAGTACTCAACCTAACAACGGAACAAAAACGATGGCGGATAAATGCTCAGCATGTTCCGCCAGCTTTATTCTTGTATATCACTCACCTCAGAGGTGGTGTGGGTTCTCAACCCTAGGGCGAGGTTCTTGACGATTATAGAACAAGGTGTTCTTGGCGTTAGAGCGGGAAGAACCACAAGAACATTGTACTCGGGTCAAGAACCTTCTTCTCGTGTCTCGCCCAAGGACACCCTCAGTCTCGTCTGGGAAGGGTTCGAACTTGCATCCTTCTCGTCACAAGTCCGGCGTAAGATTTTATTCTGAACCCCGTTCAACGAAGCAGCGGTTCATTTTTCAAAATACTGAATGATGTGCCATCCAATTGGAGCCAGTGTTGTGGTTATAAATGTAACTGACCACATCGCTGAGGTTGATAGACAATTATAGTATGGAAGATTTTACAAAAGTTCGATAATGAGACCACCTCAAAACATGCCGATATTGTAAGTCAGACACTTAAAGGCGTACACAATACAGAAGACATAGACACTACACTGGCCTATCTTCTTTCAGTTTACATCATGCCAGAAAGGATTTATCTGCTTCCTAAATTTCACAAAGATGGAAAACGGGGAAGGCCTCTCATATCCGGCATTAATCATCCTACAAGAAAATGTTCGAATTTATTGACATTCACCTCTTCGAACTTGTGTAGAAAAACTCCCATCCTACATCAAGGACACCACGGAGTACTTTAATAAAACACCCTAGACCAACCTTCATGATAACACCTTTCTCGTTTCTATGGATGTTTGTTCTTTTTACATCAATATACCAAAACAATGAGGGTATCCAAACTTTCAGATAAGCATGGGATAGTCACCTAGACCCTTCCTCTTAACTCATTCTCATGTTAAGCTTTTGATTCATGTCTTGAAAAAGTCTCAAATGGGACAATACAATCTCGTAACCATGCACCCAATAGACCCCTCAGCTGGTGCTGGTTTATTGGTGAAATTAAATCGAAATGGGTGGAAACGGGAGAATAATATATATATATATATATATATATATATATATATATATATATATATATATATATATATATATATATATATATATATATATATATATATATATATATATATATATTCACAAATAACTTTTCTACCAACGTTACATTCACATCAGAGTCATCAACCAATGTAAATGTTTTTTTGTTTTTTTGTTGTTTTTTTTTTTTGGGGGGGGGGGTGGTACCCAGTCCACACTTCATGACGAGAACATAGAAACTGACACATACTGACTCAGTGTTTCAACCAAAAAACTTGAAAACAGGTTAGGTGCACAAATGGGTTACATCAAGATAATCGGCTACAAGAGGAGAAATATCGATGGAGCTGTCACTAAAACCAGGACCCTCGACAGAAGCACACTTTTAAGGTACACAACAAAAACCACAAACGGGCGCATCCCCTATGAGGTTACCCACCACTCTGATGAACCAAATTTAAAACGGACGAGAACGTGTAAAGGGCATATTTTAAAAAATTCTGATGGTTGCATAGTGTTGACTCAAATAATCTTTACGACAACTTGGTTCAAGCTAAGATCACAGCGGAGTCAGGCGTAAAAAAGGCAGAGACAACGATACCTTCTCTACAAACATGTGCCTGGGTCAAAAACGTTCCTGAGTTCAAACATGGGAGTAATCTTTAACATAACCAAACTTTGGGTGTTATACCAAAAATATAATGTATCTAGTGACTTGCAAAATCGTGCTGCCGAAACTGCGGACTTAAGAGACTGAACGAATAATCATAAGAGCCCCATTCGCAATGAACTCAAAATTGGCCAATCATTACAACTCAGCAGGACATTCTGTCGAGAGAACTTCTCGTGATTAAACTTGTTTTACGACCAAATAAATAACTAAATAATAAAACTGGATTATTTATAAAATTTGTCTGCTATATATTGAGATGTGGAATATATCCAAACTTTTCATTTCCAATAAATTGTGCACATAATATGTTACTAACTATTGAGAAAAAAAAATATACATTTATATTCTTCTCTTAGTGCGCGATATAAAATATGTTCGGGTTTTTAAACAGTGAATTGGGTCAAACCTCTTAGGTTTCTTGAAAGTTTATGAATGTAAATTATACGTTCAGGTAGCGTCATAATACACATTCTGACTTAATTGCCTTCTATTCATATTAGTATCACATGAATCTATTCGGCCCTCTCTTCTCTAAACGGTGAGATATACAAGTTAAAATGCTAACTCCATCCACTGTCATCAGTTCTTTCTATATCTCCTTCCTCTGCTCCGAATCTCCCTCCTCTTCTTCATATTCTTTTTCTAAAAGGCGTTATCCATGCTCTAATAATCGAATTTTCGATTTTTTTAATTTTTTTTTTCATTGGATTCACCATGTAACACAACATATAAAAACCTGTTGGTTTGGGGTTAAATGTCGAAAGTCACTCAAATAAATCAATTTCCCTCAAATTATCTTAATCACCGATTATTTTTTTTTTATGATTTCTTAGTTTTCTTGGATAGTCGTTGAGAATGAAATTTTCACTCTGAAACAAAACATTAGTATCTGATAAAGTGATAACAATTTTAAAAAATCTAAATTGTAGGTGTGATTATCTGACTTAGCGACTCGTCGATTGGGAATTGTCTGCAGATGTGCACAACAATTGTTGAGTTTTGATTAATTCCCAGGGGGCAGAGCTGATGGGAGGGGGGGACTTGCATATCGGGAGGGTAGTGATAAGCGTGGAAATAATGGTTGCTTATATCATGCAATCAACTATTTGATCATAAAACAATTGCGAGGTTAAAATTTAAGTGGGTCTGCCTACCGTGTACATTTGGATGTGCACTGAGTTTGGGTCCTTGAGTTAATGTGGAAAAACACGTGATAACATACAAATTATCTGACAAAGTTGGCTCTATTTTTTTTTTGTTTTTTTGTTCACGTCATCTTGGTATATGAAACAAGCCAAACACAGCACTAATTCAAATAGATGTTGTTACGGAATTATGTATCATCTTTTAAATTATAATATAGTTTTAATTTGGTTTATGACCTTTGTATTTTAATTTATATTTTTTTAGCAGCCAACGCTATTATTGAGCACATGTATATCCTATGTTAGGAATATTGGTTCAACATGACCAATACGTCACGTGAGTAGCGCGTGGTGAAATGAATCATTTTCGTGACCTGATTCTCTGATTCAGTACTTGGTGACTTTTAAGAATTAGAGTGTATAATGACATTGTTTACCTGAAATAGGAATTAACATCGCAATTCGGGTTTGTTTATTTGTGACAAAGTAGATTGGGTTTTTATTTGTTCTACGCATTATAGATAATATAAAACGGGATTTAATCACTGCGTATTCATTTTTAGTAGTTACGGCAGTTGATAAAGTCATAGAGGAAATTTATTTATTGTTGGTGAAATTCTTAACTCTAAACAGTACTTTTGGGATTACGTGTATTCAAAGATCTGAACATTATTCTACTCCGTCGAAATTATCGGAATCATTTCAAGAACTTTTGTGATATTCTACGTTCAGAGGAATTTACCTGGAATTAATAGCATTTGGATTTAGAACTGTGATTCTTGTTGACACATAAGCACATTAGTGTCCTCATTCGGAATATCTTTGGACAGTTTCCGAATTAGTGAATTCTATAGAACAATTTAGGCTTTTTTAAGGAATTTCTACACTGTAAGTTATTTTTAATTCTTTCACTTTGTTTGTTTTAAATATTTTATATTTTAGGAAAATAAATTTGTATTTTAGAAATTGTGAAAGCTTGTTAGAGTCTTTCTTTCTTTTGTTACATATTCAAACCCCTAGTCGTAACAATGTATCATTGTAAAAGCCACCACATACGCATATCTATCAATTAGGCTCTTCAAAATAACCTTTGACCATGCCAGTATAGTAACCCTCTGCCAACAACAATGAACAATGTCATGCGATTATACAGACTTTTCCAGACATTTTTAAAAAAATATATAATGGTGCAAAGGTTTCTACGTAAAGCAACAACAAATGTCATGTCAATATTTGATTTGTTATTGTTGTTTTTGTTTTTTCCCCCAAATATTCAATTCTGAATCAAACCGACAATACGAAAAAGTGTTTTTGTGCAATTATTACTTTATACGAAGAACAGGCACACATTCTTTTTCATTTTATTTTTCAAACATCTTTATGCCAATCAAAAGAAATTAAGTGGGATTTTTACAGATTATTTTTGACACCATTTCTGTAAGTTCTGCTTTCTAGTGGATTATTTTCGTGATTTTGCTTGTTTGAATTATTTATATAAATACTTCGAAGAAGATGAAGAAAAAGAAAACGTTATTATTATTATTATTATTATTATTGCAATTGTTTTCGTCTTAGTCCAAGTAGGAAAAGTTGTAGTAATAGTACTAGTTTGGAGAGAGAGGGAGAGGTGGGGGGAACTTTACTAGAGAGATTGTAAAGTGTTTCGCCGAAAAGCCATTTTTTTTTTTTTTAGAACCCGCCTTTGCACGATATCGTAACACCAAGACCACTTAATAGGTTTAAATAAACAAGTCTGTACATTAAGGGGAACCCGGGTGGCCGACTGGTCTAAGGCGCTCGCCTTTACAGATCACTGACATCTCACCTCTGTCCGCGTGGGTTCTCGGGCTCGGCCAACATGGGTATGTGGGAAAGTTGGTCGGTGGTTCTTCCCGTGTTTTCTCGGGTTCTTCCTCCACCAAATATACTGGCCGCCATGTATATCATGTGCTGAAAAATGGCGTTAAACCCATAACAACCAAACAACTAACAGTACATTAAGTTGCACATCCTGTACAGTCCATGTAACCAGCAAATCGGAAACTTAGGAAAATGTTAAGATTATATTTTGTGCTAGCTGCTACGGTGCTGCAGCTTGGTAAGTCTCAAAGTATCTTAAGATCATATTGGTTCGTCAATCTCTCTCTCTCTCTCACACACACACACACACACACGCACACGAATGTATGTCTCTAGCTATTTATCTTTTCGCTTTCGCTATAAGCCAATATTAATATATTGCTGTCAGATGCTTTCATCGCCATCTTCTTATGATTTTATCTCGTTGAAATCTTTCAATGCCGGGACATATTTTCATTGTGAGACTGTATAGGAGTATTTTCTATATTTATTTCCAATTTGATCTCACCGTAAATATCATTGTAATTTGGTCTAAATCTTTTGCTTCAATCATCCATTTCTAAAAATAATCAGGTGAAACTGTCAAACTTTCAGATATGTTTATGGCACATTTATCGATTGTGATAAAAAAAATCTCTGACTTAGTATTCCTATGAAAGAAGTTCCATACGTGCTAATCATGCATTCTAGATCACGTAATGGGAGACAAAACGTAAGGAAAGGGAGAAAATTGCATAAGGCTTTGGGCGAATACAGCAAAGTTTCCACTGGTGAATGCAAAAGAAAATGAATTGGAATACTTTTCTTTAACAAGTTGCTTTAAGTGGCCATGACAGTTTATACTTGGTTGGTCAATCACTCGAGGTATTCTGCGTTTGCCGGCAAGCTTAAAAGCTAAGTCTAATTTTCATACACATATTCAAATAAGGGATATAATTGTATGAAACAAGCAAACTAGCCAACGGGTAAAAGAATTAAAAAAAAAAAGAAGAAGGCAGCAAAGGCACACACACATTATCAGAAGGCAAGTGCAAATACCACGAGAACGAAGTAGTGAGAATATAGCGGATTCTGACACACTTTTGCTCACAATCCTGTAAACATATTGAAAAATGATTTTAAGCCTTCTAGGAGGGTAAAAAAAACATCGGTTTCAGGGTCAGATACAACCGTTGTTTTTGATAATTTACACGTCGTTGTGAGCAGAACCGCCTAACACTGGAAATTAAATATATCGTCAAGAACGTTGTACTGATCAAGAGTATTAGATTGTTCATCAATATCACTAGGACAGTAACCAATTGCATTTGTATGTATTCCATCACTACACCAACGTTTGCCGTCGAAGTTACATAATCCTTTTTTATTAATTAACGTCGTTGAAATTTTATGATGATCTGATCGTATCGTTGTCATACTAACATGATCATGTTTACCATCTAATGCAGCCTTATAATCATCGAATGTAATTACCTTGTTGACAACAGTTTTTTGAATTCCTTTAGCTCGTTTTTTAACAGTGCCATCTGCAAGTTTGATGCTATACATTTTGCTTCTTAGTCCAACAAATTCTGTGATCGGAACAAAGTTTGTTTCGTCCTTGAACTTACCAATTACCTTTTTATTGTCATTGCACTGGAATTCACTACTTGCTGGATAATCAGATAAATCAAACCACTTACGATTATTCCACATATCTTGGTAAACATCATCAGTGAACACATGAATGCATAGCGAGTCAGTGTCTGTAAACAATAATTTTTGATTTAGTCATATCTTTTTAGAAACATTGTAGTGAAAATCATACATTAGTGTTTTTGATAGATCTAACACTGTTGATCCAGTTGCAATTGGTTTGTTTAGTATTATATTTGTTTTACGTTTATGTGCTGCTATAAGATTTTCACCGAATATTTTTCTTGATATAAAAGTATCTGCTGATGTGACCTTATGTCGACGCTTATCATTATTAATTATTTCAATGTCTCGCCGTTTTCTCAGATTTTCCATTGTTTTACCAAACACACTATTGTTCATTAACTTAAAAAAGTTCTTTTCAAAATTAGTTTTTGCAATTGTTCTTTGGTTAGTATTGAACTCGATATAACTTCTAAGCCAAAAGGATTGTTTGAACGTTAGTACACGATAGATCTTGGTTATGATTAAACCAGCATCAACTGCTTGCTTTAATGCTCTGTAGTGTACAACATATCTTTTTTTGTCCATTAAATTTGGAACTAATTTTTTCACTGTGTTTTTACCCAAGCGATATTTTTCTCTGAGTTGTATTTGTTCTGGTGACATCATATCATCATTTATTAGTATTTGTTCTGCGCAAAAAGGACAGTCATTATGCTGTTCGTGTAGTTTAGCAGGATATTCAATATCAACTTCAACAAAATATCCAGCATCATCGCTAACAATATTATCTGTTTCTTTACAAAATTCATCACCTGTAATCCATTTATAATTTCCTACAGGCAGTTGCTGGCTCATCGCCCAGCCATACAAATTATTTGAATAAAGATAAATAATATAACTACTAGGTTCATTAGGATTATAGTCTGGACAATACTTATTGTTTGCTTTAGCGTATTTTTGCGTTATCACAGAAATTCCACCACGTATACTTTTTTCAATAAACAGAAACATGTCAGCGTCAGTAAACAGATCTAATGTTGTATCACTAATTTTCAAGGCTGAATCCCATGCTAATCCTGGAGATGAATAATACCAAGCAGGATCAAGTTTATAATATAGCATACAGATGTTGCGAAATTGTTCAAATACATCAGCAAGGAGCAACACATCCGTTATCATGTACAAATTATGGTAGTCACCCATGTTCTTACAACTAAATTTGTCCCAGATCTTTTGAGCATATTCATAATCTTTTTTAGATACATCACTGATACGTATTTTAGAATAGAATTTAGAAATGTCTGGTAAATTTGTTTCATCAAATTTGTTAAAGCTGTCCATGTACTCGTATGGATAAATTCCTTTTTGTTTGAGAAATATCGCCTGTTCTTTACCAAAGTGTTCTTCCAGATTATCAAATATAGTACAGCCTCTCACTAGCTCATCTAACGATGCTGCCATAAATTGAAAGCTGTCAATGAAACGAAGGCATTTAAATGTCATTGACATGTACTTTTCAGTGCTATTTGGAATACATTTAATGCTATTTACACTGAACTCTGGATTGTTAAAAGCCGCTACCACAATATGGGCATCATACCCTCGAAAGTTGTGGAAAACAACTGGGATAAACATTTTTTTGTCTACGTGTTTTAATTTACTCTTGATTGCCTCAGCCTCAGATAATAACCAGCTTAACAGCCATTTTTCAGGATTATCACCACGGTAAAATCTAATTGGTTCTGATAAACTACTATCATATGAGCAAACAACTTTGTAAGCAGCACCACATGGAACGTGATTTTGTATTTTTGTTGTTGATGATTTTTTTGGATTATTTATTGGAGCTTCCATTGGTGTTAATAGTGCTTCAAAATCAGCGTAAATTATAAATGGAATTTTTATGGTTTTGTGATGATTTTCGAATAATAGTTTAGAGTCCTCAACAAATGGCATAGTTGTTTTTTGTGTTTCACTACAGTACTCACTATGTATATCTAACGTGTTTTGAGTTTGACATCCCTTAAAACAACGATAGCAAACAAAAAGTCTTCCTTTATGTTTGGAATACTGGCTGCTTACAAGTCCATTAAATTTCTGAATCCAACAATAATGCCCTTTGTAAAATAACAGATGTATTAATTGTCCTGATGGTTTTTCACTTATCATGTATGGGTATACTTCATAAGCGACTTTTTCAATAACAAAGTCAATACAAAAAACATTTATTTTAACGTTATTTTGCCGTTCAAATTTTCTTACATGATGTAAACTCACAGGAAACTCAATTCCATCGAAGTTTAATTTATTTACATACTTTTTGTACTTTGATACACGTTGTGGATTTTTATCTGATGGAAACATTGCTGAAAGTACAGCCCATTGAAAACATTGATTATCATCATTTTGAACATTAACGACGCACTTACTATTGTTAATTTGCTTTGGCAATTCTACATATGAACTTCCTCGTAATGGATTATATTTTGTTGTATGTATGATAACAGAATTGATATGCTCAAATTTCCAACCAGATCCTGCTGACTCCTAATCCTCAATTTTTTTATTAAGTTGTTGATATAATTCTTTTATTTTTTGTTTTAAATCAGTTCCTAGCAATATTACCGCCGGTTTGGTTCTAATATTTGCATCTGGTATTTCCACCTCCTCGTCTGTGCCTTTTATAAACAATACTTCATGCTGAGCTAGAATTTTTAATCCGCGATGTTGTTGCAATTCTCTTTGAATAACCGGATAAATTATCTGATAAAAATAATCACCTGATAATCCATATTGACCACCACCAAGTTGTTTTAACACATCCACATCGTCATAAATCCATGTTGCATCTGCTGAGGAAAATGCTGATTCTAGTTTTCTCATGTTAAATAAAATCTTCTTTGATAGAGAGCGTAATGATGGGATAAAAGCCATTATAATATATTCACAACTGTCTAATATAAAAAAATATATTTTTAATTTAAAGATTTGTATTATATAGGCATGAAATTTAGCGAGATCATTCCCGAATATTCAATACTCGACACTGAATATTTTTCCCACCCAGCATACACCCACTTAGAAGCCAATATGCTTGGCATAGTGTTAAATGACACATCAACACCTCCTAAAATAAAAAAAACGCCAGCAGGCTATAAAATTAATGTCACTGACCACGATGAAATATTTTTAAAAGATTTTTTATACACTTGTCATGTTGGTAAAATACCTGATGGACAGCGGGTTTATCATGTTAATGGATCGTTTTTAGATTGTAACATTGACAACCTTGGATTACAAGATGAATTTCAGAAACATCCTATTTACAACAACTATGAGGATAATGACTGCGGAATTATTAGAAACATTCAGGTGAAAAAAGTTATTGGCACTGTAGGCAATATAGGCTATATGAACATATGTGTTTCAGGCAAAAACTCAGGTAGAGTTTCCTATTATTCTCATCGATTTGTCTACGAGGCTTTTAACAGACTAATTAAGTGCGGTTTGGTAATTGATCATATAAATAGCTGCACCACTGACAACCGGCTTGAAAACTTGGATTTAGTCACCCAAAGTGAAAATGCACGTCGTGGGAATACTGGTTGCTATGTAAAAATTCCAAGACCAATTATCGCAACGGATCTCAATACCGGTGAAACAAAAAACTTTACCTCGATAAATGCAGCCAAAATCCACTATGGAATTAACCCCGGTGCTATCTATAATATTGCTAATGGCCGACGAAAAAGCGCAACGTCAAAAGATCACTGCAAAATAATATTTCAATATTCTTAATTTATCCAATAATTCTTTTTAACTCCTCCAGTGACATACAACTATGAGCGTGGTTGAAAATTGTTTCAACATCATAAGTCACCAGTATACGTCCATTTAATATATATAATTTGAATTCCTCTGGACTTAATAAAACACTATTTTTTTTTTGCCCTGGAACACTGCTGTCGCTGCTAGCAATAATCATTAAATTAGTCTGAGCATCCACATACGAACGTCGATTTCGACTTGAGAAGCAATACTTAATTGCCCTTTCAAGATCTTCAATATTATTGATGTAGGCGCCGGCGTGATATTTTATAACCATTATTTTTTATTTTAGATTAAATTCTTATTATAACATGGCAAAAACTATCAATGACATCTTATTAAAACTTTTGAGTACCCGTGATGAAATTTTACCATAAAAAAAAAATCCGCATCCAGACTTGACGACGCCGACTGCTTTGACCACCTCACATCAATACATCCACATGCATCGATATATCGATGTGCAAGTGAATGCACAAGTGAATACACAAGTGAATACACTGACAATCAATGCGACGACAATATAGTTTCCACCACCAACGCTAAATTTTACGGCGGCTCAACAACAGGGCGATATAACGTAAAATATCATCTCAATAAAAAACTAAAAAAATTTAACCTCAACGTTGACGAGAGAATTGAATTTAATAATCGTCTACGTTGTTTTATGAACATCAATGTTCCAGGACGACAAAATAGCATAAAATTTGATTACATTTTTTCAAAAATATTTTCACTACTCGCAAAAATCAATATCATTGATCAAATATGAGCTAACCAACTTATTTCAATGTGCAAGCCTATCAGATGCAAAAAAATTCTAAAACAATATGAACAAATTTACAATGACATCATTCACGTGAGAGTCTTTTGAAGTTCTTGCTCATAGAAGCTTCCAATTATCTCCTCATTATTTTTATAAACCAGCGCGTATGTCACAGGCACAGTTTTCAATATCTTACTAACAACGAATACTTCTGTAGTCCAATTTGGTGTATAACCTTTTTCAAATTGTTTTTTCACCACCGAAATTCTAACATTATCACCGACATTAAATTTATGCCAATCATAGTGATTAATCGCTAATTGCTCAACATACTTTGAATACAAGTTTTTATTAGCCAGTTCTGGATTAGCAACAGCTTCATTTGGCGTCATTGCAATAGATCGATGCTTTGTATTATTATAATCGGAAACAATTTGCTGTAACTGGTCAACATATCGTTTTGTGTTATTTGCAGTCATCCACCTATAATTTTTTTCTTTTAACGTTCGATTGAATCTCTCAACTATCACACTCTTTCCCTCATTTCCAGTTGTATACTTTTGAATATTATTATTTTTTAACCATTTTTCAAACCCTTTATTATAAAATTCAACACCATGATCAGTCCAAATTTTGTTTGGATGTCGTCCTCTCCTTTGGTTCGGGGTAATAATTTTATTGAACGCGGAAACAATTGTGCTGCCCATCTTATTTTGTATTGGTTCACTAAATGCATAGCGACTTTGAATATCAACCGCATTGAGCAAAAAGTTTATGTTATCATTGCTTGCTGCCAACGATGACATATCCGTCAAATCAACAGACCAAATATCATCCACAGCATTCGCTACAACACGCCTGCGAGGAAACTTTTTTTTATCGGCTTATGCAGCTCATTAGCATATTGATTTGTGACGACTTCTTGTTGATAAGGAGGTGGTTTTCTAACTCCAAATCCAAATCTGGATCTAGATCCAAATTCAGATTTATAACCCAACCCAAGTCGTGACTTTACCCCGATGATACATCGAACAAATTTTCTATCGACGCGCTCCCTCATATTCAATGGTTTCATTTTATCAAGCTCATTTAACATTTCTTTATCACATTTATGTTTATCGCCGACATTATCACGATAGCAGATATCATGTCGCATTGCAATTGCATCAACTTGGTTGTATGGTTCTTGCCCTGGAAGTGGATTATCATTTTCATCGAGTTGCTTATCCAGTGGATTCCATGGACCAGTGTATTTATGTCCTGGTAAAGTCCATCCACCTGCAGGTCTCGGCAGTTTACCAATTAGCTCATGAATATCGATTGCTCCACCAAGCACTTCACGTGAACATCCACTTGTGGATGTATCGACATATCGATGGCGACAACTATTACAATAACAAACTAATTTATTACCCTCAATACACAGCATTTTGCTTGGTTGATCGCAAAAGCATTGCTTGTTCAGCGTCATTTATTAAAGATTGTTTGATAAATCGACTTTTTTGTTTTGCACATACCACGCACACACTTTTAATCATCATGCGATTATTTTTTGTGATATGTGTTTTCTCATTTAAGTTATCAGTGTATGTTTTACATTTTAAGCAGTAGGTGAATCCATCTTTGTTACGTTCAGTCATCGTATATATTCTAAATTCACACAAAATCAGTGCCGTCTAGAGTATTCAACTGCAATTTTGTCATTGTTTAAACTCGGTCGCGGATTAAATTGCAAAATAAAATCAAGCAGTGTCATACCATCAGACATTTGCTCAATAAACATTATACAATAATATCCACATACTGACGTACCCACTGGTTGAATTTGATTAGACACATAGTTGATTGGTGTTGTTCGATACTTTTGAAACGACTGAACATATTTTTTGATAGCATCACTCGGTGGCAGTCCATAACTGTCGAAATAATTGTTTCCATGTAACGCCACCCAATGAGTACCTGATCCATCATCAAAATTTTGAATGTTTACAACGCAATCTGTCGTATCTGACATTTTTACCAATCTATCCTTTGAAAACACACCATTGAATCCAAAAACATTTTCGAGTGAGTTTTCAATATCGAAATTACTCAGTGGATCCATTACCAACGGCAATGCCTTTGGTAGATCAATCATGGTCTTGTCCCCGGCAGCGTCAAAATCTTGCCTGTTCCCAACAGCGATGGTAGAAACGACCCTGCTATCCCCGCCAGCAATGGTCCTATGAACCCTCCTTGTTTTATCTCGGGAATTTCCCCCGCCTTTTTGAGCAGAGGTATCAACTGAGTAGCTATTTTTTGTATTTGATTTATGAGTTTTATCGCTCGTGCTGATCAGCTGGCTGTAGTCCTTTGTTTGACTACGCCAGTTTTTTTTTACCCCGGTGGATTTTTTCTTTGGTGGCATGATATTATATTGTTTTTAGAAAAAATATGATTCAAATGAGTATTGCGCGTTTGATTCCATGACCTCTAGCGAAATAACCACCACAACCCAATCGACCATGACCGATCACCGCCTTGTTTGTCGCGCCTGATATCGCACCGGATGCTGCCGCCAACCCCAATGTCCCCAATGCTCCTAATATTTTTGGCGCTAGTGATTTAATCAACACCGTTGCAGCAGGACCAAGAAATCCTCCTTGTTTATTTAGTAGCATTAACTCGGTCAAAAGCTGGTTTAGTTTAATGAGTAGCATCCGAATTTTTGTTATTACCCGGTTAACCATTATTATTTTAGTCATCTAGATAAAAAATACAATCTTCACGCACATCCACATGTGGATGCACAAGTGAATGCTCACATGCTCACACTTGCACTGTCATACGACCTCGTACAGCATCAAGAGTCAGATGTCCATCTGATGTAATCAACGCGTATATGTTATATCGAGCTCCACCATATCCTCCTCCAGCTGTTAATCCTCCCGTGATTCTTGGTAGTGAGGCTTCTGCGTATTTAGCTTGATCCAATTTCCACTGGAATTCAATGTCTGCGGTTGATCCAGTCAGCTTTGATTCGTGATTCGAAACATCAAAGTGAAATATTGGATATAGACGTCTGAACTCCTCCACTGTGAGTTGTGTTCCATCACCTGTATCCTGATATTTTTGCACAGCCTCCATCAGCATAAAATACGCCCGCGAAATATTCTTAGTGGTAGATGAAAAATCACAATCCAATGATCGGTCAGGGTATTGTCTTGAATTCACTCTTACAAGAGCATTAGTGACAAACATATGATCAAATATCATGTTGTTATTGTTTTGCGTCTCGTATCGATCTGCAAGCTGAAACACAATAAAAATATGGCGTGGTAGCTGCTCAGACGACAATGTTTCAATTCTCCATGTTCCACCAGTTGTTGTGTAAACTGTTTCATATGTTTTGTTTTGTTCAAAGTAGATTCCACGTGAATACGATGCCATGGCTGTATCCAATTCTAGTTGCTTTTGAATCGATGGCACAATTTTTGGAACCCACAATGATAAATACGACATAACAAACTGATCGTTGGCAATAGCATTTTGTTTCATCACTGTGTAATTTTGGTCGTTTCGTGTGAGTTCGATTTCGATGCCGCATGTTTCTAAATACTGTTCGAACATCCCTGCAAAAACCAAATACACTGCTAAGTGGTAAAATCAATGTTATTTGGTTACCAGCGTTTGTAAGCATCTTGCGTTTGTGATACCCCTCGTTAAAATACGGATGGCTACGATTACTCAAGATCGGTGCGATACTATTGTTAAACAGATCACGCAATGCTGTTCCATCATCAGCAGCACCTGGAGGTGCAACACCAAGAACATTACATAAATTTATTAAAGACGCTCTAGTTGCAACACCATCAGCCAGAACATCAGGTGTTAGAACATTAAAATAGGGGTTAATAATGATTAATCTATCCCTAACACTAGCGGCATCAGCTGCAACGTTAGCACCGGCAGCAAGGGCGTTGCCAACCACTTCAGGAACAAATTCTCTGGATATAGCACTACCAGTTTCTGTATCCTTATACCAGAACATGTTTGTAGCAACTGATCGCGAGTAATCCTCGGAAAATAGTATCAAATTTAAAATTGTGCTTGCTAGAGGAATATTTTGAACATGTTCGATTGTATTATCATTTAAAATGTATCGCCCCTCTTTAAAGAGATTCCATCCGTTGTTTACCAGTGTATTTTCCGTATATGCTGCGAATGGATTACTAATGTTTGCTGATGACATTAACTGTCCTCGAACCTCAATGTATGCTTTATGAGGTAACAAATAAACATCTTCGTCTTTGGTTCGAAGCACACAATATTTTGCTTTATTGGGTGTATTAGGATTGTCTTCTTGGTATTCAAAGTACTCGTATTCGGTTGCGCTGTCATCAATATCAGCCACCTGCGTAATATTCAAGTAATCTCTGACAGACATTATATTTTAATTCCTTTAGACAAAAATTTGTCATCGAAATCTAAAACGCCGGTTGATCAAATATTTGTAGTCGTCGCAATACCGACTCACCGGATGGTGACAACAATCGCTTTGTTTGAGACTGCATTATGTCTGCAATTTCATCTGATGGTGCAATTTGTTTGAGCGCGTCTTTAATTTCATCGTTTGATGGAACGTATTGTGAAATCGCATAAATATTCAGATTTGATCCTGGCGGATTAATTTTGCTTGCAATTTTTTGACCAACTGCGGTTCCAATTGCTCCAGCAGCACCAGTAGTAAACGATTTTGCAGCATCAAGCGCAATCGGGGCAATCTTTTGGGCAATACCTGGTATCGCGGAAACCGCTTTGGAAAAAATTCCACCTAAAAATCCACCTTTGATTTTTTTGTTGCTAAGTTTTCTTTGTCTCATTATTCAACAATCCTGACATTGTTTTTTTTTACATCAACCACGCACATCGATATATCGATGCATGCGCATCGACTTTTGGTTGACAACAGACTTTGCAGTATATCCCGATCGACTTTCGGTCTATCCCGATCAACTTTCAGTCTATCGCACGAATATGTATGTAGTAGGTGACTTGCTCATCATTGAGTTCAAGTTGTCGCCCTGATTGATCCGTCAGCGTCATCGTAATTAACGGTATTTTTTCAACAACATTCAACGGGTAGTAGATGACTTGTCGAGGAGTCACCTGTATTAATGAACCAGGTTGAACATTTGGACTAAATGCGTAGGTTGCTTCACTACGACCACCATCCGCTGAATATGACCCATATGCAATTGAACAATTAATAAGAATGGCATTGACGTCATTGATGTTAACAGCGTTTTCGCTTTCAATGTATGCACCATTAGCACCGGATTCATACTTTTGTTTGTTAAAGCCAAAAAGTGATCCGATATTATCCTCAGTCGAAAAATCAACGTGAAAATTGTTCTTTAGGGTTATTTTTGACAGCAGTGTATTGTAATTTGGTTCAAGCAAAAAATTGCTTGATATCGCTGCATTAACATTTTGGTGATCAAGCATGTATTTTAATGTTGTGTTAATATCTGCGATATTGTATGCTCCTGGCACTATCTTTAATGATAACCAGGTGACGCCATCAGTTGAATACGTAAAGTCATTGTTAACACCTGCACGAACGTTAAACATTGATGACCACATTGTTGTTGCGATTAACCCAATTTCATAGTCCTCATCAGGGTTCAGATCAATTGCAGGTCTGTATAGAACTGTAAACTTCGTGCTGGAACCTGAAGCTAGTGAGTTTTTTAAATCCAGGAGTAACGTTAACGATCTCATTGTGATTATACAACCGCATCACACAATATTGTCAAAAAGTATGTTGTGTTCAGCACGTTTGATATGACCGCGAGTAAGCAGTGTTTTTAGGATGTCAGCGGCTTTGATTTTGTGTTGCATGGTTAGTTTTTGCGATGCTAAATTACGCAGCTGGTTGCATAACTCACTTGATTGACAATCTTCCAGCACGTTGTCGACACCATCACCAAAAATATTAAGAGGTTCATCAGCGGTGGCATTGATATATCGATGTGTGAATTCGGGTTCAGGATCATGATCATCGGATTCATGCGTAAATCTGCTTGCAGATTCATCAGAATGTTGTTGTAGGACTATTTGACCGTCTTCAACATCAAATGGAAAATGTTCCGGCCAAAAATCACGAATTTAAAAACCGTGTTAACAAAATTTGCGTTTGCTCGTTGTTTTTTTACCACTGAATCTTTGCGCATCACCGACGGTGATGCCGCGAAAATAGTCATTTGTATCATCAATTGCATCGGCGATAATATACGATTGTACTCCCCTGATTGCGGTCTTAAGCTTATCCAAGTCTGTGATATCCATAAAATTGTTCTTAGTGTTATACCTTGTGTTTGCTCTCATGTTACCGGTAATATTAACTAAATCAACTATTTTAATTTTTTTAGGATCCGCATTCGAATATAAACCCATATGTGTTCGTAAAATCTTGTTAAAAATTTCTTTGCTTGGGATTTTATTTTTTATTTCAGCGATCTTTTTTAAAACTGTTGATGGCTTAATTTTTCTGTTTGGTTTTCTAGCGCCAGTGTCTTCGCCGCCGTTATCAATGATAACGTTATCATAATCCTGATAACTTGGATAGTCCATATACGCCATTCTTAAATCAGCCTCTTCTTTTGCAGCTTTTTCAGTCGCCGCACGAGCCTCAGCGGCTTTCTTTTCACGCTCTGCAAGTTCAGCCTGATCCTGATCGAGTATTTGTTTTTTGCCGGTAATCGCTTCAGTGATTTTAGATGTCGCAATTTTCGCCCGTTTTTCCAGCACGTTTTTATGAATGTTCGCGCTGGTAATTTTGGATTTTAGGTTGGATCGGGCTTTAATCAGCTTTTGTAGTATGCGTTTGTCTTCCATTATTTATAATTGTTTGATATAAAAATTTGTAATCACTCTTGTTAATAACTTTGTTTTTGGCAAGATAATCCAATATTTCCACGATTTCATCATCAATTTCAACTCCAGTGTTTCCAGCCTGTTTTGAAGATATTATTAGCATTAATCGATCAATTATTTCTCTGATGTTATTAAAAATTTTGATACCGAATCCTGATTTACCCGATTTTAATTTTTCAAATTCTTGTTTAACATCATCAGCGCTGTAAAGTGGAGGAGTGGGTAATTTAGGTGAATTTACTTTCAGCGATTTATCATTACGGTATTGTCTAAGACCTGTTAGAAACTCTTTTGAAGCATTTAATCGCGTTTTCAGGTCAGGATCTTTTTTCACTGAAGGTCCAAGGCGTTGATTTTCACGTCCAATATCTTTTATCAATTTATTCAAGCTATATGGATCAAGTTGTGATATTTCATCACTGGTTGGATATAATTTACGAAGGCGAATGTATTCTCTTAGGTTAAACATGTTTGATGCTAGCATATTACCTAATTCCGTCCTTGAATAGTTTGGTAATGTAACAGCTTCATTAACAACATCAGAAAGATTATTGGTATAAATTTCTATTTCACCTAAAGTCGCAGTGTTAACATCAAATGATGGCATAGTTTGTTCTATAAACGTAGATATTTTTACCTCATCGGGTTGTATTTTATGAGAAGTCGTATCATACCAGTCATCATCACTACCAACAACACCTTTATCATCATCTTCTTTAAGGATATCTTCTTTTGGTTTTGTTTTCTTTTGTGGTTTTGTTTTCTTTGGTGCATCCGCATGCGGATGTGGTGGTCCTGGCTGTCCTGGCGGTCTTGGTGGTTGCTGATCTTGTGGTTGCTGATCTTGTGGCCTTGGTGCATCCGCATGCGGATGTGGTGGTCTTGGTGGTTGCTGATCTTGTGGTGGTTGTTGATCTTGTGGTTGTTGTGCTGCATCCGCATGCGGATGTGGTTGTGCTTGTGCTGGTAATTGAGTAGTGTTTGCAACAAGTCGTTCGAGTAACCTAGTTTGATATTGCTGATTTTCGCTGATAGTGCCTTTTTCCAATCGCCATGGTAAAGCTTCTCCACGCTCATCAAACTGCTTAATTTGACCACTATCGCCAGCAATCGCTTGAATCACTGGTTTAAAAAATCGTGATAAAGTTTCATTGGTTGTATCATCACCAAGCCGCGCATCCATTAGAATTTTTTTGCGGGCGCGCCTGACATTAACTAAATTCCGCAATAATTTTAGTTGGTTCATTATTTAGTTTCATGGGTATTATTTTCAAGATGGTAAAATTCTTTTACACCATACCGAAACATTTTATTTGGATCAGTTGTCTGACGATCCATCATTAGAAAGCCATGAGGTTTTTTAGTTGCGTCGTCGTAGAGTTCTTTACATTTGTCTTTGGTGATAATACCTTCACAAAATTCCCTTGAAATCGCGTTGATATCATAGTTTCCAAACCCACCAAATAAGATGAAGCAATTAGCGTTATTTCGAACAAATCTATCAATGCTAAAGAATCCTTGGGTAATGTAAATGCAGTTGCATCGTTTATTTCTCGATAGTGAAAAATACGACTTAAGTTTTTCAATTTCTTTACCACGTAGTGGAATGTCGTCAAAAATAATTAGTTTGTGTTCAGTGTCATCAAGTTCCTCTATTGGTGGTAGTTCATCAGGTGTTTCAATTGTTATAGTGTCTGATGATTTTCCAAGGCGATTTAACACATCTTGATTGTATTTTGCAAGAAGCTCGATCGTATTTGAACGCTGTAAAGAGTAAATTTAATAGCAAATTAGTTTTGCCACATCCAGTTTTTCCAATGATCAAATAATGACAGTCGGGGAAATTTTTATCGTGTTTGTCTGTAATGCTTCTCAATGTATTATCAAAATTTATGACGGACATTATATAACATATTAATGTTATCATTTTATAAACACTGGTAAAATAAGATGGACTACACAAAGTTTGGAACAATGGTTGGTGGTGGTTCTACATCCCTGGAAAATGCTGATCTAACAAATTACATTAAAAAATCCGGAGACACAATGGTTGGTAACCTCACAATGAAAAACAGCAGAGTTTTAGGTCTAGAAACAAATTATCCAGCAATAAATTCTAATAGTTCGCAGGCTGTAAGTTTAGAGCAGCTTATGACAGTATATCAAATAAAGGTAAGTAAGGTTGGAGATACAATGATGGGGACGTTAAACATGGGGGTAAATAAAATAACATCAGAGTATGCGCCCGCCAGTCAATCCTGTGGATCTTGTTAATAAAACTTACGTTGATGATATAGCTGATATGTCTATCAAAAGTATTGTTGATACAATGGTTGGTACGCTTACAATGACTAATGATGCTAAAATAACGGGATTACCGATAAGTTATCCACTAACAAGTGTATCAGATGCTGTTTCATTTTCCCAGCTTGTTGTCAAAACATCGGAATATGTTCCACGTATTGGAAGTACAATGATTGGTTCGTTAAACATGGGTGGATTTGTTTTAAATGGTATTAACACTTATTCGACATTAGTGTTAGATAATGCTGTAAATGTTCAGTACATGAATGATAATGCGGTTATTAAAATTGGAAGTACAATGATGGGGACATTAAACATGAATAATAGAGCGCTGATAAATATACCATTACCAGTTAATCCCAGTGATGCCGTTCCTTATTCATCGTTGTTAAACTTAGGTAACGCAAAAGTCAGTAAAGCCGGTGATACAATGATAGGAAATTTTGTAATGACAGGATGTCGAGTAAAGGATGCAGTTGCACCGACTTCAGATGATGATCTTGTGAATAAAGCGTATGTTTATTCCAAAGTAGCTGGGGCGGTTCGTATCAAAAACAATGTTGGTTTTATCCCAGCGCTATCAGGAAATACCGGTAATCGTAATGGATTTATTGTGACAGCATCATCAACGTATCCAGGGTATAACCCATTTAACGCTTTTGCATACCACTTACAATCAGCTGTAAATACAAACGAATGGGCAACATATGGTGTGGTGTCAAACTTTTGGATTAAGGTAGAGTGTCCATCAAGTGTAGCTGTGTGGAAACTTCAACTTCGGGGTAGGGCAGGTGGTGCAGAACGAATATACAACTGGCGATTTTAAGGATCAACAGATGATGTTAATTGGGTGACGTTGTATTCGACAACAAATTATTATATATCAAATTCTGTACAGACTTTTTTGATTGCTGCGGCTAATACGTTAAACAAATATTTGTTATTCCGATTATATGTTGTTGGTGCTGAACAAGCAAACCCAGGACTAACTTTAATGCAAATATACACAGTAGATGATATTGTGTGAACTAAAGTAAATAATGAGTGACATCGTAAATGTATGCAGAGAATTTTATAATGCGGTTTTAGCATTTGATAGATCTATGCTCACTAGTTCTAATTTTAATACACTACCAAAAGCACAACAGGATGCTGTTAGGGAGCTGGATAATATAATTAACAACCCACTTTACGGTGAAACTGATAGTGTACATTATTTAAAGTCGGTCATTGCAATGCGTAAACAACAAGTGAAAGAACTTTTGGATAAGTACGACATGTTTGTAAAGTTTTGTACGGTACAAGAAATGGAAAAATTTGAAAATCAAATCAAGGATCTATTGCATGATATAATACTTGAACTAACTAAAGAGAACCTGAATACGATTATGAGGACTAAGTTAATAAAAAAACGTACTTTTATTGGTCAGGGAAAAGAAAAGGATCATAGAGCCAATTCACTTTGCCTTGATAACATTGCTGTAAAAAAGAAGTTTGGTCTGAATAGAAATCCAAATTTACTAAACAATTTTGCCAAGCGAAGATTTTTTAAAGATGTTGGATTGGATTATAATGATGTGGAAACAATTACCGCGTTAAATAATAAACCTGATGATGTTCATTCATTTGCAACATCTTATTTTATTCTTGCAGCGCTAAAAACTAAAGGATTTAAAAATAAATATGGTTTTAGTGATATAGCAGCTTCAGTAAACATGATAAAATTTATTGAACAACGGGTAAAAACTTTGTCAGAAAGTGAAAGTGACACTTTCTATGCTGATTTAAATTCTATCACTGAAATATCGGATGAGATCAAGAGGAAAGCTGATACCGAATTCGTTAGTGAAGAAATATTAAACGAGGAAAATAAAATTTTAACAAATAAACTGTTAACAGACCCGTTATACGAAGATCTACGCAATAAAATAAAAATAAAATTAAGAGTAAACACGCTTTTGTCAGAAGATACTATGCTGGATGATTTGCAGCAGCATATACAACAATATACCAGTATTTGCTTTTAGATAATGTTAGTATCGAAAATGTAAAATCGGCAATAGAATTCATCGAAACCAACGAAAACAGTATCGATGTAAATAAAATTGTAAGTGTTCCAAATGAATTCGAATACGAATACAAGATCATATTCCCAAAAAATATAATTAAAGAGATAAAAAATAAAAATTCGACTATATTTAACAAGTATAGAAACTTTACCAATGATGAAAAAAATAAAAATTTCAAAAAGATTATTTCCGATGCTGCAGGTAAAATAGTATTTAGTTCTCAAAAAACTATAAACAGATTTATAACCGCGTTGATGACAATATTAGTTTATGATCGTCATATAGTACAGAATCAGGTAAATGAGGATGAAATCATTAGTTACGAGGATTTTGTTAAAGTTTTTTCGTATAGCTTGGAAGCGGCATTTAAGTATGCATCTGAGAATTTGACCACTTAAAAGATAAAGTTTATAACGATAAGTATCATAGTAAAGAATATTCTTTACAAATACTCGAGGATACTAAAGATTTTCTTTTTGATTATAGTTATGAATTTGATATTCCAAATAATCCTCCATTAAACCCTAGTACTTATGATTGTAGTTCAATAATTTTCAAATTTGATGAATTTAGGGGTACGCCTTCTTATTTAATATTAGCTGTAGCACATAATATAGCAGCACAACTTAGCCGAAGGTTAAAAAGTGGAAGGTGGAATTATCGCCCTGTTGGTGACACTCCAGCGGACAATACAAAAGAAAGATTTGCAACGGCGTACGTAATCCTATACCAGTATTTTATTCCAAGTAACATTAACATGGATCTGGATAAAGGAGCAATCGAATTCATTGATCTTCATGAAAAGGCGATCAAAGAAATCAACGATATCGAAACAGTGTCAGATACTCTTGATTACAAGTCCACGCTAGAATACGATGACAGACAAGAAGAAAGATTTCGTAATAGAAAGTCATCACGGTTTAACAAATACAAAGAAGTTCTCAATGACAAACAAAATATAGACTTTCGTGAGTTAATTGTAAAAGCAGCTGCAACACTAAAAATTATGCGCTAGATTAATAATGAAGCAAAAAAAAGCTGTCCTTGATTTTAATCACATTTCAAGAGAAATATCCAAAGATGAACAAGAAGAGCTAATATCATACTTTAAGACATACCATAAAAAAACCTACTGCGTTAAAAGGGCTTACAGGTATTATAAAAGATTACTATCGGGAATGACTCTAATACCAATAACTATAACAACTTGCGGATTAGCAACAACTGGCGCAACACTAAATCCAATAATATTAGTTATATCAGGTGTTGGCATTGTGGTGTCAATAATATGTAAAAAAATATCTCCAAAATTTGAAAAAAAGAAATCAGCGTGTAGAACGGCATTGATAGCATACACTAAAATTAAAGAAAAATTAATGTCCTATTTACGTGGAAACAAGTTTGTTATGACTGATATTATCAAAGAGTTTCTAATAATTGATAATATTTTAACTGACATAATACCATCACGCGTCGATGAATACAAAAAAATTTATGATGTAAAATACCAATTAAAGATATGACATTATTATACACATGAACCTAATCGAGATCACGCAAAAAATTGTTGAAAAAAATGAGCTGGTAATTTTTGCCAAAACGCCGTCGAGTAATATTATTGATATTTCTTTTGAAGGCCTCCAAGCAGATGTACGGATAGAATCAGAAGAATGTGGACGATCTTTTGAAAATGATGGTAGAATAAAACTACAGCTAAATATGAATGATAACAGTACTTATCTAGCGTTTCTTAACGCTCTTGAAACAATTTTAACTGGAAAGCTTAAATCATACCAATCAGCAATAAATAAAGAAGGATGTACAAAAATAATCATCAATAGAAAAACAAAAGTATATGGTTTAGATAATAAGCTTATAAAATCAAATCATGTTAAAAATGCTATTAAGGAAGGTCTATACGTAAGTGGAACACTTAAATTTTGCTTGTATAAATTGGATAAAAATTCAATTTATTTGCTAGCAAATGCTTTAGAACTTCATTTAACAAATCCTGATAGCAGTGATAAAGATGATTCGTCAGATGATGAATTTGATTTGCTGGTAAATAAAGTTAAGCAAGTTAATCAAGATGATGAATTTGATTCGTTGCTAAATGCGGTTTAAGTTGATATTGGTATTGTTATTGTAAATTATTTTTTTGCAGTTAAATTATCAGGGCGGTTCTGCTCACAACGACGTGTAAATTATCAAAAACAACGGTTGTATCTGACCCTGAAACCGATTTTTTTTTTTACCCTTCTATAAGGCTTAAAATCATTTTTCAATATGTTTACAGGATTGTGAGCAAAAGTGTGTCAGAATCCGCTATATTCTCACTACTAACGACACCACATAAATTAAATCTTTCCCTTTTTTTGATTGAATAAGGGTCCTTAGAACAGCTTCCACGTCCTCGTCTTCCTCTTCATACATGTCGAATGACATTTCCATAAGAAGTTGACATATCTCTTGATATATGCAACAAGTTGAGTACTGTTAAATTGTTTTACATATTTCAAGTCATTTTCCAATGGCAGCTGAAAGTATACTGAATGAATACCATGAAAGTATCCACATTCATCCAGAAAATTTGGAGATTAAGAATGATAAAATTATATTAATTGCAGCTTCAAGGTAAAACTGCAGTGTTGATGCACAGTATGAAAACTTTAGTCCTGATCTGCTTGATGATAAAGAAAGTTGCAATGATGATGGTTGTGGTGGTGTTGGTATTGGTGATAAAGACGATAGTGTTGGTGATGACAGTGATGGCAACAGTGTCGACAGTGATTTCTCATATTCTGGTTTGTCAGTTTTTCATCTAATCAAGAGGACTATCAATCTACATCTTATTCAGCAGGTAAAGAAAAGGAAATGACAATTTTGAAAAGAAAAGGAAATGACAATTTTGTAAAGAAAAGGAAATGACAATTTTGAAAAGAAAAGGAAATGACAATTTTGAAAAGAAAAGGAAATGACAATTTTGTAAAGAAAAGGAAATGACAATTTTGAAAAGAAAAGGAAATGACAATTATGTAAAGAAAAGGAAATGACAATTATGTAAAGAAAAGGAAGTGACAATTTTGTAAAGAAAAGGAAATGACAATTATGTAAAGAAAAGGAAATGACAATTTTGTAAAGAAAAGGAAATGACAATTTTGAAAAGAAAAGGAAATGACAATTTTGAAAAGAAAAGGAAATGACAATTATGTAAAGAAAAGGAAGTGACAATTTTGTAAAGAAAAGGAAGTGACAATTTTGTAAAGAAAAGGAAATGACAATATTGTAAAGAAAAGGAAATGACAAATTTGTAAAGAAAGGAAATGACAATTTTGTTATGTTTTTTGAAAAACAAGTTTTCAGCTACTTTATGCAGTGATGTACTTTCAGCAATGAAAAAGTATTTCCAGATTGCTCACCGCTCAGAGACCTGAGTTATGATAAGATGTGGGACCTGTTAGGTATTGATATTCCAAATGAAATCCATTATTGTAAACTTGTAATGAGCTGTTTCTAAATGATTTTGACATATATGCATGTGCATCTCTAGGATCTTGTGGTCATCACTACACAGGAGCTCATCAGATGAAGGAATCCATACAGCCAATATATTTACCCAAATTAGTCCAAAACTACATCCAAATTCTTGAAGTGTTCATGAACTAAGCTGTGGAATTTTCATGAATATTAGTTCATGAACTACAATGATGAACTGATCATGAGCATTTGAAGAACAGTTCATGCACATTAATGAACAGTTCATGAATGTTCATGAAGTCATGAATTTTTTTCTCGCAGCGGTGTGCAGTTAAGAAACATGGTGAGTGAATGCATTTCCTAAAGTATTATGCCTACCACCATGAATATAGGTCACGGTGACCTTTATTTCATGGTGTACTGACCTAAGTCACACAGTAGTTTTGACATTGGGCTCATTTCTTGGCATTATTCGTGGTCGAGTCATGAATATGTGGTAAGAATGCAGGGTCTACTCTAGGATGCGCAATTGCTGGATTGCTGCTAAGTTCTCCAAAATTGTTCCAAAAATCAACTGAATTCACAACAACTGCATATCATATTAGCACGATTTACCTTTATTTCTATGGTAAATTCTTCCTATATTTAGACAATTTCCAAATTCCCTCCAGAGGGGTGGGGGTGGGGCTGTACATTTTAAGTTCAAGAATAGACTCTGGAAAAGTATAGCAAAGTACTGCTGTTCACCATGTATATTGTTATGTATAATGTTTACATATTTAACTTTTGTCCTACATATTTAACTTTGTCCTTGGTTATAGGACGTAAACAAGTTGTTTGCAAATAATTCGAGGTCATGGTTGCTTTTGTTTACAATTATACTGGTTTTTCCACTGCAATTACTGATATTTGTCAGGTAAGCCATATGAATTTCTAGAATTTTTTTTCAGGTGACCTGTGTTTATACATGTATATAGGAAGTTTGGTAAGCAGTATTTCATTCCTATGCGAACTATCAGTTTTTAAGGAATTTGGTTAAATAATCGGATGTTTATAGTTGTGTTGTGAAAATCAGAGCAAATTCAGTGAGAGGAATTATTTATTTAAAATATTCATTGGAAATACTAAAGTGCTCATAGACTTTAGGATTTTTTGGGATTAATAAATGTCTTTTAGAATTTTTGTGAATTCATTCAAACACTAATAAATAAACAAATAAATTCACTATGTCTATTATGAATGCTGTTCATAAAATTGTTCCAGGGATCAATTTTAATATCAACTTTTCCCTCTTGTTTATTTTTTTTTGTTACAGATAAAAAATAATAAATTGACTTTATGAAGAATCACGTGTCAGTGTTTGAAGTTCTTCGATATATAGACTGCTTATTAAAAAAACAAAAACAAGGACAAAACTATTCAATGAGAGACAGACAATGACTCACAGAATATAACTAGACATCACAATAAGTTATTTTAGACTTTTCCATATTATGTTATGGCCTTAAAATTATAAGTACTACCTGCAGTAGTAATCTACCACTTTTCCACTACACCCATGGAGGGGAAAAAGGTTAACTCATCTCCGGCACTGATTTAAATAAACTTTGGCAGATATATTTCTCAAGCTGGCCCCCATTTGGTTTTCCTTTTTGTTGTGTCATTTAATATGGCTGTCATGGTAGTGACATGTAGATATTGCAAACTTTTGTCCTCAAAATCCATTAGATGACATTTTGCATCATTTTCCAGACGTTTCTTTTGATGGTCCTCTTTTGAGTTTTCTCTGTGCATCAACCAATATGGTTACAAGAGTGATTCATTTTGTCTTGCCTGTGACAAATGTCAAAAAAGATGAGACATAGTGGTCACAGTGTCTGTCTGTCAACCAGGTGGATGTAATGTTTTTGAATTTTCTTTATGGTAGATATGTCAGGTAGACATGTTTTGTGTGTGTGGTGGGGTAGAGCATCCCATGTTCTAAGCTGGCTGAATGATGAATGTTATGGAAACCAGCATGAAATGGTTGAATTCTTTTTATTGGTCAGTTAAAGCTTTTGGAATTGGCTGTGTCTCCTGTTTTCATGGATAGGCATTTCTTACAGGTTAACCAGGGACTTTGAATATCTCTACGGATATGAGGATCACAAGGTCTAAGGTCAATATCAAAGGGGTCAGATAAGGAAGATGGGAGATGGTCAAAGGTCATACTTTGCCAATTTTGTTAGCTAGAAAGCCATTCGAGTTTATGACGCGATCCTGCATCTGTCGTGCATTTATTGTCTGTCTGTCGACATTTGCTATTGACCTCTGAAAAACTGCTGGGCAAATGTGGATCAAACATGGCAGGGATGTTTCTTAGGATTTGCTCTTCCAAACTTTAGTTTGGGGTGACACCCTTATCAGTGATGCTGCTTTCATAGCAACTATATGGAAAACCTGTTTTTAACTTCTCCACAAGAACAGCTAATTTTAATCAAACATGGTTGAATGTTTTTTAGAACATGCTCTATCACTATTATGTCAGTGGGTGTCACTTCATTAGAAACCAGGTGGAAAACCTATTTTTAACTTCTTCTCTAGAACAGCTGAACCAATTTGTATGCACCCGCCTTAAGGCGGAACATATTATGTTATGATGTTTATCTGTCCATCAATCAGTCTGTTACCAATTTGTGTTTTCTTCTGCACAATAACTTGAGTTGTCCACCATCTACAGTTACAAAACTTTGTGGATGGCTAGCACTTGAGATAAGGATGAGCTCAAATATTCAAAAGTCAAGGTCATTGTAACTTAAAGAAGAAATGCACAAATACATGACTAAAGTATATAGTGCATTTCTTCTTTTAGTCACAAGTTTGGAAGTTTATGATGCTCTAGTAGAGTTGTGAAAAATAGTACAAATACTATACCATCATCACTGTTGTAGGTCACTGTGACCTACATTGACTATTTCAGTGATATTAAACAAAGTTTTGAGGCATGTTCATTTGTCAAACTAAATATGGTAGAGTCATGAAACTTTGCTATGAAATTCCCCCCAGTATAGCGGGTAAAAATTGGGTGGGTAAACTACATCTATTACACAATACCCGTAGGTACTAATTAGAAAAGTGTCACTTAGCCATGGTGGTGTGCAAATCTTATTTTGCCAAAAAAGGATGACTAATTCTGTTGGAATATAGACATTTTACAAAGAAAACTACTCTGAACATTTTGGGAAGTCCTAGTTGAAATAGTAACCGGAGCTGTGTGACTACTGCTATTGACTACATTTCATGCAGCACAGTCTTGTACATCTTCTCGTGTCAAAGTTCATTTCTTAGGATGTGCTCATTAAATATAGCGATAATGCAGTACTTAATGGGTACTACATTTGGAAAGCAGAACTAAGTCATTGTGACGTATATTTAATCCTTTGTTGACTTGAAAAACTATAACACCTCGTCATTGGCAAGGGTGTTCATGTCAAAAGACGATCTTTTGTGATATGTTGTAGTTGTTATCACTTTCATTTATATACTTCATACCTATTCTCTGAATAGTCAAGCTTTGCTGTCATCCAGTAGCTTTGCTGTCATCCAGTAGCTTTGCTTATGTTGTTACATATTAGTCTACACTAATATTGATATTTTTGTATGACTATGTCCTTCTGCCTTATTAGCCTCATGTATTTTGTAATTGTGTTATAATCTCACAACCATATTGGTATGATCTTGTTATGCTTATCATGATATTAGTATTATTACATTTTTGATGTTTGTGTAATGAGTGAGAAAGGAAGCTGGTCTTGGGGTTTGCACAGAGACAAGTAAATCTGTCATTTTGTCAGCAATTTGTCTTGTAGACTATTGATTAATTCTATCAATCTCGTTTGTGACCACATACTTGTCCTAATTGCTATTTATAATAGATTGAAATTGGTTACTTTGTATATATATATATATATATATATATATATATATATATATATATATATATATATATATATATATATATATATATATATATATATATAATACTAATACAATTATCATACTTCAACTTTACAAATTTGAAATGTTTCTGCAGTATAGTATGAAAATGGGGATTTGAAGACCTGCCAACCCTTACGAGTTGACCGTTAGTCTTACGGAAATGACCCTTAAAATACGGACTTTGGGAATAATAGCAACAATTACGGAAATATAATTACCGTTATTTCAGTAAAGTCTGGATACTGGCTTGTCCGTGTGTGATTCAAATCTGGGTTTCATATTAGAATATTCGTCGACAAGTGGAACGAAATCACTATCGATATTGGCGTCACTGGTCAGTCGATCCAACACTCTGTTGGCAAATTCCGCAACCTCATCACCGTGGTCAGAATCCATCTCTTATATGTAAGGATAAATCTAATCTTAAACACAAACGCCAAAGACGGTTAAGTACCCGTCCGGATGAATGTTGAGTCCTTCAAACTGAATTTCATCTCCAGCGACTAATGATACTGGTAGAGTGTTTCGTCTGTCATTAAGTGAGATTGGTGACAAAAACTATAAGATGCCCCTTATCATTTATCAATATCCTCATTCTACCCCACCAGCCTTTAAGTCCGGCTAAGATAATCAAGTATGAGTCCTGACTCGCGCACCTTTAAGATGTGAAGTTTAGGTTTATCAAAACCATTTTCAAGAGAATGGAAAACAAGCCCACCATTTGCTAAGGTTAACTTTTCAGTTTTTTCCTCTCCTTCTTTGGTTAATATTCCTTGAATATGGCTCGATGAAGTTACTAAGTGTGATGGCAAAGGCACGTCTGCGATCTGTACAACCACATATTGTTTTATTGTAGCAGCAGCATAGACAGTATAGTTTTTGATAAACGCAATCGACACGTTAGAGTCTCTGATTCCCCTGTTTTCAGTGATTTCAGCCAGGTTTTTCGCGACAGAGCCTCGCAGCATTACAATAACATCGTTGATGTCCACATTAGATGTTTTAAGTTTTCCAGTTTGATTTTAGATAATCACAAGCTTGCCCGTGTTGATGTCAGCCCGCCCGATAAACTCAGGCAAATCCGCTTTTAAAACGGTATTTTGAATGGCCACCTTAGATGTTTTAAGTTTTCCCGTTTGATCTTGGAAAATCACAAGCTACCCGGGTCAACGTCTACAACAACCCAGCTGGTAAATTCGGTCAAATCCGCTTTGGTGGCAAACCTGCTCAAATCCACATCGGCGCCGTGTTGTCGGGCGGTTGAGCGTTCATAAATGTTAATAGTCATTTTGTGTATTATCAAGTGTAGTTTAATGTAAAATCAATAAGCGTTTGCGGGGTTGGTGAACGCTCAAGTGCACGCAACGCTTTAACAATAAGATGACCACATATTGGTCTGTCCAGGCAAGTTTGCAACGGTAGCGTTGAATAAAATAGTGGTAGATGACTTTATCGTCAAGATCCATTACCTCGGGTTAAATAATCAACAAATTCAAGTGGTGGTGCAAGCCCTTACGAGTCAATATACAAAAGATGTAGAGTCGTTATCACATATGCAACCCAATGAGTGTCAGGTCCTGTTGTCAAATCCAGTTTAACAATGCCGGTTTCCCTCATGCGGGGAATCATCGACGCAAGTTCATCCCGCATAAAGACACCTTGGAAATGCTTGACTGATTTTACCATCGCAGGTAAATCAAGCTTGGTTAGCGGCGAGGCTTTTTGGGAGTTGTTCCGGGTAGCCGAAGAGCTCTGCGTGAGGGTATTACGTGAGTTGTCCCGGGTAATTGAAGACCTTTTCCTTTTTTATTTGTTTACGAGACCAGTCAGAGATGTTTCCACAGCGAGAAGCTCCGTCTCCAACTGCCTTTTCAGCGCCATTCCGGATGCGGATCCGACAGCCCCTAACTCAGCCGTAAACAACGCTGGAATCATCGCAGGGAAAGGAGATATTCCATCGGTCTTTTGCAATTGTGTCACCTCTGACTTCGATAACGTTAATGTCACCGAGGTGTTCTCTCGTTTGGCCGCATTAAGCTGATCAAGTTGTGTTTGGGTCAACCACACGGGGATAATTCCAGTTGACCGGTCTGGAGAGAGCCTCAGTGTGACCCCGCAATCGTTTCTTATTGCGCTTTTAATTTTCGCAAGATGATTTTTGCTAAGGCCAACCTTAACCTCGTGATAGGACATTATTATTTACAAACGTATCAGGAACAATTACTGGTTTAGAAAAAACTTTACTAGTTTTCCACTGGTGGGTCAATAACCTTCATTCGAACACCTACGCCTTCCAACAACAGCAGCTTATCAGAGAGAATCACAGTAATATATTTAAAAAAATTGGGTAGATCGGGGGCAATAGGTGGACGAGTAACACGTGCACGAAAGTTCATGACAACCACAGACTGCTTAACCATATCCAGATGCTCAAGGTTAAAATAAAAAATCGAGTACTACCCATTGAAGTCTTTTTGGGAAATCTGCAGATCTGTGTCAACATTTTGAGCCCGGTCTGTGAACGATAACAGCTTGTGATGTGCACATGCGACATGACTGTTTTCGAAGTCAAGAATAATTTCTTCGGTGGGCTCCTGATGACCGTTTAATCGCAGATAAACTTCAGACACTCCTAATTTGTCAAATACCATTTTATTACTGAGTTGCCTACCATTTACCCGAACAATAGTCTGAAATGCCACAAACGTGTCTTGGTGCGCTGATACCCTGTTGGGCAGTTATTTGCCATAAAAACTGCTGAACACTGCTTTCTATCGAGTATGTGGTGAGCGTGTGAAAGACAGCGTTGATGTGCCTCCAGAACTCACAAACGATAGCTTACGCGTTTCTGCAGCCATTGAAGGAATTATCACAGGCATCCACAATATTAATTTTGATAATATAACTTTACCATCAGCGAGACTCACCAGCATGCTAAACTGCATCATTGCTGTTGAGCATTCTGTATAATGTAACTGTGTATTTGGCTCCGAAAACAGCCTTGCGAACATCTCTGCAAAACCCAAATATATGACTGAAAGGAATTGCACACGAAAACCCAAAATGAGGGTTCAAGAAGTTGTCCTCATAGCGCTGCAAATCCAATGTTGTAATTTAGGTTTTTACTTGGTACAGCGGCTCCACCAAGACCAGATCTGTCAGAGAAACCAGCGGGTTGTGCGGCCAGAAAAGCATCCTGCATTTTCGCTTGCGTCCTTGTAAAATATCATAGATGGGCCAGCAGACCACGCGTAATCGTCACTGTATCTGGCGAGTCCGATAATCGTTGTAGCAAGGAAAACATTGCTCAAACATGCTTCGATTTCCTTTCCATCGATGGAGTAAAGTGCTCTGCTAAACAACGACATGATGCCATTGTTAACAAATCCAACCTTATCACCACGGTTGTATTCGGTATCAATGGCAACGTTTTGTACAAGTTTTCCATCAATTTCCAAGAACGCTTCACACGGAAGAAAATACCGAGGCGTGTCATGCACTTGTAATTCTATTCGGTCCTTTTGATCAGGGAAATTTTTTTCACTTCGATCTAGCGTTAAAAGCACGTCCATGTCAACGCGGGATTGGATACTTAAACAATTTTTTCATTCTTTTTTAATTATACATTAATTGGTTCGTCTAATACCTTTTTATGAGACGTCTTTGCCGTTCGGGCCCAGGTCCAGTCCACAACCATAATCAGCTTCCCATTACTAAATTTGCAAGCACTGAATCAGCTAGACGTTGTTGAGCAGCTTCATTGATGATTTTAGTGGCGTGGGAATTGTTGCTGTTGATTCAAGTGTAACTGTTTTTGGTTCTATCCGCGAGGGTGCTCGAGCCACTAATAGTTGTAGTCGATCTCGAACAGATCGAACTGCTTGCAATCCTATATTTTTCAACCGATCCGCAGCATCGTTTTTGATGCTATCGTCGACTTGTTTAGCAATTGGTGCAGGGCCCGAAGACAAGACCGCTAGAAATTTTGGTGCACCTGTAAAAAATCATTGGACAACACCACCAAGACCATTTCCGTAATTTGCCATTTAAACAGGTTTTCTCGCGCTAAAAACATGCACTGGTATCACACGTCCACGTAAAATTGTCATTATGTTAAATATCAGGTCAATCTCTAATGTACAGTTTGTATCAACAAGGTCTCACCACGCAGGTCCAACATGAACCCATCCTGATCCTCAAGGGAATGTCTTCAGGCCAACCTAAAATTGTTCTTATTGATGACCGTGCGATGTCAACCACGTACGGGGCAGATTCGATCGCGATGACAGAGTCAAGTGTGGGCTCGTGTTCACGAATAAAAATGTTAGAATCTTTGCCGGTCACCAATGTGATTCTCCATCGAATCTCTTCATTGATTGATTTCATGTCCTACGCGCCCGCGGGAAGTTCAATATTATTCCAGGTGACGCCACTGTCTGGAGATAACACAACGAATTATTTGCGCCAAGACCCCAAAACGAAAGTGATCGAATATTAGGTCAACTGTAATAAACTCGCAAAGATGCAAATGCGATCTCGAGTACGCTGGATCCCGCCACGGAAATTGGTGTAGAAAAAGCTACATCGAATTCTGGTTTCGTTGAAGAGATCGTAATCATCGAGGTAATGCTCGGGATTGTATTTATCACAATGCGCTGCATCGCGACATAGATTTCATGTATAACGCGAAATGTTTCAACGGAAAGTGCTTCAGGATCTCATCATAGGTGTGTTCGTCGTATAAATCATCAATGTCTTCAACAAGCTCATGCATCAACACGCGAAATGTTCCCGGGGCCATGATGTCATTGGTGAGCAACCGCTGACAAATTAATGCAGCCTCATTAGTGACTTCTGGTGCGTTGTTGCCTGCGCAAACTGATCCCACTAATGTTTCCAACCTATCCATAAGTTCATTTGCTTGTTGTTGGTCCACAGACACGCATTCGCCTATGGGTTTGAATGCTTTAGTTGTCATGGAACCTTTAGTTGTTTGACATTTACGTCCGCGTTTGCGTGCACGACCAGCAAGACCTTTTTCATGTCTGGGTAGTTTTCCGGGAGATCCTCCGATGGGGGCGATATTGCTCTTCTTCTTCCTAAGTTGGCACATTCTCCTTGAAAGGCTCAACCCCATAGATTTTCCCCAGAATTATTTAAATGTACTGCGAAAATTATCTCAGTACGGTTGGACCTTTTCTTGACATATGCTTCTATAGAGTTCACCAAGTTTATGAAACTCATTCCACATATGATTATAACCGAATAGTTTTTTAGATCCAGTTCACTCCTTGAATACTCATCCGTCCCATTCCCTGTCGATCTAACTCGGGTGAGTGTCCGCGGGTAGTTCAGAGTCCAAAATATAATCTTTTAATTGTTTTTGACCAGGTACCGTAGATGCAAACTATAGGGGATGTTCAAAAATCACTTGCCGTTCTGTTCCATTAAATCTTTGAACTGGTGTTTCCAACTTTGATTTGTACCCGGGTGGTTGTTGTTGTGGAAGATTTGCAAGTGCCTCTCCAACATCCTCTTGCATGTCTTCTAACATTTGTTGAATTTTGTGCGAATTGTGCTGGCGCACGCCTGATCGGACCAGGTTGTTGTTGTGTTCCCATCATCGTGGCAGTGGTGCTCGCGGTTTCCGCAGTACTAGTTGCAATCGCTTTTGTTGGTTTAATCAGCGGTGCAAATGTTTGTTCAAAGCCCACTGCGAGAGCTTCCCGTGCAGTTTGTCTCAACTGGAACATATCTTTTGACACGTTTGCGTGCATCCATGTATTTGCGTAGCAATTGCAGTTGGTCGTGTGTGGTTTTGTGACGTCGGTCTACAGCTTCCGCTATGGCATTGCTGGCGGATTTTGTCATTTGATATATTTAGTATGGTTGTTAAATTGGTTTATTTAAACCCGCTCGATATTTTCCGGAAGTGAGACCGCTCTGTAGTGCACTCCTGGTCCACCAGTCAAGTTAATAGTGAGAAAACTATACGGGTCCGAGGTGGCCTTCGCAAACATATTTCGAAATTCATCCCACGAATGGTCGGCGGCACACCAAGTCCAATGAATGTTTGCAAGACCATGTGCATCAATACCACGAATTATCATTAACATGTTACAGTTGTCTCACATTACTTTAGGCACGTGTGCGTATCGTTGTGTCAAATAGATCACGTCACGTCTGTGTTTTTATGTCGGCCTCGAAAAATATTTGCGCGGGATTGAATTGGTGTTCAAGCATTACATCATTGTACACGACAAGAATTTTTGCGCTAGAAACAAGATCATCAGTCGTAGGTGATTTGTCGATGTGGAAAAGAAATCAACGGTGGACGATGAAATCGTCCCAGCTTTGCTTCTCGACAACGACCCAAGCGCTTCAGAAAAATCCCTGAGTACATCATAACACGGTTGATCATCAGCCGACGGTGCAATCACGTACAACCGATCCCACGTCAACCATAATAAAATCGTATTCAACAACAAATGAGTTTTACCTGATCTGGCTGGACCAATGAACAACGCACGAACCGAGTTTGGAAACATGTTACCGTACTTGGGTGGTTTGGGCGCTGCCTGCGCGGAAAAGTCAATGACGGTGAAAGGGGAGCTTTTCAAATCTTTGATTTTTTCGTTTTTCCCAAAAGCATCTTCGTGTTTCCTTTTTCGTGATGCCATGTTAAATGTCAACAAAATTGTTGTATAATACAATCATGTCTTCACATTGTATCCGATGTCGCACAAAAGCACGTACTGCGCAACCAACTCGGAGCAAAGACGTTCACATTCATCGGAATTCCAGTTCCATTAGCCTTAAACGCGCAGTATAAAAACAAAGTCGTTGGCGCTGATGTTGCTGCTGCGTTAGCAAAGTTACCCGGGACACCATGGAGTAAATATCCTGGTGAAAAACGCATCGCCGGATACAATTACTGTGGGCCTGAAACATGGCTGGATATACGTTGATTCTAACAATCGACCAGCCCCCGGGGAAGCACCCGTAAAGCGGGTCGATGCTGCATGTTACCGACATGATCTTGCTTATAAAGCATCAAACGATATCCGTGAACGCCAACGTGCTGATATAGATTTTATCCATGACTTAAACATAATTAGTCCTACACTCGGAGAAAGAATCGCTAGATGGACCATCAAAGGATGTATGACGGCCAAGATTATTTTGGTGTCACAGGATAAAGCCGGGTTGGGACTGGATTAGTGCAGACACCGAAAGCAACTGCGTTAATAAGATGTTTATTTATAAACGCAATTTAAAGATGAACAAATCTGACACCATTATAACAAAAAGATAAGGAAAATTATAAAGTTCCTAACATGGAACTATCAACAACAAGTAACTCAACGAGAAAAATCAAAGATGAATTTAACGAATGGAATTTTAAACAAACGTGAATAGCATCCTATCATCAATCAACAAATAAGAGTATATGATCTACACCCCAATATAAACAAGGTCTTATTAAGTACCAAGGGTGACCAAAGCATGTGATTTATGCACTTATCAATATGATACTCATCAATTTATCAATTCATCAAGCGATATTGGAATATGTATGAATTTATGAATATATCGTTCATATAACGAAAATGAAATGGGAATGCATGAAATTATGAATCTATCACACATATAGCGACATTGAAATGGGAATGAATGTAATTTTGCACAGATAGCAATATTGAGATAACAATAAAATGGAACACGCAATAAATATAACTATCGTGGCGCCCGTTTGACGACCAAGATGTATTTCCGGTTCCACCCGCTCTAGTCCATGGTCAAGGAGCCACCACGCATGGTCCACCCCTCCCGGTCTGTTGAAGGATCCCTCGAGAGCCTTCACATTAACACAGACCCGTTGGTCGAGAAGCCTTGGTCCCTCGCATCGAGAAAACCAGTACACTCTTCCGAAACAACGTCACCAGACACAGCGTACACGTCACACGAAACCACACAGAGTTCTGTGACTTCACACCACCAAACCATACATAAGGAACAGCTCTACAGCTGAAGTTTTGCTCCCGTAAAGAGGTAAGCTTTCTGACAAGACTCATCGTAGTGTAATTTGTTTATAGAGAATTCGCTCTATATGTACTCTAGCTGTGACAGATATGCGCAGCAGCTAGGTACGTGAGTTTTCACTGCAGGCAATTTGCACGTGCAGCATGGGGTGAATCGCGCTCAGTATTTCAAAATAACTAGAGCCGAAAAAAATAAACAACCCCCGAGTAACGCTCTAGTCGGAAACGAAACCCGAATACATTTTTGATCACATATACATATTGATATAAACCATACAATTCCGTGACATTTGGGTGGTGGGCAAAGTTCATTCATTGGAGGTAAAATATATTGATATAATAAATATGGTTTCTGAGCGGACTTTAACCAAAATATACTACAGTTATTGGAAAGTGAAGCTGCTGTTGAAAAGTTAGCGAGCGCGGCAGCGGTCACTCATGGGACCGTTCGAAAATGGTTAACTAAACAAGCGCTGTGCCAAATTGACCTACCCGTGTTAAGGAAAATTTGCCGTGGTTGGTTTGATGTCCAAACACCTAATGAAGTTCATCAGGCCGATCTTTAATTTCGTCCACATGATCGGGTACGTGAGCGACTATACAAATACGCTTTAACCGTCTTAGATATCGCTAGCAGATTCAAGGAAGCAGAGGGGCTGACGTCTCAAGATTTGGCGGGTGTTGCAGATGCGCTTAAACGTATGTGCACATGTATATATTGGTATACACTCATTTTATGTTCTTTACTCCTGATCATGCGGTTGTATGTGCGAATTCGCCTTGCTCGCGAAGACATTCCTTATACATCTCGTGTGTGAGATCTTTTTTCACATTAATCCCTGGAACTTCTTTCGCCCTGGTTTTGTTTTTGGTCCCAAGAGCGCTCTGCAGTCCGACCATGATCGAATATATTTTGGGGCTCAGTCCCACGTATTCTTCGATAGGATCACCCGCGCACTCGTCTTTGAAGTTTCCTACGACATTTTTGATGGTGTTGCTAAACATCGTGGGTGCTTTCGGATAATCACTGTTGTCACATTCGTTTACAAGTATGTCCGATGCCAAATCCGCGTACACATCGTCGGTGGTTATTTGAATCAGCAGCGAATCTGTATCGTTGTAAAGCATTTTAACACAATCGCAGTAAAATGGCTTTATTTTATCATAGTAAAACCCATACATGAGCAGCTTTGAAAGATCAAGCACGGACGCGCCAACGTAGCTAGGCTTTGTCAGATTCAGTTTTGATTTTTTAATATGTACGGCAACAAGCTAACCATTGAAGATCTTTCGGGATTCGAATGTTTGGTCCGCGATGAGCCTTCGAGGCTTGTCTTGTTCGGTATCACGGACAAAGTCAACGCGAATTCGTTTTCGTAAATTCTCCATTGTCTTGCCGTATACTGAATTATTCATAACTTTAAAGAGCTCTTTCTCAAAACCATTCGTGGCCTTTGTGCGCAGATCCGTATTCATCTGGATATAAGGAGCCATCCAAGCGTGTTGGCGAAATCTAAGCACCCGATGAATTTTGCTTAAACGCATTCAAAATCGCAGATACAATTGTAGGCTTCGTACGTGAAATACATAGTTGGCTTTCCTAAGAAGACTTGGAACAAGTTTGGTGCATTCGGTAAACTTGCGTCCGGATTCGTCCACGATCATACACTGATACGGGTGCAGCCATTCGAGGGGCACCGACAACGCTTCTAGTGCCAGCAGGTAGTCGTTATGAGTGTGTTGAAGCTCTTCTAGGTATTCCAAGTCGCTGTTGCTGTCGTGATCTTGTACCTGTTTTTGTACGTCCACGTGCGCGGGATTAATCCACTCAAAACCACCAACGGGTAGGGGCTACATCATCGTCCTATGTTAAAGATTATTGGAGTCTAGATACATGATGTAACTGTTTGGAACAACAGGGTCATATCCGTCCACGCTCAGGTTCTCCGCGCGAGCGTGACGATGTCTCACCATTGAAATTCCGCCGCGAATACGACGGTCGATAAACAGATGCATATCAATATGGGTGAGCAGTTCCAACTCTACTTTTGTTATTAACAGCAATGCATCCCACACATTCCCGGTGACATAAAATAGTGCGCGGGGTCAAGCTTGTATATTCTCATGGCGGTATTACGAAACTCCTCAAAGATATCCGCAAGCAGCAACAGATCCGTACGCAGATACAAATCATGATAGTCACTGAGGTTTTTGCATTCAAATGCGTACCAAACGGCGTTTGCGTGAACGTAATCGTTAGCGGAAATACCTTCGCAAGACAACGATGAATGGAATGCCTCGGTCGGTTGAGTTTCATTAAACTTTTCCCATCCACTCATGTACTGGTATGGGTACACTCCTTTTAGTGTTGTCAACTTTAACTTGTCAGAGGTGGCACCATATCGACTTGTGATTTTGAAGCTTTCCACCGCAAGGTTGCTAACTAGCTTCCCCAAGCTGGAATTTAAAAACTGCAGCGAATCAAAAAACTGCAACTGACCCACTCCAAACGTCATGTATTTTTCCATGTTGATGGGGATGACGCTTAATTGTACGCTGAGTTTTTTTTTTTTTTTTGCTGATTCCACCACAATAAAAGCCATACTCGTCAAGCCCCTATTGAGAGCTAAATAAATGCAGGCAACGTTCCCATGGAAACTTTATACCCTTGTGCTTACTGTGTCGGTTAAGCAATCGGGAAAGATTCTATATCCATACGTAATGAGATAACGACTCTGAACCTTTCATGCCGCTTATCAACAACAGATTAATCTTGGTCCGTCTATGCCAATTATTGCTTTGTACATGTAGAATAGTGTCAGAGGATAAAAGCTTTTGTCCCAAGCGAACACGTTAATGGCGATACTGGGGGTAAGTTCTTCAAATTTGTTCAGTATCGCCTTGGTGACCTGCACCGGAATTTCAATATCACCAAAACTGAGTTCGTTCAGATAGTGTTCGTACTGTCACGGCTGATCTGAATTGTTATGCGCGGGATGTAAATTAGATAAGAGCGCCCATTTAAAACATTCATTGTCATTGTTTTTTACATTTCTTACCGACCGTGGGGGACCATAGCCTGGCGTTGGCAAATAATTCGATCTGCGGAATGGTACATACGAGGAAATATGCAATTGAACTTCCGTTCATATGTCAAAAGTCCATCCCGAACTGGTGCTGGTGGATTTTTACAACGTGTGGAGAATCTTTTCAGTACCTTTATCGATTGTTTCATTGATAGCCTTGGCGTCATTGCGGTTAGTGATTATAAGTTGACCACCATGAAGCAACTGGGTTTGGGGTTTTAAATTCGTCCTTGTCTGATGACTTGCGATTAAGTGGCATAGTCAGATACGCATGGACAGAAATATCAGCTTTAATACTGGGCGCATATTCGATACAAGTTTTATAATGTCTTTGCCTGGCGCGTATGTGTTTGAAATAATCGCACGGTAATGTACATAATTGTCCCTACGCTTGTATAACTCAAACTTGGGAGCTTCTTGTTGATAAACATACGCTCCTGTTGCCGGTTGCGCAACCGGTTGTCTTTCAATTACGGGTCCTAATAACGCAAGTATGTCGACTTTTCGCATACAGCTTGATATTCGTATCCCACACTGTTGCGCGGATTGCCTCAATTGATTCACAGTCGGCATACTGTTATATAAGGGGAAATCTTTGTCTAATTATAAATTCCGTCAGTATATTGTTTAAGAATTTTTACTTTACCAGGCTTGGAAATGGAAATTGACTAAATCCTGGCTTTATTTAATTTACTTCTGTATCGTTTTCATCAACGTCGTCGGGCGTGTTAAGTATTTCCACAATAGGTTCTGTTGCTGTTGCGCATTCGGATCTTTGACGGCGTGCGTGATAATACTCGTGAACAGATCCGCATTGTCGGCTAAGCTGATTACGAGACTTTACTCCGATACCACATATGGTACATGGTCGAACACCCGGACCAACACATAACGCGAGCAAATTTGATTTACAGTATTCGTAATGGCATGTTCTGCCGCAGAGCTCATGTTTTCCAAGGCATACACCTTTGCATTGATTTCGTCCTAATGCCATTGAACTTCTTATATATCTGCATATTGTATTCTCTAATAGACATAATCATCTGTGTTTTCATAGATATAATCATCTATGTTTTCGATTGGTGGTGTACGTAACTGTAGGCGCATGTACTGTGCACCGGCTACAATAGTTTGTGCAGTTGCTCGCAGTGGATAGTATTTGATTGTACGGGTAAAAGACTTTTCATCTGTCATTGTAATTTTCAAATTCTTGGCAATGCGTTGTAAACAAACTCGGTCACCAGGCCGCAGCAACTGAGTATCAAAGTCAAATAGATCTTTGTGTTCGAGTATAATTTTCTTCAATTCGGTATTTGGCCAAATAACCGCATACTCATCGCACGAAGATACTATACCAACTCGTAAATCTCCGCCCCTTGTACAATGACATCCGATAACATAAAATGTCGTGTACTGTTTTATGTATATTGATGCCATAGTTGCTGTGTCTTTGCATGAGACTCTCTTTCTGCGAAACTCATACCAATGCATATCCCGCTTACGCTCTTCCCTTTCTAATATTCTCACAGAATTACGAAAATGTGCCGTTAGTGATTCCATATATTATAACAAAAACATTTCCCTAATTGATTTGTTCTTGGTGATCTGCGCTACTGCTAGACTATTCGCTTGATGTTTCAATGTCATCGTCACTATAGCATTCGCTTGTTTAGCTTATCTGTACTAGGTGGTAGAGTCAAGGTTAGTGACTTAAACTTTCCTTGCACAATATCATGTAATGATATTTCAGGTTTTTTGATGAATTGTTCTTCAAGTCTGCATCGTTACAATTGTTAGATATTTTCCCAAGTTGATTAATTTATCAAGATGTTCCGGATACGTATTTGAAACATCATACAACATCTTTTGAGCCTTTTTCAAAACTCCGTATGGTGCATTTAAACAAAACAACGACTTAACCTTTTTCGTAACATTTAAGACACTCCATTAGTCTGGTAAAATGATGTCACAATTATTTATATCCATAAATCCTTTCAAAATACTATGCGTGTTGATTTGTAAATTTTGCGCCATTATATATACACCGCGGTAACTGTTTAATATAATATTTTCGCATAAACTCTGCCTCTTTAAAATATAGCTGCTGCAATATATTTTTATACAGTATACCGCGATCAATAATCCTGCAGTGCCACAGCTGATATAGAATATAAGTCATAGTAGGTGTAAAATAAAGCTACACAAAAAAAAACAATACAAGCAAAATACTTTATACAGTATACTGGCGATCAATAATCTTAATTTCCGCAGTAGTATTGATAGCCTCACAGAACATGTTAGTATAACCACAATCAATAATATATCCCTAACTGAAAACTTCACTTGTGTGTGTATTGTAACATTTCCAATACTAGTGGTCGGTTGTTTACCAAGCTAACGTTGATGCAATAGTGGATTTGCAGACAGTAAAATTCGAGTAACTGTTTGCATAACAGCCCGCACACACACGCATGCCAATGTGTGATTATATTTTTGTAAACCCAACCGCGCATGTGCTAATAAGTGACGATCGTGATACAAATACTAATAGCCATAGAGGTTGCTATAAAAGGCGCTGACTGATGTCAGTAAAAAAAATCCAAAACATATAAACTACCTCTACTAAAGACTTTTATTAACTATTTTTTTTTAAATTTTTGTTTACATTTATATTTAATTGAGGAACCATCTGTCCAAAAATAGTTTACACGACAACAGCTATTTTCATGTATTTTCGTCACATACTTTGCCATGTTTATATTTTGTCATGTCGTTGATGATATTCCCGTAACACACCCTCCCCAACTCCGCACTCACCCCGGTAATATTGTTATTTTTTCATTAAAGCTGCTTTCTTTGTAATAAACTAGTTAAACTGCCAATCCTAAGGCAAAGATATTTTTGGATCATGAAAAAAATATTCCTATACCGTATCTTTTTTGTAAATTAACAACTTAGCAAACTAATGCTGAAGGTTAGATATTAAAGAAAAACGAAGTTAAGGATTCCTTTATTAATAAAACGTGTTTGTTTTCAATTATTTGGGTTGTTAGCCAGTCAGATTATTAAGATCTTGTAGGATCATCAAATATTGGTTTAGAGTGTTAAGGATTCCATATTGAATGCATCGTATTTTAATTTACTGACATACCACATCTATCGTACATGATGATTTTAATTCCAAGGCAAAACTCTCACAAGCCGAATCCTTCAAACAGCTCAGATTATTTCCTGAAGTTCAGAATACTTGTTGTTCCAGTGATAATTCATACATTCTGAGCCATACAGTTTCTTTCTCTTTCCGATTCTACTCAAACCTTCTCTTCTAGCCATTCAAAAATTAAAATACTGCATATTACCTTGAATACATGCTTCTGATATAATAAGAATAAGAATATGTTTATTTAGTAATTTAGGCCTCCGGTCCATAATGCACAATACAAAACTGTATTATCTTCAGTGTCATACTGGTCAATATAACAATTTCTTCGTACAATTATCTATCAGAGTTCATTAATTTGTGTATGTACATTTTCTTGTTTCCCCAATTTCTGTCCTATATTGCCCCTACCCTTCAATGTCTTTGTCTATCTCGCGATAGACATATATAGAGCGATATCGCGATATTTGTGAGTCAATAGATCCATTCATTTATTGTCTATCCCTCTGTTTGTCTCTTTAACCTAGGTGACAGTTACTTAGCTTTTCAACTCTTAAACCATTGTTTTTTCATTTGTCATCTGCTCACTATCTTTTTTGCGGGCCCTGACACAAGAAATACAAAATATACCAATTATGAAATTTATTTTAGTATAATGTAAGTAGCAGAACTAAGAAACGAAAATCGTTATGTCTAACCCTTCGTTGCAGTCGTTAAACTTTCAAAGCCTTTAGGCGTTTGGAATAAAGCCTATGTGATAAAATCAGCTATTTTCGTTTTCAAAAAATTTTTGCCGCGTTTACTCGCAATACATTTGCCCCGAGGAGACTAAATAAAAGCTCGCTGCAGAAACGGTCTTTCAGATGGTCTCTCTTTAGGAGCATATTTAAATTTTACAGAAGTCAAGGATTTGCAACAGAAAAGATCATTGTAGCGAGAAATAGTGTACAACATATCGTTCAGTTCATCAACTATATACTGTTTACATGCCTAACTGCGATTGTGTGTGTCTGTGTGTGTGTGTAGGTTAATTAAAAGTTTCCCTACGTTTCGACCTCAAGCAAGGTGTTCCTCAGGGGACTAAAATACATTCACATAGACAAACACACATAAACAGTGACACGTGTAGAACAGTAAGTAGCTACATTTTCGAACAACAAGAAAATCTTTCCAAGATAATGAAAAAGTCCAAACATTTAAACCACCCAAAGCCTTCATTATCTTGGAAAGTTTTTCGTGCGTTTTCCCATCTTTTGTGTCACTATATAATATTTGTAATGATGGTTTACATTACCATTTTGTTTTTTCGAATTCCTTTGAAATCTGGCGCCTATCAAAGCCTTGGTCGTTAGCTATGTCGATGGAGGCTCCTTAAATTGACAAAGGTTTCAAACCTCTTCTTTCTTTAAAGTATATTGAAATTTTAAACTGCATGATACATCTCAACGATATTCAGATGCAAAGGTTTTGGCCATAACAATACAAAGTTGAGCTTACCAAAAAAGGCATAATTGCGAAAATGTATGAAACTTTATCACTGAAACATCATTTGATCATCAAAGGAGAAACTAAAAATTTCTCCTTGTTTTTTTTTCTAATCCCTTCCTGTTTTAATTGAATTAAATGTGCGTGACATATTTATTTAGATCGACATAAACTACTCAGGGGACTTGTTCTGCGGTATTTAGGACGATGAAAAATTCAAACAGGGAAACAGAAGAGAGGAGTAAGAGAATCGACTAACCGACCCTAAAGAGCCACAAAGTTCTGGTTGATAAAAACTAACATGAGCTCGGGATGTGATGAAGTCAGCAAAAATTAGCTATTGATTCTTATGAGTCGTTGATACGTAATTGATATTATGTTGTCATGGTATTTCTAAAGGGATTTTCCTTGTTGTGCAAATTTAATAAAATATCTATGTCCATTACAAGGCCGACAGACAGACAGGATATTAACTTCTTTTGGCAACCATCATATGCCAAAATATCCAACTTATATTTATAGACATTGAAATTTGTAGTTTAAGCAAATACATGTTTCAAGAGTGAAAATAGTTTTAACATATTTGCAAGGGTGCCTCCAAATTCAGTAGATGAACCTGTATATAAAATGTACAATCCATGGCTCACGTAGTTATGAATCATTTCTTTCACGTAGAAAGTGTCGAGGAAGATTGCAAGGAGGTTTAAAATGTAAGGCCGTGCTTAAAGTGTTAAGGAAGGTTGCAAGAGGTTTAAAATGTAAGGCTGTGCTTAAAGTGTCAATGAAGGTTGCAAGGAGGTTTAAAATGTAAGGCCGTGCTTAAAACCAACTGAGTAAACATAATTAACACCGGGGGCAGGACATTGTGGAGCGATTTAACAGCACCCTGACTGAGAGTCTCTTTGACTATTAGAAAGCCCGGAAAATGGAGCGGGGCTGCGAGGAGCGTAGCGTTATGTGGCTCAGGTGGCTCCCCCCCCTGAAATGACCCGGATGATTTTCCAAAGACCTGCCGAAACTGTGCGCGCCGCGTTGGTGGCTGTGGTGTTGCGCTTTAGACGGACGCCCGCGATAAGGCTCGATATGCAGGCTGTTCGCTACTTGTACGCGCCAGGGAAGCTTGAAGGCGGGCGTAGGCGCGCCAACGACCCGGTTCGGTCTTTAGACACCCTGGCCAAGGAGGTGGAAGTTCCTGGTCAGCGCTGTCCGTGGCGCAGTCCTTGTCGGAGATGTGGCCCTGGCTGAGGCTGCTGTAGATGTCCTCGATGGGTGGTAGCTGCGGAAATTCGAATCGGTCCCAGCTATCCATGTACTCATAGGGGTAGACACCCTTTTGGGTCAAGAGAGGAACATCGTGTTTGGTATACCGGCTGGTTATCCGAAAGGCGTCCCTGGGGAGGTTTGAGACCGATTTTACCAGGTAGGTGTTCAGGAACTGTAGGCTGTCGATGAACTGGAGCTGGCCTAAAGAGAAGGTCATATATTTTTCCATGTTGTTGGCTATGACGTTAATGTCGGTCTTTGAGCCGGTGCCAATGGCGCCCATCAAAAGGTGACCATCCTATCCTCGCAGTTTGTGAAAGATCACGGGAACATAGGTCTTTTCCGGGGGAGATAAGCAGTTGGAGGTTACATTGGCTGTGGACGACCCCGCGGCATGTGCCCGTTATGTGGCAGTGGTTACGGACCCGGTTGTTGCCTAGGTGCTTCCGACATATGTGACAGGCTCTGGCGACGTTAAACACCTCTTGCGTCATTTCCGTGGGTCGCGGCATGGAAAACATATCGCGTATGTCATTGAGCTCGTCATCAAGACTCTCGATTAAGTTCGCTATCGCATTTGGTTCTCTGTACGTTATCGAAGGTTGGATCTGCCGTCACAGCGGACAACCATGTAGCTGTAGCCGCACGGGGTCTGGCTCGCGGTCTTGTAGGTGTCGCGCTCCTCTGCGCGCGAGTCGGGTCGACGTCTTCCCCCTTTGCCGGAACGTTTAGGACTTCGAGATCTGTATAGATTACGTATTGTAGCCTCATCTGTTTGAACAGGTGCTTGAAGTATAGCTTGTTTTTTCCAGACTCTGGGAGGGTGGTTCGCTGTGTCTTATCGCCGAAGCCTCGACAGTCGCGAATGTGATGCTCTAGCAGGTCTTCTTTAAAAAAAAAGGCGTGGAGGCATCGGCAGCAAGCGTGCTTGCGATCTTTATGCTTGCTACTTCTGTACGCCATTCGGGAGAGGTCTTTAATCAACACATAGTGCTGCTTTTCAGCATCGGCGATTAGCAGAAGGTTTATGGTCTTTTGCAATACCTTGTCCGTTATGCGAAAGGGATATAGTGACCCGGTCCCAACCAAAGACGTTAACGACGATGGTTGGGTTAAGGCTCTCAAACTTCTATACATATGAGACCTTCATTCGGAACTTGAGCTTCTCAAATCGGATCTCGCCTTGGTACTTGGTATACTTCCTAACGCGCTCGTTGTGTACGTCGGCTGGGTGAAGGGAGGAATGCAAGGCCCATTCAATGGTTGTCAAGCAGCAGGGGGGGGGGGGGCCAACCGACCAATTTTGTGGGCGACCTCATTTGGGGAAATCGACGCTTCTATCAAAAAATGGTCGATATGTGAAATCGACACTTCTATAAAAAAAAAACAGGGTCCGGCAAGTAGCTCACCCAGAGTGCATGCAGGTAAACCTAGTAGGATTACTCAACCAAAGATTTGATCGAGACCAATGCGATATCTTGTTGTAGGGTCATGTAGATGGATCGAAATAAATCCATGAGGTTTCTTTTGAGCATGTGCAAAGAAATTTTTAAACTTGTTTAGGTCAATATCTCCGGAGCACCAAGTCAAGTGAATATTTTGAATCGTATGGGTATCAACGCCGTTGAACACGACTAACAAGTTACAGTTATCTCTGATCACTTTATGTCTGCCTCGTGAAAATATCCTGGCGGGATTCTTTTGATTGTCAAGCATGACATCGTCATATACTACAAGATTATTAATGCTGCCATCAAGATTTTCGATTGATGGTGCTTCGTCGATGTCTGTGATAAAATCAATGAAGTCTTTGCCGTCCATTGCTTCCTCTGCGCTCTCGTTGAAGTCCTTTAGGACATTATAACATTGCTGGTCATCTGCAGATGGTACTACTAAATAAAGCTTGTCCCATTTTAGCCATCTCATTATTAGGTTGAGTAGCAACTGAGTTTTACCAGATCCAGATGGACCAACAATAATTGCCCTGATTGAATTTGGCAACATAGGATGATGCTTAGTTGGTTCTTTTTCCTGCGTTGCTGAGAAGTCAATTACATCCATGATATAAATATATTATGAATTCATATTGTGTTCGATGTAGAAAAGTCACTGATACCACTGGACTAAAAAAAATAAAGACAAAAAATAACAGGCCTGCACTTACAGGCACGTGCGTGAAGTGTGGTACAAAGAAATACAAGTTTGTGTCGTCTAAGCCAACGCGAGCATTCCAGGGTGGTGATATCGCTGCTGTACTTGGGAGATTACCAGGAACTCCATGGGGAAAGTATCGTGGCGAAAAACACCTTCCGGGATATAATTATTGTGGTCCTGGAACTAGACTTGATATCAGACTTGACGAAAAAAATCAGCCAAAACCAGGCGAATTTCCAATAAATGCGATTGATCATGCGTGTCATACTCATGACGTTGCGTATAAAAATCAAGATCTACAACAACGTCATATAGTAGACGTCAACTTGATTCACGCGTTAAAATCTGTAAAAAATAAAAATATGAGGGAGTCGCTGGCCAACTGGTTGATAAGATCGGCCATGCGTGGTAAACTGGCGTTAGGAGCAAATCTGTCATAGGTAGATTTACCCAGTGAATATTCCAAGGTAATTAAAAGTCTGGTAATGGTAATGGAATCAATTTATTATAGTCCAAGAGGATATTGGAAAGGTACAGCAGCGATTGGCAAACTCGCCAATGCAGCGGGTGTCGCTCGTGACGTTGCTGCAGATTGGTTGTCCAAACAGGCAATATGGCAGATTTATCTACCACCACCTAAAAAAATTCAATACGGACGGTTTGATGTTAGCACTCCCAACGAGGTTCATCAGGCAGATATTTTGTTTTTACCTCATGACACTATTAAAAGACGTACATACAAATACGCGCTGACCGTCGTTGACGTTGCGAGTAGATACAAGGAAGCGGAGCCGGTATCAACTAAAACAGCAACTGAAGTTGCAGATGCATTTAAAAAGATTTACTCGCGGGGACCTTTACGGTGGCCACAGCTGTTACAGGTTGATCCTGGAAAAGAATTTCTTGGTGCAGTATCATCGATAATGAAACAACATAATGTCAAAACTAGACGCGGACACACCGCAATACATCGTGATCAGGCAATTGTCGAACGATTTAATCGAACACTTGCTGAGCGATTGTTCGGATATCAGTATGCAAAGGAATTACTTTCTACTGATACTCGATCTCGTGAATGGGTTATAAGATTACCAAGGGTAATAGCCGCATTAAACAACGAAGTCACGCGTGGAATTTCTATGAAACCTGTCGATGTAATAACGAATAAACATATACGGTTTAGTGGCCGGAGCACTCTGCCCTCACAAAAACCATTACTCGGTAACGTCACGGTCAGGTATTTATATGAACCTGGTGAACTTGAAGGTGGTAAAAAAAGAGCAACTGATCCTATCTGGAGTGTAACTACCCATAGGATTTCCAGCGTAGTAAGATCTACGGGTAGGCCCGCAATCTACAGACTAGAGGGGGCTCCGACGCGTGGATTTGTCCGTGAACAATTACAAGTAATTCCTGAAGATACACAATTACCACCAGGATGGATTCGCTAGCTGGCTTCTCGACGTCTGTTGCATTCAAGACAGGTCAGCATGACATTTACGCGTACATGACCCAAACCACTATTAATTCTGTCCACGGTAAATTGTCGTGGGTCATTAGGAGAATATTGCCAGCGCATTACTGCGTTACACTGAGTGCAATGATTGTTTTGTTGTTGTTTCAGCATAATGACGTATTCTACATCAAGATCAAACTCGCGTTTATTTTTTTTGTCACTTCGCTGATACACATCTAGTTTTCTCTTTATTATAGTCTTGTTAATATTCCCCTGATAATTTTCTTGGACAACTTCTGTTGCAACGGTATAAATCATCCTACGTAATTGAGATATTTTTGTTACTCGAGATACTGCCAAATATCCTAAATTTGACCATTCGACACAATCATCGACGATCCAAACAATGGTGTCTGAAATTGTCAGTCCTTGCGACGAGTGTATTGTTATTGCATATCCCAATGTCCAGCATGTTGGTTCTTTTAGGGCTTCTTCAACAACGTCGATATCAACAGTGACAATGTCACTAAGAACAAGTTTTTGTGTTTCTTGGCGTCCGGGAATAACAACATCAATATTTTGTTTGCGAGTATCCGCTGGGCGATAACACAACGGTACTGGTAGATTTGGAAATTTTTCTTTGTGGAGCGAAAATATTTTCGATTGGAGTGTATCACGAACTATTTTCCTAGATGAAACGATCAGATTATTAGGATGCCATAACTTCCAAAAATCGTCGATGGTAGTTTCTGGAATACAACTGCGTATCAGCGCGCATTGGATTTCATTTGATTCAAGCCTCATCATGACTTTTAATTGTTTTAACGATTCATCGATTGCCCTATGATCTTCCAACATTTCTTCGTAATAATCAACATGGTCGAGTCGCCAACAATGGGGTGATTTCCCTGTGAATGGTGGAGGTTGACCATGATCACCGCACATAATAATCGCAGTTGATTTTGTTTTTAGCCAATCAAGAAACGGTTGCAACGTTTCTAAGGACACTGTGCATATTTCGTCCCAGATAATGATCTTGGGAATATGTTTCTGTCCCATTCGCGATGGATGCCATTCATCACCGCGCCACCGAAAGAAACTATGATAAGTATAGCTTTTAACACCTCGGAGTTTCATCTCCCTGGCGAGTCGATGGGTCGGAGTTAGTACCACGAGATCACATTTTTTGAGTAATTCAATGGCACGCGTTGTCTTGCCAGAACCACCAAGACCATTAAGATAGACTGTCTTATGTCTAGATATGGGATCATGAACTGATGGTGCCAATGATTTGTCAGACAATTTCTCATTTTTGTAATACTCTGCAGCGGAGTTGTAATCCGCAGAATCGGAATAGTGGTGGATTTGCTCGTTTTTGATTCTCCACGGGCCCCAATCAGCTTCATCTGAAAGGTTTACAGCTGTTTCATTAAAACGCGACAATGTCCCGAATCTGTCTACGACAGACTTGCTGATGTAAAACGAATCTGTTGCAACTCTGACAGCTTCATCAGTAAATCGAGTTATCATCGATAAGAGGTTTATTGAGACATAAGCCAACATCGAGGATCTCAAATGAGTAAATTGTGGTGAATCGCCATCATTATAACTGACAATCGTGCCAAGTTCACTTCCGTTTCGTAATGTTACTCGCTCCGTACTCACGAATGTTCCTCTCTTCATTGTATTGTTGATTACAAAATCCAATTCTGCGTTATCAATGATCAGCCGTGTGCAACATCGTTTATTACCAGATGCGGCGCCGTTTGTAAATTTACCGATAATCTTTCGTCCAATGTCTTTCGAAAATGAATTGTCTTTTTTGTCTGCGCGTTGTCCTGGTAGCCAAACATCTTTTTGTGGTTTATATGAAATTACTGCTTCGCTTACTGTCAGACGTACCAGTATCCGTACATCGAGCATATACTTTAATAGAACTATAGGAGCCCAACGACGCTCGGTAAAATGACTACCAAACCAATTGGGAATAATGGGGTGGGCGCGCCGTGTAAATTCAAATGATTCAATCAAGGCAAATCCAGTTAGATCATAATCAGGTAAATCGCCATTTATCGCAACTCTGGTCATTTCGTGTGTCGGATGTCCGAATCGTGAGAAATAAGGACTACATTCACCAAGTCCAAGAAAACTAGCAGGATAACATGCAACCATGTCAACCGAGATAACGTCATTATGATCGTATGTTGTATTCCACAACCCTCCATGTTTATATTCGATACAAGAGTGCTGAACATCCTCGAGAAATTCCGAGGGTGTCGGTTGCCATGAGTTTTTCCGCCGAGCAAAATGAGCAACGATCGATGGTACCGTAAAACAAGTACAGGGTAATTTGCTTACGAGATCTGTATCGGACATTGCGATCTCGATCGCGTGCGCGCACTCTACGGTGTATTTTAATGCAACTTGTTCCATTTCCGTCTGAAGATATTGTCTGCGATAAATTACCCCAGATGGCAACACGAACTGGTCAAATACTCCGGCCTCATTACTCCGAAACAGCCATACTGACACAGGATCAGTCTTGCTGATATTATAAATTTCTTCCATCATATCACCACTGTAAATCCTAACTTTCCTCTCGAGGGGAAACTTTGTTATACCTGTAGTCCACGCGTGGACGTTGTGGTAAATTATCACCATTGGGGCTCCCTTCGTCCTATATTTACCAGAATCGTATAAAATCTCATCGGTTAATGTTTGAACTTTTATTGGAAATTTTAGTTTCTTTTCTAGTTCGGCAATATCCGCTATCCGCGCTCCCGGCGTTTTTACACCTTCGGACCACTTGTTTATTGTTTTGAGTCGCATATCTGTTAATCCCTTTCCTCGTAGCGCGTTCATGAAGTACTCTGTTACTCGCTGAGCTGCACAGTTTAAGACAGTATCACACTGCCCGGAAGTCTTCATTGGCGCGAGGGCATTAATGTCAGGCTCTTTCAGCGGATAAATCGCATAAACAACTGCGGTCACAGGGTATGACCTTTCATAATACGGCCTGTCGATACCTGTTAACATCCCTGGTCTAGAATGTCTATCTAGCATAACAACATCGCTACGCCGCCCGCGGCCCGGTTTTGATTCTCGAACAGGATCGCGTTTATCTCGGATGATCCACTTAGTGACAATGTCACCGTCATCAGCATCGGACGACACCGTAATAAATTTAATTCTAAAATAATATCGATGCATGATGTCCAGATAACCAATAATTGTCGCTGCCCGCTGTTCATTCATCATGGCGTCGATGGAGATATCGTCTTGATCGATCCGAAACGTCGACCAAACGTGAGCCGCTCTATCATCACGAAACTCCCTCTTGGCCTCGCTTATGTAATCGTGTAATTGTAAATCTAAGGGTATTCTTGGGCGTTCTCGTTTATTCATTAATCGGTCAAAATCAAACCTCGATCGGCCGTAGACCAATTGTCCAGAGGGAATACTATCAATCATGGCTAATCTCGAAAACACTTCATCGGTACTCCTGCTCATTATATAATTAAGGCAAGTATATATCTAAATTAAATATTATCCTAAATTAAATATTATCCTAAATTTAATATTATCCTAAATATTATATAATGACATTACGAGGCAAAGATAATTGTAAATGGTTGATGATTGGATCAGCAACTCCATGCGGAAAAAATTGCTATTACGAGTATTGTGCCTATCACATGCAAAATGTGAGTCGGGGAGTTCAGGGCCAAAACCGTGCATAAAATGTGGAGTGGGAGTTAGAGGCCAAAGCGAGCTTTGTGTTTCATGCGGTGGAAGAAAATACAGAGCGCTGAAACAGTACTACGATAAACGACAAGAACATATTATAAAAGACGCTCAAGATTATCTCAATAGACAATCATAGACATATTTATTCCGAATGATATATATATTAGAGAAATAATATTACTATATTATATTATATATATATATATATATATATATATATATATATATATATATATATATATATATATATATATATATATATATATATAATGGAGCAAATAAACGTCGAAGATTTTCAGAGACATCCTATTTTTGATGATTATGAGGCCAACCCTGCTGGTTTAATCAGACATTGCGATCGTGATCGCCACAGTGTCCCTGGACACCAACAAAAACCTATCGGTTATCCTCATAATAGCGGTTATTTACTGATTACCGTGCGGCGATCTCGATCGCAATGTCCAGGACAACCAAGTGAGAATAAAAAATATTGCGCTCATAGATTTATCACGAGTGTTTTAACGGCTTGATCGGTAAAGGTCTTGTTATAGATCATATTAATGGTGTTAAAACTGATAACAGACTTGAGAATCTTAGAGTTGTAAATCAACCAGAAAATGTTTTGGCGGGCCGAAATGCGGATGGAAGGAATCTTCGAAATCCACAAGGAGGGCGTGCCACCCCCAGACGTGTTATTGGAATAAATACGCAAACAAGGGAAGTAACTGAATTTCCGTCATTATACGCTGCTGGAAAACATTATTATATTCAACCAAGTGCTGTCAGATCTGTAGCCAGTAATATAACTAAATCAGCGCGGTCGAAACGCTCCAGTGAAAGAATTCAATTTCGGTACGTATAACCAAAATCTGCGAACACGATGGCCCTGGACATTGGTGCTAACTAAATTACTTCCTTGTCAGTGTATCCCTGGACATTGTGCTAGCACAGTGTGTACACACACGGCGTAGTAAACGGATCAATACTACTGTATCGGAGTGCGCGCACTCTACTTTGACTTACAAGTGTGTTTTTTTTTTCACGCGATCGGCCGTAGACCGATTGATATACCAGTTCCGAACACTAGTAAATAAGCCAGCGCCGTAGTGTAACGGTTAAGGCGTCTGTTTTCCCAGGCGGTGTGTACACACACCGTGCTAGCACTCCGAACAAGTGGAAATCTCTCTCATGTTCGAATCACGCGACGGACACTTTGTCGGCGTTTGTAATAAAAATTATTATAATGGGGGGGGGGGTTCGCGCGTAAATGGGGGGGGGGGTCGCGTAAATGGGGGGGGGGGGGGGTCGCGCGTAAATGATTCGCGTGAATGATCATCATGATGATTATCATAGATTCTAGTGCGGCTACTCTATGTATGATCATTGATAATTCGCTACTCACCCAACGGCCCTGAAAAGGGCCACGAACCCGCGGCGATCGAGATCGCTATACCCTCCCAAAAAACGGGAGGAGGTGATGTTTTGTACCTCTGGGTTTACATTGGGGTGGGGGGGGGGGTGGCGTGCACACCCAATGTCCATGGACATTGACACTGTCCAATGATCATACATAGAGTAGCCGCACTCGAATCTATGATAATCATCCTGATGATCATTCACGCGAATCATTTACGCGCTTGAGTGCTAGCACTCTGGGTAAAATATCCATTACCATTGTATATATTCATCGAACATCAGCCACATCTGTATATATTATCATTACCATTGTATGTACCATTGTATATATTTATCTAATGTCTGGATCATCCTCTGGACCTGCTAGAATATTAATCTGACACTCTAGGGGTTCATATGGGGATGTATTCGTATGGGATGTAACCATTGTATATATTCATCTAATGTCTGGATCATCCTCTGGACCTGCTAGAATGTTAATTTGACACTCTAGGGGTTCATATGGGGATGTATTCATACCTACGTATGGATAAGATAAGATAAGATAAGATAAGATAAGATAAGATAAGATAAGATAAGATAAGATAAGATAAGATAAGATTATATTATATATATGTGTATATATGTATCTAATCCTCTGGACCTGCTAGAATAATTGTAAATATATGTTTTAAATATTTTTTTTTAAATCGGTTATTTAAAGAAATATTTTTATTATTTATATGAACCAAGAAAATATTAATGCGATTATTTCTGCGATTGAAAAATTACAACAGCGTAAATCTGCGAACGCAGATTCGAGTGAATTATTTTCCAAAGATTCGAGTGCTAGCACTGGGATTCCAAGGAATCCTGGTATTCAACTTACTGATTCGCTAGCAAATACAGAAAGAATTATAAATGATTTTGAAATATTACAACAACGACGTGAGGAAGGTAGGTATACACTAGCTGCAGAATATCGATTTATAAAACTGTTGCAACAGGCAATGCAACGTCGTTAGCCGGTTTACCGGTGAATCATCCTTTGGATGATCGGGATGATAAAATAATTGCTGAGTTTGTTCCACTTGCAAACGCAAAAGAGAAAGTTAGATCAGAGTTGTCTCAAGAATATGAAGCAAAAAAAGTTATAAGTGAGCGTGTAAGACAGTTAAAGAAACTTATGGCCCGATAGTGATCGAGGAGCCGCAGTATGTGTGTACACACCCAGCGTGTAAACACCCCGCACGTACAATGTCCAGGGACATCGACGAGTTAACAAAAATATTTTTTTTTTTTGGTTGAAAAAAGAGAGACGCGGCGGCGTGTGTGTACACACCGTGCACGCGATCGGTCGCAGACCGATTGTCCTGGATATTGCGATCTTTATCGCGGCGTGTTTACACGCTTCGCACATACAAACTCACTGTTAATTCTTCACCGCGTAAATCCAGCAAGTGATTATCTTGATCCACCAGTGAAAAGTGTATGCGCGACAATGACGGATTATGACATCGTAGATAAACGGGATTAACAGGTACTGATACAATCAAACTACCAGGAGGTACTTCCGGGGAAAAGCTATAAAGAATGTAACCTTGTTGAGCTTGTTTGGATTTCAGTGAATCCGATTTTCCTTTGGAAAATTCCTTTGATAGACCCGCTTGATAACTTCCATCGACAGCGTCACATACAAGGTTTACAGAAATCGTTGACGTAATATTGACTATACCTGGCGATATGTGACGGCCCGATCGATCACCAAAACCGTTGTTATGCCGCAGAATCGTTGGTGGATGTCCTATTACGTTCCATGCGGCTTGGATTTTATCAAAGTGATCATCGATGATCGATTTGAGTTTCTTTTTCTTTTCATCGAGGTCAAGACCGGGTATCTTGAATGTAGGTAAATCATCTTCGGTTATCTTAAAGGATTTGAGAAATTTCTCTTTTTCTGTTTTTCGGGAGTGTTTAATCGTACCTATCCCCCTGCCCTGAAATTCCTCTACGTTAGCGATCACCATGTTCAAATGCTGGATTATCGTTATAATTTTTTGCAGTAAATTATCATTCGGATATTCAGACAGGTATTTCTCAGATAATTTTTCTAGATTAGTTATATACGCGTTATATTCCTCATTAATTTTATTAATAACCAGGTCCGCGGAGATATCATCTGTTGGAGCTAAACTAACGCCGTGCATCGTCAACGGGTAGTCGTGATATAAATTAGATGTGAAGAAGGGGATTTTAGATTTATCAATCCACTTTGATATTATTTGATACTCAGGAGTTTCTATAAACTTCTTGATGTCTGTCGAATAATCAGATCTCTTTGGTTCTGGTGGTCCAACATTAACCGGTGGTGTGTCAGGCCATCCCAATACGGTTCTGATCGACGATTGATATATATCAACGGCATAATCCGGTGTGATATTTCAATGGCAGCACTGAGTGTTGGTTCGTGGACCGTTATTGCAATTTTTGATTCCTTTCCTGTAATTGACTTGATTCGCCGCTTAAATTCATCGTTGATTTGTTCAATCTGATAAGCTCCCGTTGGAATACTAACAACGTTCCAATCAGGCGTACCATCGGCGTTGTTTTTGTATGAAAATACCAGTGAATTATTGGCATCCAATCCGCCAAATGATTTTGATCTGATATTGGGCCAACTATGATACACTCGTAATTGTGCCAATGCGATCTCTAAACTCGATCTACTCGGTAGCAAATCTGTCGTAGACAGATTCGGGGAAGTTATCGGCGTAGGAAAAATAATATCAAATTCTGGTTGCGTTGACACCGCTGATATCATCGTAGTTGTCGACGGAGTGGTATTAGCAGAAATCTGTCTTAACAATGTTATTATCTCCTGCAGCGTCTGTGACGCGGCCGCTGTCATTATTATCTACACAGATTCTAAATAACCGGCACGCGTCATGATAAACAGCACTGATTGCATTAAACTCATCATCTGATATAACTCCATCGTTTAAACTTTTTGATATTAGCGATGACATCTGCGCATGTGCATTCGTTGCATTTGATAGCAGCGTTGTATATTCGTGTAGTTTATTAACCGCACAGGTTGACAGTCGCTTTGCAATAATATTAAGAACACCAAATACGCCGACGAAAATAGCAGCGCCAATTCCGATGGCGGGGGCGTCGATCGAGATTGGTGACAACGTACCGATTAACGTCATTGTTCCAGCAACCACTGCGGATACCGCGTAAACCACATTATCGATAACACCGATACGTCTACTATACTTCTTTTGTTTTATCATGTAACCGTCGATGATATTTTTCAATGATGCCTGCCATGCACTTACTTGATTATACCTGTAAAATTGTGTACGATCATCCAGATCAAACTTGTGGGGCGTGTTTACACGCTGACGCAGGTGTGCACGCACATTGCGATCGAGATCGCTGCCCTGGACATTCAATGATGCAATTTTATACTAACACAAATCTGTCTAAGGCGAATTTCGAATTTCCCAGAGAAAAATCGGATTCAGGTAATTAATTGTGGTGTTGCTGCAACGAATTCCAAACACCACCCGTACAACGCTGCGTTTAAATCTTTATCTTCTGGATCCAATATAAATATTTCCTCGGCATTTTGACTTAGCACAATTGACATTGATTCCGGAAATGTATCGGTTGAATGACGCCATGGGTATGTAGTAAATATACTAAATTTCGCAGCGCTAAACACTGAGAGCCTGTACACGCCAGTATCTTCTGCGGTATGTTTGATAGTGTTATTTTGTTTTGACCATGTTGCTGATCCAGATTTTACCGTATATACACGGAAGGGACGTTCGCGTTCTGTTCTCTCTTGTAATTTGTTGATAGTTTCCACGTTTGCTTTGATTTTGGCAAGATCACTATGAATATCAGCTAGCTTTGCGTTGACCACCTTGGGATTCCCAAAGAAATCCTCAGTGATTTTATTTATGTTTCTGCGAAAATTAATAAACATTCCTACGTGACTATCATACTCATCTCGCAACTTGTCTAGTGTGGTGCTATGACTGGAATCATGTTCATCTACGTATTTCTTCGTTGCAGCGTTATCGTCTGATTCTGGTTCTCTCAGAAGAACAATTTGATTTCCGTTCATGTTGAGTTCACCCGTCATTGTATCACCGGTTTTAGCAACGCAGAGTGCTCGCACTCCGTTGATCTGATCTCTGATCGTTGTGATTGATATACTGGAGTCTCTGATTCTTCCGGCATCAGTAAATACAGGTATGTTGTCTGCGACAGCACCTAAAACACGTCGGATAATATCAACCCACCTGATATTACTCGTCTTTAGCCTCCCATGTTGATCCTGAAAAACAACAACTTCATCCCGGTCGACCCTGGTCAAGTTCATAAGATCATCAAGCTCGTCGTGAGTCACGTATTTTCATAAATCATCAGTGGTTTGTGGACCTGGGCGAGTTTCTAACAGTCGCGCATGGTTGACTTTACCGGCCGTATATTCATGTACGACTTTATGTAGCGGTGGTGAACGAGATAGCTGACTACGAGACTTTGATATTGCTTCAAGAACAGCAAGTACTTCTGGACCACAAATTGGTAAATCTGTTATTGTTTGTGTCGGTAACGTTGAATACCACGGAACACGCGGATGAATGTATTTCAAAAATTCTACTGGTGGTGCTAGCCCATATGAATCAAAATAGATAACACTATGTGGATCAATCGCATAAGCAACCCAGTGAGTACCTGGACCACTCGTGGAATCAAGATTAATGATACCAGTTTCAACGTTGTTTGGTCGCCTTGGTAGTTGATCTCGCATGAAAACACCTCTGAAATTTCCAATATTTAATTGTTGTACAGCATCAAGTAAATAAAAATTAGACATAGGAATTATGTTCCTGGTAATCTTAGACCGCCACCTAGATAGGTTCCTGGTAATCTTAGACCCCAACCTGTGGTCCGCGTTTTTTTGTGTGGATGTTTTTGAACGCCGGCGTCCGTGGTCATTGCGTCGTATTCCATGACCTGTTGCCTTTTTTAGTGCCATTCCAGCAGCTGTCCCAATAGCGCCAAGTGCGGCTGCTTTTGCAACAGCTGGGGCTGCAGCTGCGATTAATGCTGGTATAGCTGCAAGAAGTGGAAATATACCACCGATTGCTAACATATCGTTGAGATCAAGTCGTATACCTTTTTTTGATTTCTTAGCGTCGTTGAAACGTTTCATCTGACGTTCAATCAATGATAGTTTATTTGGGCCGGTGTCCGTTGATTTCAGCAATATCGTTGTTCCACATTTATTTTTTGCCGCAGATCGCAGTTTTTTAATCTGGCCAGGTGTCAAAGTAACATTAACATGATGATATGACATTTATACGATATTATAAATTACCAATTGAATACTCTTGCAGATTTTTCGATGTATTTTTTTTACATGTTCTCGACAGGAGCATCAACGACTCTCATTCGCCCGCCGACGCCTTCGAGTAGCATTGTTTTGTCTGATAGTATTACAGCAATGGCTCTGTAGGCAATATCAGCAGCTGGCAGTGCACCTACGCGAGCTCGGAAATGTATATCAACGACTGATTGTCTGAACAAGTCCAAATGTTCCAGTGAGAAGTAATAGATCGGATATAGCGTTGCAAAATCGCGCTGAGATATCTGCAAACCAGAATCAACATTCTGATCACGTCCCATAAATGTCATCAAACGATGATACGCACGTGCAACATGATTATTAACAAAATCCAATAGCACTTCTTCAGATGGTTCCTGATGTCCGTTTATTCTCAGAGAAACTTCGCTCACTTGCATATTGTCAAACACCATCGGGTTGTATGTCTGGGAATCAACTCGCCTGGAATCCTGAAAAGCTATGAATATATGCCGTGGTGCTGAAACTCCCTGTTGTGATGCGATCTGCCATGCGAAGGTACCAACAGTTGTACTCGTGATTGAGTCTGTGGCCATCGTCAGCCACGACAATGTTGATTTACCACCGCGATCCATGAATGAGAGCAGTCGTTGTTCTTCGGTAATTGACGGTGTCATCGTTGGCATCCACAATGCGAGTCTTGTCAATGTTATTTTACCAGCATCAGCAGCAGCGGAACGCCATATTGCATCATTGTCAGTGCCCCTTCTCACCAGTGCGATTGTATGTTTTCTCCGAATATAACCTTTCTAACATTCCTACAGAAACCGAAGATATGCGATAATGGAATTGCACAACTAAATCTCCCATCAGCGTTAATTTGATTTGTACGTGCTGCGAATTCTAAGTTGAAATCTGGATTAGCATCCTTTAGTACCGAAAAAGCGGCCGCAGGTCTAGCTATCATTCCATCTGGTTGCGGATCAGCAGCGGTGGTATCCCGTGTTACTTGTACCTTGAGAAATGACCTATGATCGGGGTGGTCAGTAATATCCTTTGCGAACATCATTGATGGACCAGCAGACCGTGAATAATCATCGCTGTATCTGGTCAACCCGATAATTGTTGTGGCAATGTCAATATTGTCGTGGCACACCTCGATCTCTCTACCGTTAATGATGTATCGTGCACTGTTGAATAATGCCATAATACCATTGTTAACAAACCCACATTGCACACCTGCTGCATATGCAGTATCATCTTGTTTCAAAAGTCTACCCTGAACTTCAATAAATGCCTCCGCGGGTAAAAAATATCTAGATGTATCTTGGACTTGTAATTCAATTCTCCCGCGTTGGTTTGGTTCTCGTGCTTCGTAAGAATAATACTGATGGTCACGTACAGATTCGTCTTTGAGGATAGGTGCGTCCATGTCAAATGCAGGATCAGATATACGCTTGAACATTTTATTATAATCACAGTTGTCTAATATCGACGACGAGTTAGACCACTACCCGCTATCAAATTCGCAGTAACATTCTGAGATTCATCGTTAGAAATACTCGCATTTCCGGCTAATTCTTTCAATCGCGCATTTGGAACTTGGTTTATTACTTTACTGACAGCTGCTGGCATTACCTCGGTGCTGGGTAGTTTTACCTGCGGTTTTCGTCGTATTAATCGTGTAAGTCTGTCTCTAATTGCTGAGAATGCTTTACCAGCAACATCACCAACAACGCCAATACCCTTATCACGAACAACATCGATAGCTTTCATTCCTAGTTGTTTTATAATCGTGATCGCTTTTGGAGCTACCGTTCTAAATAGTCCTTGAACAACATCACCAAGTCCATCTCCGTAAGTAGCTTTATATACTGGCGATCGTGAGTTTATTGCCCTAACCATGATTGGTCCACGTTGAGAATTGTGTATGATCATGTTATTTTTTATTACCGTGGATCTAATTGTGACTACGGACTTACTCGTGGTCGCTCTAGTAATCGTCAGTAATTTCATCGATCAATACCCGATAAACGTTAATATCCATGATACCACCTGTAAATAATCGCTGGCATATCGCAGCTGCTTCGTTAATAATTTCAGGGGAATTGTTGCCGGCTCGTCTTCCACCAATCAGAATTTCTAGTTGATCAACATCGGCAAAAACGTTATCGGGACAGAGTCGATGATCGCGATTATTGTCGTTGTCTAGAGGTTTTTGTTTCCTACGAGTTATCTTGTAACCCTTTCCCTCCGTAGGATGTAATCTGTCAAATGTCGGATCGTAGTCTTCTTATTCCTCAACATAAGGTGGCGGTTCGTCATATTCTAACCGTGGTTCCGGATCAGACTGACGTTTTCTTGACCTAGCTTTTGTTTCTCTCTTTTTTTCAGATCGAGTTTTTACGCCCAATTTTCTCCTTTCTTTTGCTGTTTTTTCAAGTTCACGCTCCCATTCCTCTTGTTTTGTTCTCCTCTCTTGTAATATTTTTGCTTCATATTCATCTACTGCTTTGGCGAAGATGTTCAAATCCCTGATATTTTCCGGAGATCTGATTTGCTGAATACCAGATGAAACGCGATATACATCTTTAACCCAATCGGTAGATTTTAAAGATTTAACATATTCGGGTTTTACATATTTGCCCCTATCACCCCACCCAAACGCAGCAATATCAATTATTTTGTTTGGATCCCTGATAGCGTCAATACCTTCGTCAGTAAATTTATCCATTATGTTAATTTTACTTTTTGACGGTGGCTGAACTTCAGGTTGGGGTTGAAAACGACCAGCAATGTCGGCGGGTAATGTCTCAAGAGTTTTTCGTGTTATCTCAGTTGCTGCAACAATTTTTTTGGTTGGTTCGACAATTGGTTTAAATAACTGCTCTGTACGCTCTGTAAATTCCACTTGAGCTTCCTGACGTTGTTGTAGTTGCTGTTTGACAGAATCACGAACAGGAAGATATTTCTTAATCGCATCTAGTCGTTGTCGTGCCAGTTTAGCTGTATGAGATTCCATGGTTGGCGCAGAATCACTCATTATTATTAATAAAATGCCGATTTCAATTACATATCTCATCGTTGAGTAATCCTACTAGGTTTACCCGCACTCTGGCCCGACCCCTGTTTTTTTTTTATAGAAGTGTCGATTTCACATATCGACCATTTTTTGATAGAAGCGTCGATTTCCCCAAATGAGGTCGCCCACAAAATTGGTCGGTTGCCCCCCCCCCCCCCCCTGCTGCTTGTCTTCATTTTGCACGTTTACGATAACCCGCTTGGGAACCACGATGGCGTGGGGATATGGCTGTTGCCGCGAAATGGTTGATGCTGTGAGATCAGCAGCTCCATCGACTCAGACCTCACCACCTGCCAGCCTAAGCCCTTGCCCGTAAACTTTTCGAACCTTGCCTCAATATCAGTAATTTCTGTGGCGATTCGACTCTTGAGGTCGTCGGCCTCCAGGGCTATTACAGCTGGGTTGCTACGTCGGAACACCGTATTGGTAACGGTGGTGTTCTGATAGGTCATCGGCTTTTCACACAGCACCTTAAGGATGAAGTTAAATTTGACACCCTTTTTGTCGATCTCCGGTTGTGGTTGGAGGTGGTGCTGCTTCTCTCTACATGGCGTGATTTGCTCCTTTCGAATCCGGTTGATGCTTGGCATTTTGCTACTTGATGTATGTCGAATGTATGACAAGGTATAACTTAGTGTACAACTTTTGTCTCAATGAAAAATTTTGCTGGCTGTTGCCGCGCCCTGGACGCGTCAGACGTGTGAGTGTGGTATGACTTAGCGCACAACATTTTTTTAAGGAAAATTAATTGCTAGCTGCTGTGCGCGGTATGACTTAGCGCACAACTTTAGTCTAAATGAAACATTTTTCTTGGTGGTGTCGCGCCCCAGACGCGTTACATGTCAGCTATGGAGGCGTGCGACGGCGCCAACTTCTCCCTCATTGATGCTTTCAGAGTTTTTAATGGCTGTGCTAGCCCCTGAGGCTCAGACATAATATTCGTATATCACTTTCTCGCCTTCTTTTCTATGTTTCGCAGCTTCTCCCCAACCGCATTTGTTGTATAGATGGTGGACGGATGTGGTGCCTGCCATGCATTTCAGCATGGAAGCATCCTTACACTTTTTCTGTATCTGCATGCGTGCACTGCGCAGTATGAGCTGTTGCAGGAGTGGCAACAGAGCTCTAACCTGCAATATATCTTCAAGTAGCATGTGAATTGACCTTGACGCGGCATGTCTATGATGGTATGGCACACAATCCCTACCACCGGTAAAACAGCAAACATGTTGTTATATATATATATGTTTCATCCGTCCATCCGTCTATTTATCCATCCCTTCATCAAACCATACACGAATTAACATATATGCTTGCATACATACATCTACATACTTACATACATATATACATACATGCGTGCGTACATATACCAATGCATGCATACATACAAGGTGTTTTCTTATATTCATAAATAGAACGTACAGTGTTAACTCTGAGGATTAAAATAGCATTAGTCTCAAAATAAATATTATCCTATATGATTGGGTACTATCTATTTGAGACAAATGATTTGCATGCATACATACATACATACATACATACATACATACATACATACATACATACATACATACATACATACATACATACATACATACATACATACATACATACATACATACATACATACATACATACATACATACATACAACACATCAGGGGTAGAAAAATGTGTGAAAATCCATGCTTGTCCCTGGACGATTAGCTTTTAATATCTGGTTGCCCAGCAGACTTTCTGGTTGTCAGGTAAATTACTGCATTTTCCCCCAAGAAATTCTGTAATCAAAATTATTCATCAACTTTTATCATAATTTATAGTTAGTCTTAATTGCACACACTACTTGTAACTCGCCATCAGTCCTGCCAATCGAAAGTGTCACAAAAGCGTAAACACTTCTGTAATCTATTTGAGATCAGCAAATAAAATATAATCAAACAGTATCCTTTTTTTTTTTGAGGGTGTCTTGTTGTTCATCAGCATTCTGGTAGTTGGCCACCTCTGACCAGAAACTTATCCATAGTTTATGTTATCTAAGTTTATATCCTTACGGCTCATGATATCGTTAATCCAATACTATGAATCATGTGTCTAAACTGTCAGGTAACTCTACACTGTCCACGTGTGATGCTGGTTTAGCCATTATCCCCACAAGTCATTATAGTGTGCAACAACAATTGTGATTGGTTTGGTTCTTAAACTTGCCATATTTCTTTCGTTAAAGTTAGCCACCAGAAACAACTGTCACATGTTCTACAGCGAGTGCACATTATTCAACAGACCAATGAGAAAGCGTAATACAAGATCATAGGCATTCAGTGTGGCAGTCCAAAGATACCGCTACCACGTGTTGGTGTGTTCACAAAAGACGAACATGCATACATACATACATACATACATACATACATACATACATGCATACATACATACATACATACATACATACATACATACATACATATATACATACATACATACATACATACATACATACATACATACATACATACATACATACATACATACATACATACATACATACATACATACATACATACATACATGCATACATACATACATACATACATACATACATACATACTGTAGCGGAACTCACTTGGCTAAACTACCACGAGTCTCACTTTCTCGGGTTCTTGAGGATAGGTCTATATATTATAGTGATACCCCGCTGTATCTGTCTGAGGACTGGCACTCCAGAGTGTGACAGATTTCTGCCCAGCGGGATATCGTCCTATTCTTGGCTTCTTCTCGACGCCGGGTCGCCAACTAGGTCGTCGACTGGATCGCACTCTGATTCGTCGTCGGAGTCGTCGACCGGGTCGTCTTCTAGGTCGACGATTGGGTCGTAGTCGGGGTCGTCGACTGGGTCGTAGTCGGGGTCGTCTCTCCTTCGAAATAGACAGAGAGACGAACAGAGACGGAATAAAGAGAGAAGAGGGATCTTCGGTTATAATCTGTATTCCTGAGAAGTCGTAATAACAAGATTCCCGTGCTCTTTGAACGGGCCTTGAAGCTCCTCTACTCCGGTCGACGAAAGACCTAGCCCTATCCTTTTAGTCTTGCCTTTTCCTGTTTGGCGAACTACGGCCAAATGTGCTTGTTATGGAGGGGTGGCTGTACTGCTTCGCTCAAATTGACGTCTTCACGCTACATCACACCATACCACACCACCATCGCAACCACAGCTGGCTCGTATATATATATATATATATATATATATATATATATATATATATATATATATATATATATATATATATATATATATATATACACCCAAACAGGCGGGATCACGTGACCAAAAACTAAGACGCTAGATGCAGCTGCAAAACCCGATAACATTTAAAATCAAAACTTGAGCTTTGACGAAACGATATTACTGATCATGTGTTATCTCATTACACAACCCACGCCTCCACAACTATGTGCTTCCACTCACATACGCATGAACACACAAAAATTACGCGAAAGCACTGTGAAATAAAACAAATACAAAACACAATATTAAATAATCATAAAACAATTAATGTTCAGTTCAAATGAGTCATTATTTCATAGCACTTCCTTCCAGTCATCATGACATCTACAAGGACACTCTTGGTCGAAAGGTTGCACCGGCAACTGCTCTGACCATTCTTGCATCCTCAGGGTCCGCCTTATTCTCTGCTCTGGATTAGAAGAATTCAACATAGAATTCGTCCTACTTCTTGGGTAGTTTTCTCTGTCTCTTAGGTCGTTCATCACCAGTTGTTCTTGACTCTCCATTGTCGTTGTCCATCCCTGGTGCTGTCGATGGGGTAAGGGGCCACAAGACTGGCATCTCCGGGATCGTCGTTACTCTGCTTTTTAGCAATACTTTCCGACTTCTCAGAATCCATTCCCCTCGCTCCGTCAGAAACTTCATTACATTCTTGATACCTTTTCAAGCGATTCACGTGCACTACAAGAGGCTTCCCGTGTCTACCGCATTTAACCCTATAATTGACGTCACTCAGCCTGTCAAGGACTTCGTAGGGCCCATACCACCATGTCTGTAATTTTGGCGAAATCCCCCTTTTTTTCTTTGGCGAAAACAGCTAAACAAGGTCGCCTGTCTGAGAATGTTCCCATCTAGTCCTGCTATCATAATAGCGCTTCTGTCGCCGCATGTTGCATTGCAAGTTCTCCCTGGCGAAACGATGGGAAATTCCTAATCTTCTCTCCAATGCTTGAACACATTCATGCGAACTGTTGTAACGTTGATCGGGTGGTCTTCCAAACACAACGTCTAACGGCAAATCAGCCTCCCTTCCCGTCATCGTGAAATTGGGAGAGAAACCCGAGGTTTCACGCACTACTGCGCGGTATGCCATCGCTAGGTAGGGGAGATGCTCGTCCCAATCTCTTTGTCGTTCTTCGACGAAAGCAGATAGCATGTTTTCTAGCGTTCGGTTCATCCTTTCCACCATACCGTCGCCTTGCGCATGGTACGGACTGGTCCTAGTTTTCTCGATTCCAGTGAGTCGACACATTTCACGAAAGAGTTTACTCTCGAACAGTCAGCCTTCATCCGTATGAATTTGTCTTGGCACACCAAAACGTGTGACGACTTCATCTACTATCCGTTTTGCGACTACTGTAGCTTCCTGGCATGGCATTGAGAATATCTCACTCCATTTAGTAAAGTAGTCAGCGACTACGAGAATGTAAACGTTTCCATTTTCGGTCTTCGGAAGTGGCCCTATAATGTCAGCAACTATACGTTCCATAGGAACCCCTGACGCAGCCAGCTGCATTGGAGCTCGCCTTTTCTGTCCTGGTGACTTTCGCTTCGCACAGGCTGGCACCACAGTCGGACATCTTTCTGAAATCCGATCCAGTAATACCCTTTTCTGATCTTCTCTAGAGTTTTCCTGATGCCGAGGTGTCCTCCACTGCGCGAATCGTGTGCCATACGTAGAACATCATCTCTCATTTCTCGTGGAACAATAGCTTGACTGTGAATTTCACCACCGTCGTGCGACTCCCACCTTCGACATAGCATGGCGTTCTTTATCTCTTGCTGATCCCAATGACTCCAGAGACTCTTGACCAACACGCCATATCTTGCGACTTCTTCCCACTGTGGTCGTTGCTTGCTTTCTACCCAGCCTATAACAATTACTACATCCTCGTCAGACTTCTGAGCTTCGACGAACTCGTGGCTACCACAGGACGTCTGTATTGCAGCTACCGGCATATCAGTTGCAACACTCCGATATTTGTCTGACGCCGGATCATTGCTGCTTACTTTTGTTTCCTCTTTCCCGGTTGGTGTCACTACTTGAAGACCGCATTGTCTACATCGACCTCTGGAAAGGGCATCATTGTTGAGATGCAATCTTCCAGGACGATGCTAAATCTCAAACTGATACTGTGACAGGACATCAATCCATCTTGCGAGTTGTCCTTTCGGGTTCTTGAAATGCAGTAACCACCTCAGGGAGCTGTGGTCTGTCCTGACCAAGAAATGCCTTCCATACAGATAATGCTTGAAATATTTCACAAAGAATACGACCGCCAATAGCTCCTTCTTGTGACGCAGTATCTTCCTTCGGCTTTCGTTAGCAATCGGCCAGCATAAGCTACAACCCTCTCGCATCCGTTGTGTACTTGGGACAGGACGGCTCCAATTCCACTGTCACTCGCGTCTGTGTCAGGAATGAAGGGCTTTGCAGGGTCTGGAAAAGCTAGCACAGGGCCAGTCGTCAATCGCCTCTTCAACTCGTCAAAAGAAGACTGACAATTCTCAGTCCAGACAAAAGGTCTCCCTTTCTATGTCAGTCGGTGCAGGCTAGCTGCAATATCAGCAAAGCCCTTTATAAATCGGCAATAGTATGCGCAAAGTCCTAGGAAACTCCGAAGTTCTGTCTGCGACGTCGGATTTCTCCAGTCGACGACGGCGGATACCTTCTCTGGATCTGCACGTATCCCCTCCTTCGACACGATGTGTCCCAAGTACTTGACCTCTTTTGCGAACAAGCGACATTTCTTGGGCTTTCTTGGGCTTGATCTTTAGGCCAGCTTCCAACAACCTGATCCACTTCCTCTTCGAACGTCCGTCCAAAGATTATTATGTCGTCGAGGTACACCAAACATATCTGCCATTGCAACCCCGCCAGAACTATCTCCATCAGTCTTTCGAAGGTCCCGGGCGCATTACAGAGCCCGAACGGCATAACGTTGAACTCGTATAAACCTTGCCTAGTTGCGAATGCTATCTTTGACCGATCCTCTCGCTCCATTTCTATATGCCAATATCCACTCATGAGGTCTAAGGTCGAGAACCAGGTTACTCATGAAAGCGAATCAAGCGATTCGTCCATCCGCCGTAGAGGGTAGGCGTCTTTCGCAGTCACTTTGTTCAAGGCACGGTAGTCGACGCAAAACCTCGTTGTGCCATCCTTCTTCTTTACTAAAACCGCAGGAGACGACCATGGACCGGAAGACGGTGAAATTATCCCTTGCTTCAACATATCATTTACATGCTTGTCAATTTCTTGCCTGGCGTGAATCGGAACCCTCCTGTGGGGTAGTTTTATTGGTCTCGAGCTCCCCGTTTCAATTTTGTGTCGCGCCTTCGTAGTTCTTCCAAGATCAGCATCGGATTCTGCAAAGAGTGACTGATAGTCGCAGAGAAACTCATCCACCTTTCTTGCCTGTTCTTCGGATAGTGACTCTTTGGATGCCTGAACCAGTTCTTCTAAATGAGCTGGTAGCTGAAGCTGCGACTCTCTATTCTGGAAACAACGAACAGTCGCACTTCCCTCTAAGTCGACGACTTCTCCGACTGCCTCCAGGATAGCGATGTTTGTCACCGCATAGAGTGTCTGGTCAGCTGCCGTTGCGTTATATATTCGTATCGGCAAATTCCGGTCCCTGGTTCTGATCAGCGTCCTCGAAACTAGGATGTCATGTCGTTCCCTAAACTTCTGTCGCTGCGTTACCATTCCAACTTCCGGCACTTCTGATGGACCAGATTATTTACGGTTAACAAATACTTAAGTAGGCTTATTGCCGAGAAAATGTCCCAAGGGCACGCGAAGTTAAAACAATATTTGACACGCGCGCCGACACAGATTATTTCCGTCAATAGGCTAATCCGAAGTCTTTGCACCATAAAAAAGAGGTAAATTATTAATAACAAAACACTTGTAGATAAACCATTTAAGAAAGATTATGATTATTTGCTTATTATCTAATCGTAATTGATGCTATTCGTTTGTATAAATGATCCATATAATGTTTTTTGTTTGCTGTTTTATTACCCAGGCATGCGGCTTCGCTTTTGATGCTTTGCCGACGGAGACCAACAAAACAGTATTCTAAAAATCAGATTCACTCAAATGATTTTCAAAAGAGAAAAATCATTACATACATGTATTTAAGTAGCTATGACTGTAATTTGTCTTCACTCACATGTCGAGATGTCAGAACAACCAGCTAAGCGTCGTATGATTAAACTATCCTTACAGGATAAAATTAGTCTGATCAAAGAGTATGAATCTGTACTTAAACCTACGTTTAAGACAATAGGAACATTATTAATTATACGGAGTGTTTAAACATTATGGACTATCGTTCATAATTCTAATGGACTTATAGTAAAGTCATATAAGTATCTCGTTCCTTAAATGTTTCTTGGGACGAGGACTGTATTTATATGTGGAACAACTGTATTTATTCATGTGACCGGATGTGATTTTCGGAAAAACGAAACACAGCTTTCTTAATGTGTGCACTCTTACACACACACATACACATATGTTCTCTCATAATTACACACTCCCTCTGTCTTTCTCATAAACGGTTATAAAAAGAGATTTTTCACATCTGTACAACCCTCTGCAAACCAAAAACCTATCAAAACCAAAAATTAAATTTGTCCCAAGCGTTTTGGGTTTAAGGGGTTTCACTATATATATATATAAATATATATATATATATATATAATATATATATATATATATATATATATATATAAATATATATATATATATATATATATATATATATATATATATATATATATATATATATATATATATATATATATATATATATATATAATGAGTACAAATCATATGGCGAATAAGTCCTTTCAAGTGCATTGGATACAGCAAGGGATCGCGTGTGTCAGGGATTGATTAAGATCAATACAATAAACTGACAACGAACAGAGCAAAACTAGTTTTTAACTAGCCTCAGCGCTTTCGACTCCCATTGAGTCTTTTTCAAAGGCAAACACAAAACGGAGTCAAGAACAATAAACACAAAAAGCGTTGAAATTACAAAAGATTACATAACTATTTCTACGGGAATTACAGCTTGAAAATGTTTGATGTGTCGTCTAGTTGGCTTCAACTAGACTGCTGATGCTTTAAATTAGTTGATTTTGACCTACAAAGGGATGAGCCATAGCGCTGTCTGTTTTTTAATGTAAATTGGTGTAACTGCAGATTATATCCCAGATATTTCATTGTTTCCGTAAGGCGAGTACTGACCATAGCAATAATAATAACAGGAAGAACAAAAAAATACAACAAAAAAAAAAAGCCAACAAACAAACAGTAGTAATTATTGGTGAGTGAGTGACTAATGAGCAAAATTAATGAATCTTTTAATTGAAAATGTGGTGGCTGTAAACAGATGGTGATTTTATTTGCTTGTGGTTGTCTTTTTTCTAGTATTGATGGTTCAATCCGCTGTGTTCTAAGGCGGCGTATCCAGTAAGATTCTTTTTCTTTCCTGGTTTCAGAACTCCAGTTGGGGTTGTGCGCAATTGCAGTCAGTGTTATATCACTGAAAGTGTGGCCAGGGGAAGAGAAGTGTTTTGCAACTGGACTTCTGTCCAGCTTCTTTGTTATCGAATCATATCTGTGAAGACTGGTCCTTTTGTGGGGATTTTCAGTTTCTACGACGTACTGAAGGCCGCAGATCTTACATGTGATGAGATAAATTAATATTCTCTATTTTGCATGTTCTGTTTGCACCATGTATGTTCAATTTTTCGCTCGTCACTGTGCTATCATATGTGGACAGGTTTTGCACCTTTTATCACCACAGGGGCCAGATGTGATTGGCGTTAGCTTCGCTCTGACTATGATGTCTTTGAGATATTTTGGTCTGCGGTAGGCTACTACTGTTTTTTTTCGGGAGGATTAACTTTAATGTGTCACAAGATTCCACTATGGGCCAGTGTTTCTGGATGATTTAGCCTACTTTGGGGTTGTCAGGAAGGTAGGTCAGGATAAATAGTATCCGATCAACCTTGTCCTTCTCTCTATAATTTAGTAGGTAATTGCGGTTTATTTGTTTAGCCCTTTGTGTTGCCTCCGCTATCAGGTCTTTGTCGTAGCCTCAATTCATCAAATGTTCAGATAACTCTTCAGATCTTTTTTGGAATGTTTCATCGTCGGAGCAAATTATGAGGATCCTCAGTGCTTGGCTGTACGGGATGTTTCGAATGCAATGTTTTAGATGACATCTGGATTGGAGAAGATACTGGTGTTTATCAATTGGTTTGTCTGTATGGAGTTTGTTTTCTACCAGTCTGGTTGTTGTGTCCAGAAAAACGTGGTTTGAGTTGGAGACTTCTGCTGTGAATTTTATTGAAGGATGAAAGTTGTTTGCTTTTGATATGAAGTCATCTAGATTTTCTCTTCCATGTTGTCACTTCATTTCTATATCATCGATGAAGCGTACCCACTGACATGGTGTAAGCTCCACCGATGCTAAAAGTTGATCCTCCAGTCTTCCCATGAAAATATTAGCATACGAGGGGGTCATTTGTGTACCCTTTGGGTTCCATTGATGTGCAGGTAGTTTTCTTCATTGAATACAAAGTTATTGAGTTATATATATATATATATATATATATATATATATATATATATATATATATACATATATATATATATATATATATATATATATATATATATATATATATATATATATATATATATATATAGTTGACTCTGTTCGCAGTCGAGGGCGCGTCATGCACGAGCGGATACGATTGACTGCTATAATTTATGCTCTCTCTCTCTCTCTCTCTCTCTCTCTCTCTCTCTCTCTCTCTCTCACTCATATGCAAATCCTTATCGGCTTTAGCAGGGATTATCTTTACACAACGAACAGGAAGACATTTGACAAGCACGCTGGCATAATCCGTTTGACTACTGAAAAGCTTCTGCCTAGGTTTCATTGTTTCTCGTTTCATATATCCAAATAAAACCCATCGCTATTGCAATGATGTAATGGTTGGAACATTGTTCCATATCACAATCAATAAGAAAATAATGCAAAGGATTTTAATCACTATCACTTAATTTATCACCGATCCAAGATCTAGCCTGGATATTATAAAACTTTGAGCTCCAGATTTTGTGTCAACCAATCAGAAACAGCTTTACGTTTGAAACTTCTCTTTTGATTGACAATGAGTAAAAACCCAGTTTCAAACTCAAGCTTGGAGTGTACGATTTTCAGGACTGACCTCTCCGTCATATAAAACTTTAGTCTGTATTTCGAGTAAGAAATATTACTCTAGACTTTGAAATCTTACTCGAAATTGACAAATCGAGTAGTTTGATTGGTCAGAATATTTTCAGTTAGATTTGGAGTCTAGTGAAGCTTCATGACGGAGTGACCTGGTTTGTATTAACTGTGCCAGAGGCACTCATTGGACGCAAATGCATTTATAAACCAGTCAGTATGTTATCTCTTAATAACTGCATAACCCACCAGGGACTTGCAAATTTACTCCTATTAAATGTATCCAAAGCATACCAATCAGTTAAAGGATGGCAAATCGCGGATCAAGCCGTTATAGGTAGAGTTGTTTGCTTTTTTATTCATGCTATTTATGCAGTTATCCATGCACTATATACACTATATGAAGTATGGAAACTTACTTTTAAATGCTGTTATTTAATGTTATTATACCTCATAAAAGTAACAGTGTCAATGATTGGCGCACAGAATGTCACGTGTCAGGGGACAAAACATTGCTCTATATCGTAATCGTGTCTCTTTCACGCGAGGGTGCCTCACGGGTTCGTGTTTCTCTCACGCGATCTTGTTTCCCGGTCTTGGTTGATTCGGTATGATCAACAATTTATTGCCCTTGTTAGGGGGGCATATTGTGTGTGTGTATATATATATACATACATACGTACATACATACATATTCCTACCTTTTTTGGACAATATTCATTAAGGAGGCTGATATTGATTTTGTAAAGGTGCTGTGGAAGATTGAGTTCATACTATTTCATTTCTCTTAATCAATGTGGACAAGACATATGGGATGGGTAATAAATAGTGTGTCGACTCCATTCAAGGATGAACATTTTTAAAAGAATGAAAAATATAAATTGGTATGGAAATAATACATTTTCTAAATGTGAAGAAAACATTCTGGTGATATACTTGTAAGAAAGAACAATATAAACAAGATACACAAAATTTAAAGAGAAGAAAGCTAACGCCCTACACGCTGACTTAGGATGTAGAGTGAGAAGAAATACATAAATAAATAAACAAACAATCGGACGAACTTGACATAAATGCAGATATTGGGTCAAATAAATAATAAAAAGTAAATTCATAAATGAACGCTCGTACGAACTTTACATGAATGGGATCTCAGGCAGAGAACAAAATTAGATGATACACAAATAAATGACAAAATTTAAAGCAACTATTACGAAGCACTGTGATAAGGGTGTACCTGGACTAAAATGTAAGGTAAACCCCTACTGAGCATTATTTACAATCCGCGCAAAGACTACGTGTATACTAAGACATGTTCCAACAGTACAATCTAAATTTCTAGACAACATCTGGTGACCTCTGGTGCACTGAAGGATATGGGAGTGGGTGGATGTGTTAAAAACCCGATCATGTGATTTCTTTGCAAACTTGTATTTTTTTTTTAAAGAAAATAAGAAACAAAAAATGTTCAAGCTGACAAATTTTTGCATAAAGGCAGCTACGCCTTTGTGTGATTTGAAGTGGTGTTGGAGCTTTTCTCTATGTCTTTGTGATACATGCTGCCTTGGGAATATTTTTCAATCATGAGTAATATAGCTTGTAAGAGTCCTCCTTCTTCTTGTTGTTTCCTTTTTTTTAAAAAAAAAGGACAGGTCTAAAAATTTGAATGCAGTCAATGTGACTCGTGAAAGTGTATGCCAGAGTACAAGAAAACATTCTTTAGTTCTCATTTGACCCCATCTCTGGGACCGATGATCATATATCGAATGATGCCTATAATTCAAATCCTATTTTGTAGCATCAATAACCGCTTTTCGTTTACATCAGTGACATATAATCAATATGTATCGACTAGACAAGTTAAATGAGAGACACCATGGTCGTAAATTGACAACAAAATTCCATTAACTACACATCGGTTGCTTAGCATTGAATGATAATGGCAGTGACTATGTCAAAGTAACGGGCCTACCCAGTGCAAGAATTTACCGTAAAGGACGATGAATAAAAATTATAAGAACCAGTATGTACACTGTACGTTGTTAAACTAGTTAACTTCTTTAGTTTAGTTTATATGAACATGGAAAGAGCTCCGCATGAAGTCAGGAAGGAATAGTACCAAGATATACAAAATGAGTGAAGAATCAAGTTCACAACCGACAATTTTCTTGAAGGTATATTATTGCTCCAAAAATCTATTGTTTTTTAATATGGCTCATTTACCTTTGTCACTTTCCTTTGATTGATAATAGCATGTGACAAATTTGACATCACAGGTTTTGAAGAATGTAGCATACTAATTTAAAGTGATCTTAAATATTGGTGAAGATTTGACCGATTTTAAAATCATTATTATTATTATTATTATTATTATTATTATTTTTATTATTATTATTATTAGTAGTAGTAGTAGTATTGTTACTATTATTATATACATTCTTTCAACAGACTCTTGGTCTTTCTACAGCTTCTTGATGGTATTCTTGACTAGTGTTTTTAACCAGAGATTGGTAGCTTCCAGAGCCTTTGATCTCAAGGGCCTTCTACAATATCCCTACTGTTCTGATGTATGTCGCTTTCTGCATTACTTAGTTCTGGTTTTAGAGTTATTCTTAGCTTCTTCAGGCTATCTCCTGGTTTTCATGTGTTGTATTCTCTGGGGCTCAAACTACACTTGTTACGATCTCTGAGTGTTTCAGTCCTTTCTGAGTTATCTAGCGAAACTAGTGAGCATGCGTGTATTCTGTCGAGTTGACTTTTCTGAGCTCCGGATTTATGTTACTTTTTGGGTAAATTTATTGGAACAAACTCTCACTTCTGGCGACTGTATATGTTCATTGTAATACTTTTTATATATGGGAGGCGGTAAAAATAAAATTCAAGAAGGAAAAAGGACGAGAATTCACTGCCAGATTCAAATTTGTACCTTGCGGAAAAGAAAATATAAATGGAGGGCAATGTTCCGGCCCTAACATATGGACTGACAAGTACGTCTCCAGTACCAAGTTCAAGCACAAACACACTTTTATCTATCTCCATCCCTTTACTTGCATAACATGAATAGTATGATCCAGTATGACCCCCACAGCCAAATCCAATTTCTCCATGTTATCTACCAAATCAACAACCTTTGCAACCTTCGCCGATGTCTCAAGGTCTCACTACAGATTCCGTTACTCCGCCCTACATTGCATAAATCAATAAGAAATCAGTACGAAAATTGGTACAGTACTCATTAAGTTGGCCACAATTTATATCCAAGAGCCAAGTTTGGTGGACGTTAGGAAAACGAAGTGAAAATTCTCTCCAGAAACTACTCCGAAATTGAAAATACATTGAAATGTTTAACGACAAACAGGATGAACAGTCAAGTACTAACATTCAAGTTAGAAAGCATATACATCAAATGGAAAAAATGTGCCTAAAATCAACCAAGAAAATGCCAGTGTGAGAGAAACAATCCTTGATTTGCAAAGCAGAAGTATGCGCGATAACCTAATATTCACTGGTACAACAGAAACATAAATTGAGAACCAGGGACAAAACACTGAAACAATCTTACGAGACTTTATTGAAAAAGAATTAAACATCCGTGCTGATCAAATTCATCTTGAAAGAGTCCACAGAATGAAGCAACAGCAAACTCTTGGCTCCCTACATTGACAGCAACCCGTCATAGCAAAATTCACTCATTTTAAAGAAAGAGAACTTGTCAGAAAGGTAGCACCGGACAAATTACGAAATAAGAAATATGGAAGCAATGAACAATTTCCTACTGAAACGAATATAATTGCTCCTGCCAGCGTATTGGAAAGCTAGAAAGGGAAACCTTCATGCACACTTAGTGTAGATAAATTGTACATCAACAACAAGCTTGTTACGATGCATAAGGCCCAAGTTTATGCTGAACCCCAGCTACGCTGGACCTCAAATGGACCACAACTACCACGCCATGTAACCCTAGACAAATCGATGACCCTAGAACCGAACACGACCGGTCATGGATTTTTTTTACCTAGAATAGATTCGCGCCGTTTGCTGACTCAGACACGCGTTATTCCGAAGTGCAGCACAATGAGTGTGATATCAGCGATTCATGTGGCATGCATAACTCAGGAACTGAACATTACCTCCATAACCACATACAACTACACGAAACTGAAACCGATGAAACAAACCTGATTTATTCTCATGAGGAAACTGAATGACAACGAGAGATCGAGCATGACCACAATGGATGAAGTAGGAGCGGTCCTAAATGAAGCAATATATATTGTTTAGGTTTCCCAGTGTGTAAGCCAGTGGTTCCCAACCTTTTTTGCTGCGACACTAAATTGGTCACCAACAGGACCTCCAGACCCTCAGGGTTATGATATGATTTCTTGTGATGACCCTTCGCGACCCTACTGAGGACCCCCCGCGACCTTGATTTGGGTCGCGACCTGAGGTTGGGAACCATTGTGTAAGCAAATAACTCAGTTTGATGACCCATGTCAAAACGAAAACAAAAGTAATATCAGCTTCTCCTTTTTGAATGTCTGTGGTTTAAAAAGTAAGTTAAATTATCCTGAATTTAATCATTTCATAAGCAAACTTGATATCATATGCTTTGTTTACACAATTTAAACAAAACGGTCAGAATTGGATGCAATTTGTTTTGAAAATCAATAGATTACGGGATTGAAAATTAGACACGATATCAAAAGTACTTCGGGTGGCATAGCTCTGCTTGTGAGAAAATCAATTAGTAAATATATCAAACTGTTATCGAACAGTTCTGAATATATATTTTGGTTTAAAGTTTCAAAAGAATTGCTCCAAACGAAAAATGATTTCATATTCGGAATTGTTTATATGCCTCCCAGGGTTCAGAATACTCTTCACTAAATGCTTTTTATGAAACTGAGGTTGATCAAAATTTATGAAACTCAGCATGTGTTCTTGTTAGGTGATTGGAACAGCTGGACTTCAGATACTGATGATTTTATTACATTATCAACTAATATTGACAAAAATGATAATCTTGATCAAATCGCTTCTGATTACTTAAACGACGCACAGCGTCTCAGTAATAATGATATCCCAATGAAAAGACATAACTGTGAGGCCAAATAACTATGGCAATCGCATGTTAGAGCTTTCTAAAAATAACAGTGTGTATATAACCAACTCAAGAATCGGATATGACAGAGGAATAGGCAAATGTACAAGTAAAGGTGTAAGTGTAATAGACTATTTAGTTACCACTGTAGAAGGTTTTAATTCTGTCAAAACAATTTTGTGTTCATGATTTTTGTCCAATGCACTCTGGCATTCATAATGTAGTGACTTTCATGGTACATACTGAGGTACATACGTGCTTACCTGAGGCAAAATCTACAACAACAACAAAAAACAGTTGTGGAGATCTGATAAGAAAAATATGTTCATAGCAAGCATTAGTACAAACTCAGTTGAAGCCTTAATTCACAAAATACATGACTTGAGAGAAGCTACGAATCTCGATAAACAGAAGGTAAATGAGATTTCTGATGAAACTGCACAAATTCTTTTAGATAGTGCTAATAAAACATTTGCAAATAAGAACAATAAACAAATATCTCATAATAAAGTACACAGTAAACCATTTTTGGGAAGAGAATGTAAGCTAGCTAGAAATAAATATCATAATATTAACGCAAATCACTCACGAGTAAAAACACCCCAAAGTCAGAATGACATGCCTTTTGCTTGTAAACTTACAAGAAAAGATTCAGAAAATGTGCAAACTTGCATAACAAGAAAACCCAAGATAAACTAAGAAACTTGCAAACAACAAATCCAAACATTACTGGTCAATATAAACAATTTGACTAAAGCAAATGATGACACACCGAAATGAACACTTTTTATGATTATTTTAGGAATATACACTCATTGAATGAGAATAATGACGAGGGAGATGAAAATGAGGAACCATTAAATATAGAACATTACACAGTACTAAATAAACCAATCTCTTCAGAGGAAATACTCAAACTACTGACAAATTGGAAATTCAATAAGTCGCCTGGTGAAGATTCCATCTTGAATAAATATTTGAAATATACAGGAGAAGTTTTTCTTCCTGTTTATGTAAACTTTTTTAACCTGATTTTAAATACAGGTGTTGTTTCAAAAACCTGGACTACGTGGTTGATTAAACCGATATATAAAAACAAGGGAGATAAATCAGATCCTACAAATTACAGGCCTATTACTCTACTGAGTTGTCTTGGTAAGTTCTTTACTGCTCTTCTTAACAATAAGAATTTCGCTTTTTCTAGAAGAAAACAATTTACTATCTGAGGTACAGGCAGGTTTTCGATACCCCACAACTGATAATATTTTTTTCTTGTATTCCTTAATAGAACTTTCAGGTAGAAGACATAAGACATTGTTTTGCACTTTTGTTGATTTTTCTCAGGCTTTCGACAGAGTATAGCTTATGGAGAAAATTTATTTAACACTGCTATAAATGGGAAAATACTCAAGATGATAATGAACATGTATATGGATGTAAAGTCTTGTATCTTCTACAATAGAAATAAATCAGAGCTATTTGCTTGCAACAAAGGAATCAGACAAGACGAAAATCTTTCTCCTGTATTATTTGCACTGTGTCTAAATGACATCGAGAATCACTTTTTGAGTTCGAATTGTAATGGCATTGCAGTTGATTTACTGGATGGATATATATATATATATATATATATATATATATATATATATATATATATATATATATATATATATATATATAAATATTTAGAACTATTTCTTTTACTTTATGCAGACGATTCCGTTGTAATTTCAGATAATCCAAGAGACATGCAAACTAATCTTGACGTATTCTTTAATTACTGCAAAAATATAAACTTATCATTAACACAAACAAAACGAAAGTTATGATTTTAGGAAAAAATGTAGAAACAGACAAAATGTGAAGTTCAAATTAGGAGATTCGGAACTTGAAATTGTCAGAAATTATAAATATTTAGGACTGATCTTTGAGAAGAATGGTAGATATTTATTCTGAATTAACAATCTAATTAGTCAAGCCAGGAAAGCTATGTACCTTCTTAAGAAAAGAATATTAAATCTTAATTTGCCTTTTGACTGGCAGCTTAAGCTTTAAGATATGACAATGGTTCCAATTCTTACATACGCAGCTGAGATCTGTGTTGTTTTAAAAATTAGATATGATGGAACGGGTTCATTTAGACTTTCTAAAATATGTGCTAAAAGGTAAAAATCCACCCCACGTATATGCTTTATGGTGAACTTTGTAGAACCCATCTACATTTACAAATAAAAAGGAGAATGGTTGTCTATTGGGTAAATCTCATTAATGGTAAACAAAAATACTATCTTATATCATGAGGCTATTGCAAGATTATAATAATAGTCTAGGCAGAAGTAAATGGATAGAGAGCATTCATAACATCTAGTCGAAACCAGGCTTTCAATGTATTTGGGTTCATCAATATATTCCAAACAAATCCTGGTTAGATACAATCTTTAAGTAAAGACTTCTTGATCAGTTTATACAGACATGCGAATCATCCATTACTAACTCGACAAAAGCTGATACATATAAAATTTTTAAAACGGAATTAAAACTAGAACAGTATTTATTAAAAGACTTATCAAAAAGATATAAAGCAAATATAATAATCATTGTTTTTCCTGTAGAGAAGTGAAGATGGGAAAGTTTCCCTAAACATGAAAGGTTGTGCAAACTTTGCGTGCAAAACTGAATTTCATTATCTCCTTGACTACGGCTATTTTAGAGAACAAAGAAAGCAACTACTATCTAAACACTTCTATATCAGACCAAATGTACGAAAGTTTAAAGAATTATTGAGTTCTGAGAAAATTGTAGTTTTCAGAAAACTCTCTAAAATTATTGATATAATTTTATCAAAATTTCGTTACTTTCTAATCATCTTCACTCGATGTGTATGTTGTTCTTTCCATTCTTTTCAGGAAGAGAAAAGTACCATAGGTTCATCATTGTAAAGTGATAAGTTTACTACAATATAATTTGTGTTCCATTTATCATAATTTGTATCCTATTTTTCCAATTATGTCAACATCCATGTATTTAAGTTTGTACTTGTTCGTATTCCATTGGAGTATTGATTGTGATATTGCTGTCAATCTGAGTTAAATAGCAATTACTGTGAAACAAATTATATCGTCCATGCAAAGTGACATGCTAATATTTTACCTCATATGTTGCGTATCTGTTGCAACTCAGTAGCAACCTAAGTATAATAAAGAATTTGTCATTGTAATTGTCATTTCTCTATCTAGGTCAATGTACAGTGTTACTTCCTCTTGTTCCCTGCGTGCACTATTGTAGTCCACTTGTAACTGTTATGTATATTATGCTGATCAGGTTATTCTCTTTGTCAACCAGTACTATGCCTCACCTCCAGTGCTTTATCCTAAATGTTGAAATCCCAGAGGATAATTTTTCCTTGCTGTTTTCAGCCCCTTTTTTGCCGTGTGATCATACATTTGCTTGTGCAATCAAGCTCACATTTCAGGGACAAGTTGCTATTGTACAATTAGGGCTAGTTTGGTATTCTGAGTGTTGTCCTCACACTGGACTTGCTTGCTGCACTCAGTTATCAGATAACTGAGTGTCACATCGTACCCTTGCACATTCTGCAGAACGGTTAGACGTTTCTTTCTTTGCTCTTCCTCTCCTGGTAATGTTTTTTTCCGTCGCTCTTTTTTAGAGGGCATACTTCCTGGACTATGGCTAGAAATTCTCCATCAATTTCCCTGACCTACTCTCTTAAGCTTTTTTTTCCCACCACAACACAGTCGACCACTATTACTGGGCCCGACTTGCACAAAACGTTTCAAATTTAAGTTCATTCTCAACTCAAATCCGAAACCTCATTAACGTGTGTTGGAAATCTTGCACACGGCATGTTTTGAAGCAAGATGGTCATTAGAGATCGCAGCATAGATAAAGTGTTACTGTATATGACTTTTTCAAAATTGTATGAAGGTACAAGGTTTTGAATTGAGTGTGTTCGCAACCTGAAAATCTTGATGCAAGTTTTGATAAAGCAGTGATGTGATGATATTGACATAACACCGTCTTTCCAAATTACGGCTCTATTTCTTATACAAACTTCAGGTACTTCTTAGTTGTATTCATTCCTATTTCAGATATGCTTATGTTGTACGCGAAAAAAACCTCATATGGAAGCAACAAAAACAACTCCGGCAAAGAAAAAGAAACATTTTGTGGTAAGTTACGTAGATGCTTTTCCAGGTTGACAAAATATCTTATATACTAATCATGAAGGTAATGACGCAATAGACGGGTATAATGACAATGAATATAATGAAAATCAAGATTGCATCCGTATGCTTCCTTGACCTTCTGAACTGTTTCTCTCCTTTTCTTATCTAATTAGTCACCTTTATGTTCTTAATTATCTAACTGACAATATTTATTTATTTATTTATTTATTTATTTATTTATTTATTTATTTATTTATTATTATTATTATTATTATTATTGTTGTTGTTGTTGATAATATTGTTATTACAATCATAACTGAAATATTTTTTTTCATTGTCAGCTTGGTTTTCGGCGTCATTTTTATTGCAGGTTGTTAATGTTGCTCATGATGATGCGATGATGATGATGACTATCTCTTTTTATTGCTTTTGTTTATTATCACAAATATAAAAAAGCATTGCTTTATTGGCTAAAAGGGAATCACGTAGTATAAGCCATTCATCACATCCGATTCATGCTCTGTCAGACTAATTTCATGCCATTGACCGGTTCATATCAAACTGATATGGACCGTTTGTCCATGTCACGAGATATAGAAATTTAAAGAGTTAAAGGGAAATTCCGGAATTCAAACTTATTATCTGTTACGACTCTATGGTCTAAGAAAAATGTGACAGAAAGAAAGTGAAACCAACAAATCAAGTAAAAATCAACAAGCAATTTATTTCTAGATAAGTAAAATTAAAATCAAAAGGCACTTACAATATTGTGAATTAAATGACAGAAATAATCCAGAATGTATTAATCACAAGTCCTAAAATATAGAATGTTCCGAGTGAACTATTTGTATTTGTAGATCCACAAGGGCCCCCCTATCTTAAGTGCCCCTGGCGTAAATGTCGGCGACTGATTAAAAAATAGAAACTTAGAAATTGATAAGTTCATTAATGCGTGAAAAATATAAAATACTATTTTTGTTTTATTAGTTAGTGTGTGATTACGCCTACGATCTAAAATGTTCAATCGCATGTCACATAACCGGTCAACATATTGATCAAGGATAATAAGTGTCATTTGATATTGTTCACTTGACTTGTCATACATCCTTCACATAACGTGGCAGACGTTATTTTTCAATGATCGTAGGCATCATGAATTAAATGAAATCTGTGGATAACAGTAGTCTACACCATGTTTGTTATGTTATAAAACCGCGTATCCAATACTTTGCTACTGAAAAAGCAGCAACCTCACTTACTCGTACTTGCAGTGTTAGTATACATATGTTGTCTCTCTGTCTGTCTGTCTCTCGATCTATCGATCGATCAATCAATTGATCGATCGAGCCATCGAACAAACACACACACGGCAATCAAGTCGAGTTCAATAAACCTGACAGTACTAACATGGCAATAATAGGAAGTGCCGGTTACAAGTCACAAATGCAGCGCCCTTGCGAGAAACTGGCGAACCCCCTGTGTCAAAACAATTGCAAAATTAAAGACTGATTTCTCCTGAACTGGTAGGCCAGTTGTGCTCAGATTTTACAGATATAAAAAATACAGTAAACTATATCAAATGAATATATATTACATACCTGATTCCCGATTTTCCCTTTAAATCTGTCCTTTTGTTAACATTAAAAAAGTTCAGTGCAATAAACTTTTAGTATGGTTTAGACCATTTTACCCCGCCGGGCCAGGCCATCTCCATGTAACAGTCCATACTCCTTGATATTGCCCTCTACATGAGTAAGTACAGTGAAATCTGCCTTAGCGGACATCTCCATGTAAAGAATGCCTACGCGTAAAAGAAAATAGTTAAGTACCCCTTTTACTCAGTTCCTTTACAGAACAGACCATAAACTTTATTCGGACTTAAACTATACCGTTACTCATCTATCAGTGTGTGTCTGTATATATATATATATATATATATATATATATATATATATATATATATATATATATATATATATATATATATATATATATTTATGAGAGTTCCTATACTATGTTCAATATATGAAATAATCTATGAGGTTGAACTTAACAAAGAATGAGAATAGATTCTTGCGATAAATTTTCAATATCACCGATTTCAGACATATATAAACAATAATAATAGAGCCTTTCTTAAATTGAATGCTTGATAGATGTATTTTGCCAATCTATGTTTCACTTGCTTCAGTTCGATAAACTTGAAAACAATAGGTCTTGCGTAATAACAGGAACGTATATATTTCCTACGAAGATTGTGATACACAGGACAAACTAATACAAAGTGATACTTATCTTCTAAATCATTAGAATTACAAACGTTGCATTAACAGTGTTCTCGTTCGATTCCATTTTGAGCATAACAGCTAGTTTCAATTCTTAATTAGTGCTAGATAATCTCAATTTAGCAAAAGTAATTCTAAGTTTAGAAGACAAAATGTTCACATAATCTTCAAATTTGAATAATTGCTTAGAATTTTTTATAAGAACATAAAGCAAATCTATTCTGAATATCATTAATCCATTTTTGAACGAAAACTCTTTGCTTAGATATTAAATGAAAAAATTTCTTCGCGTAGACAGCAGATGGGTCTTTCCGAAGATATGAAAGCCATATTCAACTGAAAAGACTTTAACATTACATGCCCAATTTGTATAACTGTTACTACATTCTGTTAATAATCCATTGCATACATATCTAACAACAATGTTACTACTATTTTGAATAAAACACCGATACTTAATAATTCGTACATATCGTGATACGTAAGGAGGGTCTCTTCCTAATTCACCATATTTTCTTATATTGTACATGGAAGTCTTAACATGGAAGAGGTTTTTACAAAATTTAAAATGTACACGTTCAGTCTCTTTTGACTTTGAAAATCCCCAAATTTCACATGCATAACTTAATACAGCCCAAACAAATGCGTCAAAGAGTTGACAGATACATTTTGGCTTCAAATCATATTTACATGTATTGACAGTCACATTTTGGCTTCAAATCATATTTACATGTATTGACAGTCAAGGTTTTGAGTGCTTTAAGACCTTTACTGACTAATGCCTCTTGATTTAACGAAATGTTACCAGTATAATTATATACAGTACCTAAATAGTTAAATGATTAACAACGTTTAGCTGTTTACCAGTATGGAGCCATTTCTTAGAGGCTATAATAGGTCCTCGTTTTCTGAATACCATTATTTTGGTTTTCTAAGTATTAACCTCTAAACTCCATTTATTGCAATATATTTCAAAACAATTCAAACTATGTTCCAAATCCAGTGGGGTTTGAGCTAATACGACTATATCATCAGCAAATAGCATCAGTACAAAGGTAATATCATCAGAATTAAAACTGCCTTGAGGAAAAGGTTCAAAGTCATCCAGGAAAAGAGCAAAATGGATCGGAGACAATACCTCCCCTAGCTTTAAGCCAATAGTACAATACAAAAAATAAGTGTGAGTTACATCCCCTTACATATGACTTGACATGAATCAAATAACAGTATCAATTGGGTTACACTCCTGAAAGATACTTTAAGCAGATTTTGTTTTGGCGAAGTGTGGATGTTTCCTGATTCTGTAAATCGATACAAGTTTATTCCGCTTTTTAAACAAAGAGTTACATATACTTTTCTATCAGACTGGAATAATAAATTAAAATATCTGGCAAACTGTCTTTATATAAGCATATCAAAACTGACTTCGGCCTCAAAGTTTATTTCAAATTCTTGTGTAACCATAAACATCGATTAGCTTTGACAAAACTCCGAGTGTCTTCTCATAATCTGAGAATTGAAAAAACTGAGACATGGCAGCAATATAATCGATAGAAGTAAAAGATATTGTATGCTATGTGACAACCAAGATATTGAAGACGAATGTCATTTTATTTTAGTATGTTCTGTGTATACTCATTTGCATGTGAACTTAATCCAAAAGTACTTCTGGAATAAACCATCCATGCACAAGTACATTGAACTAATAACTTTTTCTTAATAAGAAAATAATATGGTCACTAGTTAAATTTGTTTATGAAGCATTTAAAATAAGAGATAATTTATTATTTTTACAATAATTTATTATAAAGGTTGTGTATATTTGTCCATCCTCTCCTTTCCAGCTCTTGACGATTACCTTTTTCAGTTCATGTTTAACGTTGTTTATATAGCAATTGATATCCACGCAATATTTGTAATATGTAATCTATAAGCATAAGAATGTTTATGATAATAACTATTGAATTGAATTGTATATATATCTCGTGAAATCGTAAGCAGATTACCATTAATACCAAGTTTATACAATTAATGCCAAAGATCTTTACGGTATATACTATCAAAATCCTTTTTTTAAATCGATAAAGGCACAATATAAACGCCCATTGTGTAACATGAATATTTTTGCACAATATAATTTAAAACGAAAATAGCATCTATTGTTGAACAACCTTTTCTAAAACCAAATTGAGCATCACTTAATTGGTCGTTGTCTTCAGCCCATGAATAAATTATTTTATATAGGATACCTGTAAATATTTAAAAAAAAAACAACTAACTAAAGTTATACCTCGATAATTATTGACATCATTACGATCACCTTTCTTAAACAAAAGCACAATAATACCCTCTGACCATTTTTAAGGAAAATGTCCTGAATCTAATAAAGCATTACAAATATTTACGAGATGCGATGACAGTATATCACAGATTCCATACAATATTTATTGAGCAATTGGTCACCAGCCAAAAATTTATTGCGTTTTAAAAAGTGTATGACACATTCTACCTCTGCAACTGTAATAAGCTTTTCAAGCTCCTCAAAATTACAATTTACCATAACAAAACCAGTATGTTCAAACAATTCATGAGCTCCATCATTATTAACAGTTGCAATACTAACATGTAATTCAGAAAAATACTTATAGAAAGAATCTGTACAAATATTGTTTACATTGGAAGCCTTTTTACGTGAAAATACCCTCAATAAATCTGTGGGTCTACTATAACGTAAAGCATTCAATTTCCTTAATTTTATTTGCATGATCTGCCTCGTCTGACGCACTTTCTTATAATTGCTCTTATGAATACATATTTCCAATCTATTATCTTATGAATACACATTTCCAATCTATTCTCTTATTATTACACATTTCCAATCTATTCTCTTATTAATACACATTTCCAATCTATTCTTTTATTAATACACATTTCCAGTATATTCTCTTATTCTCTATTCCTTTTTGTGAAAGTTAAATTTATTCAAAGAGGTAATATAATATGTTTTAGCATTAATACAATCAGAAGCAAACTATTCGTTTTTTGGGGGGTGGGTGGGGGTTACACTTATTACCTATATAAGATTCCTCAGTAATAACATTTGTTTTCGAAAAAAGAGAATCGGCAACCTCATAAATTACACATACAAAGCCACGGAAACAACTATTTAGAATGCCTCTATTACCTCTTGTGAACTTTGCGTGATATAATTAAAATTTCCAATTTAGAAATTAAACCGGTTCTAAATTCATCGCTTAAACCTTGTCTCCATCTAAATGTAATCCCACTATACAAAAAACTTAGAATTGTCACGTTTTCTATTAGACAAAATCATAAATGAAATAGGGGCATCTGACCATTTACAAAATGGTTCACCTTGAAAAGTGTCTATACATGGAAAATCACATTCTTTAAAATACTAAATAATGAATAACAGAGGAACCCATTCTATTAACATAAGTGAAAGATCCAGTTTAAATGGTCACTGCCCACTTTACCGTTTCTAAACTGAACGAATTTGATTTACAAAAATCTATTAATTTTATGCCATGTGTCCATTGAACTGCGTGAAATGGGACAAATCGAGACAATATTCTTCATCATCAGTTGTATTCACTAAATTGTCACATACATTGTAATCACACCTGGAACCGTTACCAACGCGTGCATTCCAATCGCCACAACAAAAGGACTTTCCCTTTATATTTAAAACTGTTAACGTCATATTGTAATAGTTGGAAAAGGTCAATGTTTGCCATATTATAGGCCGGCGAGTTTTCAAAGCAGACATAAACTCCAGCTAGATAAATATCCTTTTCAACATTGGAAAAATGCACATGAAGCATAAAATAGTATCAAAATGGTTACGTACAATTTTAATGCCAGGATTTGCCGAATTTCTAACAAATAAAACAATTATTACACTGCACCTTTTAGATCTCTTATGTTGAAATTTAAAGAAAAAAGTATAATAAGAAAAACCATGTACAGTATGTCAAATTTTGAATGTTAATAATAATAAAATACAATATCATAATTTAAAAGCTTGCTAATAAAGTCAGCTTCTTCAAGTTTAGCCTGGGTGAAACCATTAAAGTTCCATGACAACACTCTAAGTCCAGCCTCTGTGTATCCCTACACCACATCGTCCTTCGCTGGTCGACCACTGATGTACAGTGTCGTAGCTGATCAACGCTTGCTTATGCTTCCGCTTGTCATCCTAAAGCTTCAGCATAAAAAGCTTTCTCCGGTCGGCCATCTCCTTAGGGAATTGCTCATGCATAAAATAATTTGTACCCGTTAGCTCAGTTTTCATCCTCCTCATAGTCTCTCTATCCTTAAACAAGGTGAATTTAGCCACAATCTTTCTGTTAGCACTTGTCTGCCCCATCCCGTGCACGCGTTAAACATTCGAAAATTAATCGCTTTCACTAAATCCTGTGCCATTTTTAATTTGTCGACCATAAACTAACGTGACATGGTCTCCGTTTTTTCGGTCGTCTCATGCACGTCCTCCGTTCTATTAGCAAAGATCAAGTTATTACAAATCATCGTGGATGCTTTTTATTTGCTTTTGTAATTGTGATAACTTGCGATGAACTAGGCCGAGTGAGGACTCGAAAAAGTCAACTTTGTCATCGATTTTGGATACCTTTACATCATTACTCTTTAGATTATCATGCACAAAATTCCAAGCCTCTTCAGTTCAGATTCAAAATAACTGAACTTTTTAACCAATAATTCCAATGCGATACGCTTTTTGTCCATAGAAGTGATATTTTGTCTCCATCCGTTGAAAATAGACCGTAATGTCTGCATTAGTCGGGCTTGTTGGTAGAATTACTAACAGACGAATGTGAACTATTTCCCTGAAATGTAGGCTTGAACACAGAGTTGTCCATATTTAAAATAGAATCATCAAACAACACTGAGTTCGCATTCCTGACTGAATTACTCACAGATGAATTTTCGTTCAAAATGTAAATTTTACCGTCCAATGAAATGCCGCTATCATTGCTTTATTTAATGATCTGTTTACTGGACAGTTCATTCAGATCACTATGACTAATTCTTCTCTTACCGCGATTCATCCTACCCATTAATGCTGATGAACATACAACATCATCCAATAGTCAATTCACTACAATTTTTAAAAAAACTAAATAACTGAAATTAGCTCCAAAAACTAACATTGTTAAAGAGCACTCAAAAAACACTTCTATTCCTATATCGATTACGTGACATATCAATATTGACCTGCTATACAAATATGACGCCTTTCTACAAGGACAAAATTGTATGGTCCCTTTAGTGTCATATATAGAGAGGTTTCACTATCGTTCTTCTTGTTCTACTTCTTGTTCTTGTTTTTCTTATTATGATTGTTATTACAAGCATGAATTTCGTTGTTGCGCTCGAATTCAGAGTTCAATTACCACCATGCCAGCAGTTGCTTTTAGATAAACTTCGGGTCTTGTTTCCTTATAAAGATTTTAAAATTCATTATCATTATAAAAGGAATATTTATCTTTTTTATATATATATATCCAGACTTACCCCAAATTAATTTTTTTCTGTAATCATATTCAGTTAAGGCATCTATTAAGAAGTGGTCTAGATAATGACTGTTACGCCCTCCGCAACTTTTCGCAACAAGCTGGATGTCTGCGAAGATATTTTATGACCTCTGCCATCAGCTGTAAGCCGAACTGTTTTGTGGAAGTCATTAAATAAGACTTTATATCAAGAAACCTTACAACATTCTCTGTGGTATGAATCCCATGGGAAATATTACAATTTGCTACCGCATTATATGAACACATTGATTTGTATTTGATCAAAACGATCAGAAGAACTCAAAGCGAAATTATATTATTATTATTATTATTATTATTATTATTATTATTATTATTATTATTATTATATATATATATATATATATATATATATATATATATATATATATGTGTGTGTGTGTGTGTGTGTGTGTGTGTGTGTGTGTGTGCATTTCTATCAATAATTTTACAAATACGCTACCACTTATATTCAGTCAATCAAAACCCACTAATATGATTCGATCCTTCATTTCGATCCTTCATTTTAAGGGGTTATTTACTCGAACTTTACCTTTTAGATTCATGTTACCGTGACGATGAAAAATACAACAAAATTATTTAATCATACTAGTTTTGTTTTAGGACCTAATGTGAATAGTAATTAGTACGTTAACATTAGGCTCTCAAATCGTTCAAAGTTAACTTCTTCATTAGAGCATATGAGACTTGTATGGCATGATTAGCGAAAAGACCCTAAAAAAATGTAATTTTTTCACTAACTGACAACAGCTTTAACAAGCATGTAAAAATTAATGATAGCTGTGTTGCAACCGGCCAAGCTTGATTTATGACAATTGGTGATCATGGCGTTTTGAGCTGAGCCCTCCACTTGTACTACATATAGGCTCCATGTAGAAACATACAGCGTTAGGCAGGGAGGAGGGTACACAGAATTATCCGTGCACTTGTAAATCGGAGTCCGCTAATGTTAATAGGCGTCAATTATTGTATCAGTCATTATAGGGTCAACAATTCTGCGAATCCACTGTTTATGTTTTTTTTTTTTTTAAATTTAATCATCAACTTTAGTGACTGCCACTCCCTCATCAGATTTGAAGAAAATAAAAGAAAAGTGCATCTCAGATTGACATTGAAAGTGTAATTCTGCTTTATGCTGTGGTGAAACCTTATTATCCAAATGAGAAATGTGCATTGTGTGAACGAAATCAAAATACTTTTCTGTTCAATGATTAGTCAGTATTTTTTGGACGGGGTCTACATTGCAAATCATATTGAATAGAAATTCGACACTCCCACTCACTCCCACACCCCCCCCCACCCCCCCCCCCCCCCCCCCGGGAAACCGTATGATTAAATGTCGTGGATGACAAACTTAAGTATTTTCACTCGTGCCTTTGCACACACTCGATGAAACATATCCGTTATTCACTCGTTTCAAGCAAATATATATATATATATATATATATATATATATATATATATATATATATATATATATATATATATATATATATATATATTCATATTCAAACTTAACCAGTACTCCCCCTACCTCTCCCTCCTCCCAGGTTTAAAAAATAACCATTAAGGTAATGGTTCATTGACGTGGTCACATAAGCTTCATTTGTCACTTAGCGAGAGAAAGAAACAATTGTACAGAGATATACGTATCCTGAACTCAAGAATGATGACAGCTATATCATACGCCTAACTATTGGGCTTCATATTAAAAATCTGTTAGTATTATTTTAAAAACAAACAGAACAAAAAGACTATAATCATACTGGGCCCAAATAAGCCGATATATGGTATGCATGGCTGGTCTGTACGTTTTTCACTTCATAGCTTTAAAAATATAAAACATAAATGATATTGGGTTTTATGGTATCTAAGTTTTTGATAACATTTTATATTTGCATCAGCATGAAAAAAAAAAGAAAAAAAAAAAAGGAAAGGATAGCATATCAATGTCGTAAGTTCGTTGTTTTAGTTAGCATATGATTAATCATTTTGATAGTCAAATAAAAGAAGTCAATATTATATTCCACCAAAATATTGATATCAGTAGAGCTGATTGTCAAATGAAAGAGTCAATATTATATTCTCTTAAAAAATTGATATCAGTAGAAGTGATTGTCAAACGAAAGAAGTCAATATTATATTGCCACCCCACCCCCCACCCCCTAAAAAAATTGATACCAGTAGAATTGATGGTCAAATGAAAAAAGTTATATCAGTAGAATTGATTGTCAAATTTAAAAAGTTAATATTGTACCCCCCCCCAAAAAAAAAAAAAAAAAAAAAAAATTGGATATCAGTAGAACATATTGTGAAATGAAAGAAGTCAGTATTATATTTCCCCCAAAACATTAATATCAGCAGAATTGATTGTCAAATGAAAGAAGTCAATATTATACGCCCCCCCCACCCCCCACAAACAAACAAAAATTATACCAGTAGCACTGATTGTCAAATGAAAGAAGTCAGTATTATATTCCCCCCAAAGATGGATATCAATAGAATTGATTGTCAACTGAAAGAAGTCAATATTATATCCCCCCTCCCCCCAAAAAAAAATGAAAACAAAAAGAAAAATTGATACCGGTAGAACTAATTGTCAAATGAAAGAAGTCAATATTATATTCCCCCCAAAAATTTATATCAGTAGAATCGATAGTCAAATGAAAGAAATCAATATTAAATCCCCTCCCCTTCCCACGAACCCCCCTCCCCCCACTGATATCAGTAGAATTGACTATCGAATTTAATCTCTTCGCTGCAACGAAGAGAAGAGGAAGAAGATGATTTTCTGCTAATATCCACAGTTGCTTTTGCATCGAAATACGGTCTGCAGTTATCATTTATCTTTCATTTAAATGAAAAGAAAATATCTTGAAATCAGGTTTCGTGTCCAGGTGCTAGGTAAGCTTTGTCTTTAATATTAAGAATTTTTTAAAAATTTTAAATTGCTGATATCTTAATTAGAGTAGAAAATTCATGCTCAAAATTGTTATCAAACAAACTGCTTTTTTTAATTTGACCCTGCATCTATTGTTTTCTTTCTCTTTTCCTCTTTCTGTCCATGTCCTAAAGTACATTTCTAGCTGCAGTAAATTCGAACTTTTCCAATGTTTAAGTTTTTCTACATTGAGATGTAAATAAGCATCACCAAATGATAAACCGTTTTCTGTCTGTTTTCATTCATTCATTCATTCATTCATTCTTTCTTTCTTTCTTTCTTTCTTTCTGTTATGTTTCTTAGTGACTATATTTCTAGTACAGCTGAAACAATTTTAACTTTTTAACTTTTTTCCTTCTACGTAGAGATTTAAAGAACCCGGTAATAAAGTATCTCCGGTGATTCCTCGTACACCATCATGGGAGATCTATCCTGATTGGACAACAGAGGAGTTTGACGGTAGATAATGTTTCCAATTCATTCGTTCATTCATTCATTCATTCATTCATTCATTCATTCATTCATTCATTCATTCATTCATTCATTCATTCATTCATTCATTCATTGTACATTTTTCTTTGTTTTTACATACCTAACTGGTGTAGGCAAAATAATTTTCTTCTTACGATTTAAAAAGTTTTACAGCATACTCTGAAAGTAGCCAATAGTTTATGGATTGTTATCATCCTAATACTACACAAATTACAGCAGTAGCTTGGCTGGTAGAGCGTCGGCCTCGTAATCCAAGGGTCAGGTGTCTGATACCTGCCACGCCAGTATGGTTCTGCTGCCTCAGGGTATCCTGGGGAAAGGTGCTTAGCTCTAAATTTTTAGGCATGATTTAGCCAATAATGTGTTCAAAGTGCCTCAAAAAACAACCAACTAACACGGTCCACATGCCCACCTGATCACTACGCCCCGCCCCATTTCGCAAGTCATTCTACAGAAGAAGAAAAAATACTAGCTAGTCTAAGTAGTTGTATGCTTTAGAAGATAATTTATACGTCATATGTTTGTTTACTTGGATAGACAGAAGGTTCTGAGTGCCCTGAACACTAAACCGTTGATGAACTAAAATGTAACTAACTTGCTGTAAAACTGGTACTAGAAAGGGGAAATGTCGCCTTTAAATAAAAAAAAGCAGCACGAAGAAGGAAAGTTCCATTGTTGACCAGGTAATTGCTCGATGTGCTCTTTCGTCTATTTCATGATTTAAATGTAAATCTCGAATCTGATTCGGCTTTTGATATGTATTTTTTATATTAATGTAGTTTTCAGATAACATAATTGAGTGCAAATATGCGCAGCTTAGCATTACCGAAGAGCCGTAAACATTTTTTACTGTGAGAGTAAGATAAAAGATAACTTCTTGAGTTTTATGCCATTTTTTTTTCCACAATTAGGTATTTCTGGCCATGTGATTAACTTACTGCCTGACGGCAATGTAATTTATTTACCATCCTTTTGAGGTTTCTTACGCGCCGCCAGGGGATCCTTTTCAAAGTCATCTGCGGGTGTCCACTTTTGGTTTAAAGAAGTAATATGGGAGAACTGGTGAGTAATATTTACGAGAACACTAAAATACAATTAAAAATCGGGTAAATATATACGCAAGATGACGGCACATATTTTTGCGTTTTTATATTTTGAGGAATAAAAACTACTAGCGGTGTATAACTGAAGTACAAGTAGTAATAGTAATGAGATAAGATCCTACTATTGCACTATTTAAGTGTTGTCTGCTAGTATGCTACTATGTAATATTGGAGGGTTAGAAACTGAGCTCGTTGGTGTAGATATTTACCGCATGAGTAGAAAACGAAAGGTCTGGGATTCGGTTCTTGCCAGAGGTGAAATTTATTTCTATATAACTGAGAACCACTTCGTTGTCTATAGCTATCACTACATTTTAAAAGCAGATCAAATACACTCAGCGATGAAAATGAATTTAAATAAAATATAAGCTTCACCATTCCAAAAAGGTTTAATATGTTCACACAAAATATAAGGCATTCCAACTACAAGAACGAAAGAAAATCATGTGAAAAATGTGCATTGTGTGGCTTATGCACAAGAACACGTGAAAGAGTCGATATGTTACACAATACGCTCACAATAAAATCACAGGCAAAACTAAAAAGCCATGCCAACAAAAAGTGACAAATTTGCATAGTGTGGCTTACGCACAGGAGCGCATGATACCTTCAATATGTGTATGCAGTAATCTCACTAACAAGTCACATGTAAAAAGCTTCACCCTGAGTATACTGAGTGGTGCATTTCCCATATAATTAACCCATGGAGCAGACGCCACAGATAGCGATGTGGGCATTTTGCAAAAATGTATGATTAAGTTCAAAGTTTAATTAGTCAATTATATACACGTGGTTCAGTGAAAACTCAATCAGACCAAACGATCAGTTACAACCAAAAAAAAAAAAAAACCCCACTCAAGAAGGTGAACAAGTTGAGTATATAATTTTTTGTACAACAGAACAAGTTTTCTAAATATATTCAACCAGTGAGGTATGGGATAATGTTACTGGACGTTTATTTGACATTTTACATACCAAATTTCGATAGAAAATAAGCGAAAGTGCGCAATGATGTTTGAAGGATTGAATATTAAACATTAAACAATAGCTCAGTGGAATTTCATGCATACATTTCCCAGAATTGCTTAAGAACAAAAAAAAAAAAAAAAAAAAAAGGCTGGTTTTAATGTGCAAAAATAAAAAAAGACAGTAGGTGTTTTTTTAATGTTGTGGAAACAATTTTAAACACTCCCTAAATGATCCCAGATACTAGCAAAATATAATTAGATACTGGTTTAAACGATATCCGATACAAATTGAGGAGATTGGACAATTTAAAATGATATATCTTGGAAGTGGGAGACGGCAGAGGTGAAAGTGCACACTTTTATCGGCGTTTGTGTTTCTTTTTTTTTTGTTTCAATTTTGAAATAGATAAAGAAAAATATTGACACGCCAATTGTATTTCAATATGGTGGCCCTGTTGACTACACCAATGGAAGGCACCATTATGTTAGAACTTGATTGGCTCTATCATGCAGAGGAAATATTTCCCAAGGACACACCGAGGCAGCTGACCCGGACTGGCCTGGGCGGGTATCCAACACTCGACCCTTGGAGTACGAGTCCGACGCTCTTCCGACTGAGCTACCGCTCAGAAATATATATGTAAAAAATGCAATTGATTGATCTATACACCAGAGAAATTATCGGAATCCAAAAGGCTATGCTACAATGTAGATAGTTCAATAGATATAGTGCATATAATGGGTTTGGTTGTAAAATTAAAAGCTTTCGTCATGAATTAAAAGTTCTGTATGCTATTTATTGTGAGTTTGAGGGTATCATCGTACCGGAGTCCCTTCAGGAGACCTCCCCTCCGGAGATGAAAACTAAGGCACGATCTGACATATCTTGGACAATCAAAACAGCCAAACACATTCCATATTTATTTTGTATTTATGTTGAATCAATTCCAAGATATATAAACCAATGGTTTACAGCAAAAAAATTGTATTCATGTATTTACTATACGTTGGATAAGATTGCTAAACTTGTGAAGGAATAATTAAGACCGAAAAATGCAAAACTTATGGTGCTTACAGAGGAAGAGGAAAAACATTTTAATTCAACAGATATATTTTACATCTGTAAGAAACAAATAAGTAAATATAGCGTTCGAGGCGGAGAAGAGCACCCTAACATGATGACTTAACATGCAACAGCACACAGGTTATGGCATGCTCTTGCTGATTGAAAGTAGAATAAGGGGTGGATTTAGCATGAGCATGATATCAATTGACGTGTCGAAGCAAATCACGAATACTACCTGGACAATGATAAAGAATGATCGCGAGTACAAAAGGTCAAGGTCAAAGCCACTCATTATGTACCTAGATTCTAACAACGTTTATAAATGGGACTTGGGCCAATACATGCCAGCAACAAGCTTTATATGGGAAGCTGATGAACAAATTAGATGGGTAATAGAATATATGCTTGAAATTCTGGATGGCTATGACACTTGTTGCATTTCGAAGTGGATTTGGAGACTCCATTATACTATCATGACTATTTTGAGGACTGCAAAAGAAATTGATATATGATTACAAGGTACAAAACCAACTGTATCGAACCTTTTTTGTACATTAATAACAAAGAAAAGTATGTCATTCACAAAATAAATCTGAAGCTTTATGCAGTTAGGCTCAAAGCTGAAAAAATCGATACATAAAGTTATCTTGTTTGAACAACAACCGTGGCTTAAATCTTACATTGAAGTCAACACAAATTTGAGGGAAAACCAAAAAAATGTATTTCAAACAAGACTTCTCCAAACTAATGAATAACAGTGTGCTTGGGAAATATGAAAAGTTTCTGCCAAAAAACCAGTACAAATATGTACAGATAAAAGCAAATTTTTCAAATACCATACATATATATCATTTGCTAGGAGAATAATAATTGGCGATGACTTAGTATTAGTCAGTTTGCAAAATAAGATAATCAAATTAACCAAAACCAATATAGGGTAAATTTTCTGTGTTAAAGATATCCAAGTGGTTGATCTATGAATCTTACTGCAACAAGGTGAAAAATAAATACCAAGACAGAATGAGACTGTTGATGACTGATACTAATTCATGTTGAAACAGAAAACTTGTACAGAGACACAGAGAACGCAATCAAGTCCAATGAGACTACTGACTATCCAGAGAATAACATTTTGTTTACCGACAAATGAATACGAAATGGACTATATAATAATGAGCTATATGGCGTTTCAATTAGAGAGTTTGGTGGTTTAAGATCAAAACTGTATTCATTCACTACAGAAAAAAATGAAGAAAAAAAAAAGAGTTTGGAAAGGAATAAAAAAGTGTCACTAAAATGCATTTAAAACTTGAAACATTCAAAGATTTTTTTTTTAATCAAAAGAAAAATTTACTAAAACCATACAACTATGAGATTTACAACATAGCCGTCTCTATATATACTAATAGTTTTTCGGTTGATAAAGTACCTACATTATCTTACGGACACATAAACACTTTAAAGCTAAAGGGAAAATCAGGTCTCATTACAAATTATTGTCTTTCTTTATTTTCAAAGCATCTACAATATCTACTTTCATATCGTCCGGAATATCGGATAACATGGTGCTCTTCAAACACAATTTCCATTGCCTTTTTGTCCTTGCTGTAAAACGCAAAGAAAAAACGTGTATTCTCTCTGAAATGTTTTGTTAGAGAGTTGTACTCTTTTTTTACAACCACCCAAACAAATATTTGAATAGGTTAGGTTTTTTTTAAAAACTTTTTTTACGTCATTAAGATTACCACAGTCATCAATTATAAGCAAAGTATTTGTACCTTGGTACACATCAACCTGTAACTCTAACCACTTATCTATTTTATCCTCAGCTTCTTTAAAATGTTAGCTCAGTTGGAAACCCTGAGAGTAAACCATATTTGGCAGACCTTCTGTTGTCTATCAATTCAGAGGCTTGTTATGCTCAATCTGAAATCCTGTGGAAGAACACAAGGATACAGTGGACACTGATCTGTTATAATCTGAAAGTCTAATAATTTGTTAAACTTCTTTCGATACACCGCAAACTGTATAGTTTCAGTGCCAGTATAGTTGTGCATTACCCGGGTTTGTTTGTAACATTTTCAACTTATCATAAACACTGTGATTTGTTAAATCCTATGTGCCCTAACTGAAACTAGTGACCACAAATCTTTCCATATCATGAAAATGTTGTAGTTATTTAACTTGAAAAGATCATGGTTTTCGTAGGATATGACGATTCTTCACGTGCATTCTACCCAAATTGTTTACCTCTGCATTCCTATCATCTCCTATTACCTTCATATTGAACGAGACGAAACAAATACCTGGTACATTCAAAATATTTTGATTTAGCTGTGGAATTGCTATATATAAATATTGCTCATATTTAAATTATATGTGTAATACTAGGATGTGCTGAATTGTGGTAGTTACCTCCTGATTGTGAGAATCATACATTTAATGTACTTTGCCATCTTTTGTACTAAACAAGCACACTTAGCCTTTATGGACGGAGGCGTGGTAAACCTTCGGTGCATGATTACCGACAAAAGCATATATGCAATAAATACACTAATAGACATAACCGGTGGAGTGAATATCTACTTGATTTTACTTGATCATTAGAAGGTTGGTGAAAAATAATTAAATATAGGTTGTCTTGATTTTTCAAGTTTTGCATTATTTTCTGGGTCAGCAGATGTGTCAGGGTGAGTGGAAACGTATTGAGCAAAAGCACCAACCAAGTTGTTTAAAGTCGGTATCACCAATCGTTAATTCAGGTAAAGTCGGTATCACCAATCGTTAATTCAGGTAATCCAGTGTATTTGCACTTATTTCCTTGATTTTTGCAGTTTTCCTCTGTAATTATTCTATTCTTTGTCATATATAATTTTTTCTTTATCTATACATCTGTATTGATTGACATAAACTCTTTCAAAATGTAACGAATAAAGAACATCCCAACTACCACTAACATCTGACACTCCGACATACAAATTTAGCATTTTGTCCTCTTCCTCTTCAACAAACAACTTAGAACATATTATTTAAAATGGATGGGTTTTTAACGTGGACCATTGTTTTTGCATTGAATAGTAATATATTCGGCCAAATTTGCTGCAATGCTTCTGTCTTAATCAGGGCAATACAATGTCAAGTATATTAAACCTACGATATAAGTTTTTAAAATTATATTTAGTGGTGTGAACAATTAAACTTACACGTTTGTCAGTTTCAAATCCTAATTGGTATTTACTGTGATATTTTCCAATCGAAATTACTAATCTCGGAAACACTGCCGGAAGATATGAATGTAAGCAAAATAAAGTACTGTTTTACGATACTTTCCTGATTCGGAACAATATTAGTATACATCCAGTCATTAGTTTGTTTATTTAATTGTTTCCTCAAATTCCGTTTTGCTATTATCAATTTGCTTCATTTCAATTCATCCATTCTAATCCCCAAATGCACGACTCCTCATGCTTATTTTGGTGTTTAATTCGGATTCGATTTTGTTTATTTTGGTTTTAAATGTTTCATTTATACTTAATCTCCATAATTTCTGTCTCTTTCAGTTTCTTCTCTTCATTTCAAAACATTTTTCTACTCCTCTATGTTTTTCTTCAATGAGGCTCCAACGTCTTGACTTTATATCTTTTTTCCGATTGCGTTCTTTTGATCTCTTTGTATTTGTTGTACTGGTAAATTAAATTCTTTGTGGTTTATGTTATTGGCACTGATTACCTTGTTTATCATGCCGTCAATACTTTTCTACTTACTGATACCAGATGTTAATATTTCATCATGTTTGAAAAATCTGTTCTATATCAACTTCTTCCAAAAAGTTTTGCAGCAAATCATATTAATCTTGCATTAAACCCACTAGAGGCCAAAAACAACAACTACACCGGTAGCTATTTTGGAACACCTACCATACAACTGAAAATGTGGCCATGCCAGACTCCACCAAATTCAAACTTTTGTATGCTACTTTATATTTCTTTCTAACACGACTGTAGTGTTCGCTCGTACTGGCCAAATCATTTTTAATCTTTTTCATTCGCTGCAACTTGAAGTTAAGACAATTGTCTATAGGCGGTGCCCCAGATGAACAAGCCATAAGTAGTGTTGGATATACTCCTGGAGTATTTGGTGTCGTCTTACTCATTGTTGCTGATGAACAAGATCCAAGACGTTTTGGTACTGAAGATAAAGCTATAGAACAATACGTTCGCCACCTAGTAAACTGTTAGTAGATATATACCGCGGATCTAGGCACTAGGCTGGATCCATCCAAATTCTTCAAAAATTTTCAACTGTGATTGTAAAAAACTTAAAGAGACTGGTATATAGCCACGAGTACCACTATCCGCAATTTAAAAAGAAACAAGAAATAATTTTTTTTTCAAAATACCTTAGGACACTATGTTTAGATATCAAGATCTATTAATCCAAACAAAACTATGAAAGTCACCTAGTAATCAAAACTGTACAACAGGTATCGAAGAAAATAAGTTCTCAAGCTAGAGTTCGAGATTAAAGTTGTTTACAAACTTAACAATTCCTAAGATATTTGAACAACCCCGGGGTCGGAGTACCCAAAAAATCACTTATTAATTCAGTAATTCTAATGATTAATTAAATTCACTTGAAAAACAAACAATTATGTAAAACAAACAGGTTCTAGTCATAGTTCTAGTGAGCATCCTAAACGATCCTAAAATTAGTAGGTTATGCTGAAATTTTGGGCCTTTAGGTCCAATAATAGCTGTCACCTAATAATAATAATTCCACTACTTAATGAAATTCACTGAAACAAAAGAATCTTAAATGAAGATATGAACACATGAAATACATTTACAGTTACTACCCTTGACTGCATCTATTTATAGCATCATATATATATATATATATATATATATATATATATATATATATATATATAAATATATATAGATATTGGACGGCTGGGTTAAGAATCATTATAATCTGCAAACAGTTAAAGTGCACGGCCTAACTTCCAGTGTGGACGTGGCCTGAAAAGTCACAGATAGTTGTAAAGGTCACGGTGAACCCACCACCTAAGCCCTTTATACTAGCGAGTGGATGCAAAACCTGTGCTAGCAATTCCGTTATATTCCTCAGCTGCCGAGGAAGTAAACGATTTAGTAGGGTTAAGCATCGAGTCTGAGACTAAGCTTATGCAACAACAACAACAACAACAACAAAATAATCCACGGCTATAAAATAGAATTAACTCAGTTTTGTGTACCAGCTTTATACAATTCACTTAATAACTGTAACTAATAAGCATTATTATCATCCTACTCGGTTTAATAAGCTGATAAAGGAATAGCAAATGAATTAAACACGATAAAGCTATACTACATAGAAAATAAACATTTTTAATACAAACATTAGATGTTTGGGATACTTGCACTTTTAAAATTTGATAATGATGATTCAATGATCAGATATAGAGCACAGTGTGTCATGAAATTTTGGCAAAATCAGTTAAACTTGGCACTATGGATGGCAATATCAAGCTGTTGAATAGTTTACTGGCATTTAACTTATTAATATATGCCAGAGTTAGTAAAATCAATTTATATGTTTCACATTTACTTTCAAATATGCAAAATGTTGTCTGAATGTAAAATGCCATTACCCGATGATCAATATATTTGCTCCAAAAAACAATAATATAGATCTTAAACAGTTTAACATAATTTGTAATTACTTTAGTATCCCTCTGAATCATGACCAGAGATGTATTAATAGAAAAAGAAAATATATGATTGATAGCGGACCCCACGAGCATAAAACTGTATATCAAGAACTTGGAGAATGTACACCAGGCAATGTGTTAAGTTCATAGAAACGACGTTATAATTGTGTAGTTGCAACAATTGAATACTGGAGAAAAATGTCTGCTGAAGAAATAAATTCATCATTCTCAGGTGATGAAAAAATAGGATGGTCTATGTTTTCTACACGAGAGCACTGGACTGACAAATGAAGGAATGTCTAAACTAAATCAAGATATAAGGTCTTACGCTATATGTCTTTTAGGTGGCCAAGTACAAAACAGAACATCTATTACACAGTCTGTATCGTCTATACAAGACCCTGTAAACTAGTTAATTGAAAATTTAATTTTAGGCCAGCATGGATATCACTCAGAAAATATTTCAATCAGGTTTAATTAATATATTTCAGTTTCAAAAGTATGACTAAACTATTATGTTGGTGGTGATTGAATATTTTAATTTCAGGTGATATGGTCATGATCATAGGTAGCATTATGGATTATAGCAACAATTTACAAAAATCATCTGATACTTTTATTGTAGTAATGAATACTGATGTAAATACTGAGATTGTAAAGATTTTAAAATACGAGAAGTAAACGAGAATTATGTAAACAAGAATTATGTAGATGGGAACAAAATCCATCAATTGAAGAAGGCAAACATTATGTTTAAAGCGTTCATAATTATGTTCATGACTTTTACTTTTTTAAGTAGAAGCATACTAACTTGTTCGAGAACTGTCGGCTAACGACCTTGTTCGATTCTCCCACCAGCTATTGTCTCTTTTGCTTTTGCTCACTCTCGCTAGCTCTACTATCTATTTTATTTTTTATATTCTTTTTGTTATTGTTTCTATAATTTTGATTATAATTACAAACAATAAAACAATTATTTACACAACAAGAAAAATATCATAAAAATATATCACAGACATAATTTGTGCAGCTGATTTTAGAAGCCAGTTTATTACACTGCCAGTGATACCAATCAATCCTGCTTCTGCTTTTAGCTAACTCAAACAAATAGTTTGCAATATGCATCAAAACGTATATCATTGCTTCAAAGATTTTAATACTAGCAGCTGACAATCAGTCTGTAAATATCAGACAAAAAATATACGAAGAAGTAAACGAGAATTATGTAAACAAGAATTATGTAGATGGGAACGAAGTCCATCAATTGAAGGAAGCAGACGTTATGTTTAAAGACTAGATAACAAAATTTCGAGCTTTTCTCGTGAAACAAATAAACAAGCGTTTATAATTATGTTCATGATTTTAACTTTTTGTAAGTAGAAGCATACTAACTTGTTTGAGAACTATCGGCTTATGACCTTGTTTGATTCCATCTCCACTACCTCCATCACTACCTCCTCCACGACTTCTTACATCACTACCTCCTCCACCACTTGGTTCTTTAGCGTCTCCACTTAAGCATCTTAAATAATTTGCTATGGATAGAGCAATAGTTGTTGCAGTCATAGATATAACTCCAAAAATAGGAACAATTTTTACACCTTTTTCCATATACAGTTGTTTTAACCTTTCACATAACGATAACTACTCTCTAACTTTTGAATTAATGTCTTTATTATTTCCTCTAAAGTTACTTTCTAAATCTGTTAATTGACTAACTATTTGTGCCCTTTTACTTCCATAAGATGTAATATCTCCTTCAATTTAGCCTTGTTCTTTTCATTGTTTACTTCGCTGATATCTTTTTTAAATTCCACTCTCTGTGTCTTTCGTACGTCTTAACGTCTGATTTCATCGATATTATGTTTTCATTGGCTACTTCCACTGCATGTAGATAACCACGTAATTCTCTATTTTTAATATATAATTTTTTTTTCAAAATCAATATTTCCCTTACTAAATTTATCATTGAATTCTCTTGATGCATTTGAAACATCTTCTAAATCTGTTTTAACATAAATTATTATTGGTTGCCTGTTTGTTGGGTCTAGCGGCTGTTTTTTTTTTTTTTTCTGTTTTTGGTATGTTTGTTTTCTTTTGTTCTTTTTAATGTAGGAAACACGACATTATCCAATGTAGGGTCAAAAATGTTCTTTCTTCAGATGTTTGTTTGTAATTTGAATATTCCCATGTATTTCCTTCTCTTTTCCAGCAGTAAGTTCTTGGAAAATCACTTCAGCCTTTTGGCCTAGCTATAGAGTTAGGTAACAAAAATCATTTTGGTTTAACCTTTGTAGAAATTTGTATTAATTCTTTGTTGTTTTTTTTTTCTTCAGAATAATCCAACTTATTATATACTTAAGAGTGAAATATCGAAAAGTATTCATGAAATAATTTTCATATTTTTTCATTTCTATATTTTCAGATGTGAAAAATATATCTTTATATTTTCACATGTGAAAATACAAGATTTCCCATTATGACATGCAACGCTTGATTGTTTGTACTTACAGAAGGTATACCTGCAGCAAGGAAAACGAGCACTTTGTGAGCTAGAACAAATAAATGGAAACTGCATTATCTTTCAGACATGGACATTATTTTTTGCAGAAGAAATTTGACTTGACGCCGTTCTCGTCTCTATGAAGTTATTTCCCCTTACCACCTTGACAACATTGATAAACCAGCTGTGATGCATTGCTGAATCGGACTTGCGTTGCTTTCAAATAGAGTAAAATAATGTACAAAATGTCAAAAATATAATTTACTGCAACAGATTAGGTCATCATAATCCTACTGCTGTCTTAAGTTGCAGATATTTATATGATCAGCCAATGAAAGTATGGTGAATTTACGATAAGGATGGGGTTGGGTGGTGTACTGAAAAGTGAGTTTAATCTTCCAAGCTTTGATTCAGGAGCAAGTTCGGTAAAACCTCTTTAACTGGAATTCCAGTTGTAATGCCTTCTGCTGAATATGGTTCGATATTTTCAAATGTTTGAGAGTGTTCATAATCATCTCTTGTGTAATCTTTATCGTAAAGAAATGTCCATTTCACCAGCTTTTACCATTTTCTCACTATTCAAAATCGATCTACAACAACTTGATAAAGAAATGGACTTTAAAGAAAGAGTGATGAAATTCTTGAACAAGTTTGCAAGTTAATAAGGTAACTTCACAAAAGCGAAATGATCAAAGGTGAGTTAAACTTGGAAAGCAAAATTAAGTGAAAAAAATCGCGATAGGAAAAGCGAAAGAGGGCAAGGCGATAAAGCTGCTAGTTCTACAGATAGAAGCGAGAAAAACGAATAAGTTCATGAAAAAGAACAAGTTAGCAAGTCAATAATAAAAGAGATAAAAGTTTTAGTCACCAAAACTAACAAAAGCATCAGTCTAAACTGTCTATTTGATACATATAAATGATGGAAAATATCCCTTGTGATCCTGTGGGATACCAAATATGTTATCCTTTTTGTAGTCACTTGAATAAACAAACAGAATATTTTTTCTTCATATCATTATAAAAAAATTTACATTCTAAATGAATACATATAGAATCAATATCAGTCATTCGAAGTTTCATTTTATCACCATAAATGTTTTCAGCTTGTTGTAATTGAAGTCATATATCAACAATTTACTTACCTTTAATACCGAAAAACCACAATCAATTGCTTTTATTAGTTCTATTGTTTTATTTTTTTGTATAGTTACTTATATCACATCTTCATCTATTATAGTTCTTCTCTCAAAAGAAATATATTTCTGTAGTTTTAAATATTTGTCTTTATCTGTACATATTTTTGCGCTAGTTCTCTTCTAAGATTGTCAATTTGTTTTCCATATACTGAATTATTCATGTTTTTAAAGAAAGAAAAAAAATAAAAATTATATTTGGCTTTTAGCCTTAAGAGAGCATAATTCAATATATAATTTTAACCATGTTTTTTTTTTATCAGGTATTATAGCTGTGTGTATCGTTTATAGTTTATGCCTAATTGTATATATAACTTTAAATTCCTATAGTGAATAACATTTTTTTTAAACATTCTTGAGTGTAAATAATAATTTATCCACTGAAGATTTATTTCCTTTCTTTTCATCTATCAATTTCTTTCGTCATCGTAATAATTTAGACGAATTTGGAGCTAATCTACGAGGGGCTAGTATGTAGTCTTTAAAATAATTATGAAGTTGTACTGAAACTTCTAAAAAACTAAATAATACTTTCTACCTTTTGGTAATGTTACTCTTAAAAATGGTATCAATCTTAACATACCTCCAGATTAGTGCGAAGAGATAACTCATCCTCATAATAAGTTCCCTTAATTTCTTCACTATCTAAATCATGTAATTTATACGCCGTGCGGTCTATTAAGATTACTTTATTACTTTTAAAAACCTCTGCTGTAAAATTTAGAGGATATCCTTTACTCATAAAACTTGATTTATATCTCAAAGTCCTAACACTCTGTCCAATTTTAAATTTAGGTGTTCCAAAACTATCAGTCGTTAAATATCCAAAGAAATTAATCCGTAATTTTGATCTGTTCTCCTCTTTTATTCCTTCATGTGATGCCATATCTATATGTGTATGATGAGTATTGTTATACCCATTAATTAAATATTGTAAAATATCTATTCATTTTGTAGTTTCGTCTTTTGCAAAATATTTCTACATTCTTGTCCTTGGTGTTCTGTTAAACCTGCCTCTAAAACTGATGTTTATCTCTGAAAATATAGAAAAGTATTCAACATCTTCTTCATCTTATGAAAATCTTTAACATCTTTCTCTAAAAAAAATTTAACGCATCTCGTACTTCTACTGTCTTTTGTTTTTATAGCCCATGCATATTTCGAAAATACATATATAATTCTAAAAATAAATTTATCTGCATTTTTTCTTTTTATATGCTTTCATATCATCAATATCTGCTTATCCCTATACAAGTATTTTGTTTTTTGACAAAAAGTCTACTGCCCACTATTTCAATTGTTTAGAAAAATCCGGATGGATCCAGTCTAGTGACCTAAGATCTGCGGTATATGTCTACCTCTATTTATAAATTCTTGTTAAAAACTAAGTGAGGAATTTAAATTAAATATCCTGTAAATGCATTAAAATCATTACCATAAGGTGAAAAACTGAAAGAACTATTTAAAGAAAAGGGTGTAACAATAGCTAATATAGTCACTGTTACTGGGATGACAATGTTAACTGTTGCTCTGTCTATAGCAAATTTTGCAAAAGGCGTAGTACATGGTGGAGGGGGAACAAGTGACGGCAGTGCTCCAACAGGAAGCAAAGATGATTTGTTCATTCGCAAAATTAAAAAGGAATTATTACATATTGCCAATAATTTATTTGAGATAGCCAAAAATGCAGCAGCAGCATTGGCTGGAATTATTGAGAGGCGTAACAAGCTGGCTTTTGAAAACAGCTAGAATAAATTTTTGTAACTTATTTTGCCATTAGGGGGTTTGTTAATTTCCATTTATGGTCGAGCGTGTAAACACAACAATGAGGAGGATTCACCGAAGCTCGCGTGCAATGCAACTTTGTGTTTCACACAGACATTCGTAAACAATTTACAAAAATAAATAAAGCAGCTCCTGGAACCATTAATATTAATATATATGATTTTGTTTGAGTATAAATATTGATGTTTGGTGTTGCTAAATGGTCATGTGTCATTTGAACCTCCGAGTATCTTCTAATCGCACTGGCCGATGTGATAGTGGCAACATCATCATTATAATCATTGTTCTGTACATAATCTTTACACACTTTGGCTTCTTTCTGTCGCTTCCATTTTTTTCTCGTACTATCACAGATTGTTTATCATTTTTCAGAATATCAACCTTTACTACGTCGGTATCAACTGTAGTATTTAATCCAAGTTTATGCGTTTCACTTGATTTCAGTAAATTGTTGTTGTATCAACGAAACTTCCTATTTTCATAACCATGTCACTGGTAATAGAAAGATGCTGTCACCACCAACAGCACATCCCGATTTCACATTTCGGTCTATTATGTATTGTTGAAATTGTACCATATTGTGTTCATCTGTGTCGTAACTCTCCTAAAATTAATAGCTCCATTAACTGTTCCACAGTCTCTGATACAGTCAAAACTAACTGTGTAATAGATATTCTGTGCTGTCCTAGTGTACCTAGTATACAGGTTACACAAAATCTTTTAATTTGATTCAACCTAGCTATTCCCTCATATGCCAGCCAATTGCTCTCTTGTAGAAATAAGCAAGTCCAGCCAGTAGGTTCATCATTGTCTGGCATGCAATTCATTTCATCAGTTGGCAATGTTCTACAGTATTCAACATAGTTATATTTACGTTTGTAAGAAGCTAACACAACAGTAGCAGTAGCATTCACAATATCTTGATGTACAGTTTTATGTTCTTCTGGCCCATTAACGATCAGGTATTTATTTGTTTCTTTGTTCTTGAAATAACTCCAGTCATGCTGTGATGGAATTTTTAAATTGTTGCACATCAAATAAAATTGTTTCATATCTATGATACGGTTATTTGATTTGAATGCATCATCATCTGGTAATGATATTTTCCATTCAGACAGACGTTTCTCATTTGGAAATAAAGGTAAAATTTGCATACTTATCTCCCTTTATGTTTTCACTTTAACAGCCAAGGCGTATTTTGAGATAATATGTATCACTTTAAAAATGTGTTTGTAGCCATTTTTACAATTGTATATGCTTGCATCTCAACAATGTCTGTCTGCCACTGACACTCAAAGGACTTGCACAATTCGCCGTATCTACCTGTAGACTAGCAGATAGTTCTCATACCCGAGACAGAAAATCACGCTAATCTTAGAATGTACCTATTAGGCACTGAAATTAGCGGATGAAAAGATAAACAAAATTGCAATATTGTATTTCAAACAAATAGAATACATTGCATTCCTTTCGATATATATATATATATATATATATATATATATATATATATATATATATATATATATATATATACATATACATATATTTCTAATTTACACTCTAGTGGGGATATTTGTTGTTGGTGTAAAGGTATTTTTCTGATCAGTTTACTTTCCGTATCATTTTCCCAATTCGTATTGAGGAGCTGCGGTGAACCAAGTGGTTAGCGTGCAGGACTCGCAACCGAAAGGGTGCGGGTTTTAATCCTACCATCGGATCAGCCCGTGTCGGCTACCGTGGTGTGTCCTTGCGAAAGGCATATTACCCCAATTGCATCGGCACTAAATAACCTACTTGTGTTTATGTGCCCTATAAGACCGAAGGAAACCAAAAAGCCTAATCCGTCTTGGCAAATCGTAAGTATTTCATTCTAACTGCACAGCCACTTCCTTTTTGAAAGGAAACTTGTACATACATATGGTATCTAATGCATTTGTATCTGACCACTCAACTTCCTACAGTTTTGTTTATCATCTCAACGTATTAAAAAGTAACACCAGTCATTTGCGTCGAAGTTGATATTAATGCTGTTCATATCATATTGTTCTTTTCTTCCAGCCGAGTTAGAAAAATTCATCGATTCTACCATTAAACGAGTCGTCTACAAGATTGCAAGAGAAAAAATTGAGAAGTGTCAGAGATAAAGGTAGTGTATGTTTGTATGTATGTATGTATGTATGTATGTATGTATGTATGTATGTATGTATGTATGTATGTATGTATGTATGTATGTATGTATGTATGTATGTATGTATGTATGTATGTATGTATGTATGTATGTATGTATGTATGTATGTATGTATGTATGTATGTATGTATGTAGGTCGGTAGTTGGGTACTATAGGTAGGTAGGTAAGTGCATGTGCCTGTCCGTCTGCCTATCTATCTATCTATCTATCTATCTATCTATGTTATTTTATCGTCTTCTTTTTTAAAAAAAAAAACATACTATATTTTGTCTTGTGGTCAAACTAAAATAAATGTCTGAGTAGTTATGACAATGCCACAAGAGTTAAATCCAGTCTAAATAAACCGCACGGAATGATTTTCTACTATAATGGTGTATTCAGTTTGAGTCGATAAATGGTCTCATAAAGGGCTTGCCAGGTGGACTGGCCTTATTATTGGGAACAAAATGTCATAAAATGACTCACCATTACGATTATCTTATATGCGTAATTATGCTTATTTTGCAGAAAGACGTGAATGATCGCTTGGAACTAAAACGGAAAAGATTTATTATCAGATGACATATTTCTTTTCGATGGATACATTATTTGAAATAATTTGCATCAATAATAATATGAATTCTCTGGCAAGACGAAAATAATGGTTTGGCACTACATTACCAAAAAGAATTTATTTGTAAATGGCCTTTTTCGCTTAAATGTAGAAATAATTCACAATAAAATTGGTATTAATAACAACAGGAATTCGCTGGACAATAAGTTCTTTTGATATTGTGTCAAGGTAAAAGCTGCACGCTACATTGCAAAGAGAACTAAAAAGACAAGTGTAGTTACAAATTCCATCATCTACCTCGCATTTCCTTTGAGGCATAGTGCTTCCAGAATAGTGGTGAGCGGTGGAATATTGACTATATTATGAGGAACTCATTTATTTTACATATCGTAAACTTACTATTATCTGATTAATTATCTCAATTCTCTCTTGTATCAACATCAATGATCTAAACAACTTTTATTTCATTCCATCAAATAGTTCTCCAGTCATTCTTTCAAACACACTCACAAACGCACACCACCACCACCCCGCACACGCACAAATTTTAATACTCCGCTCCGATATCGGCGACTCCTGAACAAAAGCGTTTGTTCATTGTAGATATCACGTTCTCCTGTTAATATCTCCTTATTTTCTTTAAGCCTCCAACAACTCCAATTAACGTAGGAAAATCGTTCCTAATTGCGCAAAAATTATAAAACTGAACAAAATTGTGGTTCTCAAGAAAATCCAATAAATATAAATTTCAGTTAAGCCTTATCAATATTTTTTTAAGTTATCGAAGTTCAAAATTAATATTAATTCTCTTTATATTAGTCTTGTTTGCCCATGTTCTTCCCCAAGCTAACCCGAGTTAAGCAACATTGTGCAATTGCTCACAAGCGGTAACAGCTGGTAGCCGGATTAATGTGACAGAAATAGATGTTGCTAAGGAGTTTCTAATAAAGGCTGATTGATATGGTGGAAGTTTTAATTCAGCATCCCTTTCTTAGACAGGATTTCACACATAGAAATCAATAACTTTATACGAAACAATCATGGTACCTTGAACATTTGATAATCGTTACTTAACACGTTTAGTTTATTATTTTAGCTTTGTTGATGATATTTTAAAGAAAGATTAAGACAGCCCAAACGTTTAATATCTTTCTCTCTTTCTTTCTTTATTTCTTTCTAACTTTATTGATTGCAATAAAAATACTAATAACTTGTATAATAAGTTTGCATAAGCACTAGTGCTACGACTCTAGGTCTTAAAATAATGTAACAGAAAGAAAGTGAAACCAACAATGTAAGTAAAATCAACATTCTAGACAATTAAAGTGAAAATTCAAAAAGACACTTACAATAACGTAAAATTAAAGTCCAAATAATTCAATATTCTTAAGTGTCCTAATCACAAGTCCTAAATATAGAATGTTCCGAATGAATTCCAGTAGCCTTGAATGTCCTGATGTACTAGTTGTCTTGAATATTCTGATGTCAGTAGTCTTGAATGTCCTGATATGTTTGAATTATGTAATCCAGAATATCTTTGAATGAATTCACATAAATCTCAAAATGAAGTAATAATCCAAGATGAGAATGAGCACTTTTAGTAATTCCAATGAATATTTCAAATAAATAATTCCGCTCTGAATTTGCTCTGATTTTTACAACTGTAACATCTGATTACTAAAATAAATTCCTAATAGACTGATCTTAATGACATGAAGTTTAGCATAGGAATGAAATCTTGTTTACCAAACCTGTATAAATATAAGAATAACTCACCAGACAGAGTATTCTAGATTATGAGTAACTCTAATGTAAATTTCCTCTCCGTACCTGACTTTTCTCACATCAAGGAATGGAAAATTCCCATCTAATTGTTAAATGCCATGTAAACAAGACTGACATGGAACTCAAATGCAGTAAATATGTTGCTTACAAAAGGACCACTAAATTAGAACTTACCTCAATGACACATATCATAAATTCAATATACATAACACCTCCCCTCATAAAGAAAGAGAACGATTTATGCAATAAAGCTTTCTTTTAAATATTCATAATCAAAATTACATTGGAAAATGTCTTATAAATGTCACTCAACTCATTTACACAGGACAAAGCAATATAGTCTATGCACGTGAAAGTGCATCTGCAATCACATTGTCTTTTCCCCTGATGTGTTGAATGTCAATGTTATATTCCTGCAGTATTAAACTCCATCTCAACAATCTCAGATTTGTATCTTTCATTTTATTAATGAAAGTAAGGGATTATGATTACTGTATACAATAACCGGAGAAAGAGCCGAGGTAACATACACTTCAAAATGTTGTAAAGCCAATATCAAAGCCAAACATATCTTCTCAATTGTGGAATAATTTTTCTGGTGCTTGTTTAGGTTTTTAGAAGAATAACACACTGGATGATCAACACTATTTTTCTTTTCTTGAATCAATACTCCACTAACCCCTATATCATTTGCATCCACAGACATTTTAAGCGATTGGCTGTAATTTGGTGCTGAAAGAACTGGTGCATTCTTAAGCATGACCTTTAATTTATCAAAAGATTCCTGACATTGATCAGACCAATGAAACTTGGATTTCTTACTCAACAAATTTGTCAAAGGTTCGGAAATTATGGAAAAATTTGAACAAAATTTCCGATAATATCCAGCAACACCCAACAATCGCATCAGTTGCTTTTTCAAACAGGCACGGGTAATTCAGAGAAACCCTTGACCTTAGTTTCCACAGGTTTAACTTGACCTTATCCCACAATATGTCCTAAAAATGTGACACAAGCATGGCAAAATTCACTTCTGCTTCTATTATTCTTCAGATTTTCATCACTGAGTCGATGAAAGAATTTCCGAATGGTTTCCAAGTGATCGTCGCAGGTGTCGTTGTAGATAATGCCGTCATCGATGTACGCGTCACAATTACTAGACCAGATGTTATCATGTTCATAAGATACTGGAATGTTGCCAGAGAATTTTTCATACCAAAAGGCATCACTTTATATTTATAAAACCCATCTGCAGTTACAAATGCTGAAATTTATTTTGCCCTTTCAGTCAGTGGAATTTGCCAGAATCCTTTTAAAAGGTCAAATTTGGTGACCTATTTCGCATTTCCAATTTTATCAATGCAATCATCCATTCTTGGCATTGGAAATTAATCCGTTTTGGTGACACTGTTTACTTTTCTATAGTCACTACACATACGGAATGTATTATCTGGCTTAGGCACAAAAATACATGGTGAACTCCGGTTACTTTTACTTTGTTCTATAAAATCAATCTCCAGTAAATATTGAATTTCTTTCTTTAAATATTCCTGTTTGCGAGGATTCATCCTTTAAGGATGCTGTTTCAGAGGCGTAGAATCTACAATATCAACGTCAAGGTAGAATTTATTTGTTCGTGTAGAAACATCAGGAAACAAGTGCTCATGTAATAGCTGTTTTAGTTCATTTCTTTCCTGTTGTTGTAGATGTGAAAGTTTCTGGTCCAGATTGTTCAATATTTCTGAATTCTGAAGGTTACTTAAACCAGAATTACTACAGTCAGATTGTATTCCATCGTTGACATCCTCATTGTGTGGGACAGGTACAACTAAATTGAACAATTAACTGGGCTATCTCTGTCAAAATACTCCTTTAACATATTTATGTGAGAAAGTTGTTTCTGTTTCCGCCTCCCAGGAGCGTTAATGATATAATTAAATCATTTACTTTTTCTCAACGGTATGAGGACCATAACATTTAGCCCGAAGGGTATTTTGAGTTATGGGAAAGAGAGGCAGAACTTTACCATCAGACTGCAAACTCCTTTTCTTTGTATGTCTGTCGTACCTTAATTTCATTTTTGACTGAGTAGAGTGGAGATTAGTTCTTGCTACCGCACAAGCTATTGACAACTTATATTTTAAATCAGAGACATAGTCAAAAAGATTAATCTTTGGGTCTTCATTTGAAAGAAGTTTCTCCTTCGATAATTTCAATGGTCCACAGACAGTATGTCCAAAAACCATTTCAAAGGAACTAAAATTCAATGACTCTTGAACTGATTCCCTAACAGCAAACAACAGTAAATGAACTGTTCCTTTCCATCCTAATCCTTTCCTGTATCAAAGCAATATGGATCTATTCATATTCTTCAAAGTTTGATGAATATTTCCAAAGGTCCTTTACTTTCAGGGTGATAGGCAGAATACTTAAACTGTTGGATGCCTAATTCATGCATAACTTGTTTGAATATTCCAGACATAAAATTTGACCCCTGACCAGACTGGACAAATTTGGGAAGGCCAACAAGTGTAAAAAAAACTTTACCAAAGCTTTTACAATGGTTTTAGTTTTAACATTTCTCAAAGAAATTCCCTCTGGAAATCTTGTGGATGCACACATTATGGTCAAGGCCGATGAGCCTTAGGTGTCTTCTGATTGGGTTTTCCTACTATTTGGCAAGTGTGACAAGATCCACAGTATTTAGAAACATCACTTTTAAGTTCGACCAATCAAAATGATTCAAGATCTTGTGATAAGTCTTATTGACTCCTAAATAACCAGCCAAGTGATTTTCATGGGCTAAACTAAGAATTTCCTGTCAATATGACTTAGGAGCGACATTTTGATAGCGCATTCACCACTCTTCACCAGCCAGTACCTCAGGTGGTCTCCAATTTCTCATAAGGACCCCATTTTTCACAAAGTAACACATTGGAACTTGTGTGACTTAAAATGTACTAATAACACTATGAAACAACCACGAGATCTTAGATCTTGTTCCTGTTCGACAACGAGTGATTGTCTTTTGTTACCTTGATTGGAATAGAGAGAATGAGTTGTAAAAAGAGGATAACTATGATCAATACCTTTTGATTGATCAATATCAGGAGAAAAAGTGACCTCTTCAAAACATTCAACAATAAATGTGTGAGATAAAGGATTAATTTCCTGATCAACATCATTCTCAAGAGCTCTTTTACTATAGCTCTAGTAACTGCACAAGCAGGATACAAATTAGGGATTTCAATCTCAGTAGGTTTAACTTTTTGATCCAAACAAGGCTTGTCAGTTACAATTGGATTAACTATGACTTTATCTCCAGTTAGGTTATTGCCAAGTAACAAATGGATACATTCTATAAGTAAAGAAGTCACTGCAGGTACAGCACATGTCTGAAAACTAAGTCTGGTGCCAAATTGACACAGTGGTGAGGAATATTTACAAAGAGGAACTCCTCGCCTTGAATAAGAATACTTTCACTAGTAGAAGAGTTCTCGGACAAAAGCAAAGTACCTGATAACAAAGGACTCTGAAGAGCCCCGGTGTCCCTTAATATTTTAATCGGGATAGGTTTGGAAGAATCACCAATAAGTGATATAGAACATGACATGAATGGTTCATAAGTCTTCAAAATAGAATCAGACTGAGGTTTGTTTGACTCAACAAATGTATTGCTTTCAATACAAGACTGTTACCTTGACCTCTTTGAAAAAAAGATCATTTGGAATAGCCATATCTTTATTCTGTTGCTTATTTGTCAACTTGAAGCAATCAGAAATGACGTGCCCATTCATTCTACAATAAGTGCACGTAGGAAGAGATAAAGATTTCTGATCAGTCTTATCAGATGTTCGATTTCTAACAGTTGTGCTGTTTTGAAATTTAAAAGTATTCGTTTGAGACTGAGATGATTGTTCCCAGACAAATGCTGAGAGGGAGACTTATTGCCAAATGAAATTTTGTGAGTCAAGGAATAATCATCAGCCGCACGAGCAGCTTTTTTCAAAGTTTCCACTTTGAGCTCGTCGAGATAGGTCTTGACATTACCATGGATGCACCTCTTGAACTCTTCAAATAATACGAGCTGTCTGAGGTTATCGTAATCTTAATCAACCTTCTTGGCTGAGCACCACCTATCAAATAGTTGTTCTTTTTCCCTTGCAAATTTGACATGAGTTTGTCCAATTTCTTTTCTACAATTCCTAAACTTTTGTCGATATGCCTCAGATACCAACTCATAGCCCTTCACGATGTACTCCTTAACCACATCATACTCAGTACTTTGTTGTACTGGCAGTGAAGTGTAGACTTCACGAGTTTTGCCAATAAGTACACTTTGTAGTGACAAAGTCCAATGCACTCTTGGCCATTTCAAGTTTGAAGCAATTTTCTCAAAGTGAAGATAGTATTTATCTAGTTCTTTTTCCTGAAAAGGGGGTACTAACCTAATATGTGAGTTAACATCAAAACCTGAACTTGTGTGTAAACGGGGGAAGAATGCTCCGCTTGTCAGTTCTAATTCTTTTAATTTATATTGCATTTCACTTTCTTTTCTATCTCTCTCTCTCTCTCTCACTCTCTGTAACTGTCCCTCCTTCTCCTCTCTCTCTCACTTTCTCTCTATCTCTCTCTTCATTTCCCTCTCCTCTTTCTCTCTCTCTCTCTGCATTTCCTTCTCCTCTTTCTCTCTCTGCATCTGTATTTCCCGCTCCTTCTCCTCTTTCTGAATTTGTAATTCCATCATTTCTTTCTGAAGCTGAAGCTTTCTTAATTCTAATTCCATCTGGTTTTTAGATGTGATTCCCTTAATTTCCTATCAAAACCAGATACAGACTTATCAATTAAACCCAAAGCACTATTATCCAAAATTAATGATTTCTCAAAAGGGTGAAATAAAACTCTTTAGCAGGGACAATGAAAATTCCAAAGCAAAGTCAATTTAAAATGTAATTTTAAAAAATTCACATCCCGAACGAGCCCCCAATTTCTGTTACGACTCGATGGCCTAAAATATGTAGCAGAAAGAAAGTGAAACCAACAATGTAAGTAAAATCAACAAGCAATTTATTTCCAGGCAATTAAAGTGAAATTCAAATGACACTTACAATATTGTGAATCAATATCCAAATAATCCAATCATCCTAAGTCCAAAATATAAAATGTTCCGAATGAACGCAAGTAGCATTGAATGTCCTGATGTGCCTGTAGTCTTGGATGTCCTGATATGCCCAAATGATGTAATCCAGAATATCTTTGAATTAATTCACAAAAATCCCAAAATACTGTATTAATCCAAAAATGAGTGAGGACTTAAATATTTCCAATAAATATTGATAATAAATAATTCCACTCTGAATTTGCTCTGATTTTCGCAACACAACTATAAACATCTGATTATTAAATCAAATTCCTTAAAGACTGATAGTTAGCATAGGAATTAAATACTGCTTAACAAACTTCTAATATATAAACACAGGTCGCCTGGCATAATTTTCTCGAAAATCACATGGCTTACCTGACAAATATAATAGTGGAAAAACCAGTATAATTGTAAACAAAAAACCAACCCGGACCTCGAATTCTAAATAAACGACATGTTTACATCCGATAACCAAGGACAAAGTTCAATGTGTAAACATTATATATAGCAATAAAGTGATACGTGGGCTACAAGCGAAAAAAGGGCTGCTTATATAAAAATGTAATTTTAGAGAATCATGAATGCTTTATATAAAGCTTGATATAAACACAACATTATGTCTACTATCATTCCCTTAAACGAGCTGCTCTGAAGAGGACAGAAAACTCAAAGTGTATATGATGACGTGCTGGACGCACTACTAGCGGGCAGGGCACATCAGCCAGCCCTACAGCTAGTTCCGGCCCGACGGCGCAGGATTGATCCTCCTATCCCGTCTCTAAGGCACGGCGCCAGACAGACAGAAGAGGAGTCTGCAGCCTGGGCGGAGGATTACCCAAACGAGCTGGCTAACAGCATTGCTCCTCCTGTTCAAGCCCAACGGCCAGTTCCGGCTCCTAGGCGCAACGCTGAACCTCTGGCCCTTCCAGCCTTTGTAGAGCAGCATGGTATAGCTGACGCGGTTGTGAAAGATTAATGCGCCGCCTTGCCTGAAGGGAACAGGCTCGAAGAAGACCCTTTGGCATTTCTTAATGCTAAGGCGCCTAGTACGAGGGACGTCATCGGCAGAGAGCTTAGGGAACTTGGCGGCCTGAAGTATAGCCTCCTGTTGACGGTACAGCTGGAGAAAGCTTCATCAGGCCAGCAGAACGTCTATGATAAAGAACCTGAACTATAAAGAACCATAAAAGCGACGGCCTATTTCCGGACCAGCGCTACCGGCTATGCGAATTGATGAGGTTGAGCAGCTTGTCGCCTAAGCCAACGCCACAATTCAACGGCGCATGGAAGATTAAATGCGCGACGGGCTCGGATGGTATTTTGTGAGGTGTGAGACACTTGATCTGGGCGTGTCGCACTACCGCCCGTTTCGAGGCCGGAGCTACAGTCTATTGCCAAACTGCATCCCACCTCTTTCCGTGAAAACAAAAAACGTGAAAAATACTGAGAACCGCTGTTTCGATTGGGCTATTATGTCGGCTCTATAACTAAGTATCTCTAAGTATCTCGAGCACCTGGAAGAGCTAAACTTCGAGAAAATGGACTTTCCAGTAAAGGTGAGCGACATCGACAAGTTCGAGAACCTGAACCCGGAAATCACAGTCAGCGGCTTTGGTCGGGAAAAGGGTCTCTACTCCCTACGTGTAAAGCTAGAAAGTAAGGCCACACACTGTGGACCTATTGCTGCTAGCATCCAACAAAATGTAAAGCGGAAAGATCCAGTATGTTTGAATAAACAAAACAACTGAGCCGCATGTATAGATGAAAATATCCAGCGCGTGTATGCAAGAACATCCTGTCGTTCCAGAACCACCAACACCAGATGGGTGTTCCATACATCATTTATGCGGATTTCGAGGCCCTGAACGTGCTAGTGGAAGGCCCTGCCAACAATGTGAACAAAAGCAGTACGTAGGAAATCGCTGATCAGGTCCCATGTGGTTTCTTCTATATAGTCGTCCTCTACGACGAAGTATACAAGGAGCCGGTGTTGTAGTGCGTAAAGGAAACCGTCGCCACCTTCATCTAGAACCTCGAGCGCGAGATGGTGGAGATCCGGGAAGTGCTCCGTAATCCGGCCAAGATATACATGGGCGGATACAACGAATGTAAGACCTTTCAGGAAGCGGAAGAATGCCTCATCTGCAACGAGAAACTGGGGACCGACGGGGCGCGGGACCACTGCCACATTACCAGCAAGTACCGCGGCTGAGCCAACAAAGAATGTAACGTCAAGTCAGTTGTTCTGCATAACCTGCGAGGTCATAGGAACGACCTCGGAGGAAAAGATAAGCGCCATTCCAAATACGAAAAATTAATTGCATTCTCAATGGGGAAGCTGCAATTTATTGACAGCCTCCAGTTTATAAGCAGTAGCCTCGATAAGCTAGCCGCCAACATTCCAAAGGAGGCTTTTTGCAGCACGACACAGTACACGGAGCACGACATGGACCCATTGATTCGCAAGGGTATCGACCCATATGAATATATGAGTAGCTAGAAGAGGTTGCTTTCTAACGCCGTCCTTTTTCGCCTAAGCCAAAGAGGAGGAGTACCTAAGCGGACTTTTGGCCTAGGTCAGGAATGCCCTTACGTTGTAGCTGAGCACTTTCAGGTACAAGCTGTAGTTCCTCGCGAAAGAAGTTTCTACGCGGAGAACCACTAGATGGTATATAGATGGCTGGCCTAGGATGTCCTACCTAGCAGACAGAGTGTACACCCCGAGAAACCACGCAAAGTTGGTAGCACGGCGTTGCCCACCTTCCAGCTCTCAAGGTGCATATAGATACCGCACCACGGACATGGATGGTAGGCGTTGCTCTTTCAGTCCATCTTGACGCGTTACAGACGCTACAGACGAAGCTGACTGAGCAGACATAGCGCGAATGGCATCAATAGCCTTTTTACCTGTGAGTCGTGTTACCTCACCGTTTAAGGCCGCCACAGCAGCAGACAGTTGTCTCACTCACTCAGTGCTACCTTTTGCAGTCTCGCTCTCGTAAAGCAACATCTCCTGGGCATACTGGTGCCAAACAGCAGCTCGCAAGAGTACTGTTGAACCTCTCCACAATGCCCTGTGCACTGTGGATGCCGGCCTTGCTTCGTTTCACCTGCTCGTTGTGCTTGCCCAAGAGTTGAGACACAGCTCCCATAAACTCCTGGCCGGGGTCAGTCGTCATCAGTTTGGACCACTTTAGCGGCCACCGCTTGGAGATACGTGGCAACGCTTCGGCAACTTTGGAAGCCTCCTTTGTGGTTAAGGGCTCGGCCTCCTTGTAACGACTGGTGACATCAACCACGGTCAGCGCATATTTGTACGTGTATCGCCTAACCAAGTCGAGCGGCAAAAACAAGAGGTCGAGCTGGTGCACCTCGTCAGAGGTTGGAACATCAAATCACGACCGTCGGATTTTGCGCGATGCCGGCAGATAAATCTACCCTATAGCCTGTTGTTGTCGTTGTTGTTGTTTTTGTTTTTTTTTTTGTTAGCCACGCTATGGCAACATCTTGTGAGACTTTGGCGGCTTTGACAGCTTTTATTATAGCTGCCACTCCCTTTCAGTAACCTAGCGGGCTGTAGTATTTTGCCGCAAGCTAAGTACCCACCACATTTTTACGGTCTGCAAACTAGCAGCTGCCGCACCAATTTATCAGCCCAAAACAATATCTGCACCTGTCAAGTTCGAAATATTTATAAGCCACATTGCCCACGGTGGCGAACCCTCCGACCACAAACACCATCTCGTATTTTTGTTTTGGAGAGGGCATGTAGAAGTCAGAAAGCTTGGGTTCGTCACCGAGCTGCAGGTCGTCGCCTATTTATTCGTTAGTCACCATTCGTACGTGCGTGCAGATTCTACGCCATCTTGGTAAGCCAGTTCAGCCAGCTGTTCATCCTGTTTTCTTTCATTGAGATAATCGATACCCTCTTTGGGCTTTCGTTGATACTCAGCCTGCGCTGCTTGGAGTTCTTCAATAGCCTTGTCGTGGCGTACGCATTCTTTGTCGGATCCTTTTTTATATCTATCTGGGAGAAGAGTTAGTTTGAGCCAGAGAATGCGACGGCGTTAAAGATTCCTCTTCCGTGCAGACTATCCGAATGGTGGTTTGGTGCGGGGCTTGCCCCATGGCTAGTAGATGGCTGACAGAAACTGACCATTTTGTATGTTCAGCTACGCGTCTATGATGACGTATAAGTACGTGTTTAACACGACTGCCGCCTGGACCATTTTTTCGATTTGCAGCGTTAAACCTTCGCTCGCGTTTTTGCTGCGTTTTCATGACTGGTGGAGCGCGCGGTCTTCCATCGACCTTGTGTCGATGGCGAGGGCAAATTTGTTTTGATAGAAGTCACAAACATCGATCTCCGGTAGCTACGCATCCTTGATAGACTCCCTCGCCATTATTTTTTGGGCCTCTCCCAACTATATCGTGCAAAATGGTAAATTATTGCTCGGGGGGCAAAACATATGGCTTGAGTATATCCGCGGAGGAAAACCTGTGCCGTTTTCTATTCTCTCGCTAGAAAAGGCCAATGGCCGGGCCATATATAAATTTCTGGAGGCAGAACTTCTATAGAATGACAAAAATAGATGCCGGCTGTGAATAGGTGATACACAGATGCCAAGCTATTCGATAACACGGCGATCAAGGAGGTGGCAGCGCAGGAGCCCGATAGTCTCTCGATGCGAGAACTCCTGAGCCTCAACAAGGCTCTGCAAAGTTACAACGGTGCGCTTGCAAGCAATTCCGCCAGAACCAGCGAAACTATAGCCGACATAGTCTCTCGAAAATAAATACAAAGAACGCTTCCAAGATGAAACAGAGCGCGAGCAGCTGCAAGCCCAACTTGCGGCTAAGGAGCGGGGACTTGATAGCCTTTCCTAAGAAGCCGACGCACTACCAAAAGACACAGCATAAAAATTACCGCTGTTCGGGAGGTTACCAGCCAAATTATCTGCGAGGATAAAATCCTTGGCGGAAAGCTGCGAACCCTCTTTTGAGAGCATCACGATCGCCTCGAATCTGGCCGAGCTCAGTATTATCATAATGAGGAAACGGGGGCGGCACAATCCCATCTCCAGCCCAGGCACATAAACTAGATTCAGGCGGTGTGAAAGAATGGGATAAAAGCAGCTAGGGGTGCATGAACACTGGCAGAAAAAGCGGCTACAGCTCTGCCTGGAATTATCGTGTCAATTATTGCTGAGGACCACTCACAATACCACGGCTGCCTGTCCGGAAAACGCGTGGTGCTGGTTATTACGATAGCTGTCGCATTCTTTGCAGTTCTCCGCTCTCACTTGGAACGCTAGGCGCTCGGCGGAGAAGCCAGATTGTTGCAAGCCCCACCACAAGACGATCCACGACTACTGCCGTTTTATTAGCTTCGTGCCGTTGTTACGCTTGCCACGGGCGCGTCAAAGCCCACCTCTTCATGCTTAGTTGGTTGCGGTTGTTGGAGCGTGCTTTGAACTTGTGCGGGCAGTTGTGCTGGCATCCTTTTCGAAAAAATATCGAGATTAGTGCCTATCGTCATATTGTCGTCCGCTATAAGACGTTCGTTGTTATACCCCTCATAGGTGCCAACTTTAAGCTCCATGTCAGTTGGGATCATGTAGAAGCCGCCCCCAACGACGTAATCAACCTTGCTTTTGGCGTGTCCTTGCAATGACTGGTACTTATTTAAAAATCGCATTCTCAACTTGGCCGGCCATCTTCTGCGCTTGCAAGAAACTGTTTTTGTACATTAAATGCCTTTCCTGGCTCCATTATCGAGGTAAGCATTTCGGTTTGTAAGTCCAGGATTTCCCAAACGTACACTTGAACGCTTTCATTGAGACTCTCAACCTCGGCTTGGGTACATCCTTGCGACTTGTCCAGCATAAAAAACACAAAATTGTTGTTATCTTCGCTGTCCTGTGAGAAGAAGAAAATTGTGTGTTTCCTTGAATGATCAAACGCATACACTTCGGGGTCCCATACAGTGCCACGTATTGGCTGGTAGCCGCTGTTGACACTATAGTTGTACACCGTACCCAGGCCTTGATTTTCGCCGTGCTTCTGCCGCCTGTCTGAGCTTTTACCCACATTAAATTCGTTGCAAAAGCGCTCTTAGGTATGTATATGCTGTTTTCAAGAGCGTTCCACCATGTTTGGCCCGGAAAAGCACACAGCAGCTGACTGAGAATCCTTCTCACATGGTAGTGTACATGGAACCGATAAAAGCTGTGTGCCATCTCTGACAGTCTTGCCGTTTCAGCTGGCAACAAGTGGTCGCGAACGCTAATACCACAGCCGGTGGTCGCGCACCAAACAGAAAAGTTTACTTTATTTTGCCAAAACTTCATCTCGCCGTCTCCGGTTCCCGAGTACCTGTTGTCCACAATATTTTTCATAGCACGTACATATATGTAAATAAATTTGGTGCGGATAGAAACTATCCCTAACATGCATGTCGAGTTTGAGGAACAGATAGTGGATCTGCGAAATCTCTCTGCGTCGCTATTGTTAAAGACGCCGCCGACGCTATATTTCGCATCGCTATTAAAGCGAAGTGCTTGTAGCAATACCATCGCTGACAATGCATGATGTATTGACCAACCCTCCAGGTCGGTCCATGGCTCTAGAACAGGTGATAGGCACTGTCTCAAGTACCCGTGTAGCGCACCTGGACATTTCGTACAAGCCTATATGATTTCAAGGTTTCGGGTGCTTAGAAACAACAACACGAAAGCTTTACCACTATCTTTGTGTCTATGTTTGTCGCCAGGGACACCATTAGGTGCGAGTGCCTCAACGTCCACGCACAGCGGACAAGATTTTCTGCCACTCTAACCATCTTTGACTTTCGGAATTATAACTCATGTAGCTTAAACATGCTAAAGACCTAACCATGGGGGAGCAACCAGGCACTAAACACGAATTATTGTTGTCGCCTAACGATCACGCGTTAGCGGATGATGATGGAGTATTGGCACAGCTAGCAAAACAAGTGCCTGACATCGAAAGGAAATACGAACCCCTGATGGAAGAGTATATGCAACAACTTGGTGTTGATACGTACCGGTTCAAATTAAGATGGAACAGGGATGCAATGCAAATAAACATCGAGCATTGGGGTTATGCAGAGCATCCTAAGTCAACCTGCGGTCCGCTAGGGGTAATTACCCTTTCGCTGCAGCAGGAACAAAACCAAAAAGTACTGCCCTCGGGTGGTGCGTGATTGCTACTACAATGGCAATGTGGTATTTTGCAAAGCGCTTTTGACAAATCCCTCGACGGCAACGGGGAATGTAACGTCCTCTATCCCACTGCTCACCAGACTGAAAAGCCGTTTGATTTTCGAAAAAGATATGTTTTGTCGCATACGTGGATCGGTAACAAAACAGCCAACAGGAGCAAGAAACAAAATCTGCAAACAGAAGGCACACTGATTGTGACTCTTGGCGAGCATGTTTGCGGGTGTGTTACAGACCGTACCATTTCCGGATCTAAAAATATAAAGGAAACTGACATTTTCTTTCACTACATCGCCGTCTTGCCCACGTGGCAGCTAACCCCCATTTATCCGCCTCACCAGACCAATTAAACTTTCATTTCACAATCATCATAGAGGAATTATAATACCGCTATATCCAAAACTCCAAGATCCACAAGACTTTTGCCTTAAAAAAATCTCAGAGGTCGAGCAAACCTTAAGAGCAGAGGCCGAAAAGCGCCGCGGCCTTTTCAAAAAGTACCGGCGCGCAGTAAACGTGGTGGATGGCGTTGGGACCACCATTGCCACCCCCATCGCGGTTGCCCTTGAGGTCGCAGCTCTGGCCTGCAAGCTGGTGTCCATGGCTGGAAAGTTTGTCAACCAGAAGGCAAACGTGACGAGATCCGCGTCCTAACGGAAACCGAACTGAATATTATTGCAGATCATATTTCTAAGTCCCTGCAAGACAATGTCATCTCAGAGGGTGGGTTTAAACTCATCCTCTACGAGTACGACAAGTATACAACCTTAAAAAATGAAATAGGGCCTGGGGTGTCGATGCACAAGGCACACGCTTCCGTCGCCATCAACGGAGTTACAAAAACAAATTAATTTCCCGCGGAATGGCAGAGGCTCACTCTGAGCTCTTGAAACAACTAGCTGCGGCTGGGGATGCCTGATAAGCAGTGAGGTGTGCGCTGAAACCGTGGGTACATTAGCTACGGAGGCAAAACCGCCGGAGCCGCAGATTTCTGCCCCCAGCCCACCCCAGCGATGCTGTCTTTTAATAGCGCAAAGAAATGCAAAGCCAAAGCGGTCTATTTAGCTGCCCACGAGCTTTCGCCCTTATTTGATATGGATTGCATGTTTACAGTTAAAGGCCGTGAACTATCACTGTTAACATGTTTGTTTTGACGAGCCGCGTATATACCCAACTCCACCACAACCAAGGCTGCTACCAAAGTTGTTAAAGGCAGAAAGGCATCAACAAGAAAGCATGCAGCACACATTTTAGGTAATGGGCCTACTAGAGCTAAATACTAAATAAGCGCCTCCAAAAATTAAAATTATAGTGGGAAAAAAGCCCATCTGCTAGCTCATATCTGTAAATCCTAGTGCGGTATTCTTCTGGTTTATACACTTAGACAAAATTAATTCCGTTTTCTCACGGCCAGTTGTGGTGGTTGTCGCCTCCACTGATTACAAACGCGTTTGAATTTAATATCTATGGAGCTCCTAGGGAGAAACGAACCTAGACATTCTGGATGTAATTCAAATTATACACATCATCACGTGTTTGAACTGAACCCCTACTAAAATAGGGCGAAACGAAAAGCTAAACATTCCGGATGTACTTCAAACTAGATATGACAGTTACCCTCCGCAGGATGAAGTGCAGGTAACTGCTTGTCTGTATCTGTGTATGTAACTAGTTTGGAGTCAAGACCAACACGCAATAAACTTTCATACTTACAGAACGAATTAATACGAGCTAGCAGGTGCCCTCAATTAAATAAACAATAAAGACTTCAGTCCGGGGGTTCGAACCCACGGTGGTTGTAAACCTTTGATCCAGTTTCCAATTCATATTTCACCACGGCTAAACTACTTACTTCCTAGATACTGTTTTAAATTTTTTTAATACAAACTGTCTCGACTGGTCCAAAATTCACCTGCAGAAAAAATAAAATATTAATTTTTAACAAAACCTGCCTGTCTGTGTCATTGCACGTCCCAGTGCTGGAAAATTTGAATATGCCCTGTGTTTTCGTCAAAAATCTTTAAATTGACTGCATGTTGGTTTTAAATTTTAGTACACAAAAGGCTGACAAATTTCCCAAGGTTTTCATATATATTAGCAGACGCCCTAAAATAAATAATATTTAAACCCTATGCGCTTAGTCAGGCGAGCCGCTATAGTAAACCTTGCTTTTATCGATCGATCTATAATTTTGGAATGCTGTGGGTTGACTGAGTTTAACATAACACTTGTGTAATGTATAACCAATATGATCATTACAGGATGTGTGGCAGGACTGCATGTGGGGTGGGGGTGGGGCTCGGGGGGACAACTAGCGGCCGGAGTAGATATGGAACAGGTGTTGAGGCTCAAGCAAGGGCTTGTCACTAATACACACAGGAGGTTCTAAACCCTGGGGGGGGGCGTTACATTTTTGGATCAGCCCCTAGTAGATGTGAAAGAGGTACTTTGGGCTCAAGGACTTGACACTCATATACACAGGAGGTTACAAACCCCCCTGAGGGGAGCCTAAATTTTTGGATCAGCCACTGAGGTGGTGGGGCTGGTATAGAAAACAACAATCTAAGCTCCTCTGGGGATTTTGAACCTCCTAGGTGTATGTGTATCAAGCCCTTGAGCCCAAATACCTGTTTCACATCTACTGAATTGGCATAGCTTCTTTAACTAAAATCAAAATACGTAAATTTATAATATACAGCATCATAACGGGAAAGCTAAAAACAGTGCAGATTATAACCTTGATCTTTGGCTGTTTGATCAATCATCCCCAAGGATGCCCCATGCCAACCAGTGAATCAGGTTCAAAATCTAAAGCCTATCCACACACACATAATATTAGGTTTTTCCTTTTAAAAAACTCGAAACAGCTGAGCAATGTGCCCTTGTCCTTTGATCTTTATTTCTTTCCAACTTCTTAAAGATATACACTATTCCAGATTACGTTCTTTGCAACAACTGATTATAGCTCATCCAAGGCGATAGTAGATACTCCTAGGTCCAAAATTATATAACCATCGACCTCCAAACTAAAATTTAAACAAAGTTCCCCAATGACCTTGACCTCAACGGTCTTCAATCTCTGAGGATTTTTCCTCAAGCTACAGTTGTGGACAAAGGTGATGATAATCCACTGATTCAAGCAACAGATATTGATTTTTTTTTTTTTTTTAAATTGACCAAACGTTGACTTAGGGTGGACGGACACGGACACAGGACGGAAAGATATTGTGACCGCTAAATCTCACTTTATGCAGGCGAAACAATAGCATGGTCACAATTTATAAAGATACAAGATTGGTGCCAGTCAGCTGAAAATTTGAACTTGATAAATGCTATTGCAAAAAAATGAAGGAACTATTTAACAAATTCCTAACCTGATATTCTCAATGTCGTCGGAGATATAATTGTTCTTTCTCCTGTGCGCCTTCCTGTGTGTCAGTACTGTTTCAGGAAGAAGACATTTTTCCAGATAGACTTTCTTTCTAGGAAGACGAATGTTTTTGCGTATATAAAATAGTTTATTTATATTACAAAAGATTGTCCGATGTTTTAAACTTCTTACTTTTCAATTCGACATGAAGAAGAATAATTGGTGAATGATTATATGACCCGATTTTCAAATGTAATTTACAATATGTGTGTATCTTTATAAATACAAAGTCTTTTGTCTGCCCATATGTTAACCAATATGCAGATGTATACATCCAATATATTTGCAGAATTATTTATGTCATAGTGAACAATACAGAGTGGAGTCTTGAAGTGGCGTCTAGTGTCTGTGGTCTGCGTCTGGTGGAAGCAGTTTTGTGTATGTTCATTTTATTATATATTTGTATGTGTGCTTGTGTTTCTTATGTCTCATACGTCAACCACTGTTCTGGTATATCGCTATATAGTTTGGAAAGGATATTTCTTTGAATATAGAGATGACCTAATTAAATTGTAAGGCAATTTAAACACTTTGTTTTGTTTTTCCTGCGAATCGTAAATGAGGCATATGTATCACTTTTCCAGGTGGTGTCATTGCCTGCGGCGACAAGAATAACAACATCTTATAAAAGATAAAGGATGTGAATTTGAAAACAAAATTGATTTTGGGTAAAAACACCAACTTGCGTCTTATACACATTTACTAGGTATTTTTAAAACCTTCCTGTAGCCAAATGGGTTGAGATATTTGGTTGCTGTTTGTTGTTATGGACAGAAGAAATGCCAAATTATATTGTCCATCTGTAAAAAAGTCACTGGCTTCAACAAGAAAGAATTCCAATAGAGGCAATATTACCACATACCACAACTGTCTCAATGTGTACCCTAAATAGGCCGCATGGGTTTCCCTGAAATATTCAGCCAAGAGAGCTAGTGCATCCGAACATTTGCAATGCTAACATCTTTTTTCTTGTTTGGCATACCCTAAAGCATAAATAATGCCAAAGAGATAGAGTCCTGGGGCACGGTAGGCCTACCTAGCCAGTGGGACTACAACATTTGAAAACATAAGCCTCAGAAGCATTGATTTTAGGTCTATAATTTAAGGAGGAGGAAATTAATAATATCTAATTTAATGGGAAGTTAGAAAGTGTTTAGGTTATCAAACAAACATTGCTCTTGTAACCCGGGTAATTAGTTACTTTAGACAGGTCACAGGACTAGCCGTTAGACATTAGTCCTTTTCTAACAGCTGTTAGGTATTTGTTTTTTGCTGGGTTAAGATGAATACCATATTATAAACTGGCATTTGTAAAGCCACTAAAATTCATGCAAGGCACGGGACATCATTTATATTACATACAGATAATCAGATAAGACATCATTTATATTGCAGATGATCAGGCGAGAATTGTCAATCAAGTGTGAATTTAGCGGTGTTAATATTGTTTGTGACACTTTTTATCGCAAATGCCATTCGTTATACATATGTTAAATCATATAAAGAGACATAAGCCTGGGAAAATAGCATTTAGTTTTGTATCTAGCATTACCCTCCAAAACTTAGTTACTATATTATCATCATTCTCAACTGATATATTTGCTCAGAATAACAAATAACAGATATGAACATCCTTGTGTACTGGGCTTTATTGTAATGTTATACATCTGACTCAAATAACAGATATGAACATCCTTGTGTCCTGGGCTTTATTGTAATGTTATACATCTGACTCAAATAACAGATATGAACATCCTTGTGTCCTGGGCTTTATTGTAATGTTTATACATCTGACTCAAATAACAGATATGAACATCCTTGTGTCCTGGGCTTTATTGTAATGTTTATACATCTGACTCAAATAACAGATATGAACATCCTTGTGTCCTGGGCTTTATTGTAATGTTTATACATCTGACTCAAATAACAGATATGAACATCCTTGTGTCCTGGGCTTTATTGTAATGTTATACATCTGACTCAAATAACAGATATGAACATCCTTGTGTCCTGGGCTTTATTGTAATGTTATACATCTGACTCAAATAACAGATATGAACATCCTTGTGTCCTGGGCTTTATTGTAATGTTTATACATCTGACTCAAATAACAGATATGAACATCCTTGTGTCCTGGGCTTTATTGTAATGTTTATACATCTGACTCAAATAACAGATATGAACATCCTTGTGTCCTGGGCTTTATTGTAATGTTTATACATCTGACTCAAATAACAGATATGAACATCCTTGTGTCCTGGGCTTTATTGTAATGTTATACATCTGACTTCAATTGAATCCTCTGAATATCTTTAATTTTGTACCTGTTTTGCTCCTTCAATGTATACTGACACAGTTTCAAAATATGCACGACTATTCCTTTATATACTAAAGTACAACAAAATGTGTACAATAATAAAATACTATTGAAGTATTATAACTTTGACAATTCAATAAAATGTTCAAAATATTCATGGAATCTTGGTAATTTCTCACAGCTGACTCAGCCTTTTCCGTTGTCACTGATTTTGTATTTGACACGAATTGGTGTAAGCTTCCTCGGCATGAATATGGCAAAGATGCCATTCTACTACTAATACTAATAATAATAATAATAATAATAATAATAACAATAGTTTAATTTTTATTATTCTATAATTTATTATTATTATTTTTATTATTATTATTATTATTATTATTATTATTATTGTTGTTGTTGTTGTTGTTGTTGTTGTTGTTGTTGATGACATCAAATTGGAAAAGTATACATAGAACAAATTGTTTATCATCATGTTCAAAGAAATATGCAATCCAAACTATATGGTGATGTACGACAGCAGTGATTGACCTAAAATACATAAAAGACGCACACGTACGTATACAAACACATGTTAAAGCCAACATGCAAATGCTTCCATTAGACTCAGACCCCAGACTCCAGACTCCACTCCCGTACTTGATGAACCCTCCTCCCTTTTGGCTTGGTATTTATACTGTTTTAGCACTCATATAAATCCCTGACGACGCCTTCTCATTTAAAAAAAAACTTGTTTACAGTTGACCCAATCATTAAGATGACAGATGTAATCGAAAATGAGTTTTAAATTAAATATTCACTATGCAATATGAGTGCTTGTGTTCCAGGCTGGCGAACAGTGGTCTCGGTGTGTTGATTGATGAAATAATTCCATCATCCTCAAACAGTGTAAAAGTCATTTTATACTTGTGGAAACGTATACTTACTTAGCCTTTGCGCTAGAGAATCATCGATTTGATTTTAATGTTTGAATAACTGAAAGCATTCTCAATATGGTCATGCAATGCTTTAGCCTTCTTTTTCAAATTAGATTCCTATGAGTATCAGCCCGTGCAAAACTTGAATCCAACTTTTGTTTATACGTATGTTTTGTTTTTGTTTGTTTTGTTAGTATTTTAGGAGGATGGAGGGTTTCTATGTCGCAAAACTAATCAAATTCTGCAACATCGAAGATGCCGTACCGCTTAACCAATCAGAGTAGAGTATACAAACCGGTTTCCATCCAACCTCTGCGTGATATATGACTAAGCTATATATTCACACACGTCTCTTCATGATGATTACAAAATGCAGAAATAGCAAGGTTGATGTTAAAAGTAAAAACTTTTTTCGTCATCGGAAATCCATCCGTTTCAGAATCACGCAATCTTACAAACACCTCGATATGTTGATTTGCAGATACAGGGTCATGTATTAACTCTGTCGCTTATTCAAATATTTTCATGATAAATAATGCAAGAATAGTTTAAAGAAAGATGTGGTTTGCACAGAAAAAATAAAGAATATTCCGGACGGTGTAATATTTAACACTAACATTAAAATGTATTTTGCAAAATACATCTCTCTGAATACTTTTAATGACAGGTTATACTAATTGTTTCTTTTTATATAAAAGGGGGAGGGGGCGAATGGCAATTAAAACAAAAAGTCTTCATTGAATATATGTGATTCTACAAAGGTGTAATAATCTCATAGCTCTGTTTTCTTTAATAACATATTCTAACATAAAGACGTTAGTGATGACAGTTTGCTCAAGAGAGCCACACATACTATTAAATATAATGAATGTAATTACATGTAATTAGCGAAAACCGCTATTCTGACATGCTATATTTTAACTACTTTGTAATTGGGAAGTCCAAGCCACTAAGAAATTGACCAAACTAGGTAGTCAAGGTTGACTTGAGTAGACACGGACACGAAAATCCGAAAATTGTGACATTCAATAAATTTAATTAGAGAAAGTTAAGAGCCTAAAACTAACAGGATCTTTATAACGTTAGACCCTCACCCTACGCTGTAAATTGTAACACAGATTGTATGTGAGAGTCTCATTTCTCAAGTTTTCAGCTTGAGCATAAGTTTCCTACTCACAAAGCTTCGAAAATACAGTGCATGGTACAACATACAGTGCATGGTACAAAAACGATTGACAGAGGTTTGTAAGAACAATGTTAATACAGTCTTACGACGTGTTCCAGGGAAAAAAAGCTTTTGCATATTTTTTTCTCTTTTTCCTCTCTTGTTGGTTGTACTAATAGTAATGTTGTGAGTACTTTCTTTTTGTTAAAGGCGATCAGTGTCTCACTTTTCACCTGAGACAAAGACCACTTATCGGTGTCTAAACTTCTTTCCTTTGGGGAATTCCAATGTGTGAAAAATATTTCACTTGTTGAAGTTTTGATACCAATCAAAGTATATGGCAATTTTTTTTTTAATGCATGCAATTTGTTCATAGAAAGACATCAGGCATATGAGTTTTATTTCAACAAATAACTGGGTTTGGGTGAAGCTTTTTAATTTCAATATTCACAAGCTCCGTTTAAAAGCTTCGGGATGTCATGATACCTTCCGTCTGTTCTTTAAGCTGTCTCTTCTCATACATCTGAGTTGTAATTCCTCTAACTTAGGTGTATACATACACTTATCCATATCTTAAGCATGCGCTCGAGGAATTTTATTTCTTACTCCCTTGTCTGGATTCTCGGGAGAAAGGGGAGCTCAAATGTACTAAAATGTAAATTATAGTGACATAGTCGAATACTTGTGACACAATGGTATGTATAAGTTTGTATTAGAAAGTCACTTAACATAACTGATTCCGGGCTACATATCCTATCTGGTTGTCAGGAGGGGGTAAAATGTTTGTTAAATTTTTTTTCGCGTGTGGGAGTTTGGGATGGGGAAAGAGAGGAAGGGTAGATTGTCCAAATATAATACTGTTTGAAATAGGGAAATAGATGCGGGGATCTGCAATAGCGAGGATTTAAATGTGTTCTGGTTTAAACTTTTTTTTATAATCTTTTAGATCACAGGGTCCGCTCTAAATTGTACCGCCAATGGGGCTAACTTTAATTAAAACTCACAATCTTGGCAATTGGAAACAGGTAATAAAAAAGTCATGATATAAGTATGGTAACCTTAGGATGGATACGTGCATAAGTACACGATATGTTTCTTCTTGTTGCTGTTGTTGTTGAGAAGTCGGAGGTGGGGGGGGGGGGGAGAAGAAGAAAAAGAAATACCATAGACTTTTCTCTTTATCGTGCATGTCTTAGATCCTGATTGATGAGTTTTTATCTTTTTCTCCAATTAAATGCCCATTTCAATCTGAGACGAGGAGAGTACTATCCATTGCACTCTGTCATTATCAGTGTCGTCTTCAATTAACCTTACTGTGAACGTCAAGGCACTAATATAATTGTACACCCGGTACCTCATGACAAAATGCCAGTGCATGTTTCTTATTTTAACCAATATTTCATTATCTTGTCTTAATGGAACGTTCAGCTGGGTTGAAAAGTTCTATTGTTGTTGCAACGATTGATTGAATTTGAACAGGATGTCAATAATTGTAGTATGTACTTGATCTCGTGTCTGTTATATTTAATATATACATAATTGATAAGTTGATTCTTGCTATTAACATGTAGTAATGAATGACAATTTATGAATATTGGCTGTATTTTTGCTATTAACATGTTGTAATGAAAGACAATTTATCAATATTGGCTGTATTTTTGCCCATGCATTTTTTTCGCTAGAAGATTTGTAAAGATTACCAATATAACACCCATAACAAGCAACAATAAACAAAACAAAGAAGAAAAAGAACAACAACAACAATGAACAATACTACTACTAATAATAATAATGACAACAACAACAGCAACAAGAGATCGTCTTATTTCATTATTAGCATTATACTGAAATGTTTCGTTCCTTGGGCGTTAATTTTCAGGTTAAAGGTTTCTGCTTATCTTTTCGGAAGTTCATTTATTTTAATAAATTCAATCAAATTTTAGATTAAACTATCTTAATCTTTCCCCCACCCCATCCAAGCACATTAATAATATGTAAGAATAAGATCCATCTGCAATTGTACAGGCTATCTTATTTGTTTCTTTGAAGTGTGGTAACTGGTCTACACTTATACATATAGGCCCATGAATGGTTTCGTCAGGCTTCGAAGCTATACCAGTCGCGAGTTCATCCTCCCACTATTTCTCGATAGGTTAGTCACTCTTTATTTGGAGACCCCCTTAAATTTTAGAAACTCTTCGGCTTCTTAATGTCTTAAGCTTATCCCTAAATTTAAGCTTCATGACCAGAAGATACTTGTATGAAATGTTTTTGTCTACAACAATACTAATTTGTATTGAAACAAGTAAAGTAGTGTATGAACGCATGTTACACGGCAAGTATGTGCACATTATTTACAACAAAATTTTTCCGTCGTTCAAGGAAAAACAAACAAACAAATAACAATATTTATTTCTTGGCATGTCACTCGTCACTTACAATTCATATTATCTCGTATTTTTTTTTTACCTCTGTTACTTTAAAACAATTCTTGTAATCGGCATATACTAAGAGGCACTTGATGGGTTTAGAAGGAGGGAAGCACAAAAGAAGTCCAACACGGAAACAAAGGACACGAGAAGGAGAATAGAAGAGTGTCAGAAGCGAGTAAAAAGGACTAACCAATGTTATGTTAAAGAACCTATGCTGATTTTTTGGTTGGCTTTTCTTCTTTTCTTTTCTTTCTTTCTCTCTTTTTTTTTTTTTTTTTTTTTTTTTGAAACAAAGAGTTTTATTTAAATAAATAGTATCAAAATATCGGGTACATGTATAACAGAAAAAAATAAAAAAAATTAAAATATGCGTAATTAATTTCTTCACTTTACGCATTAAGATCCAAGCAAAACAAACAAAAAAACATCTGGTGTGCTTTCAACAGTCAAACAAAATTCCGTCCTTAATACGGAAGGAATCGGTATGACTAAGTTGTCTCCCTTGTATTGTTAACGTAAATAGTAATGAAAAAACATAATATATTAATATATATATATATATATATATATATATATATATATATATATATATATATATATATATATATATATATATATAGACCCAAGTGTTCATATAGTCTATAAAAACATTAATATATTACGAACATCATATTAAAACAAACTGTATTAGCAATTTTTTTTTTCAGATAAGGGACGTCATCATATTCGAGTTTGTTGCAACATTGAAGATTTCATGTACGAAACAATACTCTTTATGTAGTGTTTGATAAAGCTACTCCGTTTCTGCAAGACAGCCCAATTCAAAACATGCGATCCCTGGGTAATTATTTCAGTCCTCGTATTTATTGCTAAAATACTTATAATGTCTCTTTCATTAGCAAAAACATGCAGCCAAGACTATAAATGCTTAAGACATTTTTTATAAGCTTTAAATTGCCAAATTAATAATAATAAAATAGGATGGATTTATGCGAAGTTAATTATTAGCACCTCTCTGGTCACACTTTCAGGAGATATACCCCTATTATATCCCATGTCACAAAAAATATAGACTTGTCTACCTCCTTGTTTTGAAGCTGCTCATGACACTTTTGTTCAGGCTTTCACGTGTTTCTTTCACTCAAGACACTTTTGTTCAGGCTTTCACATGTTCCTTTCACTCATGACACTTTTGTTCAGGCTTTTACGTGTTCCTTTCACTCCAGCACTTTTCTTCGGGCTTTCACGTGTTCCTTTCACTCATGACACTTTTATTCAGGCCTTCACGTGTTCTTTTGTGCAGGCTTTCACGTGTTCCTTTCACTCATGACACTTTTGTTCAGGCTTTCACATGTTCCCTTCACTCCAGACACTTCTGTTCAGGCTTTCACGTGTCCCTTTCACTCCAGACACTTCTGTTCAGACTATCACGAGTTCCTTTCACTCCAGACACTTTTGTTCGTGCTTTCGCATGTTCCTTTCACTCCAGACACTTTTGTTCAGGCCTTCACGTGTTCCTTTCACTCCAGACACTTTTGTTCAGGCTTTCACGTGTTCCTTTCACTCAAGAACTGATATGAATACTAAAGGCTCTGATAGAATACATTTTCAAGTCAGAAACATTCATCCGTTGAAGTACTTGCATCGTTTTCTTTCCTCTCATTTTTTCTTCGTCAAAATATATATTTTTTTAATAATGCTCTCAGGCACTTTTCATAAAAAATGAGTTGACTAAAACTGAGTGATTCTGCCCGTGTGTGCTTTTGTAATGTCTTGGAACTCATCTTACACTGTTCACGATACAGACTTCAAATTTTTGGGCTATGATTGAGGATGGTCTACAGATGTGCGCAACGGTTTTAGAATTTTGATGTAATCCCTGGGGGTGGAACTAGCTGGTGGGGTTGATTTACATGCATATAAAATAAACAAATTATGAGACCAACATATCTGTGAATTGATGTGTGTGATCACTTACCCAAGTGTCAGCATATGTCAGATGGCGATAAGGGGTTCGAATGAGACCTCTGTCTCTGGGACATACATTTGTGGCACCTGGGTCGTAACTTAGAAACTATTGAGATTCTCACACTACAGCTGTATATGTACTTCGGCATATATACTTACTAGGCATGCATGAAAAGACGAATTCAGATATGCCACTCACATTAACCCTTGGATCTATTTTTACCTACAAGGACTTGACCCTAGTGGCACAGATTTATTGGGGTGGGTGGTAAAACCCGGCGGTGCGCGGGGTTATGTTACAAACACTCCATTTGAATGCTGTTATTTCATCGCAATATTTACAGTTTTTATCTAAATATCCATACAAAAGTATACCATAACATCAAATCTTTAATAAATTCTCCACATTAATCAATAATGACATTAAATATATATATATATATATATATATATATATATATATATATATATATATATATATATATATATATTAAGACAGAGTAATTTTAAAAATATTGAAAGAACGAGTGAGAGACAGACACAGAGAGAAAAACAGACACACATAGCATGCTTTGAAAGAGTCTGCATATTGTTATTATGTCTAATAAAACCTAAATACGGTAATTCATCTTAATTTTTAACTCTCTTTATGCATTACGTACGGTATAAATTCATCATCATCAGTACTTTTTTATTCATTCAGAGAAGGGGGGGGGGATTACTGTTATTTTTGTGTTATATTACCCAGTTGTTTGCCCTTTTTGCACACATCGAATGTACAAAACAATTGAAAGGGTATATGTAGATGCAAATACTGCCAACTTGGCTGCAGTTCTACACGCTGGGGAAATTTAAGAAGTATTTTTTTTCCTGCATGAAATTAAGTTCACTTAACACTTGCATTCTGCGTATTTTTCCACACGTCTAATCAATTTTATAAAAGAAAATATGTATCTCTTTGAGAGAAGGTCAAGAAACAATAACTTTCTTTATCTGGATGTCTGAATAATAGAGTTATTTCGGTTTGAGAGTATATACGAAAGAGGTTTTTGTTCGGTTTGGTTTTATGGGTTTAACGCAATTTTTCAGAACATGATAGGCTATACATGCCGGCCAGTATATCTGGTGGAGAATGAACCTGGGAAAATCCCGGGAAGAACCACCGACCCACGGGAAGCTACTGGCAAGCTTACTCACATAACCACATTGGCCGAGCCCAAGACTCGGACCCACGCGGACAGAGGTGAGATGGCTGTGATCGGCAAAGGCGAGCGCCTTAGACCACTCGGCCACCCGGGGCCCCGAAAGCGGTTTTGTGTTTATTACATACCCCCTCTTTTTCTCTTTAGAAATAATTTTAGCTTTACTGTATGAATGAAATTCAGAACGAATTGAGATTTATAAAGGTTTAATTCACTGCTTCTAAAAGTATCGACGCGCAGAGAAGACATCAAAGTAGTAAAGACCTTTATTACATGCCCATTTAATCTTACATGTTACCCATTTAATCTTACATGTTACCCATTTAATCTTACATGTTACGCATTTAATCTTACATGTTACCCATTTAATCTCACATGTTACCCATTTAATCTTACATGTTACCCATTTAATCTTACATGTTACGCATTTAATCTTACATGTTACCCATTTAATCTTACATGTTACCCATTTAATCTTACATGTTACGCATTTAATCTTACATGTTTGATCTGGCGTTTCATTCAGCTGTTCAATCTGTAATTCCGTATCATACACCCAGATTAGAACTACTTACCGCTTTCATGTTTTGTTCCAAGTCGGGGGAAATAACTCATTTGATATGGGTTATGAATATATCTCAACCTAACAGCCTCGACGTATCCCCGTGCCATATCAAACTCGTTCTTTCCGCAGACTCACAACAAAACACGTATGCAGTTTTGTTTATTTACAAGATTCTCTCGCCGATGTCTCTGAGTCACCTTATAGTCTGAATGAACTAGACTAGAGTTTTGATTGTCTAGTAGAGGAAACGATCTACGTCGAGATCGAATATGTTGTATAATAATAGTATTATCATTTTAAATGGCAATACTCTAGCACCTATTGGCACACATCCTCCTTAATTATGCAGTTGTTTCCTGTATTACCCGCAGTCATCTTACCAGCTTATACCGTTGCATGAAACACTTGGTCTACACACACACACACACACACACACACACACACACACACACGCAGGCATGCACAGCTGACTTGAATACTCGCCCACCGCCATTACCCCTAGTGACTAAAGCACAGTAAATGAATCGCGACAGCCTAAACAAGTGGGATGAATTACCTTTACATTGGGCCTGTGGCCAAAACTGTAACGAATACTCTTGAGGTAAATAATGATACTATCTAGTACACTTGAAATGTATATTGTTTTAGTGTTGCATTTGAAGGCTGTGACAATGTGTCACATAGATATGATATGTATGTAAATATGAAGACATCTAATCAAGGCCAAAACCACGTAATTCATTTTGCATGTATACCAAGAGACGCGTTAATGTTTGAGATTGCTATTATTTCTAGTAATTTATGTAAGTGGCGTGTAAATTACTACTGTACTAGTCCGATAAATCAGCACCCCGAACCTGTGGCTGATACTGATGGACGGTTTTCAGTATCAGAACATGCTTGGGGGGGGGGGGGGGGGCTGCTTTATTTGACTACTGCTGTACTACACAAATATACATAACCTTCGCGCGTAGGTGAGAACAAAGTAAACCTAGATGTTGTCCCATAATGCGCTGGCAGATCAGGGTCAACGCTGGTCGCTGAATATAAAAAAACAGAAAAACAGTCATGATCCTTATTTGCCAGCGCATCATCCGACGGCAGATTCTGGGTCTGTGCTTATCCAAGTTGAGCGCGTGTTATACATGAATAAAACTATACAAGTCTTGCATATGGTATGAGTTAGTATCATAAATTGCAACGGAATAAAGCGTTCGATCTCATGCTGTTTGTGCATTAGATCTCCTTAACACAATGCTAATTGCTGTCTAGGAAATTGAGGATAATTATTGCAGCATTTGACATAGAACATCTTGGTATGTGACAATTATGTATATGAATTCAATAATAGAATATTGAATGAGTACATCAAACAGGTTCGTAGTCTTTACAAGTCGAGATGTAAATTGTTGGATGACAAATATGCACTTGCCTGCGAAAGGCTTACAATTCAGTGGGGCGGAGATAGGGATGATGATGATGAGAAGTAGCAGTAGCAGAAGAAGTAACTTGCAACAAAGATAGTAGTGGTAGTAAAAGCGTCTGAATTAGATGTAAAATTGGCACAAGTAGTATTTTTAGCAGGGGAGTGGTAGTAGTAGTAATAGTGAAGCCGAAATCATAAGAAACATGTGGAATAGGCAGGTAATCAATTTCAGTGCAGTTCGCAGCGTGCAGAAGATTGTAAATAATCAGTTTATTGACACAGCGTTCCATTTTATATTTGATCAAAACTATAAGTGGTCTTAAAAGATTTACATATGATATTGCTACCAGATAAAGGGCTTAGGATAATGTTGTTCAAACATCTAACCGTAGGAGTGGTTAGGAATGCAATGTGAGGCCTATATGGGAATGTCATGAATGGGGGAGACGTATAATTAAGTCTCCTACCATATTAATCCTATCTTCACAACCCGTCTTTCACACACTTCATAAAATCTTGCTGAGATAAACTTCTAGCAGACGCTATCAAGCTCTCTCTCTATCTCTCTCTCTCTTGATCGACAGAGAGAAAGAGTCTATCAAAGAAACAAGAGGAAGATTGAGAGAAAAAAATCGTTGTGGTAAATATTATGAACACATCTTTCTGCTCAGACATTATTACTTAAAAATTAATTTAATGCATACAAATGAGCAAACTAAGAAATATATTGAAGTATTTCTAACATTTATAGTAGGATTTTTTCATCAATCAATGCGTGGGAATAAAAAAGGTAGTGCAAATATCATTGGACTCGGACTCTCTCTCTCTCTCTCTCTCTCTCTCTCTCTCTCTCTCTCTCTCTCATGCGAATGAATGAAACAAATACATCAGGCAGATAAACTACAGCCCTGACGCATTAACCCTTTCACCCGAAAGTTATCATTTATTATCATTTTATGATGAAAATATACCAACTTGTGTTTCGAACCTAATACATCAATCTGAAGAAAAACAAACAATTTGTGCTTTATGAATAGAATTGGTGAAAGTGCTTGTAAATATATTTTGTGAACATTTTGGACTACGGTGCTTGCGTTATTTTCATCCTAAAATCATTTTAAAACTGTAAGTAAACTTGTCAATATGTTAATGGCGGAAATCGCTGTGTCAAGGAAATATCTTTTCATTACACTCTCTGTTTTCGTAATTAATTAGGCACGCAAATTAAAGATTATGTGATATAAGATTTATCCTAAAATTACAATTTTATTTATTTATTTACATTTTTTTATGTCGGAAACGTATGGGAACAATGGTATGTTGTAAAATTCGAGAAGCTCTGTAGGTCGTTTTTCTCACATCGTTCAGTTTTTTTCAAAATATGAAAAACAAACCAAGTAAAAAACACCTAACCCATACACAACGTTATTTAGAGATAAAAATTAAAACCATACATTTTCAATAATACTGATGGATTTTCACTACACAGCTGGAAAGTGTGAGCGGTCACATCACGAAAATCCCTGTTTCTAAAATAGACAGACCCACGTGGCATGTGTGGTGGCATTTTTGTTATTGGATGTGTACCGATTCAGTTGAAAAGAAGGACCTAGTTCCTTCATATATAGACTACTTGAAATGCTTTAGTTCATCGTCCATGAATAGCTAGGTAATGTTTTATCAGCAACAATGAAATTTAACTTCAGAATTATGATTTTAGTATATATTTTAGAGCTTGGAAATATTCTCAGCTCCATGAATTACTAATAGAAGCTTCAAGGACAGTGCAATCACCTTCACAAAACATATTTTCTGGAGTCAAACACAGTCTCTGTGGGGCCTGCTTGATGTAATTATGTATATTAAAAGTTCTTATATATATATATATATATATATATATATATATATATATATATATATATATATATATATATGTGTGTGTGTGTGTGTGTGTGTGTGTGTGTGTGTGTGTGTGTGCTTAATTGTAATATCTAGGGTATACATACGTATACGCAAATACATTCACACGCGCAAATTAAAACAAAATATGCAATCCTTGCTATTTCATGATAAAAATCGACAAATCATATCAATTATTTAAATGAACCAAAATTAGATATACTTCATACAGTTTGTGTTTCATCCTTTGCAGACATGAGAGGACACACTTTGCCATTTAATACCACTCATTCAATAAGAAGTATAAATGCAAACATGGTTCGAAGTTGAGCTACTAAACTCTCAAAAAATAGACTTGGTATTCTTGGGCACAAATAAAGTATTTGTCTCCTGATGAGTAAATACTAATCAACACTTTTTAATCCAAAGAAATATTGCATATGGAAATACATGTAATTGTTCTGAAGTCTCATTTTTTATATTCAGGTCCGCTTTCTGTCCACCAACCCTGCAGCGACTGGAGAGGTGACAGCCTTTCGTGGACTAAAGAATGGGTCGAGGCTCCAGATTTCTCAGCTAGCAATTATCCACAACTGCGAGTTCCATAATGATGGAGTTGACCACAGCAATGAACGTCCAAGTATCGGGTTAGAAGACCCAGTAAGAAATTCTAGAAATATTGCTTCCACTTCCTGATCAATCATGGCCTGAGCAATGCCTTTATTATGTTGTCTGAGACAGGCACTTTCAAGAAGACTACAAAAGAGCTGCACTCTTCTGAACTTGATGTTGCCAGAATGCTGTTTGGGGACTTTTCCAGACGCAGACAAGGAAAATGATTCCTGCTGTACAGTCTGCACATCGTCAACACTCTGTGACCATATTGGGCAACAAGTGGAGCACATGCGAGCTGTGCTCCATAAACATCAGAAAGTTCTCAGTGTATTACCGTGTTAACTGTGATGTACACGTGTACCCCGGAGTATGTTTTCAGGCATACCACCATCAGTTAGGTGTACAAGGAGAGTTGTGTTGATGGCAGTATTTGACAATTGTTTTATTTATTCACTTTTTCAGGCCATTGTTTTTGATAAATAATTATCAGTAAGCTTTCAACTGTATATATATATATATATATATATATATATATATATATATATATATATATATATATATATATATATATATATATATACTTTCATGACTAGTTTACCACTTCTGCCAGAATTACTGTCTTCAAATTTAAAAGTTGTATTGTATTCATTACCTGTTAATTTGTAGAACATCATGCATACGTATGGCAACGTCGTACAGTATAAAAAATAAAGGTCATTTTGAGTTAAGTTATTTTCAATCAAAAGAAAAAAATTCTTACTATGTATAAGCATCAGATATTAAGTGTACTCAAATTTATAAACATATAATTATAGAATTTATACTTTTGCCAAAAGTCTCTGTTTTGACACACTACTCATGTTTCCTTTTAACAAATATGAATAGGGATATACTTTTTGTACTGTATATGGGCATTCAATGTATGAGTGAAAGCTGGCACGTTAAGATAATTATATTTTTAATTGACCCACTGAAATAAATAGATAATTTTACTGAAAGAAAATAATCAAATCTCATTTTGTGTCATTACAAATCTTTTATAAATACTTTCTGTTACCATGGCATCCAATGTTTTCAATGCTTATTCTTTATGTTTTATATCAAAGTATTTGCTAATTTAAATTATACTACAGTATATTTAATCGTATTGTCCTTTTCCGCTGATTTCAATGTTTTAATTTAAAACATTTCTTTACTGAAAGCATTTGAGTTATCTAATATGAAAAATACATATCTGAAATTCACCTACTATATTTGTTTCCATGGCAACAGACAAAAAGATAGCTGCACTCCATTGTTCCCAAAAATATAAAGCATGCTACTTCATAGGTCCAATCTGTAAGTTTCATCAAGTTAGGTAAAAAATATGTGAAATATCCTTTCCTGATTTTAACATAGCAATTAGATTGCCACAAATCCTGAGGAAATTAGACATACAGTCACCAGGATGACTGAGGAGGATAAGTTTAATCAGACATACGGTGACCAGGATGACTGAGGAGGATTAGGTTAATCAGACATACAGTGACCAGGATGACTGAGAAGGATAAGGTTAACCAGACATACGGTGACCAGGATGAATGAGGAGGATAAGGTTAATCAGACATACAGGGACCAGAAGGAGGATAAGGTTAATCAGACATACAGTGACCAAGATGACTGAGGAGGATACGGTTAATCAGACATACATTGACCAAGATGACTGAGGAGGATAAGGTTAATCAGACATACGGTGATCAGGATGACTGAGGAGGATAAGGTTAATCAGACATACGGTGACCAAGATGACTGAGGAGGATAAGGTTAATCAGACATACGGTGACCAAGATGACTGAGGAGGATAAGGTTAATCAGACATACAGTGACCAGGATGACTGAGGAGGATAAGGTTAAACAGACATACAGTGACCAAGATGACTTAGGAGGATAAGGTTAATCAGACATACGGTGACCAAGATGACTGAGGAGGATAAGGTTAATCAGACATACAGTGACCAAGATGACTAAAGAGAGATAAGGTTAAGAGCTTAATGAAAACTTTGACCATATGATTTAAACGCTCGGCGTTAGTGTTAATGTCTTGACGTTTTTGTTCCGGTAGAATCCTTAAAATAACAGGTACCACCAATAAACTCTAATGCCTTGGTTTCTAAAACTTGTTGGCGTATGTGCAGTAATGGAGAAGTAATGCTTCCTATTTATCAGCATCTTGGCAAGTAAATAAACGGGCGATTCGGGTTCCATTTAAACCGCCAGCTGCATTGTGTATTTTCACGTCTTGAGAGTTTCGAAAGGACAAGAGAATACCCGTCTCTGCCTATTTAGACTAAGGCCGCAGATATTGTTTGAAGCATAGGAACGCCACTGACCATTTTGCCATACATATTGTTTACTTTTATTGGAAGCTAACATATTCTTTCAAGCCTTGCTGTCGCCACTGTTTTGTAAATCAGAGCAAGAAGCTCTGCTATAGAGAAATACCCTGATAGACTCACAAATTTCCATTTAGTCTTATTATTATATACGCAATGTGTAATATGCTTTTAAATTAAAATATGTCCATGGAATACGGTTGACCCACCTCGGTGTCTAAACTGATCTAAACGCAAAACCTAACTGGACGGACGTTGTACGTAGGTACAGACGGATAAAGGTAGCACTACATACATTATAAAAAATATTAACGGAAGACAGTATTCTCTCCAACTACAATATGGTGTAAGGAAAGGTTAATACTGGGATGCATACATTTTAACGATAATCTATTGAAAGAGCTAATCTCATTGTTCATTATATGCTCATCATCATCTCATACATCTGGAAATGAAGAAACAAATGCTTACACCTAGAAAGTATTCAAATCAAGAACGTTTTTACAATGGTATATTCTCAAACAGTTTTCAGCTGGTAACCAGTCAGTGGTATAGTACAAAATATTACTCTTAAAATAAAGTATTTCAAAATATTTGTTTCTTAAAGCTGTCCCATACTATAATTATATTAAAACACAAACTGGTAGAGTGCCAAAGTTGCACGTGAAAGCACTTTTCAAAGGACCGTTTTGGCTTACAGCCTAAAACAAAAAATTGGTATCATCTTAAACTATGCAAAACTTACAGTTTTATTCCTGGTGCCCTAGTAATATACGCACATGTAATTTCCCTTTAAGAATAGTACACCCTGTCTAAATACAATTCCCTTTAAGAATAGTACACCCTGTCTAAATACAATTCCCTTTAAGAATAGTACACCCTGTCTAAATACAATTCCCTTTAAGAATAGTACACCCTGTCTAAATACAATTCCCTTTAAGAATAGTACACCCTGTCTAAATACAATTCCCTTTAAGAATAGTACACCCTGTCTAAATACAATTCCTTTTAAGAATAGTACACCCTGTCTAAATACAATTCCTTTTATGTCACTATCAGCCGTTTTGCAAACGTTGAACTGCCGCAGTGATTTGGGTCTAGGACATGACGTATATAAAAACATTTTCTGTTTGGTTTTAGCACTTAAGAGGTGAAAGAATGCATTATTCGATGGAAATTGTGCTTTTCAGACATATGACTTGATGCATGCATGCTACATTATTGAGTCTAGATCACAGTTCCAGATCTACAGCTTCGAACACGGGGACTTCTGTTGTTATTTGCCACATAGTCTATGACTGAATCTTCACTAAACTGTCTAACAGTTTCCTTTTTAACGACTACACCTTTTGTGTTAAGGCGCAACCTGAGATCCACAATTTTGTCCATTTCTGACCCCTTTTGTGCAGTCATACTACTTTTGGTATTTTGCACACTTCCAGTTCCATTAGTACTAATAGGCAGAGAACTCTTCAAATTGATCCCTTTCGAAGTATCTCCGGAAGAAATCTGAATGTCAGAAGATGCTCCTTTTACGTTCTGAGAAGCACCCATGAGTCTGTTCTTAAAATTAACAGAGGAATCACGTCTTGATACTCGTTCCTTTGACGTTGGCTCCCCAATGATTGTTTCAACGGATTCACCCAACCTTTCAGCTGGCGAGTCAGCCCCTTCCGGTTTCTCCTCCGATGTGTCTTCTTCCTGTGTTTCAACCTTTTCTGTACTTTTCTGTCTTTGTACCCCATACATAGATTTGCCACTGTATAACCTGTCAACCATTTGCTTGTATTGTCTTTCATTCATTCTCTTTTTTCCTGTGAATCTTCCTGTCCCTTCTGTATACCTCACCTCCAGGCATTCTTTTACATTGCTTCTCATTTCTGGTAATGTTTTTGGTCGCGACAATCTGCTAATCATATCATCCAGCTCTCTTTTGGGTATAGGATCTAGACCCATATATCTTCTGCTCAGCCCCGACAACGGTATAAAGCGAGGCGGAGAGAAATGGCGTTTCTTGGGGAAAAATTCCGTGTGAGATAGTCCAACATCAAAATAATTCATTTTGACTTGTTTGCTGAATTCACTAAACTTCCTGTCCAAAATATGGAGCTAGACCTTGTACGAAATCCAGATAAAACGTCAAACATAAAACATGTCGATGTGTTGCAATGAATAATTAGCTACTTCACAAGTTCCATGAACGACAGGTCGTAAATTTTTCATCAGTGACATCTGATTCAGGCACCCTAATACTAATCACCATTTAGCACTGTCAACAAGCCAAGTAACAATATTATTAACACATACAGAGGGTATTATAAATCTATCCATTGTCATGCTTTAGTCTACTGAAGATAATATATGTCAGAAACTCAAAATATAGAATATGTAGGTGTGCAAAGCGTAAAAAAAGACGATTTAGATAAAGCTGTCTTCAAGGAATATCAGATTTGCTGTCCTATCCCATGTTTCTCTACGTGGGAAAAAAAAAAATAAAATAAAAATATAAAATTGTCACAAGAAACTAAACAATTTTACCTTTAATTTTTATCTGGCAATTCTCCAAGTTATGCAATCAATGGAGCATCCAATTGTTCCAGAATGTATTCACTTTGAAAAGTTGCCAACCAAAATATCACTTGAAAATATTTTCACCTTCATAAATTGCTAACGTTGAACACAATATGGACATATCCTTTCATTGAGTCATTTAATCATACATGAACCCCTGCTGAAAGCATAATAAACACTGATAAAAGAGTGATATAAAAAACAAAGTATAATCGACAGGTGTTTGAGCCTTGTTTAAATCTTATCCTAAGATGAGTTATCCATTTCTGATAATATTCTCTTTGTTTACAGAGAAGTAGTCAAAGAATCGTCTTCACTTTTTCTACATTCCAATAGCGCCTTGATAAATTCTGTCAAACACAAGTAACAAACAATGTCCGAACGTAATTCATCACTCATGGATGTGTACGATGAAAAAAGTTCAATCAACTGTCAATATCGCACGCAAAGCTGGTAGCATATAAAAACGTCCAAAGTCTGAGGGAAAAAGATTCTCACTATAAAGTTTGTATTTTCCGTTAAGAATGACGTGTAAACTAATTCTCTGTCGGAAGTTTGCCCCATTCGCCTTAGACATTGCCAGTTTATTGATTTACCTCAGCAGGTTGTATTTGGGTGTTTTACATGGTCAGCTGTCTGATTTTCTAATATCTTTGTAAATATGTATCTTTGTTGCTCCCAGAGTATGGAGTAAAACGGTATACCAGACCGCTACACCACGTCGCCTTGTCAATGTTCTCTTTGTTCTGCTATGAACCGTACAGCTGTTGTGGCGGCCGTAGAATGCAACCTATTGTCTGTCTTCGCAATTTTATCAAGGTATAAATATCTCTTCGTCACGCAAAGTATGACCCCGAAACTGTGCCCTTTGTAATGTCTGGATGCAAATAAAAATCCCGCTTTGCCAATAACAGCCGTGGCTAAAATGTACCAACGGGCTTTTGTTTCGGTTGATATTTACTGCGATAACCATTTTGACACATTACTGCGCTTTTTGTTTTATTCCGTTTCTCTGAAAATATTGCTACCAGTAGAATTTTTAAGATATACTTCAATAAAGGTATGATATGCTTCATGTACGCAATCATAGACCTGTTCAAACTGCATGTAGCGTGCAACTCAACGACTGTCTTTGCTTGTTTTACGGGTCAAATATAATACAAGATAAAGATAGGTATGTGTATTCCAACATTAATTAAAATCTACATGTACTATAGAAGATCTGCTTAATAATTACTGGAATAGTTTTCAAATCAGAAATGAAAAATCCAATATTTTATACTGGTAAACCTACATGTGTTTAGCGACTCCACGTCTTATGAACATAACTTCTAAATGGTATTTGACTATAATTAAATAAAGAGACCAGTCCGGAAAATGTCTCTTTCAATCTGACTTTTTCAAAGCTAATCGGTTTTGTTTCTTCCAAGCCGATGATATTATATAATACTAAGCATGCATTATGTTTCAGATATACACGTGATTGACCGACATCGTTTATAAAAATAAAAAATACAAAAAACCATCCTTATACAAAAACAAGACATAGCTCACTATCCCATGTGGTATGAAAATTCACCATGACAACATACTTGATTTTGAGAAAAACCGAATATTCGAAATTTCAGTGGTTAGCAGCTATTTTCTCCAGTGCGTAGGAGATTGTTGTTTTAAATTATTATTATTATTATTATTATTTTTTGTCGATATTTACCTTTTTGATTTTGAGAATAAAGATTATGCTTGAAAAACGTGATGCAAAAGTGTTCATTTATTTCGAAAAACAACTAAACCATATTATTATATATTTCATGATGAGATATTGAAATATATCAGTGGGCTAAAAATCATATTGCCACTGTGGCAATATCACTTTCATCGCCACAGTGACGATATCACTTTTGGAACTACCTTCTTTTCCCATTTAGGAAATATTATGTATGTTATTCAAATCTGTATTTCCATATTTAGGCCTATTTTAATTTTTCTTTCTTTCTTCTTCTACATTCTCTACATCTCAATCTATCGATCACGATGAACAGATCTTAAAATGTGTCAATAATGTAGACTCTCTAGCATACATGTATTTAATCAATAAGGAGGCACCATAAAAAAATGCCTAAAAACGAACTAAAAAAAAAAAGAAAAAGTAGACTTGAAGTATTAACTTTTTTAAAATTAGTTTTTCAGATGAATCCTGCAATTTATTAGTGACTGAACTTACATGAACTATTACTGTTAGATATACTGTCTCCCATGTCTTTTACATTCTACGACAAACGGACACATTTTTAGGAAAAACTCTTGGTTAAATATAGTAATAAAATTGTTTAAATAGCGATTCTAACTCTCAACACAATTATAATCATGTTTGAAAACGATGCAGAAATCGGGCATTGATGAGTGTTGATTACAAACTGAAATTAAGGGACAATCGAAATTTGGGTGCAGCGTCTGTTACCTAATTAGACTGCAATGTTGCTAAGGCCAAACATTCACGTTTCAATGCATAAATGCACAAAATAAAGAACCAAAATTCATACAGGTAAACTCACAATAGGTAAAATCTTTTGTTTACAGATTTTCCTCTATGAAATCTGTCGAATGTGACTGCTCCGTGATATTTCTATATCTCTATTTATACTCCTACCCCAACAATGTTTACTGTATTAATCCGCGCAAGAAATGTGTTAACGACAATAAAAATCTCTTCATTTTCGTTTGAAACCAATAACTGACAAAATACACAATTTAAAGCATTATTTGTACAAGGTAAATTTGTAAAAAGCCGCTGTCCTAAGATTGTTTTAAATTTCGGAACTTCTTTTTATCGATGTAGTAATGCAGCCGTTAATCGCATTGGCACAGAATGGAGCAAAAATCCATGCAAATCGACGGTTTTACCTTAAAAAAATATATAATAAAAAGAAAATCTAAGTTTTTTCGAGTAGATATAAGGAAATATTTCACCCATAAAGTGGAAACATTTTTTATTGTCACGAGTTGCGAAGCTACTCGTGACAATACAATGTTTCATACTTCGCTTGTGAAATATTTCCTTACATGTAATCAAAAAACGTAGATATCCTCTATTTATCTCGCTTAGCGTATTTATGACATTCGCAAAAGCGCCATTTTCTGTGCACGTTCACGAAAGCAACTACAATTCTACAATCTGCGAAAAATTCCAGATGCATTCACAAATATCCCTCACTTCTTTTCATTCGATATTTTTCCAAATAAAGAATCACGTTCTCGGCCTAATTGTTAGATGGTGATAACCTTTCTTCATTGCATTATGAACCTTAAATAAAAGGGTTCAGCAGGGGGCTTAGCTTTGAATTAGAGCAAATTCCATCTAAAATTAATGAATTTAGTTAAAATCTATTTTCAGTTCTTTCTTAAATCTATTTTCAGTTCCTTCTTTAATCATACGTACCTTAGCAGGGCTTTAAAAAGAATCGGTAATATTACTACACAGTTGTGAAAAGACGTCGGATTAGGTGGGTATTAAATTATCAGATAAGGGGGAAAATTTACCTTCTGTTCCTATTACGTGTCGTATGAATACCATCTACAAGGTGTTCAAATGTTTATTACCTGTGAAACAGGTCTATGTGAACCAAGCATTATTGTTGTTATATTGCTGCTGTTATTGTTATTGTTGTTGTTGTTGTTGATTTAGATGTAATTTGTTTCAAAAAGGCATAGGGGAAAAAATATTTTAAAAATCACATCATTTCCGTGTGGGCTTGAACCCACGAATTCAGAAATGTTCCTTCTAGGCCAACCTTCTAACTTAATCGTCTGAATAAACATATATATATATATATATATATATATATATATATATATATATATATATATATATATATATATATATATATATATATATATATATATATATATATATATATATATATATATATATATAATTAAAAAAAAAAAAACAAGCATAGCCTATGTAGCCGCAGTTACTGCACAGAGTCTGTTCATTTTAGACTTGCTTGCATAAAGGGAGTAGGGATTAATTTCTAGTATGGAAATTGTGTAAAAAAGTAACCCGACATTATAAGACGTGAAGGCCTAGAGATCGAGTTACGTGCAGGCGGTGACGTATCTAGGTTTCCAACAATATGACTTGCTTTGGTTTTGGTGTTTTACGACACATCAACATATGAAGGTTTTTTTAGTGCCGAGGCAATTAGAACAGAACCAATTGTAATGTTCAAGATTTGGGTGATGACGGTTTTTTACCACTTGACAAAGCGTAAATAAATGACTAGCCATTCTATAGTAACTTGCGTGCCATACAAGTCAATACGCAGACAACAAAAATTAAAGAAATCCTCCAATACAGTTGAGGATGCCTGGTCATCTGTATTAAGCAATCACTTGTAATAAACAATCACCTTTTTAAAGAACATATAATCAGAATTCTTGTACAAATTAACATATCGAAAGCAACCAGCTGTCTTTCTAGATTACTTTCCTCATTTCCCAGATGATTAAGAAATGTTGGACTGTGTAAAATTAAATAACTGTTGTAATGTGTTAGCGATTAATCTTCGTATGTTCAACTTTCTTTGCTTGTTTTTTCGTCACTTATTTCTTCATACTTTTGTTTTCTCTTACTTTTGCAAATCGTTCATACATTCATTCTTTCATTTGCTCATTCATTCATGCTTTTTCTCTTTCTTTCTTTTACAGGTAAGTTAATTTACAGTTGTATAATTTCTTCTTTTTTTTCCCGATATATCCACGCCAAAATGTATTTAGACCCGTCCTGATCTTTAGCCACCATTGCACTCCTGTGGATTTAATTAGCATGACAATGCAGCTTGTCATAAGGATTTGGTGTCAGCAGTACGGATGATAAGGGGGATATATTTGAAAGCAATCGTCTGACTTACCATGAAAAGAAAGGCTCACATTGAAGCACAAGGAACATTCTAGAGTCTTGCCTATAGACGATTTAACACGGTACAAGTGCAGGCCATCTATGTGTGGGTCTACTCCACAACCCCCTGGTGACGATACACACGGACTGGATTAAAGTGAATAGCTATGCCATGCAGCACTTTCTTAAGATGTGTTTGTTTTCAAGCTGATAAACTTTCATTATATAGAATCGAATGGATTGCGAGATAATATTCAACATCTGGGCATCAAAGGTATGCATTTGATGTAAAATTTCTGTTGACGAAGTATTAGATACATATATCGGCTGGGGTATATACGAGCAAATTGCCATAAACTAAAACGTAGAAATACACTGAACAAAGTCTCAAAATGTTCGCTTGTTAATATTCCACAGCCTCTAAACAGTAACGTATCGGAGATGTGTGTACCGTGACGGTAAAGCAGTGACGAACTTGGCCAAACATTTAGATATGTCCGTAGAGCAGGCAGCCCTCCATCATGGTGGCCCTTCCCTTATACTATTACTTACAAAGCTGCGACCCGTCTTCAGGCAGATTCCCAGATGGGCCAGTCCACTAGCGTGCAAAAGGAAACTTAACTCATAGGAAATTTATTTTTACTTAGTATCCGGTGGAAAATGTACTGGCAGTCGAGGATTTTCTTTGAAAACTACAAAATCTGTCAGTTACGTTTAGGTAAGTGTTACATGGAACTCTTAAAAAATGGATGCAATTTTGTCACTTTTGTCGTATATGCCTACATATTCACAGTTTTCTCAAATATTCGAAAATAGCTGTCATGGTCAATGGAAAAGAAATCAATGCCAAGGTTGATAACAATAAGAAAGGTAAACGATAATAGTAACACTAACTATTTACTCAATCTTTTGCACTGGTGTCTTTTGATGAGAAAAATATAACCATTTCAAATAATTAACACCAGCGGAAAATAAAAGGACGTAATGCAAGCGCGGGAAGTCGAGTCATTACCTACATATAAACATGTATGTAATGTATATTTTACGGTACTACTGGGGTCGTTTCCACCCCCACCCTCTTGTATCCATATTGCTAAGAATGTTCCATATTCTCTCTCTCTCTCTCTCAGAACAATATCCTAAATTAGGTTAAAAAATACTTTATTACATGAAAGGAGTTAAATATAAGAAATAGTTTATCAAATATCTCATAATAAATGTGTCTGAAATATCTTAAATATAAAGTAGAATACATATATAATTAATTTAGAATATTTCTAGCATCTTGAAGGTAGCAACTTCCCACCACAAAGATGTATGTAGTAAAGTTTAATGACAACATTATACCATCCGGTGTTGTAGTCGCATCTGGTGCAATATTTACGCCATACCTTACAAACTTTCATATATCATCGGAGAGGAGTTCTCTGTCATTTGCACTGATGAATTCAAAATGCATCCTCTATTATTTCAAAACATGAAGTCCTGCGGCATATGACTTGAAATTTCAGTGACTTTGGCACTGTTTCTCAACAATTTCAGTAGCTGTGTATTTCACTTGACAAATATGGCTCGCATTGTTTCTTCGTCTTCTTCTAGCGTTGACTCTCCAGATCTAAGCATGTTAATTTGATATTCGATGTCTATGACTGTTCTATCTTCAAAAGCATAGACAGGTCCCCCAAGAGTATCTGCGAACCTAACAAAAAGTGATCTGATCACAAACAAAGCATTTTAAAATAATCTTTCAGTGCATTAAAAAAGAACTCTAAAGTTCGTGTAATTATAAAGCATATTTTGATTTCAACAGTTATTAATTTTTCAAAGCCTAAGTTCTTGTCTCTGTTGCCGTTCCTTTGTATCCTTGTTTTTCTAACTCGTTATCTTAATACAACCATGAACTGTATTGTTACGCCTTTATATGATCATTCCAAACAAGATCAAAGTGACATGTAAGGAAAGTAAGAAGTACTCATGAATTGGTTAGATTTTTATATCAATCAATTCTTTCTTTTACATTAGCATATACCATCTTGAAAACCAAGACATATAACTTTGTTACCGCAGCAGTGAACATCAGCACATAATTTTGCAGTCAGTTGTTACTCGTTGAAGTAAAGCTGTCAAAAAGTTCATTGGTTTTTGAAAGAAATAAAAAGATAGTAACGAAGGCCACTAAAAGTAATATTTGCAGTGAGTGAGTGAGTCCAAACTTTATTGATACAGCTTCTGAAGAAACTACTCGGCCAAGTCTTTAGGCTTTCGTACAACGAACAAAATATTTCTGTTAAACATTATATTCAAACCCTTTGTTTCTGTACATCACAGCATGTTTGTAAGTCTCCATGCTATTCAGATTTGGGAAAGAAATATATTCAGTTTAAGACCTATTTCCTGACATAACAGTGTGTATATGTGAATTCCAGTCAATGGTATCCTTTTCAAGACATCAATGCCGGAGTAAGATGCCATTATCTGTGCACTGACTTCATATACCAAATTAGTGTGTTACACACTGAGATCCTTTTGGGAAATATAACTCCCAAATAATCTGTTTAATATTTTTACAATGCTAATTGATTAGTTCTCCTGGCAGACTGCTATTATATCTGTCTCCCGGCAGACTGCTATTATATCTGTCTTCCGGCAGACTGCTATGATATCTGTCTCCCGGCAGACTGCTATGATATCTGTCTCCCGGCAGACTGCTCTATATATGTCTCCAAGAAACCTTTACTTTTGTACTTTTACTCACCTTTTTAAATATTTGCACACGTTAGATTATCTTGTGTCAGATTTTTCTCTTTCTTCATTTTCAGTTTGTATGTCCCCAAATGCTTTTGCCTCCACACGTCCTTTTTAACGGCGTCACACAAAAATTAGAAAATTATAGCCATGACATTTTACACACATTATCATTGTCGTTGGTAAATTATCCAATTAAATTTTAAGGCCATTTTAGCAAGTATTATTTTTCCAAAACACATTTTTAACTTTCTTTTTTGTTTTGGCGGGGGGGGGGGGGCATTTACCTATTTTTGACAAGCACCTTGTTAGCACAAATGATCATACAAATGAGGTATACAAATTAGATTTAATAGGCATGTAAATGACCTAATTTGATTTTCAGACCATTACAGCAATTTTCAAGCTTTTACACACTTTAGGTTCTTACAGTTGTAAAGGAGAGACAATCTCTAAGTATATTCATTTGTAACAGGTACATTATCAACTGTTCCATTGCGAATTTTGAACATTTTTAGATTTCATTACACCTATTATATGACTTCTGTTGGAATTAATAACTTTCATAATGAATGTCTCCCAGGTACCATCTTGAAACTCTCGGCAGGAAAACGTGTAGCAACGCACAAGGTATAAATGCTGTCGGCACATTTAATACTTCTTTATAAATATTGTGAAAAAATTATATTATCGTTGACAGTATTTTATATTCCATTTGCACAGAATAAGCTGTATATACAAAAAAGTAAAATAGCAGCTCTATATACACAGTGGAGAAGCTAAATGATCAATTACTGAAACGATGCATTGCAAACTTAGGATTTTTCTTGGCAGTATTTCATGTTTACAGTGTATATATATATATATATATATATATATATATATATATATATATATATATATATATATATATATATATAGTCTGCATTTAGTATTTGTTTAAATATCAAAGAAATATGATACTCCCGTGAGTTTCTGGCGGGTTTGCCTAGCACGATACATTAGTTGCACAGTTTTATTCAAGTAAACAGGTGAAGAAAAATCGTTGTGTGTTGACGTCGAAAATCTGGATATGATACCGTTAATACTGAATGATTTTATCTCACAATCGATCGTAAACGATATATCAAACCAACAGATGTGCAGTTACCCTTTTGCCGCACTAAGTTTTCATAATACATTCAACATCATTTCGAGGCAATTAATCTGTTCTCATGTACTTTTTGTCTATGTATCGTAGACAACAAAGCACTTTCGGTTTCATAAAACATTATACAAACAACAAAAATCACTTATTAATTTTTGCTTAATCAAATACTTATTGTACATCACTTTATATGGGTAAAACAAAGGTATCTAAAGAGTATGTCACTTTTCTCGGGTGGGAATAAGACTTCACTATTAAAGCTTCTCTTCAATGACCCTAATCATTCAGTCGATGAAAGAAATTAGACTTTATCAGCACTTGATCTTGTGAATCTCATCGTCTGTCCGACCTTAAAAGAAGCCAAGGACAAAAACGTTGTTGATGACATTTCTTTTGTTTCCCACATGTCTATAAACGTTGTTTCTCTGTTAGTCTTCCACTTGTAGAAATTACATTGGTCACCCTACTTCCTCGAAATGGTATGCTCTACCCCATTTATGTTTTTCCTCCCTCAGTTGATAAACTCTGGGTAGAGGAAGGGTATTTTTCTTTGGGTAAGGTGAAAGGAGAATTGACCTGCTTTCCAGACTGCCTGTACAGCTGTGACTTGGGGAAGTAGGAATGGGTGGAATTTTTAATTTTGGTGAATCTGTTAATAGTTCTGTTTCCCTCAGTCGTCTTTGAACGAAAACTACGATAAGTCTGTACAAAAGTAGCACTATAACTAATGTATTTTTGCAGGTGAAGAACATGTTTGAGTAGCTTAAGACATGGTATCTGAATATCAGGAGCATGCGCAAAACCAGGAACGGAAGATCCTGTAACAATATTGAAATGATTATTCCGAACACATCTGTCCCACAGCACCCATCTGATTGAACATCACTTCGCCGGGAAAGTAGTCCAGACTGATCTCTTCGAGCTCTCGCTGCCGTGAGAACAAGCGAGAATTGAATGAGACTAAGGGACCACAAGCCTAGAATGGACATGCAGAGAATCTTGTCGTACCGCACCTGTAAACGCAATATAAGTGTTGTTACTTGAAAACCAATTTATATATTATTACTTGACATTATACACCCCCACCCCACCCCCTAAGAGAAATAATTGTACAACGCATAAGATAAGTTTAGGAGTGGGCAAAGTAAGTTACATCATACCTGCTCTCTAAACACACACACACACACATGAGATCTTTGGAAGGAAAAGTGTCACATGTGGGTTTAATCAACATGCATATGAATAACTACAGCAATCAAACTGTGTAAATATTTTAGCATAACGTACGACATGCATATATTAAAGTTGTTTAACAAAACACAGGGGCTAGCCGCACACAATAGTCTTCGAAGGTTACATTCGCAACTTCGAGGTAAATCATTCGGATCATACCTCGAATGTATGTCGATAGATGCACTAGGACCACCTCAGTTATTTACGAAACAAGGATTGGCCGAGAAATTGCGAATGCGTCAAACTATTTTTCTCATTAGTAACTTCTCGGTCAATCCTACAATCAATCCAATCGTATAAATAGCCGAGGTAGTCCGAATAGATTGCGGTTTCTTTTTTTTCCCAAAGATAAATTTCCGGCGAACAAAGTATAAGAAATTTCTGTAAATTACTGTACCAACTTATATCCGAGGCATATTTTCGTCTCGTAGAAAACCGATGATGTTCCAATTGCGAAGGTTACTCATAAAATAAGCTGCAAGTATCTCCCCTGTGTCATAATGCAACACTGTACAGCACTTCAAAATTGATAAATGTGACAAGACTAAGATATATTCTGACAAATTGCCTATGTCGTGAGAGTACAATCATATATGTTAAATTAAGAAATTAAGACCTGACTCATTTTCAAACCTGTCATTTGGAAGTGTGGGTTCCCCCCCCCCCCTCTCTCTCTCTCTCTCTCTCTCTGTAATCTACCCCTATTATGTATTCGTTCAAAGTTTTGAGCAAATTCGTATTAATTGCGCAATAAAGAAAAATCATGATGCACTTTCTTCTCAAACTTTCTACCCCTACAAAGTAGAATAGAACCGGTTAATATGAATATTAAAAATCAACCCCGGACATAGCAGCTTTGCCAAGCTATATCCATGCATATTATTAGCATAGAAAAGCTCCACGTAATTAAACATGAACTTTTAATTCATGGTATGCATTTCACGAAACAAAATTGAATTATACTGCCCTTATAACAATTTGAACGTGTTATGGAGTGAAAACTACCTGAATTTCTAACATTGCTTCCTTGAGGTTCGACAGACAAAGCAATCAAGGTATCATATCCTAAACAACACAAATTTAACACGAAACTCGAAAGCTCCAACCCACGTATTTATATATGGTACTTGGAGTCGATCTGTCTCACTGAAAAAAAAATTGAGCACGAAACAAGAAAGCTCTAAACTACATATTTTGATATTGTACTTGAAAAGAATCTGCGTCTTTGAAATTCAGCGTGCTAGTAGAAGAATCCAAGTTAGTAAAATCTTGCAAGTCCCATGTGTAAATTTATTTTAGATTAAATTACGGTTGCTAAAATTTTAAAATATTGAGCTTGCACAAAAAAGTTTCGAGAATAGGTGTGGGACCAGGTGTAATTGTATAATTCATCAAACATGACTCGCGATTAGGTCGGTCAACGGTGAATTGAAATTTCGAATAACAATGGCTGTCTAGCTTCTTACGATTGATAGGTACATCGGTATTCGTAATTGTTACTTACTAATTTCATAGGGTTAGAATGGAGTTTCTTAAAATAAAAACTGGCCTAACCTGTACTTCTTTGAAAGCTTCAAAGAACTCGACAATATCCGCCGCAGTTCCAATGTAGACAAGAAGGAGTTGAGACAACTGGTCGTGGGTCAGCTTGCCCTTCGGGAGTAGCCAGCGTCCTAAAATCAGGATCAGTAAGAGAATTTGCTCCAGGGTTCGGATCCACTGGTCTGACGTCATCTCTATTGGGATCCGGATCTCAAATTTGACCTTAAATTTTTGACAAATACTTTTGATCTTTGTTCCATTACATTTGAAGACGCATTTAGTTCAGATAAAGAGCTGACATTACTGATAATATGAACATAAAATATTTGTTTCAACAGCATTGTTTTGGTCTCAAGAAAAGAGGCAATCTGGAGATCGGGGCGTATTCTCCAAGCTTGATAAACAAGAAATGAAACGTATGCTCAAAACCACAAAATTAAATATTACAGTCAAAGTATATCCATGGCATTTAAATTGAGTTTGTTAGTAAAAAAAAACAGTTAAAAATAGTTAAAACAATGTTTAGAGTTTCAAGACTCTAGCTATATTCGAATCAAAGCTACATACTGATAATGATAATTTTTTAAAACATTTTATAAAACCCTGGGCTTTAGTTCTAGTTGCGTGCTTAAAAGATTTCGAGAACAAAGAGCCAGGATGCTACATGATAAGTATTGACATAGACGGTCGAGCAGATATTGAGAAATACTCTTTATGTTGTTTGTTTGGTTGGTTGCCTTTATTGAGACGCTAGTTAGGAAATCATCATCTCTTAAAATAAAATCTGAGTTCCTCTTATAACAAATCCATCTCTTTTAAGTTCTGTCCAAGCTGGCCAAGTAAGTCAGCTAACCTTTGTGCTACAACGTTATCTGTTATAGATGAATTTATGTGATGATGGATCATTCATACAGAACTGAATGGTCTTGATGCAAGACTGTTCTCTGTCAATTAAAATTCGCAATAAAGTGAGAGTTTTAATTTCGTTTCTTTTATTTTGTTCTTCAAGGTATTTTTAGCATTTTTTCAGTAAAACTATCCATATTTGATAGAAGATCGCTATTCGATGAGTGCATTTTAAAAGCTTCGACGTATAATTCCGATCCAACCACAGGTAGACGTTTTAAGTGTTTTGCTTCTTGTAATTTTTACAACGTGGACTGAAGTTATTAAAACAAGAAAACTATTGTATAATCACGGTAAGATCAATCATTATAATTTTCTCCGAGGTTTAATTTTTTTTTTATTTGTCCATAAAATGTGTGAAAACAAAGTAAAAATATAGTGACACATTCCACTAAGTTAAATAATAATAATAAAAATAATAATAATACTAATAATAATAATAATAATAATAATAATAATGCGAAATTGCCCATTCCGCCGCAAAGCCGTAAAAATAGGCCTGATGCCTTGTTGTAAGAATTCTTACTGTTACATTTAGCGACAATTTGGTGCCGTGGCTTTTTCGAAATTTGTTCATGTATTTTCCATTTTGTATATTATTGGCCGTCTCATTTGTCAGATAATCTGTGTAAATAATAATAATAATAATATAAATAATAATAATAATAATAATAATAATAATAATAAATTGATTGCTATGATGGCCTGTCCCAAATTTAGTCCTAATTGAGGTGTAATGCGGATTTTAATAAGATGTTGATAAAAAATACAAAAATTAAAAAATTAATACTGACCTACGTGGTAATAGGTTAGGTTATTAATACAAACTGAAAAACTACTGTTGCCAACATTTTCAATGATTTTGCTTGCAAATTGTGGTAATTGAAAAGAAGTTTGAAAATTCTCGGTTTCTTTGAACAGCTCTAAGATTATCATATTTGATGACCAATCATCGCCATTTATTCAAGTTTGAATGATAATACCATGATGCTCTCTATAATAGTTAGCCAGAATTGGTAAAGCCGCTTTGAGAAGTGTATTAAGATTTTTCCTATTTTTAGCAAAAACAAAAGTATTTAATATCTGTATGTATCATTGTACAGACTAGGATTCTCTTGATTTCTGAATGTATCATTTTATGTATCATTTTTACAGACTAGTATTCTCTTGATTTCTGAATGCTTTGCCTTAAATTTTGTCAAACTTCGTCCGTGGTGTTAATGACGAGGTTGAAAACTCACGGATTATTGACTCTTCTTGCATTTTTGTTTAAGAAATACAACCTCATTTCAATCAGGTGATTACTTTCGCTAGCTATGAATGTATATAATATTACTGTAATACGTAACACTGACGCAGACGTGTAGAACGAAATCAAGATTGATGAGAAAGTTATCCGTCGATATAAGATTGATAATTCTATTAATCATTTCAAGACCAATAAAAACAATTTCAGAAGCTATCATGCATGTTCATATCATTGCCACTCGATTCACACTATTTCGAAGGGGAAGTAAGTGCATTAATCTGTATCGATCATTGGAACTCTGCATGTGCTGTGCCCATGTATGAGGCCCATCAATCTTAAGCGAACAGAATAGATCTAGACAATCCATATCTCGTTCTCTCAGACTGAACGAGACTATTACCGCACATCCGCCATATTGTATGTAATTCATTATAAATTTGTAATCTGGCAACCTTCCTTCTTCGCTATTGTAGAATTTAGGATACCAGACTACTGCTACATAGGTGCATAACGGACGCACTGGGTCTGCCAAATTGGCCATAATGGAGACTAGAATAGCCGACCAATCACAAATAAAATTACTTTTGAAAACTGTTTCTGATTGACTGATAGTGGATACTCAATCTCAGACTCAAGATCGGAGTTGAATGATCTGCACAGGCTTGATTTCTGTAGACATTATGCTCTGGTAGATATAGGTCTATGCTGTTGGGAAAAGAAAAAAAAACCGAATAGCGGAGACACACGTCTGTCCGACAGCAAATCTGGGTCCATGCAGTGCACGGTATGTACGTGGCCAAATATGGTTATACCCTGGAGAAATATAACAAGCTTCCGTTAACAATGAACTTCCTATAGTTCGTACAGCATGCAGATTTCCAGACAGGTTGATAAAGTTGACATGACGCTTCTGGCTTTTTGCGTGTTATATCAGTGGTATAATGACGTGATAACAAGGTGTCATCACCGAAGTGAATATAACCTCGGGGGATCGTTTAATCCAGTTTCCTAATAAGAAATTGCAGGTTTGATTTTATGAATTGTATAGAGTGTGAGTCGACTGTGACTATTTTTGCTCGATGTTAATAAACGTTTCACTTTGAACACGTGCAGAAAGCAAAATTCATTCATTTAAAAAGTTATGAGCATGCCTAGTTCACACTGGATATACCATATGATTATGACTCATTTATAACATGACTGTGATATACGTATTCAATCTGGACTGAAATTGTCGCCATCGCCCTAAAATAAATATGCATTTAATGGCTTACAAAGGAAGACACTTATCACATAATAAAGGCATGAAAAATATACATACAAGTTTTAACATCTATGGTGCATTTTCATGATCATGGCCAGACACATGTTTATTTATTATTTAGTAATTTATTTATTTGTTTTCTTTTTTTATTTTTCGTTATTCCGCCGTATTGGTGACTTTGTCATGATAGAATGACCTGTTAGACGCTTACGGATCACTTGGAAATGAAAACGGTTACTTCTGCATGCCACATTTATTTCAACTGTAGCCCGTATCAGAAGGGAAAATAATCTTTTAATCATTCCCTACAATCATTTAAACATATGAAGGGTTATTGGTTTGCTCATAAAGATAAGATAAATGAAGTTTATATTTAAATTATATCAATTTTTGTTTATCTGATTGACCCATTAGTTCACAGTGGTATTGCGCGTACACTATAGGCAGCCCTCAGTCACATTCTTCTGTTAATATATTTCTCCACTGATTGTTTATGGAAGCAGGACTTTTCGAGGAGTGACGAGCTTAAAAAAACGGCAGGAAAAAAAATGATTCATGTTCTTCAAGAATCATGATGTGAACTGATCACATGATATATTTTGTATATGTCTTAAGATAAGTCCACGTGGCAAATAAAGTTTAATCCATCACTCGTATGTGCACGTGCTGCGAAATACGAACCTACAGATGCTGTTTCATTCCTTCAATTATTTATTCTCTTAAACAAGTGCAGGCTTTAGGAGAGTATGTGACAGCAGGTAGTTGTGGAAGCTTTTACATAACAAAAGTAATAAAATAAGCTGTTATGGAAAACGCGGACAAAAATATTGAACAAATACGGAGAATAATATATTTATAATACATTACTTTAGTAATATTCTAATTCATATTTTAAAAACTTTGAATACAAATTAAGCTAAGTTGCATATTATTTTCTCATTACTGGAAGTAAGCAATGCAATGCACGCATAAATCCATTGTAGTCGTTTTGTTTCAAAACTGTACCTTGATAAAAAATTTCAAAAGCAAACTACGACAGGGGTTAAAATCCCCCCCCCCCCCCATTTTCAAAAAGTAAAGGAAGTTAGTGAATATATTTTGCATTCCCGAACTTGACAAAGATGGGGTAAAGATCTTTTCATTTTTCAAGTTTATATTTTACACCTTTCCTGTGTTTCATTAAAACTGTCTCTGTACGTGCCTGTATACATACATACATACATACATACATACATACATACATACATACATACATACATACATACATACATACATACATACATACATACATACACTAAGCCCTTTTGACTAGATGAAATATTCATCAGTTAATATGTATGTATGTACGAATGGATGGATGCATTTATGTACGTTTAGATGGATGGATGGATGAAGGCAGGCAGGAAGGCAGACAGGTAGGTTGGCGAAGTATTCATCTTCTGTGTCATTCTTCAAAATTACGCGTTACCTACCCCAAAGACTGATCCCAGAGGAGCGCTCAGGTCTTCGAACTGATCCATGTAGTAGAGGGGTGGGGTGCGATTAGAGGCTAGATATTCAGTCATCCGCCTCTCGAACTCGTGCAGCTCAAGAAACCAGATAGCTGGCACGGAGCTCATCAGGTATATCAACACACTGGGACAGAACCTGTATATAGGCAAATCGACCAAATGTAAAGTTATTCAATTTGTTTTAACAGAATTTAGCTTTCACCTGTCACCTCCAGACTGTACCTTATTACTATGCCTTCTTTATATGTTTCTTTATGTATAGGAATATTTCTTTGTCTTTATGTCTGTCTGTCTGTCTGCATATGTATATATATATATTCACCCACACCAAACAGAGAGGACAGTGCTATCCCTCCATTCTACATGAGAATGCTTGATAACATTAACAAAATTTTTAAATACGAATAAATAATATTATCACACAGGTTAGATAATTTTAATTCGTACTCTACGGAGATTCGAACCCGGAACCGCGAGTTACGGCATCCATCGCCTTGCCTGTAAGCAACAACCGTTATACTAACAAGACCATGAACACATCACCAAAAACTGTCCTACAAAGTCGGTGGTATAGGCATTCGTGCGTTAGCAGACATACCAGCATGTCGACGCAGTAATTAATTCTCATCTAAGTACACAGACCATCTGCATTCCTACTACAGAAATCGATGGGTGCCGTAACTCGCGGATCCGGTTAAAATCTCCGTAGAGTACGAATTAAAATTATATATATATATATATATATATATATATATATATATATATATATATATATATATATATATATATATATATATATATATGTGTGTGTTAGCATGCATGCATGTTCGATGATATGTTCACATTTCTCATTTCTAGCTAAGCTTTCAATGCATTCAGTATTTTAGAAATTTCCTCTTTTTCGTAAATGTAACTTATATATCTGGTTAGCACTCTATCAATTTCGCTTTCATTCTGTATCAATCTCAGCGTCATTTGAAATTTCTTTCTTACATCTTTATTAAAAACAAAGGTATGGAATGATTCGTGCAAAGTGATTTAATAACTTCTGCTGAAAGAAATGCACAATGTTATGCTCATGGGTGAATCCACTTCTTTTATTAGTGAAACACTTATTTTAAAGGAAAGTTCCAAGAATATAATAAAATGCTTTAATGTGTTTGTTGACAGTCACAATAGATCCAGTATTCCACTTTATACAGGAAACATATTCCCCCCACCCACATACCGCCAAGAAAAACAATGAAAATGTTAATGCGTAATATACAACAACATGTAAAACTGTTTTGTAGGCTTGACTTATCTGTCTGTTTGTGACCGACAGATCTTCTATGTATAGTTTTGCATGTATGCATGCACTTTAGGGTATCTATTTTGTGTGTAAGCAAAATACTTACTTTGTATCACTCCATACTGGGTCACTAACAGTATGCACCGCCTGATGTAAATATGAAAATATAAGCCACAGTCATATAATAGTGCCTTCCGGGATCGGACTCATATCAGGTCCCTCGAGGACCCCAGCTACCCTACTCCTTTCCCCTGTGAAATATCCCCGTATTCCGGTGGGCCAGTTCGACCCAAGTGACTTCTAAATCTTCATTGACGCAGATTAATAGACAAAGTACCTTGCGCAATTCAGTCATTATGCATCTGTACAAGGCGATTCAACAATCATAGTACTTTGACTTAGGGTTAAGTTAATTTATCGCATGACTGTTGTGCTATTTAGTTAAATAAACCCATGTTATTATTGATATGCTCTTAAACGTGTGTAAAATGACAAAGTACGCTTTTGGGTCATATTACACACGAATAATAAAACTTTATAACGTCACAAATAAGATCATGATGTGATTTAATGCTAAGGTGTCATGTCCTAGGCACCTCGTTGTACCTCAATTTCATTTCAACAAACTGCTCCCCAGGTGGCGCTCTCGCTTCTCAAAACACCACTGGCCCATACGTTGATGTCTGCAAGAACCTTGCAGAAACGCCTCTTCTTGTTTTTGTCTCATTTTTCTAAGGCATTCTCAAAAAGTAATGGAAAATATGGAAGTATTAGATCTTGAAACAGCATGTCTATTACTGTCCTTTTAAATGTATCAACCTTTTAGCCAAACTTGTACACAAGAATTACAACAACAAAAAAGAAAGAGGCCGACTCGCAGTCAAACGGTCTGTGCAGGCAGTGGCGTTGTTTGCCAGCATCATCTGGGAAGGAGTTTGTAATTTCACTATACATTGTACGCTTGCAGAAGATCAAACCTGGTGACTTCATTTCTTAAATTTCCTTTGAAATGAACATACCTGCAAGATTTGCTTATATATTGTATGTTGTTCCCTGTCACACACTGGACAGAGGTAAATCTAGTCATTAATTTAAATAACACTGATATAATTACGTTTTAAAAAATATAATCATCATTTATTAATTTATAATTAAGCATGTAATATGCATTCATTTCAAAGTATATGACTACCAAATGATAGCACATCGTTTTGAAAAATCTATCTCTTCTATCGCAAGGAATTTGTTGTATAAACTTTCTATACTGGCATGACCCGCTTACTTCTAGGAGTGAAAATCACTAAATTGTTTAGAAAGACTTGCAGTAACAATATATTTCTCTAGCTAATAACTATTTTGAAAGAATAAATAATAAATTAAAAGTTTGGATTATTAAAGAGTACTGCATTTTATTTTTCGGTCAGTATATCACAAATTTCAGTTAATTTCAATCTACACTCATTATTGAGAAGTCAAAATCTATTATACTCATTATTTAGCATTCATTTCGCCTCTATATGATATTGCAGATATTTCTTTATTTATTTAGCAGTGGAAAAGGTTTTTCATTCAATCTTGTTTCCTTTCCTTTTCCAAAACTACTATCGCTATATTAACACTAGGTCCATCAAGGCGCTGATTTAAATGTAGTTTATATGAAAGCTACTTTCAAAACCACAAGAGTATATTAAATATGCTATGGAAGAATAATGTATCTGGTTAATCCAAAGCTAATCCATTGCACAAAGTTTAATACCTCTATTTTACTGTAGCAATATTTCTGTCCTTATATGAAAACAGCCATTACAGCAAACGAAAAACGGAACAACGCTTCTTCACCGTAATATCATTGTTTGTTTTTTAAGAGACATGCACATGACATTGAGATTTAACGAGCGAGTAGTGGCGGGTATGGTAACAAAATTACAATTATCTTTCTTTTTTTTTTTTTTTTTTTTTTTTTTTTTATTCGGAGTAGAGCCCCGTTACCGCTTGGTTATTTTTCTGTTCCTTTCCAAATATTACTAACAGACCAGAACTTTATTTATTGATTTGACGTATGCAAAAAAGCACATGGTTAATACAATACATAATGCATATACAATACATTGTTGAATAAATGAACGAATCAATGAATGAATAATGACCATGGCAAATCTGTCATCACATAAATTTTCGGTCGATCGATCGATCGAGAGAGAGAGAGATAGAGAGAGAAGATGATCCAAGTTGGAATGCATTATACAAATATTTACCTAGGTATTTTTTTACAGTTATTGAATCTTCATGTTCAAATAATTGTAATAGTTTATACACACTTGGTTTCTACCAACAACAAGGATCAATAACATATTTTGTCTAAGTGAGAGGTATTGAAGATAGATTAAGACAAAATGGCATTCATCTGCGACATCATTATTTTCACCAAGTTCACGTTTCCTTTCATGCCGTTCGTTTCCTACATGTCTACCAGTCTCGATACGATGAAACCCTTGATTTACTTAAAGCCTTTCTGTGACCGGCATTAGCTATTAATCTAGGGTAAGAAGCGGTTTCGAAGATATCTTGTATATCTTGATACATATATGGAGTTTCGGAAGCAACTGCAGAACTTCAACACTGTGCTTACACTGGATCGCTCGGGGCGCTAATTTGCATGCAGTTTATATATGAAAATTTCGTTCTAAAACACAAAATTGTAAGAATTATGTTATGAAAGAAAATGGGTCTCGTTCACCAATGGTTTCCAAATGCAATTAACCTATAGATAACTCAACCAACAAACGCTAAACGACCAATGAAATCGATCCTGCGCGAACTCTGATCAAACCCGTCTAGGCAAGCCCAGGTCGGCTGCCTCGGTGTGTCCTTCGGAAAGGCATTCATCTCCCATTTTCTCGGCATGGTATAAGCCAATAATTTGTTTAAAGTGCCCCAACCAACCAACCAACCAACAAACTGTCCCCTGATACCACGCTAACCATAACCTTGTATCGTTACCTTGTTAAATAAAGCGTGCATTCCTGTTGGTGCACATCCATGGTTTTATTTTGTTGGTTCGATTTATGATGCTAACAAGTAGTGCTGCTAAGGTCTCTGTAACACTAACAGATTATGCGGTGGCGTTTTGTTTTTCTTAATAGTTTTTCATTAAATTTCTACATCAGGCTATATTTTACTAATTTTCTTTATCAAAAGAAACACATGAAACTTAATAAATAAACGAGTACCATCTTTTTCAGTATGTGTATATATTAATAACTGCTAAAGATCTGTGAAAATTTTTTACCTAAAGTATTTTTACTTTGAAATATGTGTATTTCGGTATAAAATGTTAAATTGCTATTGTAGTCATTGTACATGAGGTGTCTCTAGGTCTCACGACTGAATGAGTGTTGAGTTGATGAGAGAGAGTTAGGTATTTTCAAATAATCATACAACTTACAATTATGGGCAAAAGTTAAGTATATAAACATCATACATAGCAACAGACAGCGAGACGGAGAATTTGAAATAATGCACCATTTATTTAGTCTGCCGATGAAAAATCAATTTCCGTGTAGGAAAGATGTAAAATACCTTTTTGTATTGATACTTTCAGTTATGTTGCAAAAAGTATAAAGTACACATTGTTCCAGTTTCAATTCAATTATCGGGAGCAGAGGTAGCTCTGTTGGTTGAGCGTCGGACTCTTAATTCAAGGGTCGCGGGTTCGATATTGGTCTCCTCATTGACTTGTTTGCTAGGATGGTCACGGTTTCACGCGTTACTACGAGTGACCGGAGCATAATCTATACGCGTATTACATTTATCTTGATGTGGCAACCTCTATGTCCTTATGGGAAAACAGTAAATACAACAATAACAAAAATTGCTGACAAATGCGCCACATTTCCAGTGTACGTGAGAACGCAGATAACAAGAATCTCCAAGTTAGAGAAAGTACGGACTCAACATACTTTTTCCAATGATGCACCGCGACCATTAGTCAGGTCTCTGCTTTAAATGCTTCCTGCTACGCACTCCGCTACACGACTAACTAATTGGGAGGCACGGATTTTACAAGTTACCGGCCTATGATATTGGCTTGCCAATTTAGGCCGGATACCAGCGAATACAAATCAGAAAAACACGCTGTTCCGCTGTGCTCTGTCGAAGTTATGTAAGAGACACGCTAAGGGCATTCGGATTTCACGAGCCAGAAGTGACCTGACCTTTTATTTAAGGAGCAGAGATCTGTTTCTGATGAATGAAAATATCAGGTTTACTCGTTTCTCATTCTTCATACTGCCTGTTAATTTCCACATGCTTTTATCATAAAATTTCATCCAAATAATACTGGGAAATCTTAGGAATAAATGTTTAATTTTGCATTTGCAATACGTTTGTGGTACTTAAACAAGAAAGTACTCTAAATAAAATGATTTTGTTCATGTTCACTCCAAGTACTTAAAGGGATACATACCGATTAAACCATCTTTTCAAATAACGAGTGAATCCAAATAGTGACCTCTGATTAATTGCACGTCAGTGTTGACGTAATTAAGAAAACAAATGTTTATGGATTTTGTGAAAGAAAATCAGTAGGAGAAAAGGATAGTTTCCAAAGTAATGTTATTCAGCATCCAAACTCACCTTACACTCTTTCGTATTAGTCGGGTCTTATTACTAATTGAGTATTGAGGAAATAAGTATTGACAAACGCCTACGGTGATATTTTCTTAACTCTAGATATAGAATTCATTTATGCATTTATTTTTGCAGCATGGTCCTGACAACCAGGAGCCGGCCTGCTGTTTTTTTTTTTAAATGTGTGTGTGTGTGTGTGCTTGTATATTCTTTCAATACAAAATAATGAAGTCAGCGTAGTGTGTTGACCTTTGGTAATTTCAGTTGTAGAAATGGACGATGAAAGAGATAGTAAAAGTTATATTTAATACGTGGGTCTTCTTTCTAAGGCTATATGTGCAAATATTATTAGTGCATCCGGCATAGCTTTCTCAACTAATTACGTAAATTTACTTTATACATCAGAAATGCGTAATCAAGCCAGAAAGGGAACAAGACAATACACCATACTGGGTATTGAGCCGGCATTCTCAGCGTCAGATTTATTATTATAACACGCCAGAGATGAGCCATTGACGGCGTTTCTCCGCGATGGTTTTGTGTACAAGATGACAAAAAGAGACATACCTTAATAAAATGGGTAAACATTCTATTTGCAAAACCAAACTTGTAGAAGCTTGATTTAGTATCACTGAAAATAGCGAATCGATAGTCTGTACGACGATTTCACAATGACATTCGGCCTCAATTGGCCGCCTCATCCTACATAGACTGGTTTTTCATTTTCATATTATTTCCTTTATGAAAATCGGCACTAATATTGAATCGAGCAATATTCTTAGGACCAGTCCACTGAGAATTATAGCAAAATGGCGGCCCATTGTAATGGTAAAACTTCGATTATAAAACACGGAATTATCGTATATCATACTAAATCTAGCTTTTAAAAGTTAGTATTTTGCGGATATAATGTTTACCCTATTTGAAGATATATCTTGTTATTGCTCAAATAAATTCGAATACACAGAGTTAAGGCGAAGAAACGTTGACAATTGATATTGGTTTTTAGTATACACTATAGTAGGCTTGAATAGACTAAAATATGTGGCCGAAAAGACCTGAATTCTGGATACTAAGTGACCGGTTTAGACAGATTCCATTTGAGCTATGATGACTGAACTAATGCCTGGTCACAAATTAGAAGATTTTAATCTATGCTTCTTTTTTGTTGCAAATGACTTTTAAAAGCAAATATGATTTGTTAAGAAAATGTTATATATTTCTTACCATTTCCACTCTTTCCCGTGTCGTTTGCAGAGAGTTACGGCCGCTTCAAGGAACAGTAACATCAGTGTGCAAGTCAAATACCAGTATCGGTTATCCTTTGTCACCATCGTGAGTCGCCATACGGTTATGACACCGTGAGATGCGAACAAAAAACGAACAAAAATAGCTTGACCGATGGACTGATATCCCATATTGAAAACTCAACGTGAAGAAGCGAAGAACTGTAACAAAGAAAAGACATCATTACAGAAAGCAGACTAATCCATACTTTTTATTTCAAAATATATGCCAGAAAATGGAAATGAAACAATTCTTTCATGACTTTGGCATATGTTCAAAAAGAAAATGACCAAATTTGAAACTAATGCTGTTAAGATAAATCATCTGTCAGCAGGGCCGGATTAAGATTTTTAGAGGCTCTAAGCACTGAAAAGATTGTGGTGCCCGCCCCCCCCCTATAATTATCCCCCCCCCCCCGTAATTTCTCTTTTTTTGTTGCCCCTGCTTTGCTGGTACCCTAAGCACGTGCTTAGTCTGCCTATTGGGTAATCCAACACTGTCTGCCAGACAGAACATATTAATACCACTAAGATAGAGCATTGTTGTCAAAATAATCATTATAATAATTTTGTGTGTGTTTGAAATAGAAGAATTTTTCCAAATGAAAAAGAGTATATGCAAAAGTGATAAATATACATATATTCCATGCTGAAATGTTGAAAAAACTGAGTGAAAGCAGACGTCATGCAAAAGTGATAAATATACATATTTTCCATGCTGAAATGTTGAAAAAGTTGAGTTAAAGCAGACGTCATGCAAAAGTGATACATATACATATTTTCCGCGCTCAAATGTTGAAAAAGTTGAGTTAAAGCAGACACCATTTCTCAGCCTTGTGTCTATAGCTGCGAAGAGTTTTGTAAACTAGACAATAGAGTTATCTATGACTAAAATTGCATGTTAAAGATTTAGAATAAGAATTATCTAATTTTTCCTGACTTAAAACGGTTCGCAATCATTAGATATGTATTTATACATGTAGATAATATGTTGCGAGTTAGTTTTATATATATATATATATATATATATATATATATATATATATATATATATATATATATATATATATAAGCAGCACGGGCGTCCGCAAATTTTTCGGGGGGGGGGGGCAAAGCCAAAATCCGGGGGAGGGGGGCAAAGCCAAAATCAAAGGGATATATATATATATATATATATATATATATATATATATATATATATATATATATATATATATATATATATACCAAAATGGACGCCCATCAGAAGGAGTTACAAGGAGCCACTCCATCAGCAAAGAATTCACCAAAACAAAAATAAATAAAAATAACAACATTACCTTTTTCTCAACGGAAGTTAGAGATTCACTAACCAGTACCCCGTAAATTTGAAGAATTTTATTCATTGGAAATGGAAGAACTAGCCTGGCATGATCCAAGTGTAATAACTACTCGCATCACTTGCAGGCAACCAGTATCTGGAATGTGCAGTACTTACTGAATGATACTGTCGATATGCTTGATAAATAGTTCCTGTTGAAAGCACCGCGTTAATTATGGTTAGATAGCGCACTGTTAATTATAGTTAGATAGCGCACTATAGGCAAGCACTGAGATGAAATCGGTAATCATCGCAGACAGATCTAAAAGAAAATCCATATTTTGGCTATATATAATCAGTATTCTATCACAAAGAGACATGGGTTCGTAATGTATGATGTCATTATAGTTTTATCGTTGCCATGCTAAAATACAGCAGTGTTTAAATTATCATTGTGCCAAAATATTCTCTAAATAAATACTTTTTTTCTATCAATACATGAATTGTTAAAAAAAATATTTGCCACCATTTATTGAAGCATTGTAGTGACTGAAATACAAAACATACCAACAATTTTCGTATGTTAGGATTAGCGATTGAGATTGTAGTATCAATACAAACAAATGTTATTACGTTTTGAGGAAAGTTTGATTTTTTTTCGACCGATGAACAATCAATTTCCGTGTAGGAAAGATATTTTGTATTGCCCAAGATAAATTGACAATATCCCTGTCATCAGGAAAAAAAACCAATCAAAACCATATTACCTGAGATAATTAGCATAATAAACACATAGTATGTATTTCCTTAGCGATTAATCTTTATTTTCTGAAGCACATAACTGATCTGTCATTTCTTTTTAACAGAGAGACTCTGAGGACCGCAGCATAAATATAAGATCCATCAAGAGATTACATGAAGGCAAATAGTTATGATCAATGAAAAAAGCAGAATGAAAGAGAAGTTATGTATTCGTGATAATTGAACAGGTCCGATTATAGAATTCGTACACACCCTTTCTATCGCGAGTTGGCATGATAAACACACTAAGCCACCGCGGTTCCTGCCTCATACAACATGCAGGAGAGCGCATTGTGCCTGTCTACATCCCTGAACCCACAGCAGGTTGGGCTAAGAAAATGAAGACTATTCAAATAAGGAAAATAATGTTAGCTTGCCTTGCCAAATGTAAGCATCCAAACAGAATATTTATGATTTATGTGTCAAGTAACCAAACATTTTGCATACCATTTTACACACATCATTGACTTTGCTTCGTGTTTCTCTTGTTCGTCTTCCTCTGAAGAGTGCGGTTGTGATCTCACGTGATTCGTCGGCTCAGGTGGAATATGGAAACTCTGTCACATGTGGTATAAAATATACAATTTCACCTATTGAGTAATGTAAGGTGAGGGAGACAAAAGTATTCCCCTTCCTGAACATATTGGATATTATTTGAAATCTCTTGTATTTTATATATCGTTTACAGAGTTTTAACATCTTTACCTTTTATATATTATCTTGTTGTATGTACTTTATCTTTACATTCATTTGGAAAGGTTTATCTTCCTAAATTTTATTTGAGCAATTCTTTATTTTTTTACACATTTTATTTAACTCACTTATTAATCGGCACCGTATTGTGCATACGTTCTTTTAAATCTATACATACATGCACACTGAACAAAGTAACTATATACAACAAATATACAATTTTCATCAAACAGTTTACACCATTTAATTAAGCAGTTTAAGAGGAGATTGAGTTATGGACATGGATGGACAAACAAACAGACGAATAGAGCTACGGACATGGATGGACAGACAAACATATGAATAGAGCTACGGACACGGATGGACAGACAAACAGATCAATAGAGCTGCGGATATGGATGGACAGACAAACAGATCAATAGAGATTGAAGCCAAACATATATACAGTACCAATATATACACTTCTCACTTTTGACAGCAAAGCTGACAGTCGATTATGTTGCCTTAAAGGAACCAATAATCAGCTAAGAGGCAACAAGCGTATTAAGCAGGTCAAGAGTATATATGTATCTATGTATGTATGTAATGCAATGTCACCATTGCTATACTACTACTATTACTACAACAACTACTACTACTACTACTACTACTAATAATAATAATAATATCAACAACAAGTAGAGTAACTATGACGGCTTGCCATTGCTAATTCTCAAGCTATTTAAATACATTATGTTAAGAGACTGTTGATCAAAGTGGGTTGGAGTGGACTACTCTTACTATGCCAAATACTGTCTACCATTGTTCTCTTGAGCCATCACCCAGGAATAACAAGCACAATACAATAACAGCTAGAAATTAAATCTTAGTGTCCAGATCTAACTGCAAATATTAAGTTTTGTCAACAAATGCCGGAATATGTTACTTGAATTGAAACGTGTATACGCTGAAAGTCTGAGCCTCTGCCAAGAATGCAGAACACAAAATAATGTCCCTCTTTTAGATGGTTACCATGCGGACATGAACATTAGCCCACTGAGTGAATTTTCACTCAGAGAATAAGAAGGAGATATGGTTACAGAAGAGAGACAATTTGTGCTATCACAATATCCCTGATGTTAAGTAGCTGGGATTGTAAGTCTTTGCTTCATGAAGGTAACTCAGTTATCATTAAACAGAGGTGTGTTTAATATTCCAGCACGTTAACGTTGAGAATTTTGTGATATCCTCTGTCTGTCCGTTTGTCCATTACAACAACTCCTAAACATTTGGATGGAACTTTGTACTCTCTAGTAAATATGGTATCCTTGCGCAACATGCATATCATTATTGGTTCAATTCCCTTGAGTGTATGGAAGGGGCTCAAAAGCCAAATCTGCAAAAAATCCGATTCTGACATTTTCAAATATTATTTGACCAAACATTCTGTATGTAGTCATAGCAGGAAGACACATACAATATATGGTGGATTTGGGCAGGTATGGAGAAATTAAACATTTTCATACTTAAATGGAGTAGAGATTCTCATGAAATTCTGCAAGATTTCAAATTTGTTTGTCGTATTTCATATAAAATTTGGGCAATTTCACTTGTCCAGCACGTTTTTTAACTTGTCCCAGACCTGTTGTGGGTTAAGGCCACTGGAACATGGTACAGGAGCCGGGAAAAAAAGGGAGCGAATGTAATGAAAATGCTTGCGGATTTCCATGGTGAGTCATGGAAGCAACCTTACTTTCTAAAAGTGTATAAAGATTGGTTATATTAAACGAGTCTGTGTATGATACAATGTGATAATATGCCCTTGAACATATTTTCCAAAGGGCAGATTATATTATACATAATATTATAATATGACGAAATAAACACGTTCACAGCTTCGTGGAGTTCCTGTTCAAAATTTGACTATAATTAGCTGAGATTATTTCAGATGTATGTGGTCTAGATTAAATCACTTCATTACAGAAATATGTGCATCAATTATTTCTGCACAGAACTGGATATTACTCAGTGTCTGGATCAAAGGCCTTATTCACAAATTAGAAAAATATGGTATGAATGGGAAACAACGATTTTCGCCAAAAAGTTATTTTGTGACCGTTATCAAAAGTCTTTTATGGTAATGCTTTCTCCTCCAGATGCAGGCTATCTACAGGTGTTCCACAAGGTTCGGTTGTAGGCCCTCTTTTATTTCTATTTTCTTTCAGTGACACAGATGATAAACTCGATCACTAGTACGACTTTTTGCACATGATACATCGTTGGATATTCTTCTCCTAAAACACAAAATCTGCAGAATGTTTTGAATACTAATTTTTCTAACTTGAACCTTTGGGCAAGAAATTGCCAGATAACTTTTAACCCGCAGAAAACCCATCTTTTATTATTTTCAAACTCTCACTTGGATACTTTAAACTTAAATGTCTATCTTGATAATGTCAAAATTGAAATCCATTACCAACCTTGAACATCTAGGTCTTACCTTTTCTGAGAATGCCAAATGGTATCATCGAAACATATATCCATGCTTAGGGCGGTCAAAATGACTTTCAACAGAAATACATTTGCAAACCTTTACATAGTCTTTGTCCGTCCTATCCTAGAATATGCTTCAAAGGTATGTAATAATTGATGGGTTGAAGAATCAGAGAGATCTGAAAAACAAAATTCAATCGGAAGCAGCTAGAATAGTGACTGGATTGCCCATTTATTGTTTGTGTGGGATCCTCTGTCTGGAAACAGGTTGGGTACCCCTCAAAAAGAGACGAAGAGTTAAAGAGTTAACAATGATGTGTACAATTTGTAATGACTTGGCAGCAAGCTATTTGATGGACCATCTACCATCAAGATAGTCTCACTTAACAAACTATCAATTAAGGAATTCACAAAGTATTACGCTGATACCGACCCCGTTACATCGCTTTTTCATTTGTCCCCCCTCTACTATTATGTTATGGAGCAATCTTTGCTATAAACTAAATCCCTTCCATCAGTCAAATCTTGTAAAAAGTAAATTTTCTATACAATCTCCAAAACTGCCCTATTACGTTGTTTTTGGAACCAGGACACTCAGCATTATTCATATCAAATTAAGGTATACATGAAATCCATTAAACTCTGAATTTAACAGGGTTATTCAATTTATCTAACTCCTTTTGTGCTTCTCTATTTCCATCCATTTTGAAAATAACACATGAACTTGTTACAAACTTACTCCTCAATGGGGACAAAAATCTAAGTGGTGAAAATAATCATAATATTTTTTTCATCGGTCCACAAATGCATTATGGAGACAAACAGATTATACAAGTTTTAATAGGGAATGGACTCGGTGGGTGTACAAGACCAGATATTCTGGAACAGCCACGTGTCCTTTATCTTAAAGTGGCTATTTTAAACTTGTTACACTTGATTTCATCGGTAACACTTGTTTGTTTGTTTTGTTTTTTTTTGTTTTTTTTTGTTACTGCGATTTAGTTTGCAATTTTATATATGTTTGTATTAAATGATAAAAAGGTGATACTGTTGCAATTATACAATTATGTAAATTTAATTGAAGTTTCTCTATGTCTATAACAGTTTTCTTCTCTCTCCATTTTTTTGTCTTTCCTTTTTCTTTTCTTTCATCTTCTTCCTTTAATTTTTATATCTTGTTCAATTCCTGTTCGTGTTTAGAATATCATTTTAATTTGCGCTTTCCTTATTCTGAGAGCATTCATTTTGTACTAGTAGGGCAAGGGCATCAAAGAGTTGGAATAACTCGTGTCCAGTCCCAGATTGTCACATCTTTGAAATATAATATGTTGAAAGTCACAGTCAAGTATATGTTAGATTTATCGAGGGTGTGTGTCCACATTGTAAAGTTTTAGAAAATAGGCACGAATATTGAAACTTGTCTGCAGAGGGCATTTCGTAGGCGACCATAAAATTATCCTTTGTGACAGGCATCCTTACCACAGAAGTAATATATATATATATATATATATATATATATATATATATATATATATATATATATATATATATATATATATATATATATATAAGAAAAAAAGATTTAAAACGTGCGTTTTATCTTATAAGTAGGTGTGTTTTATAGACGGAGGTGTCTGCTGCTACAGCAAGTTTCACTTTATACTTGTTTAATCTAATGAAATGTATCCATATTTAGAATCTGCATGAAAGTTTGTACATGTATTTTATGTTCTTTTCATGTGACATAATGTCTATATTAAACAGGACCTACAACTTACACTTTCTCCCGGGAAGACATTTATTTGCATTTATAGTCCTATGACAGTTGTGTACATCTGTTTTCGATGCCAAATTGTGTCTATATTATACAGATGCTTTTAATGTAGTGTCAATCTTGTCGGTTTGGACTTCTTTTACCAAAATACAAGCTGACAGCGAACAGTGCAAAAATAGTTTTTAACTAGCTTAAGCGCTTTCGACTTTCATTGAGTCTTGATAAAAACAAAAGAAAGCGTTAAACTTAAAAAAAAAATTAGACGACTATCTATAATGGAAGTATTGTTTGAAAACCGAAAAGCTACACAAAAGGATGAATCTTAAAAATCTAATTGGATGGCAAAGAAGCTGAACATAAGTCCAATTGAAGAATACTTCTCTTCCCCTGGCCATACTTTCAGTAATATAAGACTAATTGCAATTGCCCATACCAGTAACTGGACGTCCGAAACCAGGAAAGAAAATGAATCTTACTGGATACCCTGCCTTAAAACACTGAAACCAAGCAGTTTAAACCATAACCACGGGCAAATAAAAAAACAAAATCATCATTTGTTTACATACACCATTTTTTCAATTCATAATTAATTCATTTTGTTCACTATTCACTCACCCACCTATAATTACTACCGTCTTTTTGTAGTTCTTGTTGGTATTATTATTATTGTTATGGTCATTACTGTCCTTACAGAAACAATGAATTATTCGGGATATAATCTACAGTTACACCACTTAACATGGAGAATACTGATGGTGCCATTGCTCCTCCTTTTTGTAGGAGGAGCAATGGCACCAATATCTAGGTGGCCATTTTATCATTGGAGTGCGAACCAATTTGGCGCTACGTCTAAAGTTTTCAAACAATACTTCCATTAGACCTAGCCATATAAACTGTTGTAAATTCAACGCTTTCTTTTGTGTTGATTATTTGTTTTTATTGTCTCTGTTTTGTAATTGGTTTTTGCAAAGACTCAATGAGAGTCAAAAGCACTTGGGCTAGTTAAAAACCAGTTTTGCACTGGTCGATGTAAATTTCTTGCATTTATCTTAATCACTCCCAGATATACGCAATGTCTTGCTGGATCCAGAGCACTTAAAACTTAAAAGGACTCTTTTTCGCCATATGATTTGTATTATATATATATATATATATATATATATATATATATATATATATATATATATATATATATATATATATATATATATATATATATATACACACACACACATGGGTATACTTCCTTATTCATGTTGCATTTCATTGTTGGTGTTAATTAAGATATCGTATATAATGAAGAGCTGCAGGCAACAATATTCTACTTCCTCATATGTTCAACTTGACGAGTAAACTATTCCACTTGTCCCGAGCTGCCAGACAAAGGACTCGATGGGTGTACAAGGCCAGACACACGTGGTTCTTTATACATGTATCAGATAGGAAACAAAACTATAGTTCATTTACTCATGAATCCATTTGTGACCTACTTATATTGTTTTACTTAGCATGGTTAAAACAAGCGTTCTCTGGAAATTGACGTCTCGCCTTTGAACAACGTTACGATTATGCTAACGAAGGAGATACAGAAACTCCTAGTACATCTTGATGCAAACTTCAGATATATAGTAATGCTATTCCAAAGTTTCAGTTAAATACAACCACTGATATATAAGATATCTGACTTTCAAAGACTATAACACAGAACCTGAACCTAATTACCATTGTTAAGACCGCCACCACCACTGTCACCTTTGTCCAAGTAATACCTATGTTTTGCCATTCAAAGGCGAGACAATAAAGCCTGGTCGCCACCAAAGTTGCAAATTTTGAATTCATCTAGAGATTCGGGAACCATGTGTTGTACATGCAATATAAGTCACAGTGACACAATATTATTTTGCAAAGGAAATATTCAATATTTTAAAAGCCCTAAAATGCTGGAGATATGTTCCCCTGCACCCATGTGAACGGTTGATTTGACATGCTTGTAGAAAGTAACTGCCAATAAGCAGACTAAAGGTTAATTCAAACGGACAACATACTAGTCCGTGGTCCAGGTAGGCTTACTGTGCATTCCCCCCCCCCCACTACCACCGCCACTGTTTGTAGTTATGGACAGAGGAAATGTCCAAATGTATTGCCCATGAGTACAAAAGTCACTGGCTTCAAAAAGAAAGGATTCCAATAGGGGCAATATTATCACATCCCACAACTGTCTCACGGTGTACCCTAAATAGACCGCAAGGGGTTCCCTTAAATATTCAGCCAACAGAGCAAGTGCATCTCAAAACTTGCATTGTTAACATCTTTTTTCTTGTTTTGCATACTCTAAAGCATAAAATATACCAAAGAGATAGAGTCCTGGAGGTTGGGGGTGCGTGGGATGCACAGTAGGTCTACATAGCCCACGGACTATATACGTAAGTTTTTATTTTCTTATCCCTGAACCAAGGAATCTGAAATTTAGAATTTGTATATCATCATAATAAACAAACTTGCACAAAATAAATTCACTGAAGCGAGACAAAAGTTCGGAGTGTTTGGTGTTCGTGAGTGCATGAGATCATTATTGTGTTGCTCTACCATGAAAAAAGCCTTAAGAGACAAGATCAAACAAATCATAAAAGGTCACCTGGGAGTTAGGATTCCAGTGATTTCTTTCTGATATGGTTTAGTACTTATAGCGAATCATCAATCCCATCAAGTTATATGACTCATCCACAGAATACCAGTCAAACAGACAAACTCAAATCTTACCTAGTCACTAATGGACCAATGCAAGTATGTACATATACAAAACTATAAGACGCAATATTTAGGCACTCAGGGGCATGAAAGTAATTATTATAACCTGAAGGTATACGTACACAGGTAACAGCATTTGCCTATACTAACAAGCAAGGTCAACTAAACATCATTGTTGGGCAAGTAGAACTTTATGTAAGTAGCCCAATTTGTATATAGAAAAAAAGAACACAAATTTGAATTTCGAGAACATTTTTTCTGCATTTTCGTTGTCGGGCTAGAATGTCAGACTTTGGAATTATAGTCACTTTAATGTGCTTTATACTTTTGAGCATGTGAGAGTGACAGGATAAAAAATGTGTGTGAGTTTGCCTTATAAGTGTCTGTGTGTGTGTGTGAGAGAGAGAGAGAGAGTAAATAATTTCATATATAAATGTAATGAGCTGTAAAAAGGTCATGTCGTTGTCCTATATTTTATTCAACCTATAAAACGAGAGGGTTTTACATATCCCCTACATTCCCCTGGTTTGAAATACAGGAAGTTTTTAAAAGGCAGTTACAAAAATTAGAAAGACGGGTGATACTTAGTTCCAATTGTGTGTCAAATAGCTCTAAAAAGACAAAGGTCTTGTGAATAAGATATTTGTTTTGATAGCCTCTCCTTGTTATGTAATCCACTGTCTTGGTATTCTTCTTGTTATTTTGTGAGTCTTATATCCCTTCCTCATATTTAGTGACTGGCTGGTAAAAGTCAACTGTATTGTTATTATTGTGTGAAAATGTTACTCCTGGTACATCAGCATTAGTTGGTGCAACTGAAGACAAAACATCAGCCAAGCTTTCCTTGGCAACTCAAAATCCATTAGCTTCTACAAGATGTTCATTCCAGTAGTGATATATTGCGGTCCTTCCTAATTCCCAGAGACCATCTAAAAAGGGAAAATGACACATAATTTGTGTGTGTGTGTGTGTGTGCGTGCGCGCGCGTGTGTGTGTGCGTGTGTGTGTTCATTCATCTGCTGTACTTGGCACTCTAAATAAGGAATTATATTGGTCGATTACGATATTAGTTCATGTTTGAGTATGGCTAAACCAAAATAACCCAGCTGTAAAACCTTTATTAAGACAAACCATTATGGTCTACTTGACCGTAGAAATAGGCAAAACTGTGTGCACGAAATGTGGGTGCTTTAAAAGAAACGTTTTTGTCTGCTGACATGCAAGATGTATGTATAGAAAATATCTATTTGGATTAAGCCTTATGAATATTCTACTGAAGACTGCCAGATCACTTTGTGTGTCCTCTTAACAAAAAAACTTAAAAAGAAAGCAAAAAAATAAAGGAGATTCAGAGTGTTTCTCTGACCCCATAGGGAGTGTCCCTGACTGCCATAAATACATTACTATATCATTGGGACTCTCAATGCTGAAGTCCCTGGAGAAACCAGTCAGACTCCCATTCATCATTATTAAAATTGGTCAAAATTATTTGTGTACAGTTTTTGCATTAACTTTTTCTATCGTGATCTGATGAGGAAAATTTAAAGACAAAAGTTTTGTTTAGAACAATTACAGCCAACTTTTCAAATATGTTTACTATGAAGGTTAACTTTACACGCATACAGATTTTCAAATTTGCTTGGCTATTGAAATATGAAGAAACATTTGTAAAACTTGAAGTATACTGCTGTATTACAAGTTCTGACGATTACTGTGTTAATTGTATGATGATCTGAAAGCTAAAAGGTTTATAAGATTATTACTTTGATCTGAAATAAGAATGTTCACTGATACACAATAAATTTAAACTTGTCTTCAGTGACCATCCCTGGGAATTAAAACAATTGACATTTGATTTTCAAGACATGGCTATGAGGCCAGCCGCATTGGGTAGAGACAGACCAGGGACCAATGCTGATAGCATAAGCTAATTCAACTTGCCATGCCAAGTAAGTGTAGATATATACTTTTATATTGGGGGCTATGAACAGTTTCTAAGTTATAACCCAGGGGCCAATCCCCAGGGAAGTAGAGAGAAACCCATCGGAAATGCTGGCTGCATATTGGACTTAGCCTTTTCATACCGAAGGAATGTATATATGGATATATGGAGAAATGTCAATGATTTCTATCTGAAAAGTTCTTAATGTTTCGTTATAACTTATTTGTTTCTTTGAACGTGTCAAAATATTTAACACCGATCGATAGACAAAATAACGTTCTTTAAAATAATCTGTAGCTGCTGCACGTGCAGCGCGCTGGACACCTGCAGATATATGCGTGTGACGTAGCATGCATAAATGACAGTGATGGAGAAGAAGAGCAATTCTACTATTCCTGAGCAAAAAGCACATTGTAAAATCCGGGTGCTCTTAAGGTACTCTCCCACTGTAATCAAATCCTACGTAGATAAGGTTTACGGATGTAATTCTCTGTCATATGCTACTATTTTGAGGTGGTTTCATCGTTTTAAAGATGGTCGCGAAACTATGAGAGATGACCTACGTTCTGGAAGACCGTTGTCTGCGATTGGTCAGTGGGAACTGGCTGCTGTGAAGGGGGCAATTGATGAAGATGCTCGATACACACTGCAGGATATTTTTGTTATCACGGGTATTAATTCCTCAGCTGTTTGTAATATACCGAAGTATCATTTGAAACTCAAAATGGTTTGTGCAAGATGGGCCCCACGTTTGTTGACGGCTGATCAAACACAGACTCAGGTTGAATTGCCTAACAACTTATCGCCAAATATGAAAAGAGTGCCCAAAGATTTTTGAATGAGGTTTGTCACAGGTGATGAAACGTGGATTTACTGTTTCGAACCCGACTCAAGAGAAAATAATAAAGTTTGGAGCGGAGAAAACGAGTAGAGACCACAAATCGCTCGACGTAGTCGGAGTGTCAAGAATGTTTTATACGCTATATTTTTGGATGCAAAAGGCCCGTGGTCGTCCAAGTACCCATGCCTAATTCTGCTAGTGTCACTGGACATTTATGCCTCCAAAGTGTTGCCAAAAGTACTAGAGGTACCCATATATTCCATGACGACGCACAGGCGCAACAATCCGCCAACGTGACAGACTTCCTGCTACGTCCTCTATAAAGCCTTGATTTAGCTCCAAGTGATTTTTGGCTGAATTATGCTATCAAAGATTCGCTGAGGGCAGACGATTTGAAAGCCACAATGCGGTTGTGATTGTAGTTTCCAGAGTATGGACAACATACCCAAAAGTGAAGACAAAATAGCATTCAATAATTGGATTATCAGACTGAGAAAGTGTGTGGAGGTACATGGAGAGTGCTTGAGGGGATGCACTGGAATATTGTTTGCTAATAAAGAACTTTGTTGTACAGCGCGCTAACTTTCAGAATCTTTAAAATACCCCTCGTAAGTCAGTTTTAAAACTGACTTAATTTCATAATCTATGACCACTTGATAGTGCTAGGTAGATACAAATTTATGCTGTCCGAGAATTTCTTTAAAATGACTTCTATTTAAATACTTGTTCTAGTAGGTGTTCTAGCTGTCATATTTTGTACAGTACCTCCATGTAGGGCCAAATTAAGGGGGGGGTACGTATCCCAGACCCCCCTAGTCATGGGACCCCCCTGGTTGCTGTGGATAAAATTACATGTGTTTAAATAAACCATATATAGGTCTAAAGCGTATAATACTGAGCCTAATATAGCTATAATAATTAAACACACGTAAAGGACATTTTAATGACTGCTTTTAGGGTGTATTTGTAGATCCACAAGTCCGCCCCTATCTTAACTGCCCCGGGACCCTCAAAGCCTTAACCGACCCTGCCACTATGCTATAGAGCCCTGATGAGAACAATCTAATCTTTCAATACCCCAAACACTGGTGTACTCGAAAATAGGTGATTGGCAATCAGAATATGTTGGCCATCAGGATATATATATATATATATATATATATATATATATATATATTATATATATATATATATATATATATATATATATATATATATAGTTACGACTCTAGGTCTTAAAATATGTGACAAAAAGAAAGTGAAACCAATAAAATAAATGAAATCAACAAGAAATTTATGTCCAGACAATTAAAGTGAAAATTCAAAAGACACTTACAATTTGTGATTTAACTTCCAAATAATCATAAAAGTTCTAATCACAAGTCCAAAATAACAGAATATTTCGAATGAATTCCAATAGTATTGAATGTCCTGATGTAAAACAAAGATGTAATCCAGAATGTATTTGAATGAGTTTTCATAAATCCCCAAATCATGTATTCATCCAAAAGTAAATGAACACTTTAGTAATTCCAATGAATATTTTAAATAAATAATTCCTCTCAAAGTATATCTGATTTAAACATCACAACTGTAATTCCTAAAATAACTTTCTTACAGACTGATCTTTAGAACCGGAATTCTAGAACAGGAATGAATGTTTTTTTCATAACCAAAATCTGGATATAAATACACATGCCTACATAACCTATGTCACATCAGAATGTGAGTAATTCTAATGGAAAAAGACTCGCCTACCTGACACATGTCACAACTTACAAGCATAGATAAAAGTTAAGCATGTATTTTCAAATAATCATACAACTTACAATCATAGACAAAAGTTAAGTATAGAAACATCATACATAAATATATACATATCTGGGGGGGGGGGGTAAAGAACGACGGCTATCTGGGAAAATGGCATCCACCAGCTTATGAATTTAATACAGATCTAACTGCAGACGTACTAATTAGGACGGTTACTCAGTATTGCGTAACCTTAATAAAAAGCCCGAGGTGAAGTTTTAAAACAAGTACCTAAAGGTCAATCGTTGTGCTTCCGTACAAACAAACATCGTGCAAATGCTGTAAAACATTTTATGGAGCTCAATGTATGTCTCCAAATCATTTGTTGACTAAAATAAAGAAATAACGCTAAGAACGAGATGATACCTACCATTTATCACGTTTCCTCGAAGATTCTATTTTTCTAACTTCGTCTTCTGAAAAATTGCTTATAAACTCACTAGACTGGTTGGCTCTGAGCATATAAGATTATCTGGTAGGAATAAGGAGAATTGTGTGATATAAAAATGCTATCTCTTCCCTTTGAATAGGCTGACCCCAATACCATAAGGCCTATTGATAAGGATAACCTCGGACGTATTGTGTTTATAGTCTGACAGTGTGTGTGTGCGTGTGTGTGTGTGTGTGTGTGTGTGTGTGTGTGTGTGTGTGTGTGTGTGTGTGTGCGTGTGTGTGTGTGTGTGTGTGTGCGTGTGCGTGTGTGTGTGTGTGTGTGTGGTAAACAACTTCTCTACATTTAATTTTAAATGCGTGTGGTAGATATTATTATTAAGATTGTTATACCACGAATATATATATATATATATATATATATATATATATATATATATATATATATATATATATATATATATAGATAATGTAGTGACAAAACGTTGCAAGCAATTACTTTGCCAGGAATTATACTGAAACTTAAATCCAAACTTCTGCTAATTCTGTAACTACAAAATGAGCCGAATATAACAAAGCTTGCATCATTTAAGTACACATTACACACACAAATCACCAAACTTTCTGTGCCAATCGATGATGTTCGTCCAATGTTCTATTGAGTATGACAGTTTGAATGACGGTATTAACATATATAGGGATTTACCTTAACCAGCAAATATATAATGGTGCATAAAGTACATTTTAATAATAACAATGATTTGACAGTGACACAATAATTTTCTGTTCTCACCTATTAACCTAAATCCCATTTCTTTCGCATCCATTTGTTATGAAAGAAACCCACATATACCTGTTTCGGAGACCTTAGGGCAAATATGTATACATAATAAGTACTTTACGTACCTTAAGTTCATTCTTTTACACAATCTCCATTTTCAAAATTCTGTATATCCTCCTTCGGCGCTGTTACATCAGACTGAGTTAACCATTCATTAAAACAAATTGATCAAATATCGAGCATATACTTGCGTGCCAAAGTTTTGGTTATAACAAGAATCAGATTTATTTGAAGTCTCTCCTAAGTTTAGTTAGATATTTCACAAAGCTTCAAGAAAATGTCCCATACACAGTCTAACATTAAAATAACCTAGGCAATGTTTCCATAATTGCACGAGACCGTGCGTGCCAATATTGTCTCTAGTATATGACACTTCTCATTGGTTTGCATCTAGCCATTGCTATACACTATTGATCAGGTTAATTCCTAATACAAGCCACATCAACCAGTTACGTCATCAGAATATGAAAGACCAACTTCTACTGGCGACAGAAAGACTTTTTTTTCCGGAAAAGCCAAAAAATTATTGATTGATAATATAGGTAAAATTATAATAATCTGATACATTCTGGCACACATATTGGTATCTTAAACCAACACACTTCTTTTTTCTTTTTGTTATTCTTTGACCGTGAAAGAGTGTCATGAAGAAGATTTGTTTTTGTCCTTTTATATAGTTTTCAGCTAAAATTTATGCCAACATGCTTGTATGGCCATGAATGTTGGCGTACACCTCAGATGTATTTTTACGAACGTCAGTGGTTAAACACTTGTAACATCCAAGGTTAGTACTAACGATCGGATGTGTCTTGGGCCACACCATACATTTTTCTTTTTTCTCCAAAATCAACACCCTACGATACCATAACAATATTTTTTTTTAAAAAGTTCTAGGCCACAATGGCCCTATTAAGCACCAAACATTCTTGTGTAAAAATCCTAGACCAGCATATACCATATTAGACTGTCAATTCCATGGACCAGATCCATAGTCTTTGTTTTTTCTTCAACTACCACACAAATACATTTTTTGTTCTGAAAAAAATATTGGTTACCATCACGCTATCAAAATTTTTAGGGAAAATTCCTGGGTTATCATAAACGACCAACGTAACCACACACACACACACGCACACACACACACACACACACACACACACACACACACACACACACACACACACACACACACACACACACACACAAGCATTTATTTTATATCAGTTTTCAGAACAAATTCTGCTTTAAGAAGGTAAACTGTTTTTACTTTAGAAGCTAAACCACCAGTGTAAAACATTAACTAATGAAATTAAGAAACTGTAAAATCGTAATTGAAAAAAATAAAACTTTACATAAATTAATTATGGACTTCAGATTTGAAAACTTACAAGTGTTGAACCTTATTATTGTTTTGTATCTCAGTTTAACGTCCCAGTTAAAAAAAGACATTGCACAGGAGTAGTAATATGTGGGTATTGAGAGCCATACGGGAATTTACAATGGCCCGTAGGTTAACATTATGTGGCACTTGAGAGCCATACGGGAAATCAACATGGAGAGGGATTATAGAGTCATACGGGAAATAAACATGGAGAGGGATTATAGAGCCATACGGGAAATAAACATGGAGAGGGATTATAGAGCCATACGGAAAATTTATAGAAGTGTTTATAGGATAGAAGTATTTTATAGGGACAGAATAGACACATACACCCAACAAACAAACAAACATAGAAAACACCATTGACATTGGCAATTTTGGATTGTTTCTTTTCTGATAGATGACGGTGGCATTGAAAAGGGCCGTTGGAGTTTTAATTTTTCTTCCCCGACCAACACGTCTTCAGGAAGCTTAGGAGGTGAAACTTCTTTTTCTTCGGTGGATCAGGGAGCCAGTCGGGATGGCCCAATGTCCTGAACTTGTCCTGGATCTTCATCCAGTTCTCGTTCAGACGATGGAAGTCTTGTTGTTTCGTCTCCTTCCCCTTTACAATTCTTGCCTCAGCCCAAACCTTCTTGATTTTAACCACTTCTTCTTCCATCACTTGTCTCACAAGAACCTTGGCTCTTTGTAGGGCAACCTCTTCCCTTCTCACACTACTGAAGGGTGGATATAGCCACAAATCTTCCTGTACCTTTTCTAGGAGGTACTCCACCCCTTTCATACAATCCAGTGCTTTCTTTAACAATCCCACTATGCGGGGTGAAACTACCGACGTTGTCTTGCATTTCATTACTTCCTCTGCCATGACTTCATAAATAAGGCTCCTGGCTGTTTTTAGGGCTGACACTTGCCTTGTTACAGAGTGTAGGGTGGTTGGGTAACGCCAATACATCTCTATCCTTTCTAACCATCACATCTCAGGCTTCCTGCAAATTCTCCACTGTTGTCATTCTTGTCTTCTTTTCAGTCGACGATGAATGGCGCAAATGGTGAATGCGTCGATTTATATGCTGGAAGCACGGACGTGAAGGAAAACATCCCTCCAAAAAATACAAAAATCCTATCACACATAAAACACACCAAGTGCGCGGACCTAAAACAAACACTTTTAATAAAAAAAATTACACAAAGGTAATGGAATGTTGATAGACACATTCTATACAAACATACACCAAAACACCAATTTTTTAGAAGGGAAAGGTTTCTTTTTTTTTTAAAGAAAAAGATATACACCAAACACACTCTATACAAACATACACCCTACATACAAATTATTTTAGAAGGGAAAGGGATTTTTTGAGTGGGGAAAGACAAAGACGGATACAAACATACACTCAACATACAAACACATCAGGCAATACGATTTCTTTTCTTAGCAATCGGGGTGGCTCTAAGTTCACCTAGAGATGCCCGCATCTCCCAGGTCTAGCACCACAAGCCGCATATCTTCCACTCCATACATCTCCACGCCAGGGATTGATCAAGATGGGTTTCCCTTAGTGAGTATAATATTTTGTCCCAGTTAACTAAGTCGGGCTGTCCCTATTACCAATAATGTGTTAACCACATACTTAATTATGACCATTCATTCAAGTTACAAATTTATTTATTTATTTAAACCATTAAGTTATAAATTTTGTGTACATAGTGTACATATATTTTTCCAAAAAATAATACCAACAAGTGAGTATAAGTTACTCATATCATTTGAGTATCACGCACAAATTAATAGATTAGATTGTATTTTTGACGGTGGATCAAAATAAATAAAATTTGTGATATAAGGAGTCTGATCAAAAGGGGTTTTCAAAAATCAAAAGGAAAACCCCATACAGTCAGGCAATTTTGACCAGTCTGCTTGGGTGGGAGAGCCATTCCATATTCGGTCTGCTCTCAGGCTCTCCCAGTTTCTGACAGCAGGCTGGTTCCATTCCGGCTGTCAACAGCAAATCGTCTGAGGCTGGAGCTATGTAGGTCGCCTGTCTCTACGGGTGGGCGCACGGCTAACCTGGGTCTGCGTCATAGGCTGCATCATGTAGCTCGCTCCCCTGGTTCCTGCGTTGTCCTCCCTGCTCCCTCCTGGTTTAAGCTCATGGCTTGGTAGGCTGCACGTGCTGCGTCGGGGTACTTCCGGAGGGTCTTTGCCAGTCCATTGTACTCATCGACTCGGCGTCTGCTCTTAAGGGGCTTCGGCTCTGGTGGTGGGGGTAGGTTGGCCATCTTCTGTGCCGTACTGCCACGTATATGCACTTCCTGTATATCAGTAGTAGGTTGGTCATTATGTGCACTTGGCAATCAGTATGTAACCACAGGGGACCCCCTCCCCTTCATCCTACCACAGCACGTGGTAGACGATATTGGTACGATGTGACTTGCTGGACAGCTGGCTCCTGACTTAATTAATGGAGTGGAATGGAATGAATGGGTAGCCCGACTGATGATGATGATGATACTTGAATTTAAGTCGTGTGGGGCCATTCGGCCATTTACGACTATTTACCCCCACAGCGTGCAAAGCACGCCGTTGGGGATTAAACTGTGTGCTAGGCACACTTATTTATTTTCGTCCAGTGTGTTACATAGCTGCAACCCACTAGACGAGTTGATGCGTGTATGGACGCTATTTTCGCACCGCTACATCGCTGCATGGTTTCCCCACTAAGGGGGTTCAATGAACGAGCGATATAGAGGGGTGCGTATAGTTAATTTTGAATTTATTTCTTAGAATTTTTCCTGTTCATAGGAATAGAACCACAATGTTTACAGGATTACCTAGTTGTTACGTTGATTCTGTCAGGGCGAGGCAAAGGCGTAAAAGGACGGCTGGCTGCGCCATCGCGTCCCAGGAGGCTCCGGCTGGTCCAGGGTTATTTAGCTGTTTAATATTTTTGATATTTTGCCGAACTGGTGAACGCACCGCTTTATATACTTAAAGCACGGACGTGAAGGAAAACATCACTCACACCAGAAAATAAAACCCACACATACAGAGAAACACAAACACACAGTGCTCGGATCTTAAAGAAAAACACTTTTTAAGATAAGGAGGTGAAGGGAGTGTTGATAGACACACTCTATACAAACACACTCTACAAACAAAACAAGAGAAAGGGAATTTTTTGGTTGGGGAAAAAAGACATGGACAAGCAAACATACACTCAACATACACACACATTTTTTAGGCAATCATGGAGTAATCTTTTCCAGAGATCTGGGTGGCCCTGAAAAGGACTGTTGGGAGTGTTTGGGTGAGAAGTTTAACTTCTGGCAGGACGGCCACGTTTCAGCACAGGTCTCACCGACGGTGGACAAGGACGCTTTCTTGCGAAGGAGAAGGCAAACTCCTCACAGTCCATCGTACAGGACACTTCTCCTTCTTGTTGTTGCAGCTGCTGCAAGAGTTGTTGTTGTTGTTGTTGTTGTAGCTGCTGTTGTTGTTGCTGCCTTTGCTGCTGCTGCAGTCTTTGTTTCTCCTCCCATTCCGCTCTGTCCCTGATGATCTCCTCTCGCAAAACATCTTCCACCAGATCTTTGGCCATTTGCAGGAAGATCATCGTCTTCTTCTCTGGGTTCTTCTGAATCAGGTTATGTCTAACTCGCTGCATGTTCACCATCGCTTCATTTAGTTTACTAATCTTCGCAGCCATCTTGAGGTGTTGACGAGTCAACGAGGGTGACCCGACTGAATGAATGAACGAATTTTGAATTTAAGACGTGGTCGGTCATTCGACCATGTAGGTCTATTTAAGGGGTGTGCACAGCATACTATTTAATTATGGTCAAGTGTGTTGCTAGCTTGCAACACACTTGACACGTTAAAGCGTAAAAAACGCTACTGTCACACCCCTCCATCGCTGCAAGGATTCCCCCCTAAGGGAGTTCATTGAAGGCGCGATATGGGGGGGGGGTGTGTGTGTGTGTGTGTATAATTGTTAATACCTGTACATAGGAATAGAACCACAATGTTTACAGGTATGCAGGTGTGCGCGAAGCGCACTTAATTAATTAATTACTGCTGATGTCTGGAGTGGCAGGTAGCACGGGCTAGGCAAGGGAGGCGCGAAGCGTGACGGATAGCTGAAACGCCATGAACGTACATAATCAAATTCTGCCCAGTTAGCTAAGTCGGGCTGTCCCTAAAACCAATTATGTGTTAACCACATTTGTAATTAGAGTCAAATTACCCAGTTTTTCAATTTTCCTACTTGTATAAATGTTAAAATTTTGGAACATAGTGTACTTTGAATTCTTCTAAAATGAATAAACGAATAACTGTTGGGTAACTGGAACCCTTTAATAATTTAGTGATCAAATTAGATTTAAAAAAAGGTGAATGTTTTGAACGGTGGTCAAAATGGATCATATTTGTTCGTTGAAGAGACCCAACTTACTTACTTAATTTAAATTATACTCGTGTGCGGTCATTCGGCCATGTACGAGTTGTTAGATTGCACACCGTGCAATGTTTAATTTACTGCTTTATTGTGTACACCGCACACTTATCAGTTACTCATGTCCGGAGGCGGAAAAGGCGGAAAAGAGCTGCAGATGGCGCATTGACGTTCCAGGTTGACTCCAACTGGTCCAAGGTTAAAAATTTTGTGTTTTATTTTGCCAAATCAAGAAAATCGTCGTCTTGCACCTTATCTATGAATTTTTTTTTAAATTTTGAATATACACTCGGCATTTATGGCTGTAGGTTTAGGTTAGTTAGAGCGGGCTAAGATTTGTTATGTTATAGATATATATCTGTCCGGTTCGATCCAAGGTGTTGCTATCTTATTTATAGTAAGCATATGCACAGGCACTTAAATTCTTTTACCTGCTGTGAGGGTGATTCCAGAAGTAGTTACCACCTTGTGCGGTAGGGCCCTGGTAGTCTGGACTTGATACGACCTTATAAACTTAATTTTTTGGGGTCAGTTTGATGGGTTTGTTAGTTTGATGCCACCTTGTGCGGCGAGTCCTGATGGTCTGGGTTTGGGACCACTTTATATAATATAATTTTTATTTGGACCCGACTGGCAAACGCACCGCTTTATATGTCGGAAGAACGGACGCGATGGAAAACATGACCCAGATCGATAGAGAGAAATGTGAAAGAGTAGGTACCTCAGATCGATAGAGAGAGGGTCAAAGAACATATGCATTCCATTTTTTTCAAATAAATAAACAACACAACACCATTTCTTCAAAAATTAAAATTATTTTATCAACAAGAAGCTTCTCTAACACAAAATACAAACAAACATTTTTAAACATGAACGTATTTACAGGGTTGACAAGGTGTAAATTCAAACTGGACTTCCACTGTTCGAAATCATTTTGTCCTGGATGCACACTACGTTTCTGAGCTAAAGACATGAGATAACCATAATGTTCACAAAACCATCTTTCTACTTTAGCATCGTTTCTAGCGTAGTCCCTATCATAAGAAGTCACTAAATGTTCTAAGCAAAATTCATGACTGCGTTGATGAAGAAAATACACACAATATTGTCCACACACCATGGAATCTGATCCTTGTAATCTCACATTATTGAATCGAGTGGAGACAGCATTTCTTCTCATGAAGTCAATGATGTCGTCCTCAAAGGAGGTAATCCATAAGACTCACAATATTCCACACTGTGATCGTTGGGAAAGTACACTGCCACCCAATGGGTTCCTGGTCGATCACTGTCGTGGGTATTGATGACATAGGCTTGAATGTCTTTAGGTTTGCGATGTGGAAGTTCATATTTAGCACACACAACAGGATTCCAGAAGAGGTGTACGAACTGCGTGTCAACAGGTAATGAAGTTCCCAGGTGTCCATTTTTCCACAGGTAATAATAAGTCATCAATTCACAATTGACTTTATGCTTGAATATGTCTGTCAAGTAACTCGATGAACGGGTAGAGAGCTGCGATGCGTTGGGTCTCCAGAGAATTAATTGGAGGTGATGGAATGATCCTGCAAATCTTTATACCACTTTCTCAACACCTTTTCTTCTGAAATCAGAGACCATGCCTCATCCAGATATTCTTCCACTTTTTCTTCTGCGCTCATCATCAAACATTTGTCGTGTTCTTTCTTACTCGGATGATTGATTTGACATTCATAACAATGTTCTCTGGTCAGGGCTGTAATTCTTTCAGCCAAATCCGTAGCAAAACAGGAGACTAAATGTTGTTCTTGTTCTGACCATCTACATTGCATAAATCCAGTAAACTTTGCAACACTACTGTTCCGACTACTTTTCTCTTCTTCACTTATGGTTTGTGACTGTTCTAGATCACAAAATCACCCATCTTCTAGCTCCATAGGTTCTTCGTGTTGCATCTTTTCTTATAGTCTAGAATCACTTCTCTCAAACTGTTGATTTCCAGACTACTGTCAAATTCTGCATACAAGATGACGTTCACGGTGTTGACTAGAGCCAGTGCAAACTGAAGTTCCACACGAAGTTGTCCTGGTTTTATAGGGTGGAAATGTCCTTCGTCGATTCCTTGGTCAGGAGTGAAATGAAATCCCCACAAAGCATATCTTCCTGCATAATCATCGTACGAAATACCGTGGCTGCTGTTGGTACCTAACTGTCCTGTGGCTTCAAACAGAGTCAAGTAAGATCTCAAAAGTAATTTTTCTGGGCAAAATTAGGTTCAAAAGGTCTGGTACACAACGTCTGACCGTCTCGAGTGACTTATATCTTGGAAACATTGAAGTGTTGAAAGTCGAAAGGATTTTGATCGATGGCTCTGTTGAGGGCTACATTACTGACGATGCCAATGAGTAAACGTTGTCCTTGGAACACATGATGTTTGACTTTACACTTCCACTCGTCGCACAGGATACTTGGCAGTGGTTCTGCTCAAAGTTTGACTGATGTCGTTGGCCACTTTAGGTAACACTTCTACACGGCGCACGTAAAGTCTGTACTCGTTGGCATTAGCCATCAAATGGAAGACGATAATACTGCGATTCAGTCTCAGGCGTACATCTACTCCGTTTAACAAATACTTGTCTTGCAACCACATGTCCAAATGCAAACGATCCATCAATTCTAAATTGCGTCCTTGTTTGATTTTCTTTCGACGGTCGTTAAATCCCACATTGTGAGGATCGTCATCCGCAGTCAACTCTGTGTCGATGAACTTTTCCAAGGTGTCAGGTTTCCATACCACGGAAGCATTCAGATAAGTGCTCTTGGCTTCTTTTCCGTACGTCAAGAGATTTTTCCAAGTAAGCACGGTAAGGCAAGTATCCATGCTGCTGCTGACCAGTGTGTTATTCAAGTACAAATCCACTTCGCTGAACAACGAATGCATGAAATTATTGACGGGAGCTACTCTCATTCCTTTTCTGAACACCGTGTTTATGAGCTCTGAAGGGGTGTCGATATCTCTTTCTGCCTTGTCCTTGCTATGGCGTTGAGGAAGAAGTAATGCTCTCATAAAGGCTTATTTCGGATTTTTTTTGTCGATGAGGACGTTTTGAAGAAATTATTTTCCTTGAGTCAAAGCGGCATCTTTAAAGGCATGAAATCCTCGAGTCACCATGGGTTTCAAAATTGGGGCTACCGTCCGAAAAGCAGATTTTTAACATATCTCCTAAACCATGTCCTCGTTGTCGAGCCACTCCTCGGTACACTGGATATATCTTGTGTTACAATTCACTGGAGAACCTTTTTCGAAAATGTAGTTTCATCGTGACTTTTCCCTTAGTGAATATAATATTTTGTCCCAGATCTCCTTTTATACTAATGTTGACAGTGTCAAAATACAATTTACTGACAGGAAGATAATAAGGATGTACAAACGCACGGTGAACGTGATACGTGTTTCCACCTTCTTCGTACGCAGCGACGGCAGAATCCGCTTTGAAAGGAATGACTCTCAGAAACGGAGCGGCTGTGTTTCCCACCGCTTTGTACTCCACCACATCGGAGTCCACAAACAATAAATTCAGTCCATCCTTCAATTCGACAGGGTAACGAAAATATTTGTAAAATCGATCGTTGCTGTAAACGTCTTTCGTGGGAGCTAGTTGTGTGTATCCACCCAAAATATCAAACAACCCAGGACAAAATGCGATGGACAATATTTTGGCGTCCGAAAAATGCATTTAAGACGATGTGCAATTTTATGGTACTCGATCAGGACAGTTTTCTTGGCTTTGTTCAAGGCTTTGACAAATTGGTCATTGAAAATAGCCGCAATGGTGTCCACCAAATGTTGACCATTAAAAAAATTCCCCACAGGAATTATCATGGTATAGCTAGTCAAGGAAGGAGGATTGGTGTGTAATGATTATTTAGGTTCGTAAATTTGGGGATCATTTTTGTCCAAGTGTTCTTGCACTTGTTCTTTCAGGATATCCACGAAGAAAGTGTTTTGACCTTTGTTGATATTGAGGGCTTGCGTAGGATGAATGATTTCTACCAAAGCCACTTCCCAATGAGCTTCGTGATCCAATTGTAATGCTGAGGTAATTTGGCCGTGAAACAACATAAGGTATTGTTTGAAACACATCCATAGAACTGTCACTGGGTAAAGTTAAATAAAATATTTTATTCATAGTTTCAGGGTTCTGGTGTCTTAGGAGTCACTCGTGGTCAAAGGAGAATGTTGTTCAAAATGTTCCAAAAGAGGGCTACTGTTGTTGTTGTTCTGACTGGAAGAAGGATGACAGGCGTTGGCCGCACCGTTATGATGGTTGCTGTTGTTACTGTCCGTACTATATTTCAAGGAAGGACTGAGTAGAAGATAACCGATGCAACTGCTGAGTAAAATGGTCCACAATTGTTTGTCACCTTGTTGCAAACTCAAATTGGCAATCGCTGCTCCGATGACACAATACACCACAAAGATTTCGCAGAAAAAGACGATTTGATTTTTAGGCACACGTTCTCCGCACCACACCCACAAAGGTTGCTTTTGTAATGCTTGAAGAGAGGAACTCTGCGAAGAAGAGGTAGCTGATGTGTTGAACGGCATGTTGGTTACTTCTTCTTCTTATAGTCGACGACTTGGGAAGCGGCAATCCAAGAATCAAAAATAGGAGGATATCTTTTCCAACGCACTTTGACTTCTTCCACACGACGTTTTCCCACTTTACGTGTTCTTCGTTCGAGAATGCTTTCGATATTGTACAAGTCGTCTTCTTTTTTGATCACTCGTTGTAACTCAGGCAAGTAAAAAGTTCGTTATAACACTTCTCCGTGCATGTCTTCCAATTTATAGACGGGAGGATCACGTCCACGCACTTGTCCAGTGACACGAAACAATTCGGTAGTCCAGTTAGGTAAATAACCTTTGTCAAAAGTGCGTTTGGTTTTTCCAATGCGAACCCAAACTCCCGTCTTGAGCACCAGGGTTTTCTGGGGTCCAATCTTAGGTGTACCAAACAATCGATCAAACACCCTAACTTCGTTTTCAGGGGTGACATCTTCGGGGTAACATCCGATGCTAAGATGGTACGATTGATTGTACTCTTTGACCACACGTGGTAACACGTCGATGTACTTGAGAGTGTGTTGATGTGTAAAATAGTTCTACATACGTTCTTTCAAAGTTCTTTAAAAACGTTCCACGACACTGGCTTTGGTTTCAGGATTTTCGGTGGTAAAAAAATGAATGTGCCGTTGTTTCAATTCTTTTTAAAAAGCTTGGTTAAAAAATTCGGTGCCTTTGTCTGTTTGCCATCGTAAAGGGTGACGACCACTTTGTTTCAACACCAGTTTTAAAGCGCGTACTAACTCGGCACTGCTTTTAGATCTCAAAGGAACGATTCAAGCGGATTTGTAAAACACGTAAATGACACAAAACAAATATTTGTAACCACGATTGTACGCTGCCAAATGCGAGACATCCTCTAAATCTGCTTGCCATTGATGATCGATGCCAGCCACTTTGGTTTGAGTTCTGGAAAAATTTCGTCGAATGGGTTTGTGTAACGTGTACGTCGATTGTTCTTGTAACAATCGTCCTACTTCTGGCAAACGTACACTTTTCAATTTGCTTTTAGCTGCCCGATATAATTTTTGAACTCCTCCGTAACCAGCAGCATGTGCAGGATTGTAGTAAATGCTGGCTAAAAGTGTCTCCATGGTTTTTTTTTACTGCTCAATAAGTCACCCACTGTTCGATACTACTACGTTTGGAGTCGTTAGGTAGGGAAGCGGCTTGACGCGTCCGACGAGCCACAGGAGTCGGTTGTAAAGCGGTGACTTTCTTCTTGATGTCTTTTTTCACTTCTGTCTTGCCTTCTTTCTTTTTTTCTTCTGCTGAAGAAGGAGTTGACATCATCTTTTTAACCCAAGCTTTCTTCTTCTCGTTGAGGCGTATCAGAGGGTGTCAACAAGGAAGCTGCAATCTTGCTAGGGATGGCGGGAGCAGACGGAGTTTGAAACACTTTTCGTGGGTCGTCTTCTTCTGTCATCCCCGTTGCGGTTACTGTTTTAGTGGTGGTTCTAGGTTCGTTTTTCATCATTATGGTCTTGAAATCTCTCAGAGTGGGTTTAGCTGTTATCGTACAAAGCTTTTTGGTGAAAGAGTTGACGACATTGGAATTGTTGACGTACCGTTGCGATTTTTCTGCTCCTGACAAATCACTTCGATCCATGAGCGATTGTAATTCTTGTTGTAACTGAGACATCTCGCTGAGATTTGGATTAGGGGGTAAATGAGGTATCCGTTATTCGTACTAACGATGGAGTTCCATCCATCGTTTGTAAGGAACTAAATTAAGGTTTCGTCCTTCCATAAGATCCAAAGGTACAAGTGTGTTGACTTTCCAAAGAAGGGTGTCCTTTTATCTTCTTTTTTCTTCTCGTCTTTATCTCATAACTCCACCTAAAAGAGGCCCAGCAATCGTTCCTAACAAAGGAGCCGCTATTTTTAACAATCCTCCTCGTTGCACCAGCATTTTTTTCTTTTGACTGAGAGGTATTTTCTTTTTGACCATTTGGCGAAGAACTTTCCGATGTTTTCCTAGTTTCTGTTTCTGTATCTTCCGTTCCTTTCAACACATTCAAACAACATTCACACACGGTATCGATGATTTCTTTGGGGGCTGTTTGAATGAGTTGTTTTTGCATTGGAGGATTGGATTTAGTCAGGACGGACAACACATCACAATGTTTGGCGAGACGAGGTGGAAGTCCTTTTTTGGTTTTGCCTTTCTTGGGACGACTAAGGTGGTGTGCACTTTTGGGGGCCATCTTTGGCGTCAGGAGCAAAAATAGAACTGAGGTCATTCTGAGGCCACACTTCTTTTTCATACTGGAACACGTCTCCACTGATGGTCAGCACGGCGTACCAACTTCATGACAGGCATCACTCCACGTTGAGGTGTTTTCAATGGACTAAATCGTGTCAGTTCTTGTTTGGATAAATCCAGTAAACTTTGTAACACGCCTGTTCTGTCTTGAACTTTGGTTTTAGGTGAGGCCACTTTTTTTAGCTGTAGCCGCAGTGACCAGAGCAGCCGAAGTAGAGACCCCCGGGGAAGAAGTAACTTTCGAAATGGGTTTCCATTTTTGCATCAAAAAAGGCGAAGAAAAAGAAGTGGCAGAAAAAGGATACACCGTCACTGTCTCTCGTGGCTTTCGGGAGTACGTGCGCGTCCTAGCAGCAGTACCTCTCTTTCGGGCAGGAGATGTTGTTGTTGGTTTTTTCTTGGAAGGACTTTGTTTCTTCTTGATGCTTTTCTTTTTCTTGTGTGTAGCGGTGTGTTGTTGTGGCCGTCTTTGATGGGATTTGGCTTTTTTCTTCTTGGTTTTGGCTTGGGCATTAGGATCCCATTTCAAAAGCGAACGAATCATGACACCTCCTAAAGAACCACTACCACCAGGTGTCAAAATGATTTGTTGTTTAATGCGTGGATCGATTCTGGGATCTGCCAGTTGTGACAACGCACTTTTATGTTTTTCAAAAGAAACGTTGGGTTCGATGAGGGATGTGAATGATGCCTTGAGGTAATTGAGGTGCTGTCAAAGTAAACCATCGTAAAACGTCTTTGAGACTAACTTCTAACAAATGGGCACGGACTTGTGAATTTTATTCGCGACTGATGCCATACGGGCACGAATCAACTTGGCAGGAGGATGAGATTGAAAGGAAGTCATCTTGTAGACTGTGTGAAAGAAATGACGTGGTGGATGTTTTTTTTTTTATAGTTTTTTCTTTCAGAGAGTTGCCGACGTGTAAATGACAGGACCTCCTTATTGACACCAATGGTGAAACAATTAGGTACGAAATATCAAATTATCCGGAGTGGTGGCTTTTAAATCGATGAGTAAATACGTATGAGGTGTTTGAGTGGCATCGTCATACGCATAATTCAGCCAAGGAGTGCCTAACGGTTTGGCTAACACTTGCACTTGAGATTTGTCTCCGGGGTTTTTAAAAAACTCCACGTAATGGGCATTGAGACTGATGGTACGATGGGCTTTACTTTGTTGAAATAAATTTTGAGTAACGTAAATGATACTGGCATTACGATGATGTCCTTTTCGTGTAAACTAAAGTTTAATTTCTTCTTTGTCTTCTCCTAACATGTCATCGAAGATGACCAGATGTGTTTGACTCAAGTCAGACACGATGCCATCGTCTTCGCGAGGAATGCCTTCGACAAACGAAATGCCTTCTCCTTGACTTTCTCGAAGTAAGGTGTAAGACGATTGCCACTCTTTGTAACACCACACGATACGTTGAGGAGGACAATCAAACAAATGAGATTTGTGTTCGATCAAACGTTCGACAAATTTGGTTTTGGCTGAAACACTCGGTCCAGCAATCAACATGTTAAAAGGATGGCGCCGATACAAAGCTTCCCAACTTTGACGATCTAACTTTTCGTCAATCACTTTGACAACAGAAGAAGAGGCAGAGGAGGAAGATGCAGCCATGACTGAGGTATGGAGAGGAACACGAAAGACACAAGACATTTTATACATTTCATACACGTTTAATGTTTTAAACAAACAAAACATCTTTGCATGTCATGAAATAAAACACAAAAAAACACATCAAGCAAAAAATGTCACTTTTGACTTTTTGTTCAAAGTTCATTGGTTCTTGTCTTGGATGATTAGTAACTCGCAAGATCTTTGGCATAGTGTGACACTTCTTGTAGCCAAGCATCGAAACCAAAACATTTCCAGTCACGTACATCTTTCCAATCGTTAAGTTGTTGGTGTAACCAACTAGCGATACCCACTTCTTGGAAAGTATGAAGTGTAGAGAAAGTTTGACAAATGTCTTCTTCACACGGAGGTACACAACTGGTGTTCATCGCGGTTCTCAACACTTTCAGCATACTTTGTCTTTCGTGCACCGATAAAGTGTGAATGGTCATGTTTTTTGTTGCATGTACCGTTCATTAAAATTGTCCACAACGAATACTGGTCCTCCAAAATAGTCAACAACGAATACTGTTCATCCAAAATAATCCACAACGAATTTCCAGGGAAACGAAATCCAAGAAAAGTAGTCACTAACACACACACCACATAGCGTTCAAAATTCAATGGAAATAGTTCGTTTATCAGGCGTCTGTAATCCTCTAAGGTCTTAACACGATCATTGACTTCCTTCCACGGAATTCGTTCCACAAGTAAAGACAACGGTCCTGGCATGATTTGCTTTTATATCCAGGTTACCAAGGTTTGTATCTTCGGTGATAGTCTACTCCAAGGCATCTGTGATAGTTTCTCCCAAGGATCAGTCTTCTTATACTGTAGAAATAGCAATAGTTTAAAAATCGAGAAATGACTTTGAGTTTGCGTTTCACTTGTATTTTGACAAACTCTCTGTAAATGCGCTCTCGCAGCTCCAAAGGCAGATTCTGAATGTGCTCTTCTAAACTAGTCATTTTCAGGCACGTCTTTCTTTTGAATGAAATAGTCACACAATTGCCAAATGGAATCGGGTGGTAAAGGATATCCAAGATGTTCAGTGTTTACCTTACTACACCTTAGACGGCGTAAAGGCGTTTCGTCTTGAGGTGACACTTCTTTTAAGAGTTTTTTGTATTCCTCAAAGTCTGTCACTTTTTCCTGAACTTCGTTCCATCGAATTATGTGTAACACTGTCACATTGTAGGTGGTGCCATCCAAACTCTTAAAGGAGGTAGGTAGTTCATGATTGTCTGACCATTTGAAAATCTGGACATTAATCAGTATTTGTACAGCATTCAGATACCAGTGGTTAAAACGTCTATGTCGTAAAGGATGCAATTGTTCTTGCGTTTCACTTGTATCTGGACCAACTCTCTGTAAATGCGTTCTCGCAGCTCCGGAGGCAAACAACGAATGTGCTCTTCTAAAGTATCCGACATATTACTTCCTTGGACATTCCAAAGGCCGGTAATGACAGCGCGGAGATCATCTGGCATGTTCCAAGTAAGCTTAGTCTTTATACTCCCATTCGTGAAGGGTCACACCGCAACTGAAACACTTGACTCTATCTCCTTCTCCCAAGTAGATGAATCCGGATCTGGCTAAAGCTTTGGGAGTAGGTATTTCCAGATATTTAGGCCATTTATCTTGGAACGTCTGTAATCGACTTTCAAAGCCGCAATAGCCAGGCAAAGACACAGGCAATGTGAATTCTTTGTCAAAGTAGGGATGGCATCCGCAGGTAGGTACACGCTTTGCATCAGCAATAAAGAAGAAAGGGCGTCGTGCTGAATTGCTTTCGCTAGTGGGGCGGTAAGCACACGAACGGCACCGCTTTCGATGGTCCCAGAGGAGCTGAAAGCTGCATCGCTGATGACAAAGCGTACATCATCCGTCTCATCGCAGGTCACCGCATCGCACTCGAGGTCGTGATCGAACTTGGAGTCCACAGTAGATCCCTCACTCGGTGGCTGTGTCGAGTTCGTTAGCAACGGTGCCTGTGCACTGGTCTCCCCATTGAACTTGAAGTTCACAGTGAGTTCCTCACTCAGTGGCTGTGTGGAATTAGTATTCATCTTCTTCTTCTTGCTCGGTCAATGCTTGTAGTCACAATGAATTGTTGGTCTTGGAAGTTGTCCCTTTTTTATACTGAAGATCGGCGTGACCGTACGGCAAAGTGATGTGGTCTGGAAGTCGCACTCGTTTCTGGTACACAATTTGGTAAACTTTTTCTAAAGGGCGACTGACAATTTGGTGGTTTGGTAACCGGACGATTTTGCAGGGCTCTAAAGTTTTCACTCGAAAGTCTTGAGCTTGTCCAGACTGTAAAGCATTTTTCAAGACATCAAAGTTCACCACTCAATCCTTTGACTTTGCATTTGGTATGGAGTTGGCCTTGCAGTCTCGGTATCGGTAGCCGTAATATTTTGGGCCACCGCAGGCAAAACTGAGGATAGTTTCTTGCGGGTGCTTGTCCCTCAATGCTCCTAAACGATCTCCTTCGATGGTGGGGTGTTGGCAACCAGGGCGATGGATGTACATGCAACTGTCGGTGTCAAAGTACAAGACTCGATTTCCCAACACACTAACGCCTCATCGTGCAATTTCAAGCCAGCATTGGCTGTCACGTAGGCTGCAATGACCACATTGATAAAGTCGTCGGGGTGAACAAACTTGGGTTCTTCTTCGTAATTGACCATGATCAAATCTTCACGGATGATTTCCACTTGTTTCATCAGCTTTTCTTTGTCGTCCACCAGTTGAAAGTAGCGATTGGGATCTGCCAAGTATTCCGTCTTAGGCAAGATCGGACGTTGCGCCATTTTTCCCCACAAACAATTCAACATGACTTTGCCAAACGATCTTCTTCCTTCGTTCTTCTCTATGTCTTCTAAAGTGATGCCTTATACGGAACGGTACTGTTCTTCGCATTTGACTTGGTCTTCTGGCGTCCGACACCAAGAGGGATAGCCACTGGCTTCTTGTTTCAGTTTGAGAAATTCGTTGACGTAGCTCGAGAAAATGCCTGGATTGGAGCCGTCGTCCTTTTGGTATTGTCCTGTGGTAGGAAAGTGCCAAATTTCGTATACTTTCAACAAGCGGTATCCCCGATCCAGAGCCCGAAACAATTCGACGCTGTCCCACGTTCCTGTCAAAGCGCGCTCTTCCTCCGTGTGGTGGCAAGGGTGATCTTGATTACATGTTTCAGCACACGTACGGGATAAAGGAAATATCAGTTTTCCTTGGCAATGATGGGGTAAGACAGGCTGGTACAAGTTTGTCGGCGGTAAGACTTTGCATTTGATCAGTCCTTCGTATTGACGAATGTTTTCCACGTCGATGTGTTCTGTCAGGATTTCAGAGTGTCCGGTAGGGAATCGCGTATATTTGCACACCCAAGGATACAACGAACACACGTCGATGTATTTGATTTCTTCTCCTCGATATTCGTCTACGTCGTACAGCAAGCTTGTGGCAATGGTTCGTCCTCCAAACAAACTGTGGCGTGGGTCCAAAGGTTCGATGTCTACCACGTCGTAATTTTTGGCAATGCGTCTAAATTCTGGATCGGTTTTGAAACATCGATTGTACTCGTAGTCACAGATTTCTACCACTTGGTATCCTTGACTTTCTAACTTCAGGCGCTGCTGGTATGTGTGCTCGTACAACTCTTCCATTGTGAACTCTGAAAAAGGACTTTATAGGTTTCGTTGAGGAAAACAGGTAGGGCATTAGTGAAACAAGCATCCCTGAAATTCGTACACCGTCTGAGGGTTTTCTAAATCCCAGCCATCCACAGAAAGACTTCCAATTTTCTTTTCTCCCCCGTTTCTCGCATGTTGTATCCATTTGTCTTCCTTTTCGCACTAGTAATGCAACCAGCGCAATGCTTTGGGCAGAGTATTGACGGCTGACCGAAAGATAAGTGTTAGGGTCTATGATGGCTAGTGTGTTCTCGGGCATGAACTTTTTTCTGTACACTAATCCACACGCTTTGGCTAGGGTATACGCTTCCTTCAAAGGATCGATTTCTCCGTGATCTAGAAACAATTGTCGAAACTTTCCACAGCAACGGCAGCACTCGTTCTGGTTGCCGAGCTTTGCCTTTCAATTCGTCCTTTTTGGGTTTCACGCACCCACATCAAGCATTTGTTTTTCTCATCAAACACATATAGCCCATTATATGCAATGAGATTATTATCTAAAAGCCTGGCGAAAACTCCTCGTTCGTGTGCTTCATTTATCCATTTGCTTAGCTTGTTTCTTTTATTTCTGACCTTAAGAATCAAGTCCTCCGCGACCTGTTTATTTCGCGCTGATCTCGCTATGTTCAGTATTGTTGCAGTAATTTGTCAATCTTTTACATGCTAAGAAGTTTATAGTACTGGTTAAAATTATCTGTATGGATGAACACTGTAATCCAAATGTATGTTGTAAAATGTTGAAAGCACTAGATGAAGTAGAAAGGATCACTTAGGTGGCTCATGTGAGAAATCTTGTTTCAACTAGAATTTGTCCTTGTATGGTCATAGCAGGCTGTAGGACAAAAAAAAACTCTACCTTCAAATTTATCTTCAAATATTAACTTGCAGGATTGGCAACCTGAAGTCAATCAGAATAGTAAATTGTCCTTGTACCGATGCATACAAACTGATATAGAAAATTGCATCATCTTTCATAATCTATTTAAATTAAAAATTGCATGGGCTAAACGTAGCTGATCTAGTTATAGTCTGAGTATAGAAATGGGTAGAAGAAATAATATTAAAAGGAATAAAGATATTGGAATTACTGTCGTTGGGATGGCATTTATGAAATAGAAGCTGAATTTCACTTCATTGTAAAACTTTTCAGTTTATAAATATTTAAGGACAAAATTTAATATTTCTATTTATAAGGTAGGTGAAATTCACAAATATTTGCATAGCAGAGACATAACAATGTATCAAACTATGGCTGCATATTGTTTTCATGCCTTTCAAAATAGAGACAATTTTTACATTTATTCTGAATAAAGTTATCGTTATTATTTCACGCTTACTTTGAAATACGAAAAGTGTTGTCTAAATGCTCAGTACCACCGCATCATGATCAAGCTTTTAATCCAACAAATAATAACATAGATCTTAAACAATCTAGCATAATTTGTAATAATTTTAATTTTTATGACTGAAGACATATTAATTGAGAAATAAATATCTTATTAATAATAGCCACGAAAAACATCAAACTGTACGTCATGTTTTAGATAACCTACACCAGCTGATGGCAAGTTCATACAAATCACGTTATAGTTTATTAGCTAGAACAGTTGAATGCTAGAGAAAATTACCTGCTGAAGAAATTCATAAAATATTAGCAAGCGATGAAAACATAACATGGGCATACTTTTTTTCTACACGATAGTAACGGGCTAACTGAAGAAGGAATATCTGGACTAAATCCCCTTTACGCAAATATGACGTTTTTTCGTATAATTATAATGCTTCTTGTTTTTACTCTCAAATCTATGTATGAATCTTCTCCTATTGGTTGACATCTATTTATATGTAGATTATTAATTCTGAAAAAACACAAGTGTGTATCATGACTTTCTTCCTGACAAAATTTTGTTTATAGGTTGGTATCAAAGAATAGTGTCTGTATACATAATGAACGAAGATGAAATGGAATGTTGAGTTCCATAAGATTGGTTAAATTTCTTCAAAACTCAAAAACAAATCCGGGTTAGTTTAAATATGTCCTAGGTCAAATCTAAACTCATTTAAACGCCTATTAAATGAGATTTGAAGCCTTCTGGTGATATAAATTCTTTTAGTTTTACTAATAATTATGTTAATTTTTTCTGTTCTTGTTTGAAGACGAATTAGAGAAGGCTGCACTTGGTACATTTGTGTTAAGCAAATTTCCAACCATTAATTTATAGTACTTTTTTACAGTAAAAAATTCAGCTTTAAATTTATTTTTACGATTGGACATTGAGCTCCTTTTCAAAGTTTTTTCACATCAGCAAGTAGTTATTAGTTGGTTGTTATCTCTGATTTTATAATTTCCTCCACCTTAATACGAGTTGGACTTAATCATATTTGTACAATTTGTACATCTTTTGCATTGTGTATTTCGATGGACCATTTGGACACTATGCTTATTTTCGCTACAGTTGTATTCTATTTCATTTATATTACGCAATGTTTTACATATAAATATGACGTTATTATTGATTCCTAATATCCTTTTTACATACACGCCATTCAAATGTTTGAGTCGTCATTTACTTTATGTATTTTGGCCTGTTCATACTCATTAAAATAAACTGGTAAAATACTGAACCTTTTTTTGTCGGCAATATTTATTATGTTCTATCATTATCTGCTTGCAAATTTCCGAGTAGAAATATCCAATATTACTGGTGATTATAATGGAATTTTTTTGTATCGCGTACATTTTTTCTACAAAACCAGTTGACATCTTGAGACCTTTTAAGTGGTATTATTTCATTATATAAAATGTCACTGTATCTGTCCATGAAAAAATTTCTTTGATTTTATTCTTTGTATAAGTAAGTGGTTCTTTGAATTCTGGAGTAACCAATTTTACTTTTCAAGTTTAAATTTTTTAAATCTTTTGCATTGTCTTGTTTTGTTGTTGTTGTTGTGAAGTTTCAAATTTTATATCCTCCATTTATGTCAACGATATAATAGTTTTATTATACTCCCGACTATTAAATGAAACATCAGATACTTTATATTTTACTAGCACATATTTTTTACTGATTTGTTTTTTCGAATTAAACATTTTTCAACATTGAACACGTCGTTAATTTTGTCGCATAGAGATAACTTCTCGTAAAATAATCCCTCATTATTCTCGCACTTTAAGTCTTCTAAAATTCCTTCCTTGATTGTAGAAATATTCGTAAAATTAGGAAGATAACCTTTCGCAGAAATAGATTGTAAAATATTATTTTATTTTTTAAGCTCTGTTCATATTACAACTTCAAGTCAGTTTAACTTTTGCAAGATCTCTCTATATCGACACTACAAAAACAGAAATTCAAAATTTCAAGATATACAGTTACAATTTTCAATAAAAGGTCATTTTGGAAACAATTTTATTAATTTCAGTGATAGAAAAAGTCAATTTCGCATATTCATGTAATATTTTATTGGGTTACGAGTACTTTTGAAAACGATATCAAATGTTAAACGTTGCAGTAATACTCGATACTTTGCTAGCCTGCTATCATGATCTCAAGATAAGTGAAAATATTTATCTCATATATTTATAGCATTTAATTAATTATATTTTATAAATATTTATATATATCCTGTCAATCCTTGAGGATAACCAGCACTAAGAATTTTAGTGCACATAGCCGTCGTCGGGGACAGGATTTATTGCTTTCTTACGTCAAATTGGTCGGGATGTCGCTTCGTTTGATTCAGTTACACGGTCGACTTTTACCGCCATTTGATCCCCTAGGAAAAACGAACGTCTAGGACCTCCGGAAGTAAGTCAAGCAACAGTGATTGCTAACTGTTCTCTTAGGTTTTACGGTACACCAGAAGTTAGCATCACTTGTAATTTTAATCCATTTCATCTTACATCCTTGTCATCAATCTGCAGAAAGCCGAGTAAGCATGTGTACTCAATTATTATAAAAATATTACACCTATAGTATCTTGAACACACAATTGTATCGTGTTGAGGTTTGAAATTGGAGATGCTACCACCAGACTACTGGTCTTTGTAAGAAAAGGTTTAAAAAAATTGCGCTTAAGTTATGTAAATCGTTTTAAGTAAATGTAAATCGTTTTAAGTAAATAAATAGTGTTTTTTTTAAATAATGCAAAATATCTCCATACATATTTATTATTTGATTATCTCAGTTACAAATGTTAGTAAAGTAAGTATACAATATTCTGACACTATTCATAATATACTAACTGTTCATGCACCAAGTACTAAAATCATAACTCAGCCAGACCCAGCAATATCGTATATAGGAAAATACATGTACTTCCTTACTACCTGTAATATCATATTGAACTTTATGTGTATAGTGTGCTTAGTGTTGCCCTCCCGTAGGTTTTGACTACTATATATTTGTAATCTTGTGTCTGCGTATTATTGCTCCATCAATATCTGAATGTTACTGGCTAAGACGTCTTATTTACATGTTCATAATTGCATTAGTTAATTCTTTACCCTTCTGAAAGCAGATTTTTTTTTTTTTTTTTCCTTGGGGGGGGGGGGGCTAACATAAAATAGCCGAACTGAGGGTTTACAAATAAAAAGGTTTGGGTGTGTGGTACGTCTAATACGAGTTGGTAGTATTATGCTGGTCTAGAATCCTCAAATTGATACGGCTATGTGATTTAGGATCCAGGATTTTTAAAGACATTTATTTTTATTTTGTGATGGGTACGGTATTGGTGCTAGAAAAAAAAAAGATTGGGGATGTTGCCCAGGGAATATCTGTCCAATATATGTGTGCAGTATTATGCCGGCCTAGGATTCCACCCCACCCCCCACCCCCCACTCCCACACAAAATTGGTGGATAGTAAGGTCATGGTGACCTAGGAATTTTTCCGGAGTTGGGGGGGGGGGGCAGGGTCTCAGGACGCATCCGGCCAGTACTACTAAGGGTCATATTTTCATTCATGAACTGCCCTACTACTATGTTATTATTTATTATATCTATTGTGATATCTAGAATCTCGGCAAGATAAAAATAAATAAGTGTGGGTCTTATCTGCTGAAAATGGATCTTCATTCATTTTTATTATTAGTTCATTATTATTGCCACTAATATTTACACAATTTCAGTTATGTCAAAAGACTCTAAATATAGTTTCTGATTCAAAGTTTGTGTTAATATAGTTTTGTGACGAGAGAAACTGGTTTAATTCATATAGACTTCCCATCTTTTTTAATGATATTATCTGTTGTCCCGTAATTTTAATTTTCAATAAGTCTTTCTTTGACATATTTCTATTATTATTATCAGTTTTGCATTTTACACATCTAGCTCTATTATTATATAGAGCTTTATGTCTGCTTCTGCAATAGGATTTATCATATCTTGTTACACATTATTGTTGTCTTTTTTATTCATCGATTACTAATGCTTCTAATTTCTCGAATATTTGATCCTCTCGTCCCATGATAAATTAGGCCGCGCATTTTCAATTGCTACCTGCATCGGAGGATAACAGATTCCTGTATCAGTCCCTATTAAGCCGTATCCTTCCAAAATCAATTTTAAACTAATAGTATGACGAACTTGTTCTTTGCAGCTTTATCTAACAAACAAAATCCACCAGGATTATTTGGTCTAGTTTGTTTGTTATTCATTTATTTATTTATTTATTTGAAATCCCCATGTTGCGGACATAACATAATATTGATTACACTTAGTGACATACTCTTTTTGCAATCTAGACTGGGTGTCTCGAAAATGTAAATATGCGATGTGTGCTTGTAATGGATTTGGGTTTTTTTTTTGTTTTTATGGGGTCTATTAAACATTTTTGGGCGAACAGATCTAAGGGCAGGCACAAATCATTCGATATTTACACCTATAATGTGAGAGCACTTGCTCATGCAGAATCATGTAGATGTATTCCTTAAATCAAATTTGAATCATGTAGATGTATTCCTAAAATCAAATTTGAATCATGTAGATGTATTCCTAAAATCAAATTTGAATCATGTAGATGTATTCCTAAAATCAAATTTGAATCACGTAGATGTGTTCCTTAAATCAAATTTGAATCATGTAGATGTATTTCTTAAATAAAATTTGAATCATGCAGATGTATTCCTTAAATAAAATTTGAAAAATGTAGATGTATTCCTTAAATCAAATTTGATTTTTGGCTTTGAGCCTGAGCTTCATATTTGTACTCAAGAAGTTTTGAGAATTCAGAGTCAAGTGACTGAATGTACTTCAAAGTTATTTGACAACACTGACTATCTTATAGCTTTTTAAAGTTAAAATAAGTAATTTCCGTCATGCAATAGATGGAATTTTGCATTTTAATTTTATGCTCACCAATTCTCGCAAAAGAGAGAAGTTATTCAGCATTTGTGTAATATCCTCTAACTCTTGATACTGATAAACAAAAGAAATTACTGGAAGAATAGACTGGCCTCAGCTGCTTTAACATCATACTAGTGTTTCAATACCGGCATTTCTCTATACTACTATAGTTATAATTGGCCTTTTATTTGCACACCAGCTTGGTGGAAATATGGCGCACACGAGTTACTTCACTTTATTGTAATCTATTTTAGGTAACTAGACGTACATGACCGAAGAGCCGAACACGTCTTTAATCTAAAAATCAGTCAGTCTATCTACAGATAGCTGTAGAAAGGTCTGGTGTTTCACAGAGTTGGCCACTCTGTCTTGACATTCAGGCCGGGGTCCAATCCGGGATCCTGAAGTAGTTAGGGGTACGACCTAACTACCGATATGAATACTGCCTCAATGGTCGCAGCAAGTTAAAAGTTTATGGGAGACCTCTGAACCCGTTCACACTAGCAACCGGGGGTAGGTGGATTAGCGATTTCGATATGTTCCTTATCTGCTAATGAACTAAAAGATTTAGCTGGGCTAGCACCTGGCCGAGGATGGGCTTTTGAAAAAAAAAGTATTTTGTTTGTTTCGCTTGGCCTCACCTGAAAAATCATACCAGTGTTTACGAGAATGGCCTACCGATTAGGAGGCTGTATTTTTATACTTGTTTACATAATTCTGTCCTCTATATGGAGATCATTTTTGTCTTGAGGCATATTGAATGTCTGATTATAGAGATAACGATACTTATATATATATATATATATATATATATATATATATATATATATATATATATATATATATATATATATAATGGCCTGGAGAGAGCATCCTGTCCACAACTTGTATGAAGCAAACGTAAACGGAGACGTAAGACATGTTTTGTGTCACAAACTTCTTGCCAAGAATCCTAACAACAATGGCTATATCCTCATTGCAGTTTCTAGCACGGATAGGTGCCAGAAGATACCGAGGGCATATCGATTTGTATTTAAGTGCTTTCACGCAATCATACCAAGAGATCTTGTCATTGATCACCTTGTCGGAAATAAATATGATAACAGGATTGCAAACTTAGAAGCGGTTACACGAAAAGTAAATAATTTGTGCGCCGGAGTTGGTAAACATAAAAAGACAACACGGCCTGTAGAAGCCACAACCTTAGAAACTGGAGAGCGAGAAATATTTCCATCCATGTTTAAAGTGGAAATATCACTTGTTGCAGTGGTATAAGAAATAAATCTTTTTCACCAATTCGCAACGTTTAGTTTTCATTTTGTTTTGTTACAGCGGCATAAGTTTCGTCTTCCGATTAGGTTTAGTTCTGTAAAAAGATATCTGCATTATTATTTGTTTTAATTCTGAAATTGCCGTAAGCCAAAGTGTTCACGCCATCATTCAAGACATATCCTTTGTTATAATATGCAGATCGCCCAATTTTATTCAGTGTTACAGTCTGCAAAACATGGTGATTAGATTTGATTGTATTCACTGTCACGTAATGTTTTTTGTTTTTCCAGATAGCGCTTTTAAATAATCCGCATGTGTGAACACGCTTTCAGCAACACTTTTTTTGACTCTTTGGCGCGCTTTTTAAAGCTGTTATCAGCACGTTTGATTGAATACATTTTACCTTTAAGACCAACAAAATCTTCGATTGGATTAAATGAGGCCTTTTTTTTAACTTACCAATAACTTTTTTCTTGCTCGCATCGTAGAATTTGCTGTCACCTGGGTAATTGGAAAAGTAAAATGTTTTTTTTTGTTTGTTTGTTTGTTTGTTATTTTGCAGCATATATAACTTCATAGATATCTTCATTGCGATTTCATAGCATAACGAATCTGTATAAGTAAACAGCAACTTGGCTTTGTCGTCATTCTTTGCTTTGATGTGGTTGTAATGAAAGTCGTACATATGCAACTTTGAAAGCTCAAGCAGTGTGAAACCTGCACAAATAGGTTTATTTAATTTCAGGAGCGTTTTTTTCTGTGGATGGTAACTAAGTTTTCGTCAAATATTTTATTGGTGGTAAAAGCCGGATTGGCAACTAACATGTCACGACACTTTTAATTATTGACAAATTCTACGTTTACTCGTTTGCGAACATTTTCCGGTGTCCGACCAAAGGCTGAATTATTCATTAACTTGAAGCAATCTTTTTTGAATTCATTTGTTGCCGCATTTCTCTTTGCTGCGTTAAAGTCGATGCAAGTTTTCAACCAGGTTTCTTGTCTGAATTTTAATACACGATGTATTCTGATGAGCTGCAAACTTAAGTCTAGACATTGTTTTAGATTTCTGTAATAAATCACATAGCCCGTTTTACCCATCAGATTTGGAATCCGTTTTGGAACATTTAAATTGCCAATGCTAAGTTTTTCTTTAAGCGATAAAATACGGGGGCTTAGCATGGTGTCATTCGCTGTTATGTTGTTTGGTGCTAGCGGATAATCATCATGCACGTTATGTAAGCTATCAAGATAGGCGAGATCCACTTCTAGAATGTAGCTAGTGTTGTCATTACTCTGCAACAATTATTCTATAAACTGTTCTGGATTCATCCACGAGAAATCACCCACCGGCAACTTTTACAACATAGCCCATCCATTAAGATTAATTAACTCCTGATTAAACGATAGGTTTTGACTCCTGCGCAGAATCATAATTTGGCATATACTTGTTGTTGGTCACAGAAATGTCTATTTGTAATAACAGAGAATTCGCCACGAATTCCTTTTTCGACAAATTTAAACATGTCAATGTCAGTGAGCAACTCCAACTTTACCTTTAACTACTTAAACGCAGCATCCCACGACAAGCGAGGACTTGAATAGTACCACGCAGAATTAAACTTATAAGATGTTTCAAAAGTTTTCAAATACATCTGTAAGCAAGTATACATCTGTTTTAAAATACAAGTCTTGATATTCTCTCATATTTTCAATGTCAAAAGCAGACCAGACATTGCAGGCGTGGTCATAGTCAGTATCAGAAACATTAGCATCGTTAAGTTGACTGTAAAATGATTCTTTCTGTTGAAAACTTGTTTCTTGAAATTTATCACACGACGACATATAGTCATATGGGTAAATTTCTTTGCGAGTTACCAAATTAAGTTTGTCGCCAGGACATTCTTCTAGTATATATTTGAACGCTTTTGTATTTTGGACAAGTTTATCCAAGTTTAAAGACTGTCAATACAGCGTAATTGACCAAGTTAAAGTGGCATATGGAGTTCCATGTTATTAGCTATGACAGTTACTTTTTCAGCAAACTTTCCAAAATGCTTCACAATGAGATGCGAATCATAACCGCGAAGATTATGCAATACCACTGGAATAAATTCTGGCGTTTTCAAATGAAGATTGCACTTGTCATGAGCAGTTCCGCGATACTTTCCAGCAAAATGACAATAATCACGCACTATGTCAGTAGATCCAACACAACTCTGATTTCAAAACGTTTTCTCTATCTTCTGGAGTATAAATCATTTTTGCTGAAACAATGCGGCTCACATAATTTACTTCGCCAAGCAAACATTTTACGAAATGTTCTCTGCAGTTAGCACCGCAATACAATTGAATTGGCTTACTTAAAGCATCATTTATACAGACCAGCTTGTATGAGTAAGCCACAAGGAATATGCTCTTGGCACTTTCTGGTAAAAAAAGAATTTGAATCATTGTTTGTGGCGTCTATTGGAACAGCGAGTGCTTCAAAATCGGCATAAATAACAAACGAATATTTCATCATGTGGCAGAAATGTTTAAATGCTAAGATGTTATTATTTTTGTCTGGCATGATAGCTTGTACGATATTGACGTAATCTTGGCCATGCATAACAAGCAAGTCCTCACGCGCAAAACCATCAAGATATTTTCTGCAGTAAAATAGTCTGTGTTTATGAGAGTTGTACTGTCCATACATCAATCCTGAATAACTTTGATCCAAAAGTAGTGGCCATATTTAGTATCTTTATGAATGTAAAGCAAATCAACTCCTCTTTCGCTTATAACTGAAGAAATATGCAGCGTATACATGTTACCATTATTCATGCCAAAGACATTGACAGAAATATTGTTTTCCTATGTTGGCACGTCATTGATCTGAACAGGAAAATGGATTCCAGTAAAATTTCATGTATTCTGATATGTGGTGTAGTTGCTTATGCGCTTTGGATTTATGTTTGCAGGATACAACGCAGATAATCCACCCAAATAAAGCACTTCTTGTCCTTATTTTTGACAATGACGCAACTTTGGCTGCTTTTAATTTTGACTGGTAATTCCCAATATGAGCTTCCACGTAATGGATTGTACTTAGAAGTATTAACATTGTATTCTGAAACACCAATTAAAACACAGGCAGAACCCTCTTTCCGAAAATGATCAATACTATTTAAAAGGGATTCCAAAACGCTGTTGATGTCAAAATGGTGATGACATGCGTTAACTGGTTCGAACATAAAATGTGATTAGGTTACAGTGTTATCCCTTTGTTGTACAAACTCAACGCTAATACCAATACAAAATTTAATGCCACGTTGCAAACGCAGCTCATTGGACAAAATGTGTTCTTGCTTGGCTCTGCTAACCTGACAAAAATATAAAACGGTATTAACTCGTCATTTTCCATAGCAAACGTCTTGTCGTAGCAGGCAGAGGTCACTCTTTTTTCTCTAAAGCCTATGTTTGTGCTCATCATATATATATATATATATATATATATATATATATATATATATATATATATATATATAGAGAGAGAGAGAGAGAGAGAGAGAGAGAGAGAGAGAGTACAAAGCATATGGCGAATAACAGTCCATTCAAGTGCACTGGATCCAGCAAGGGATTGCGTGTGTTAGAGATTGATTAAGATAAACGCAATATAGCGTAATTTATTTCACTAATTGTTTGTTACTAGCATCATCATAAGAGTATTTCGCTTAACGCAAGGGACGCTATGGCGCATTATCAGATCATTATTGTAGCAGATATTATTTCGGCCAAGTTAACTTAGCAGGCGCCGCTGCTGGTCCGTAAGCAACACTTGATATTTAGGATTTTCAAGTAAACGTGTGTGATATAAACAATTGTATCTGACATAATATATAAATTGATTAGATAAAGATGTATGACAATGATGAAAACGTAGATGCCATTGCCCGCGACTAGAATAAGTACAATCAAGTCGAAAATGCGCACCTGCATTACAATACGAGGCCGTAGAAATATATCAGAAAATATCACATCAGAAACAAGTTGGCGCGATTTAATCTATCTTACGAAGAAAAAGTTCAATTCAACGAGATCTTTAATATATTAATTACGCTAAGTCTGCCGGGAAGACAGAAATTTTGCAAGTTAGATTACGTCTTTAAGAAAATATGTCTGCTTATAGGTATGCCAGACATGGCAGCTATGTGCAAACCTGTAGCCAGCAAATAAATATTGGCAGAGTACGACATAATTATTTCTCAGTGCTTTCCAGCAGATAACACTAGCGTCAAGCATTCATGGTAGTTGCAAACATGATGTCAAAAAATATTTGCTTGTTGGAAAACTTTTGTTTTGACAGAAGACAACTTTGTTGCAGCCAGGATGTGTTGTCAGACAGCAGACAACTTTGTGGAAGAACATTCTTGCTCATAAAAGGATCCAGATATAGGTTCGCCATTAAGGTCTGCGATTCGGTAAGTTACATGAATTGTGTTCAATATCTCTGTCAAGGTAAACACTTCATTGGTCCAGTTTACTGTATGGTCTTGTTCAAATGTTTTTTTTAGTCTAGGAATCCTGAACCGATCACAAACATTAACCTTTTGTCTAAAAGATAATTTGTTTGGCAACACTATCTTGATTAAGTTTGTCGCTAGCTTGTGTTGGCGTCATTCGTCTACCAGCGACTGCAACACATTTACATATTTACTTCTTTTATTTTTTGTAAAGTGTTTCCACATTTCATATTTTAGTGTTTGATTGAATCTTTCAACGACAACTGCTTTGCCTTCATTAAAAATTTTGGAATACTTATGAATTTTATTTTGTTCCAGCCAGTTTTTAAATGTGTTGTTGTAAAATTCACCGCCATGATCCACCCAAAGTCTTGCAGGCTTACGTGGTCTTGAAGACATTTCGAACATCTCTGAAAGCAGCGCCAATTTTATTTTTTAGTGACAAGCTCCATGCATACTTACTAAAAACACCAATGATATTTAGCAAATACTTAACGCCCCCATTACCTCTAGAATATTCTTTTAGGTATATCAGATCAGCAGACCAAATGTCATCAACACCATTAGCAACAACGCTGCGCCAAGGAAAACATTTTCTTACTGGCTTATATAACTCATCTGCAAGTATGTCATCTTTATTTTTGATACCTGCATTGGCACCAACTCCAAGCTTATATTTGAGTCCAAAAGCGTCTCTGACAAAAGCTCTGTCAATACGTTCTCACATCCCTTTTGGTTTTACCGCGGCTATCTCATCAAGCATAATTTTATCGCAGCGGTTGTTTTCTTCTGGAGGATCTCTGTAGCAATGGCATGCCGCATTGCCGTGGCATCTACTTGGTTATAGAGTTGTTGACCAGGAAACGGTTGATCATTTGCATCCAGTTGTTTATCCAGAGGAACTATTCTTATGCTGAATATGTGTTAAGTTATAAATACAACTTCCCCGCGCGCCATAATATATTTTTTGATGGCATCACACGGTGGCAGACCAAACGAATCAAAATAATCTGTGACACTTCTATCTCGCCTGTTGTAAGCGGCAACCAAATGTGTTCAGAAGCCATCAAAATAATTTCTGATATTTACGACGCTGCATTACATCCTTTTCATTTCTTTTTGGCATCATATCTTTGGAGAAAATGCCGCGAAATAATTTTATGTCTTTAAGCGCTTTCTCAATGTCAAAATTGCTTAACGGCGCTGCAATCCTCTGCGCCCAAAAAGCTTATCAAGAAGTCTAGGCAACCGCCCACCTGCACTATCAACAGCAAGCAGTAGTAGAAGCAGTAATACTCCGGCTTGTTTTTTAAGTTGCGCTGCAGACAAATCAAGTACAACACCTTTTCCTGCTGTTCTTTGTTGTTGTTTTTTTCTCACTTTATCATGTTGGCGTTTTGTTTGTATCCACAGTCGCTACCAGAATTTATTTGTTTTGCGAATATTTTTATTGACATTAGGCAATCGCTAGAAGAGACCAGTGCAATTTTATTACGTTGAGCTTCAGAGAGCGAGCGAGCAAGCGAGAGAGAGAGAGAGAGACAGAGAGACAGACAGACACAGACAGAGAGAGAGAGAGACTAACTTCCTGATATGACATTTCTATGTAGAATGTTTAGACAAAACTGTCTGTAGCTGATGTTTGCGTTGCAGTCCTCTGTCGTTTGTTGCCTTTTCTGTTGCGCCAGATATTGCTCCGGATGCAGCTACTATTCATATCGAACCAAGAATTGGTAATAATTTTGGTGCTGCAAGAAGTGGTAAAATTGCAGGTGAAGCGCCACCCATGCGAGATATTTGACTGGCTGATAACTTTAGGTTAATCCAGTATTGGAACGTTTTTTCGCATTAAAATCTGCATACTGGTTTTTCGTGAGCGCGAGAACATGTTGTTCCTGATGCAGTTGGTTGCTTCAAAGTTTGATGGATAAGCCAGCGTGTTTTTTTTCTGCGGTTTGAATAGACTGCTGCGATGGCGTCAAAACAGCATTCACTGAAGTGTAACTCATTATAACAATTGTCTTACACAATAACTGTCATCTTGCCACTAAGAGAATCAAGTGTGAGAAATCTGTCAGAAGTAAATACAGCATAAACATGATAGTTTGCGGCTAAAGCAGGTTGCATAGTCCACTTGACTTCAACATGTGCCGTGGAGTCTTGTGTGCGTTCTAGGTGTTTAGAAACGTCCAAGTGATAAATTGTGTACAGGTTTACAAAGTCCTCCAGAGATAGCTTCCTGAAGCATAAAGAACGCTCGCGAATAATTTCTATTAAGTGGCGTAAAAATGCACTCAAGTTCACGCAAAGGATATTATCTGCTTTTGACTCTGACAGCAATGCAAGTCAATCCCAAGTTGTCAAATACCTGGCTTCTTGTCTCTTGATCTGCATCTTGTGCGGCAAGTTGAAAAGCTGTAAATACATGTCTTGGTAGTTCGTTGCCTGGCAATGTAGCTATTCTCCATGTTACAGATAATTGCACTGCAAAATACGTAACAGGTTTGTAAACGCGCATTTACTCAAAATAAAGTTTTTTGTTAAACCTGGACAACAGGTTATCCAGTTCTAGCGCATGCTAAATAGACGGCATTATCTTTGGCGTCCACAGCGATAGTTTTGTAAAAATAAATTGTCCATCATCAACAGCATCTGCGTGATGCATGTACATATTAGGATCAGCTCGTTCCAAAACTGCGTGTGCTTAACGCCTCTAAAAACTGTGTCAATGTTGTGCGCAAACCAAAAATGGAACTTAGTGGCAATAGCATGCACACTGTTTTGTGGCCTTCCGTGAGAGCGCGCCTTATTGCAAAGTCAACATTATTAGGATTTTCTGGATCAATAAAAAGCATTACGAATGGCAGTACCATTTTGAGCCTTAGTTGGCCCAGCCATAGCAGAAACAGCATCCAGAAGAACTTCAGTACCTTGTTTGTACTTTTTGCTATTTGCTGTATTTCTTGTATCCTTGTACGAAAACTTTATTTGTTGCTGAACTTCTGCTGTTGTCACCACTCATCGAAATCGAATTCATCATGCTGCTGGCAGCAGGCATATAGCTCCTAATGCAACTGTCTAAGTATTCAGTTGATACCGCGCCGTCTTAAACAAACTCCAACCATTGTTTGAGAGTGCCACGTTTATGTTAGCGGGATAATTGGCGGGCGGAGCAGCATTGGTTTGTAAATAACCTCTGACTTCAAGAAAAGCTTTATGAGGCAGCAAATAAACATCTTCATCACGTGTGTCAATAATTCATGTGCAAGGTTTGTTCATTTGATGCGACTCTTTGTCCAAATATTCCACATATTCATATTCGGTTGTTGACTCGTCAATGGGTGCTTCATCAAAAAGCTTGAGGTGTTCTGGTGTGTATCTAGACATCATGTTTATACGTCCTTGTTACACAGATTTGTTTTAGACCGGATCCTGCCATGATATTTGACACTGCTGATCTCGTATTGGCTGCCGACGTGAGCGACTCAAGTTCATTCATAATTTCTTCACCGCATTTAGACAATATTGTTTGGCAGTACTAGTGCAATTTCCTTGATGATTTTATGACAGGCTCCAATGTAACAGGTGGCTGTAGCATAATAGACTGCAGTGGCGTTGGCGTAACTTTAATCTTGTCTGCAATGTTTTGTCTAACCGCTGATCATATTGCTCAAGTGGCACCTTTTGCAGCATCACAGGCAAGTGGAGCAACTCGTTTGACTATGCTGGGCACTGCCTTAGAAGCCTTTGAGAACAGTGTTGAATAAGATCCTCTTATGATCTGTTTGCGCTTAATTTGTATTGGCTTCATTTATACAACCCTGTTACATAGCTTTGGCTAGCACTCGCAAATGTAGATAAAATGTGACTCCCTCATTATCTAGGTTAACATTGTTTCCAGATTGATCCGTGATTGATATTGCAATTTCTGATATGCTGTAGACATTGTTGATGGAATAATAAATGAGCTGCGAAGGCTTTATGTTCATAAATTATCCGGGTGGCGCGTTTGGACTGAAGCTATAAATGGCGTGACTATGGCTTCCTCGCGCGTCAAATGATCCTTCAGCTATGGAACAATTTATAAGTAGGCTGTTTACATCGCTAATGTTTACGGGAAAGTCGCCATCGTAAACACCATTTTCTTATAGAATTCGCGAACTAAAACCTAATAGGTTTCTTAAGCTGTTCTTAATTGTGAAATCCACTCGGTAGTCACCCTGAAGCGTCAATCGTGTTTTAAGCGTAGAATAGTTGGCACGATTATTATGTTTTCGCCAATATGACCTTTCTCTGTCATCATTCTTTTTATTTCATCAGCGATGTCAACAATGTTGTAGGCGCCTGGAATAATAGTGAGCAAATTTTCTGCATCATTAGCGGAAGTCAAATAAAAAAAAAACTTGTTATTGCTAGCTGTAATATTATGAAACGAGTTCCATATTTCTGCAGAAATTAAAGCGATCTCGTAGTGAGTATCCAACTATAACTCTACTGCGTGTGCTATATCTACAGTAAAATTATTGCTGCTTCCTCGAACTGAATTGGAATCAAAGAGAAGAGTTTGCGACATATTGTCGCTATCAGATCTTTGTACATTAGGCACGTTTTACTGAAGTAACTGATCTAGTATTTCTACGATTTCAATGTCAATTTCCACGCCAGCGTTGCCCACTTGTTTACTGGCAGTTAGTAACTTTACACTCTTGAAAAACTTGACTGAATTTTTGTAGTATTTTATTCCTTTGCCTGTTTTTGCCTTTTTCTTTCCTTCTTGGGTTGTTTTCGGTTGAGATGTTGCTGGCTGCTGTGGTACAGAAGATGAAGGTGCCTTTAATGAACCCCATTTAGACGCTCTCTCGGGTATGGTTCATTTTGTTGCTTAGGTGGTGCTATAAGTGGAGACAGCGCTGCCTACTGAGACAATGTCTGTCGTGGTGAATGTTCGACTGTTGCTTGTGGGGGCGGTGGAGGTCGAGATGACGCTACCTGCTGAGGCAATGCTATTTGTGCTGAAGGTTTTACTGTTGTTTGTGGTGGTGATTATCTTATTCTCACCCTATAAACATCAGGAGGTTCATCTTTCCATGACATATAGGCATAGAAGTTATCACCAAACATAACTGGTTCACCACCCGCGTGTACTATGATCTGCCTCTTCTTTTTATGATAGCGTGCAGTGTTTCGCAAAATAGTACTCAAATTTGTTTTTTCTTTCTAAATAGGCTCGATATTAGGATTGTCCCTTGCCCTTTTTCCCCACATTTTGTTGAACTGGACTATTTCATTTCTTGCCGTGCGGTATCTGGCAGATCAGCCCTTCTTAAGTGGCTGTAGTCGTCTAGTAGCTCATTAGCGTTTTCTTCCATCTCCTCAAATATCTTAAGTCTTTCTCCTAGCATTGTCTGCAACTCAGAAACAGCATTGCCGTATGTCGGAATTAAAGCTTGCAGGCGCCGATTGAGTTGAACATATTTCGACTTTTGCAGTCTTTTTTCACGCATCTCCATGACGTACTCCCATCCAAATTCATACGGTCTTTACGAAGCCGATAGCCATCGCTCAAAATGTGCTCTTTCTGCTTCTGTGATTCGGTTCTTTCCATGACTGCAAATGTTTCGGCCTAAACATATTTGTGCTATTTATACAGTTTCGGGTTACAGTTTTTGTTATATACAAAATGGCGGATGTGTTTACAAGCTGTGCAACGTTGGGACTTTTCTTTTGGACAAATTCATAATTTGCAGGTAACTTATAAGCACCGTGTGATGCAAGTCTAATAACTGAACTCACCTAGACCGTGCGGTAACATAACGTATAGGAAATAATTTTGAAGTTCTTTCTTTTTTGTGGCGAAAATGTAGACTCACATTTTCCTAAAAACACGGATCTATTCATATGCAAATGAAATAACAAAAGCCATCTAACGACTCCATGTTTTATTTAATGTTTGTTCAATATATATGTCTAGATACAACTGAGCGAAACATGTCAATGTACGTTTGTGCTAACCTTACATGATTAGCTGCTTGTCTACGAGCTCACAAAGAGTGCAGTATGAATAGTCAGACGAGTACGTATCAACAACTCAGGGCAATCTCACCAAACAGCGTTCATTGCCCGCAGCAAGAATGGATTAACCCTACCATGGACTGCAGTAGATATGAACCGTATCGAGCTCATGCACAAAGCCTGGAGGAAGACAGCTACAATCAATCCGATGAGTTTAATTTCAGTAGCCAGTACTCTCATATCCCCAGCCAGGAGACAATATCTCATTAGAATTCATTACAATGCTTTTCAACGGGGTAATTGAAAAGTGTTACATACCGTGTGACTGGAAAGTAGGGTTAATTGTGCCCATATTTAAAGGAGGAGGGAAATCTACAACGGACCCTGACAATTACAGAGCTATTTCCCTGCTGCCTGTATTATATAAAATATTTGAAAAGTGCTTATTCAATAGATTAACTGCATGGTGTAATAGCACTATATATAATTTCCTTAATACTGAACAACAGGGGTTTCAAAAGGGACTGAGTAATATAACAGCATCTTTCAATCTACACGAAGCTGTTTTTTACACTTTAGAACTAGGATCAAGAGTGTTTGCTGCTTTCTTAGATATTAAAAAGGCGTTTGACACTGTGAATCGCGACGGAATTTTTCTAAAACTCAGAAATCTGGGCATTCAAGGAAAGATTTTACATGTATTAAAGGAATCATACAAAAATATTTAAAGCATTGTCCTAATGAACGAGTCAAAATCCGAACCTTTTCCAATAGAACGTTGTATTCGACAGGGAGGTGTTTTATCAACATTTTTATATCTTGTTTATATTAATAACCTTTTACAAGAATTACATCAGTCAAAATTAGGACTACTTGTTGGGTCAACTCCGTCTGGAAATCCAGCATTAGCCGATGACATAACTCTGCTCGCAAACACACCAATCCATTTGCAAAAAATGCTTGATATATGTAACAGATACTCACTAACATGGAACTTCACCTTTAACGTTAGTAAAAGCTGTGTATTAGTTTTTAATCAGAATAAGCAAACAACATGTGAGAAGTTTAACTGGAAAATAGGCAATCATACTATACCTATTTTAAGTGAAACTGAGCATGTTGGAATTCCTGTGTGTTCCAATATGAAATACTTGACTAAAGTAGACAGATCTTGTACTAAAGGCAGAAAATCATTTTATTCTCTTGTAGGGGTTGACAGAAATGAAGCTAGATCAAATCCTCTTACCTACGTTAGCTTGTACCAAAAAATTGTGATACCATCAGCCCTTTATGGTTGTGAAGTTTGGTCGAATATCAGACTCAAAGACTTGAGAAAGCTCGATGTATTTCAGCATCATTGTACCAAAATTCTGCAAGTCTTTCCTCAAAACACGCGGTCAGGAATGAGCGAAAGTTTACTGGGGATAAAGAGAATTATATCAGAAATTGATAAAAGGAAACTGAACTTTCTTGGTAAATTATGCCATCTTCCAGAAAATGTAACAACTAAAAGAATATTTTTATTCAGACTATATCTATATCTTTCTAGAAAAGATGTTACAGAACAAAAAGGCTTTATTCCAGATATATGTAGCATTGTAAGGGTGCAAATTTCTGTCGATCTATAAAGAGAACATTAACTTGGACAGAGAACAATTAATTAGATTTATGAGGCCAGGGTGCGTATTGAATCGCTATGCTGCGGTCTGTGTTGTGAGAGGAACCGATTTTTAATTAAGCATTCGTTTATTTAACAGTCAGAGAAACTGGAAGGGAAAAGGTTAACTCAATCTTTGTATCGAAAATGTCAGAGTTGAGATTGTCCAGAATCAGTTATTTGGAAATCTAGAGGGTCAGGATGACTGCAGATTTTGGCGCCTATTTATAAAAGGCGGTAGATATATTTAATCCTGATTGGCTACGCTAAATAAGGGGCGTGTTTCCCACACGAAATTTCATAGTTTTAATATGCCACATCGAAAAATTTAGCCAGTCTACGTTTTTTTCCGTGAGAGTATAAGGGACTCCGAGATTGAATTTGCAAGAAATTATCTCGTAAAACAATTATCCAAGGGACTGGATGTCTGGAAAGTTGACGGACACAATTCTGGCGGTAGAAGCGAACAAGGCTTGAAAGCACAAGGTATTTGCGTCAATCTCATGTAATTCGTTGATACCAATATAATTATTTGCTTGAATTTATTTACTTATATGTGCATGAATTTACTTGTATAAATTCGTAGATCAATTTTCTTGATATGAGTATAACAGTGTTTGAGTTCATTATCTGAATTCGTTTAATGATCTTATAAATAGGTTTGACAGATTGTTTGAATTTGTTGTCTTGAGTGTTATAGGAGTCATGTATTTTAAGAATTTCATGCATTATTTTAGTTGATATGAGTATGAGAATCCGTGTGAATTCACCGATCTTAGATGATTTCATGTATGATAAAACTTAAGTGCGTATCGACTGAAATTAACGTTGTTAAGCCATGAAGTGAGATTTCATGGACGCTAAAGACTTGAATGTGTGTATTCGCTGAAATTAACGTAGTTAAGCCATGTAATGAATTTCATTCATTCATTTGTATAATCGAGAACGGAACTATTATGTCTCGTGTGATGTTAATGTGAGTCAGCGATGAAATAGCCGTTAGGAAATACATTAATCTTATGAAACTAGGTTTGTTTGTTTATGGCCTACCGTGTTTGGCTTGACCAGATAGCCTTTGGTATCTGTTTGACTTCCGATAGGATGCTATCTGACATAACGAGAGTGGAGTAATGATCTATTCCCAGTAGGATATTTGACAGAAGATTTAGGTTGCTTCTCTGTTTATTTTGAAAGGGGAAATAGCTCCACTGACGTAATCCACTGACGTATCCACCTACCTACGTATTTACATACCTACGTATCCACCTACCCACACAAAGTTTGAGGGCCGACAGAGGCAAGATAGTCAGAGTGAGAAGAAAGCGAAGGAACCAATTGAACAGGAGAGAACAGGAGGAAACCAGGTTATGAAGCCGTACAAAGCAATGACTTCGATTATTCACTCGATTCTACGATGAATTAATTCTATCGTTTAAACAGATCGGCTATTTATATAAGTATATTTGTGTTTAAAATTTCAAAAAGAAGTGTATCTTCCTACTGTAATGCATTATCACAGTTGTTTATGTAATTGATTAAATTGCTATATTTCATATACGGGGGCTCGTTTTAGTCTGTTCTATATATCTGCTCAGATCTCTATTAATTCCATCTATAAGTTTCACAATTTATATTATTCTTTACTCGATCCGGGCAATAACACCGAGGTCGATCATCCTCTAGATAACGATAACCACAACCACCACCACCCCCACGTCACAAGCATTTTGCAGAAATATAATATTTATGAATTTATTGAACTTTTTGTCAGAGACAAAATATTTCCAGGAAAAATACAGTGGAAACAAATTATAAAACATGCTACTCACAAATATGAAAACGAGCGCTTTACAAACTTGTGCCATACTGACATTTCCTGCAAAAGATTCAAAAATGTTCATACTTCTATAAAACCCTCAATTATATGGCAAACTCCAAAAACAACAAGAGAGTTACAGTTAATTACATCCCTTGCAAATGTTCTGATAACTGTTCCAAATAATACTATGCAAGTTTGTAAACACTGCAGTTACTCTTACACAGATGTAATAATCCATGCATTTATTTCCTGTCAAAGCACTGTGCAACAACGAGACATATTTTGGACACATATTATAAATAACTTTGACATTCGTCTTGGCGTGTACCTTCATAATATATCAGATGAAGAATTTATTAAACAACTCCTTGGTAGAGAATTTCCCAACGGTATCGGCCTAGACGAGCCTGAAATACTGAAAAATTTTATAATGTCTGCCTCAGTATTCTCTGCAACTGTAATTCATGGATTCTTTTCATGGTAATAAGATCGATTTTCAGATTATCAAGATTTGGAATTATGTGGTCGTTGAAATCTTGATAATCATGTCTTCATGCATGCTTATATATATATATATATATATATATATATATATATATATATATATATATATATATATATATATATATATATATATATAATATATATTCAATATTATTTCTTGTAAAATAATGATGATGTGTACAATAATTAAGCATTGAAGGATTGCGCAAGAGTGCACCATACTTTTGATAAGTATAGTGTCCTCATATAAGAATCCTCATAGGGAAAATTCACAGATTCCTCTCATGTATACCTCTGTTAATTGTATATAACTAATTCAATTCATTTCAATATTGTTTCATTGTTTTCTTTTTCATTTGTCTGCATCCTTATCTTTGAAAAGAGGAAATAAAGATTGATGATGATGATGATGATGATATGGCTTACTATAATGCGCTGTAGCAGTCTGTTCTATCTGCTCAGTGACTGGCTTAAATAGTTTTTGTGCCATGTTGCGCTGAAATATCTGTTCTCCTACTCTTTCTGCGAGAACACCACCACGCAATTGTCGCTGTTTCTCTGCGTACTTTTGCATAATTTTAGTTTTATCTTTTGGCTCTTTTACTCGTACAAATGGCGTGATATACAATATATTTGCATAAAATTATAAGATCTGACCATTGTTGCTGTTAAATGTGAATCTAGCCATATATTAATCTCGCAAATAAAATTCGTCAGAGCCGCGACGATACATTTCAGGAACGTGTTTTGCATCTCTATGAAAGGTCATAAGATCATGTTTGCTTCCGCCTGTGGCCACGTGATAACACTGCTTAAATTTAGCAGCCTCTATGCCACGACAATGATCACGCGCAATAGAATCTATGTTGCGGTTGTCCAAGCCAGAAAACAATACAAAGCAACCTGTGTTGCGTCGAATCTATTTGGCACATCATAGTAAGACTGTGCCAAGTAGATAGAATCGCAGTTTTTGTTTCGTGACAGAGAAAAGTATTCTATGATTTTATTGATGTTGTCGGGGTCAATTTTGATGTCATTAAATACAATGACATAGTCAATGTTGCCATCAAAATCTTCAACGCGTGTTATTACTTCTGGCTCTAATATTGTAAACGTTTTGTTCATAGTGGTCTTGTTGTGAGCAGCAACAACAGAACTGCTAACAGCCTTGTTAAAGTCGCTAAGTGTCCTGTATTTATCTTGGATTGAGCGTGTATATGCCTACCCGGTCATAATTGAGCCCATTTTTAAGCAGCATATTCAAAAGCAAATTGGTTTTGCCGCGACTGGTTGTGCCGATGATCATGTAATGGCAATCTGGAGAAAAAAAAGGAATGTCTAGACTTTCTGATGGTTTCTGAGTCAAAGTTAATGATACGCATTATTTTTTAGATAGAGTTATAGATAATGAGTCATTATACTGTTTTTGGCACAGTTTTTGGCCATGCTGAATCGAGCACAACAACAGCTAATTCTGATGCAGAACTCAACAAGCTCTTGCTAAAATTTGAAGATACTATGTGTGGACCGTTACACCTGTCTTCGTAAAGATTACAAATGTGACTATACCAGCAGATAACGCAGATGCGACTAATAAGCAATATGCAGGCAAGTATGCAAATGTTAGGGTGTTGTTAACAGATTCCAATACAAATTTTCCTCGAGGGCGCTTACTTTCTGTAGGACAAAATTTGGCATCGGTAATCCTTGGCAATAGTGTCACCGCCATATATTTTGACGCTAGCTGGTGGAACTATGACTGGTGACATCGACATGAATTCTAAAGTTAGCCACGCCAGAAACTGAAAAAGATGCGGCCGCCAAAGAGTATGCACATACAAAACTTAGCGCAGATTTCAACATTTTGGCTAGCGTACCTACTACAGTAAGCAGCAGATATAATGGAATGACTGCGGATATGCCAGTGGGTAAATCCCTGTGTTTTGTTTTTGGTTCGCAGACAAGGCGGATTTTTGTTGTAAAGTCATCTGAGACATCTTATAGTCCAATAATTATTCAAGGGCCAGAAGGTTTTAGAATTGACAGCAATGTAAACTCAGTTATGTTTGAAGTTACTTGCACTGGAATCAATGGCACCTTTGCTGAGATCAAAATGTCTACCTGCCAACTGATAATGCAGATGCGACAACTAAACTGTATGTGGATTCCAAGCGAATAAAAAATACCATATGACATATTCCATTGCTGTCATCCAATTCTGATAATCGCAACGGATTTGTAGCATCTGCATCATCGGAATATTCAGCAGCCTTTAGATGCGCATTTAGTTTTTGCTGACCACATATCTACTGCGTCAAATAGCTAATGCGCTACAGCAGGCGTTATACTAATTTTTGGATCAGAATAGATTGTCCTGTGGCGGTTGCTATTTGGCGCTTTCAGTTTAGAGGCAGATCAGTTGCAACTGAATACATCAACAATTGGCGTATAGAAGCGTCCAATAACAGCGCTAACTGGGCCACGCTTTACACAAGTCCTGACTCGACAAAATATCGCCTCTATAGATTGTATTGCATTTATGCGATGCCAATCAATTCCGGTCGAACTTATTTTCAGATATTTACGCTTGATGATCTTATGTAAACAACATATATAAAATGTCAGAATTCATAATAATTGCACGCGAATTTAACACGCTGTTATTTGAAGACAAACACGATGGCATGGCTTTTGATGACCTGGGAACTAAGACGTTTTATGATGAAATTGGTGAAAACAAAAAACTGTATAAAATGTTTTGGGCGGATCCAGAAAGCGTAAAAATAGATTATATCATGCTCAATCTTTTTTCGGTAACTCATATGAGAGCGCCACATTTGTGGGACGAGCGAAACAAATTTGACAAGTTTAAAAAGTTCTGCAATATGACAATAAATCGTCCAGCGCTGCTAAAAACACATGAGTGCTCCTTAAAAACATAATAAACGAGTTGAGTTTTGGTACCTTACAATTACTGAATCTAACCAGAAGAATAAAACGTAGAAAAATGAACTAAAAAGAAACTAAAGATCTAGATGATGACTACGCATGCATGTACAATCGAGTCTGGCAAAAATAAATTTTAAACCAAGAAAGACCTCAAGAACATGTCGACAAGCGGTATTTTTTTTTACAAAGAACATGGTTTGGATTATAATGACGTAGAAACGATTCTAGAAGTGATGGCACTGCCTAATAAAAAATATTTGTTTTGAATCTGATGAAGCACCCCAACCACAGCCTGATGCCTCAAAATCACAACCAGAGCAGCCACGGCCAGAGCCTGATGCCTCAAACGGCAACCAGAACTTTCTGAAATAGAGCTTCCTGAGCAGCCACAACAACATGAAATTCCAGAGATTGTAAAAACAAGCTGCTGAAGCTTATTATCACATCATCAAGTACGAATATTATGACGAATACGAAGCTAATGTTTTTGATGCAGCTCTTGAACACATTGGACAATTATAGCCAGAAGACAAGTTGGTTTTTGCTGCATTTGGTGACAGAATCACAAATATACCTAGTGGATACTTTGTCGGCGCGCCAGATTCAAGTATAAGTGTGAAAGAACGCCTTCTCAATAGCAAGTATGACATGGCGCAACATGAAAATTATCTTGAGAAAAATGCAAAACATTCTTCTTAAACCGATAAAAGACGTGTTAGATGTTATCTTATTGTTAATTATACCCTCAAGCATAAATATTATGTTAATGAGCATAAGGCCGCAATTAATTATCTTGAGATGAGACATGGCGGTAGAACAAACATGATTAAAAGGTTTACATCGGCATAAACAAAAATACCAAGAGGAAACTTTGCTGACGCTCTAGAGGCACTAAAAAGCTGGCGAGAAGGCTTTCAAAGGCATGAAACAGCGTTATCACTATAGTTCTACGACATGTTCCGAAGAAACTCGCCCGAGCTTTATTTAAATAAAAGAACTTGGACCTAATCCAGAATCGTATACTGATCATTATCGCAGATCTGTTAAACAGTCCAATCTGGTGCTTTGCCAACAAATAGTAAACAAGCTTGCTGCTAAATATCCACATGATAAACCTTTTGTTCCAGAAGAAGAAATGCAGCTAGAGGATGAAAACAAAATTGGCTAGCGTTATTGTATACGATGAAAGATATCATAACCTTCAATGACATTAGCAGCCATCTCGAAAAAGAATGGCGCGAAGAACATATCACGTATTACTACAGTTATCACAAACGGGCTTACTGTTTCAAACGGTCTTACAGATATTACAAGGGCTTGTTGGTTTTGCTGTCTGCCGTTCCGCTAACATTAAGCGCTGCACGTGTTGCTTGCACTGGCGCCTTTTTAAATCCATTTCTGCTGATTATTTCTGGCGTTGGAATTGCAGCACAAGCAGCTGTCAGAAAGTTGGAGCAAAAAATTAAAAACAAGCGGGCGATATGTAAATACGCTTACATCACGTACAAACAATTTTTATACAAATTAAGACCTTATTACGAGGTGCTGTGTTTAACATGGCTGATTTAGTGAAAGAATTCAAAATCGTAGACAACTTCATGGTAGATTTAAGTCCAATGTGCATTAACAAATATGAAGAAAATGTATGCAAAAAATATCAAAGGACAAATAATACACGATTGTATTAGCCGGTCCTAAAGCCTGGCTGAAGAAACATCGCCTCACTACCAAATCTGTGGTATTCTTTTGAAAGATAGATCAGAGCTTTTGACGTAACAATAAAAGTGCTCTTCATTTTCTTCAGCCAATTTCCAAGTGATATCAAAAGCGTCTCTGACAAACCCATAAGCAGTGCTCACCGACATTTTACGTCTCAGTTTATAAAAATTGAGTTTTGGCAGAAAGTAAGCACAAGGAGCTTCTTTGTATGCAACTATTATTGCATTTGCATACATTATGTCAATCATTTACATTAAACTTGTCATCACAAATCTGTCAACGTTAAGCTAAGCTTCCATCAAACCTGGTTTTGACAAAGTCATTCAAAGATCTTTTGCTGCCATGTTTGTTGTATTTTTCTCCTAATATGCGTCTGGATCTTTCTAATTCTATGGCGATATCTGGGTAAAATTCAAACCACTTCGGATTTCTTTTGATACTTGGTAAATCATCTTGAGAGCGTCCTTGACAAATTTGTAGGCGTCCCATAATGTTTTGATTTCTGAAGTAATTAATTGAACATCTTCTGTGTTCCATCCTGGAGGAAACGTTACTCTGGCGTCTTCAGCGACCTCATAGGTAGCCATTATTCGTCTTGAGTCAAAGTCAAACATAATATATACTATTTTATAATATCTAATTCGCGTACAATCTGTCGCAGTTTTGATTGTTTTACCATTGCCAGGTTCGCGGGCAATATAGTTGTAGGTAATTTTGAATATGTTTTATTTTTCAAAAGCCCAGTCTCGGACCGGGTGCTAGCCCTGCTAAATCTTTTAGTTCGTCAGCAGATAAGGAACATATCGGAATCGCTAATCCACCTGCACCCGGTCGCTAGAGTGAACGGCTTCGAAAGTTCTCCCGTAATCTTTTAACTTGCTGTGACCATTGATGCCGTATTCACATCGGAAGTTAGGTCGTACCCACTAACTGCTTCAGGATCCCGGACAGGACCCCGGCCTGAATGTCAAGAGAGTGTGGCCAACCCTGTGATCCACCAGACCTTTCCACAGTTATTTATAAATAGACTTATATATGTATATATATATACATATATATATATATATATATATATATATATATATATATATATATATATATATATATATATCAGTACTATGCTATGTTTCTTTGTTTATGGTGTAGGCAAATGTGCATACTTGTGTGTACCAAAATAAATTGCAATCAAGGGAGTTAACTCGTGTGCGCTAATATTTCTACCAAGCCGGTGTGCAAATAAAAGGCTAATTATAGCGATAGTAGTATAGGTAAAGGCCGGTATTAAAAACACTAGTATGATTTTTCAGGTGAGACCGAGACTGGGAAATCATACGTATGTTTTCATACAGGCCTTGCCCTGTACTACTTATATCTGATTGGTCTCAGCATGAGGATTTTAAGACACTAATCGTTTTTTTTATTATTATTATCATTTATTTAAACAAGTTATGAGATCTAAGATTTTTTACCATAATCTTGAACAGTAACTGCCCAATAAAGTAGTAATTAATTTTGTAGCTTTTGACGCTGCGACTTACTTCTTTCGAGACATTCGTGGTGGTGAGATTAAATGGTAAACAGCAAAGTGGAACATCGTTTGTCAGTTTATTTGAACAATCGGTATTTTACCAGAACATGCCAATTTGATACCACCAGAACACCTTCTTCGGAAGATATTTGTGTCTCCCAGAGACGTTCCAATAAAAATATTAAATGTGTTTATAAACATGATAAAGATTGTCACAGTTTAACATCCTGCGGTCCATCGTGATTCCATACTATCTGGAGCTATTAAGAAGAGAGGCATGTTTTCGTCAAAGTTTTCAAAATATATATTTAAGTCAATATTTATACTATTAATAATCGCACATTTTTAATAAACAATCACACGTACAGTCATTTATTTAACAAACATACCTACACGTGATGAGCTACTATCCACAAGGAAACAAAAAAAAAAAGAAGACACGATACAAATTGCGACAAATTTAAAACATATTAATTAATGGCAGCTGAGAATTTACTTTAATAATGCAGTTTAGACTTATTTTTCTGGTTTAAATCGTAAAGATAAAATGTTGATTTCATTTTGATTTTATATAAAAGAGCATGATGCGACATGCATATTTGTCCGGGGGCAATTCAAAAGTTTCAATATGACGGTTGATCAATGACATTTATCTTGATTATTAATGTTATCTTCTAAATTAACCGGGACCTTTCGGTACGCTGTTCTGCTAGATAAGGCAGCTCATATGCAATAACAGCGACCGAGTGTGGCTTCTCATGAATCATAACAAATGTCAGATACTTCATCCGCTAAAATGGCGTCAAGCTATTAGCTACATTGACTTGAAGTTGACAGAAGGACGGGATTGATTATATATCACTGGTCTACAATTTTTTCGAAGTCGTCTGCTTCAGAGATAAAATGTGCTATTTATTAGGGATTTTGATGTGCTGAATTCAAATATGATAATTAAAACAACTGATTGGCTACTGTTTCCAAAATATTTCAGTTTTTACATTTTACGTCTATGTATATTGTGTACATAGTAGAGTTTTAATCATAAATTGTAAACCTAGGTCTTTTCATATGTTTATATTTGCTTTGCATGATAATATTGCACCTGTCCTGTTTATGTAACACTTTAAAAACAGCAAAATGGTTATATAAATAAAAAATATATTGAAACAAAAGTCAAAAAACTATTATGTATATATAAGTACATAGTTTAGTCCTTATTCAGTGTCTACTCGGCGCTTCTTGGCTTGTCTCTTGTATTCATTAAATGGAGCATCTCTTGTCACTGTCCAGCAATAGTCTGCAAGCATTGATGGGCTCCATTTGCCCTGATAGCGTTTCTCCATTGTTGCAATGTCATGGTGAAATCGCTCGCCGTGCTCGTTAGGAACCTCGTCTGACTCAAGTTAGAATGATTCTGGTGCATCAGGAACCGGCAGTCCTTCTCAGTGGGGTACTGGGCGTATAGCTGACGGAATGTTTGGATAATGCACAGTCCACTTTTTCTTATTTGACACACCATTCCCAACTGGAGGCACCATGCAGAAGTAACAATTGCTGATATGATATGTTGGCTCTCTCCAAATCATTGGCACTGCAAAAGGCATATATTTCCTTTTCCTGTTCAACCACTGGCGAAGATTTGTTGCACAAGTGTTGCAGCATATGTATGGGGCCCACATCTTGTCCTTATCTCCAATTTTGCAGCCAAAATAAAGGTGATAGGCTTTCTTAACCATAGTGGTTATACTGCGCTTTTGTGATGCAAAAGTCACTTCACCACAAACATAGCAGAAGTTATCTGCATTGTTCACACAAGTACGAGGCATCTCTGCTCACTTTGGCTAAACAGAAATGTGTCATTTTGCAAAATCAAACACTGACAAATAAGAGATCACGACACTGTATGATTTGTAGAGCTTATATAGGGCAATTCGTCAGCAGAGTGATGTAAGCTTAGTTATGATTGCATCATTCATGACTTCTAGGTATAACATGATGCAATTCATATCATGTATGATGCAATACCAGCTTCAGATTGCATCATTCATTGTTTTGCCTAAAAAGCAAGTACTGTCCAAACCCAGTCATAGATTTATTCATAGATCCAGTCAAAGATATATTTTAGTCATTTCTGGTTAAATTGAGATCCCTTCCCTTTATGACTTCTAGGTATAACATGATGCAATTCATATCATGTATGATGCAATACCAGCTTCAGATTGCATCATTCATTGTTTTGCCTAAAAAGCAAGTACTGTCCAAACCCAGTCATAGATTTATTCATAGATCCAGTCAAAGATATATTTTAGTCATTTCTGGTTAAATTGAGATCCCTTCCCTTTATAACTCACTTATCCTCAGCCATTCCCAAGTCAATGGTCGTATATACTGACCCAGTATAATATCTTTAAAACTAGAGGCAATCAACAATTTTAAGCCTCATTTTCGTTCTAGGCGACCCAGAATTAGTAAAGTTTGACAACATATATTGCGGAAGCATTTTGGCTTTAGACCAGTGAATTATTTTAGCCACTAATATGTATGTTCAATATTTAGATCGACAACGCTTTTATGGCCTACATTTACAAACATAGGCTACTTTATTTCAACTAAAATAGGGGACTGCACATGGGCTGCTGAAATTAACTTACTTAAGAAGAATGTATTCATACATTAATTCACTAGTGCCTTGAACTTGATTTTTCGCTTCTTTTGTTTACAAACATTTCCTTATAATAATATAATATTAATGATAACTTTATTTTCTGAGGATAATGCATTTGGTTCTGAATCAACCAATCTTACATGTAGTCTTCAAATAATAGAATATTAAAACTATAAATGCAACACATATTTTGTTCAAATAAAAATCTTTACTTTCTACAGTGTCTGACACACTCACATGTAATCATAACACACACACACACACACACACACACACACACACACACACACACACACATCTCCCTGGCGACCAAGCCAGTCGCCAAGGAGACAAAATGGAAGCATCAGAGAGGTATAGTACTATATGGAACATGTGAGACACACACACACACACACACACACACACACACACAAACACACAGATCAGAGTAAAACAAACACTACTACCAGAATAGATGTGTTACTTTTGAAAAATATCAAAGAGGACGCAAGTGAACTATTGAATGAAACATAAATTAAAACCAAAAGAAACATATTTCTCTATTTTCACGCTTATAGCTGGACACAAATTTGAAGGTCTATACAAAGAATGAAAAAGCAGGAAATTCTGTTGATGTTCTCCCTGCTTCGCCTGTATATAATACATAATCCAGAGCTTAGAATAGCCAGTTTAACAAGAAACGTAGGTAATTAAAACCTCAATTTACTTTTTTGTGTGTGTTAACATAAGTGATAAATATGAATGCATACATGAAATTGCATGACCATTGTTACGAATCTATGGTCTAAGAAAAATGTAACAGAAAGAAAGCGAAACCAACAATTTGTAAAATCAACAAACAATTTATTTCTGGACAATTAAAGTGAAAATTCAAAAGACACTTACAGTAACGTGAATTAAAATCCAAATAATCCAATAATCCTAAGTGTCGTAATCACAAGTCCTAAATATAGAATGTTCTGAATGAATGAATGTTCCGAGTGAATGGGTAGTCTGGAGTGTCCTTATGTACCCCAATAATGTAATCCAGATCATCTTTGAGAATGTCCACACGTATCCAAAAGTCACATATTTAAATCCAAAGGTTAATTAGCCCTTTAGGTAAATCCAATGAATGTTCCAGCAAATAATTCCTTTCTAATTATGTATACAGCAATACAGCATTACGGCATTACAGAATTACGAGATCACAGCACAACTATGATTCCAAACAATCTGATGATTCCAAAAGACTGATCATAAATAAAACCAGAATTTTTTCAACACAAGATTTAAAATTGGAATGGAATCTTGCTTACCAAATGCTGTATAAATAGAAGACAAGTCACACGACAGAAATGTTCTAGAATAGTATATGGTGTGTGTGTGACTTTGAACACATAACTCTAAGGAAATTCTTGTTTTATCTGTAAAAAAAATCAACCATGACCTGGAATGGAATAAACAACTTGTTTACCAGAACCGTCCTTGAACTCAAATATTAAGTAAACAACCTAATTCAAGGACAATAGCTAAAAATGTCAACATTATACTTAACATTAAGGTTTAAGCAAATATTAAACTCAAGAAACATTTATAATTTCCTAAAATATTTATAATATTATATAAACATCATACATAACACCATACATACAACAGTGTATAGGAAATTTATCTACACGAGATAGAGTGTCTGGCATACTTTTCCAAAGCAATTATGATTGCCGTAGATATCTAACTACAATATGAGAGACAGGTAGACAGACAGATAACGTTATAGCACAAACTTTCACTTAGAAACGGCTGAATGACCCAAGCGATACCATTTCACAACAAATGTCTGGCCTTTTCTATTGCTCTAAACACTGGGGATCAAAACTGCTTTACTACTTTGAAGATACATTACGATGTAATCCCATGGGCGACAGCAGTAAATAGTTTTATTTTACCATGTGCATTAACATGAAAGCCTCTGTAACTACTATTGGCATCTCAGATTACAAAACTTCTTTCAACGCGATTTTCAACTTTTTTACATCAAACTCAACATTGATTTCACGATATTTCAACATTTTGAATCAGACAGAAAAAAACAAACAAATTCAAAGTAAAATTTATGACAATCTATAAAACAGTGCCCCTTTAAGTGTCACCCCTAGTTTTAACTGCTAACATTATCTATATTGAGCCGGCCCTATAAAGTGTCCGATGTATTTGCGCGGATACTATACAATCCATGTCTAACTGAAGAAGGATGTCCATCCAGCAAATACGATCAATCTACTTTAGGCAAAATCTTGTTAGCTTCGTTTGAGCGAGGCATTTTGCTTTGAAGTTTCTGCTTTATAGATGAACAGGAAGCGGAAAGCGCACATGATATCATGGATAAAAATATATTGTTGTCGTACACACTGCTTTTTTAACTTCGTGAGAGACGTGCACGCTATTCTGCTATTATAAAAACTTGATCTTGCATCAGTGTGCAAAAGACAGTCCACTTTTGCCGGGCACATGTTCTATTTTTATCGTGCGTGACTGGTACACCATTTGCCATTTTCGCAACAAATTTGGGCAGACATGACAAACACTTTAAAAGAGGTATTTCTTAACATTACTGGAGTAAAATCCTTGTAACTGACAATGTCCAAATTACTTTCCTTGTGCAATACTCAGGCCGTATGTACAACTGTAATTAGCATCACCAGCGTCCCAAAAATTGAACCAGACCTGCCGCTGTCTTATTGGTTTTAATTAACGTAAGATTTTGGTCATATTCGATAAATAGTGTATCTTACAGTATTTCCAAAACTTTCTGTTATACGATGCTTTTTAAACTATTTTCCAGTTTCAAATTCACATCTCTCATGGTAAGAATGTGACGTGTCACGTGCAGCTCCAAGCTGAATATTCTTTGCAAGTGTGTTAGTCAGTGTTAGGCTGTACACCCATCTAAATATGACCCCAAATATAGCTACGAGCGAGGTTTGCAACTATAAATCTGTCATCAGGAACCGACATGGCTGTTACTTCACAATCTTAAAAGCATGTGCGAATATATAAAGAACTTTTTGTGGTAATTTCAAAGAGTTCTTAAACCATGCAATTATGCTGTAGTATTGCAGTTGCGTATCTCCGAGTTACAAATACATGACTCACAAAACAAAGAATGCTAAACCTATTGATTAGCACGGAGGGACCATAACAACCACTGGACAGAAACAGTTGCCGCATGATGCATTTTATTTTTGAATACAGTACAAGTGGTGATTATTGTACATAATAGTTGTTCACAAACCAATAAAATGCAGATCATTTTTATTAATCAAGTGCTGAAATTATTTGACGCCAATGTAACAATGTATGTCCAACCATGACTTTTGAAGGTAACAGCAGTTTGTGAAACAGTCAAAAATATGAAAACCTAAAGATGCTTGCATCCAGTGATGTACCTCTTGGTCAATGACAGGACAAGCAGCTTAAACACAGAATACGCATTCGGATCTTAATTGAGCTTATTTTGTTGACAATATATTTTTCAATCACATGCAGCTCTGCTTTCAAAGGTAAATGAAATGGCACATTACCTATCTGCATCTTAGGGAAGTACTGTTCATTCACACTGTTAATGTTATCTACTGAATATAGGTATCTTATGGAAATTAAGATTTCCTAAGGTTGCCGATATACCGGACCTTCGAATATATGTAAAACTTCAATAGCATGCTGCCATGCAACCATGTGATCTACATGCAAATGAAATGTTTTCGGTTGATCCATTGCTTCAGCGACTGTCTAGATTTTCGCACCAACCCCTGGCATAAACGGAAGCACAGGTTATGGCTGTGTACACTGTTCTTGATAGAAACTTTCCATATGGCTTGAAAGAAATACCAGCTGCTATAAAGGAAGTCAGAGGGATCCAATTAAATAAGAAGAACTTGTATCCACCTTCACCACTTCCGTTGCCAGGTACAGTTTTACTTTCAACAGAAACAAAACACCTCAGCTCACTAGATGAAGTGATGCGCATGCTCAGCAGATCACATTCAGCAAAGAAAGCTGAATAAATTCAGGTTGTTTTACACCCTGGGAGATAAACTATTTTATATCTCTAGGGTACTATATTCAATTTAGAGGTTGTGTGACTGGTACAGTATTCAGTCATTACAATATATCTTTTTTTTTGTGTACGGCTGAGAAAGACAGTCCAACAAGGAAGTACTCTTCTACTTCAAGAAATAAATACAGCCCAAAAATACACGGATGCCAAAAACCAAATCTAAAAAAGAGGACGCTAGCTTCCTCTAACTACTACTACTGCTACTCTCTCTCTCTCTCTCTCTCTCGAATAAGTTACCTTAGTTGAATGTGAACAGGCTAATCAGCTCGATACTCAAGGTTCATTTTGCTCTGAAACCCTCTGGGTTGTAAAATAGACCCGATGCGCCCTCCTGCATGTCATTAGAAGTGACTAATGGAGGCAAGAGCCACAGTGGCTCCATGGTTAATGCGCCCGACATGCGATCGAAAAGGTACGGGTTCGAATCCTACCACTGGATCAGCTCGGGTCGGCTACCTACCGTGGTATGTCCTTCGGGAAGGCACTTTGCTCCAGTTGCCTCTGCACTAAATAATGTACTTGTGTTGCCGTGCTTTGAAACACCAACAACCTGAAACCTTCTTCAAGGGACATGTGTAAAGCATAACTAGACCGTTTCCAAACAAGAAATAATATATCAGAGGAATGCAAACACCGAACTGAACATATGTATATATGATGCTAAAGTCTTAAACATCCCCCAGCTCCTCCCCCCCCCATTATTTTTCTTTAAAAGTACATCTAATATATTATAGTTTCTGAAAGAAATGAATGACAGATTCGATATTTTCCGAGAATTAATTTACACAGAGATAACTGTGTAGAGATGTAAATCATCCTACAGCTATTGGACACCTTTATCATTTAATCTTTGACATCGGTCTGGCGTAAATTTAATCGATTTTATAGAACTGCATCTACATGTTAATGTTATTGAGGAAGTGAAACTTATTAAAATGTTTGTTATCTGCATAGAATGTCGCCGTATCAAGCGTGCCTTCCAACGTTTAAAACCGTGCCTCATTGACTGACAATCGACTTTCGAAGGACGTGTGCGTGACCCTTCTATAAGGTCTAAAAGGCTTTCAAATTGCAGCAAATTAAATGTATTGGAAATGAGAAATGTTGTAATTAAAATGATTGTATATTAAGTTGAATTCAAGCAGAAAAGTTATTCTAGGACATCTTTTTCTCTTACAAGAATTGTGCGATATTGGACATGATAAATATTAACAACAAAAATATGTGTTTTCCTAAACTATCTTTTCTCATTGATGATGTATTAAATCGTTATAATCAAATTTATAGTTCATATTTATTCTCCATTATTTTGCAGAATCGTTTTGTAAAAAAATGTTACCATTTTGAAACAGTGCGCGCACGGTAACAGTCAGGAGCACATTGTATCGTCTTATTTTATGTTAGTTTCGCCACTTTGGATTACTCTAAGTCACCGCTAAGGATTATACAAATTTGTAACCTGTCAACATTCAGGTTTGGATTAATATATGATCTTTTTTTGCCTGATTGGATTCTAGATACATTCATTAAAGTGAAATGAAGAAAAAGAGTGTATATGAACTCAATTTGTGCCCACTCAAAAAGTATTGTAATAAGAATTAGAAGTAACACGTCTCTGCTAGATCTGGTGGTTGGCCAGATGGAGTAGAAACTTTGAAGCACAAAAACAACAGCAACGATGGCTTGAACTGTGCCTACCATTGCACAAGATGTTGATTGTTCTTCAAAATAAGCTTAAAGTGATCCTTGATTCCTTTATTATCTTAACCTCTCGGTTATCAAATTTGAATACATTTAATTTAACAACAGGAATATTAATATTTATCGTATATATGATTGCAATATTAGATATCAGGTAGAGGATCATCCCCATTTCCCTCAAATAGATACATCTTTAACTGTGCAAACATAACGTACGAGTAATGTAAATAGCTGATGATGTTCTCCAAACACTTGGAGACGTTAGCAATCTTGTCAGAAAAAAGTATATTTCTAGTTTCAAACTAACTGAATTATTCTTTGCAACCAAATGCATAACAATTTTCAAGTCCGCTAGACGTTTCATCATGTCATAGTTTAGATAGCATGGTCGCGAAAATGACAAATTACAAACGATTAAAAATATTGTCGGATTGAAACCAATAAGGTCATCATAAAATGCACAGAGAAGAAAAGGGACGAACATAAAGAAACTGTTCAATGAATCCAAAATCACTTTAAAATATATAGGTTGATGTAAGTAAGAGTTATTACATAGAAACATGTGTGAAAAAGTGCTCATAAAATAATAGCTGAATGAATATTTTAAAAATTATAGAATTTTCTCATGTTCAAGATCAGAGATTCCTCTTATAAAACATACAAAGAAAAGGGTTTGTTGGTGATCGAACTTTTTTCAGTATGACACAGTTAGTAAGATCACACCGGTTTCTGCAGCAGAGAAACTGTGCAACCGACTTACGAATGGTCGTCAATAATTAATGCCTTCCCAAGATCTCGTGTACTTTTCTTTAACTTTATAATTGTCTTTCACGGGACTGTTATTGCGATTATTACAGTTATATTAGTATTTGTCTTTTTCGTTATTTAATAAGAGACAACAGTCTTTTAAGGTCCTATCTATCCTCGAGCTGAAAGCGCTACGACACACTTAGTTAACAAGTGATGCCACATCGATGATGTCACAATCGAATGACACGTCATTCGAGGTTGCGTAACAAACCTTGATTTCACGAAAGCGGACTACCTTAATTGCAGTCAACATTTGTTAAACCAAGTAATCTTCAGAAACAAGCAGGGTCTGATAATATGAAACAAAAAATTCCATCAAGATATCACGTAACTTTAGAGGTCGGTAAAACTGAGTATACAACATCAGAGATGTACAATTCTATTCATTCAAATTTACAAGGCTTTCGTGAACAAAAGGTAAACATAGCAATGAAGTCAAACGAACGTTGCAGATCGCTTTATTTTATGTTATAACAAATTTGAGTTCATGACTAATAATTACGTTCAAATTCCTGTTATAACATGGAGATGAAACTAAAGAATTAAAAATTGATCAATCAAAGAAATATCCTTTAAACAATAACCTAAGCATTGCTGTTAAGAGAAACGAACAGATTTTAATAATCCTGGAAGAAGAGGAACAAATGTCGCCGATGCAATCGTCGTCGTCGTTGTCATCATCATCATCTCCCGCTTTGCGTTGGCCAGTGGAATGCTTTCATAAACAAGGGAACAAGTACGGTCCAGACACTACCTGGAAAAAATCTGATCGGATGAAATGAAAATCCAGTGTGTAATCAACGATTATCAAGCTCACCTTTACGAAGTTTTTGGTAGTCTCCAGTAGCCATTGTAAACAGTAATTATCATGCAGAAAATAAATTGAGACTAAAGTCATCTTGGCAACGAAATGTTGGCCTCTTTTGTAACTAGAGTTATTTTTTGCAACTTTTTTTATCTTTTGATTTTAACTATTACTGTTTTTAAAAGTTAAGATTTTAACTTTTAATTGGTACTATATAGCCAGCATTACGCTGACATACAGTTAACCACATACATACATATATACATAATGTTAAAGGGCATAAAAGACACAGTAACAAAATAACCCCCATTCTTTCCTATAATATCAAAGCAGATGTGCCATAATGAGTTGATAAAAGCCTGCGATTAATGTTGTTTTTGTATATTATTTTAAATATCATTTTTCTTAAAATCTTCTTCAGAAGTAGATACCATTATCGACCTCTAGAAACCAGATTTTATTGGGTGAAAGTCAAAGGCTTAGATTAACCTTGGAGTGGCAGTCAGCAGTACAAGCATAGCTGATACATCTGAGGCCTCACATGAAAAGCATGCAACATGCAGTCTTATACTCCTTCACATGCACAATACAGTTAACCTGTTTGGGGTAACCTACCAAAATATACAATGTATCTCATTAATATGAAAGGTTTAAAATTGAATAAACATATTTATTCCTACTTCCAACTGCAATGGCCAGAAAGGCCTTCTGAGTATGCTAGACTATATACATATAGCGTGGGAAAATCTATATGATTATAAAGCTAAATACTTAACCCATGTTAGTAAAGCATAAATTGTAGGTCGCAGTTACCTTGTATAGTGTAGGACTAACAGAGATGCATCCAATTTTTAAGTTTCATCAGTGAAACATAAACGGCACCCAATAAATGGACTTGAAACACAAAATTTCAATCTTGTCCTTGAACCATGAAATGTAGGTCACATATATATTTTTACAATAAGGGTATAGTACTTATCAAGATGCATCCTATCACCAATTTTGATGATGTTAGCCATGATGGTATGCATTTAGAATGCCAAACCTTCAAGTGGTCAAGAGCTAAACGCGAAACCTAACCAGAGCCAGTTAAAAATGAAATATAGGAAACGATGAACTTTTTTTGTTGTAAAAGTATGGTACTGAAATGCGGGAGTAGTACTCATAAGGATGCATCCTCTCACAAAGTTTCATGAGTCTAGATTATTGGATAGTATTATGTATTGGTATTATTATTAGCACGTACAACAAACTATGTGGTCATGGGTTAAACACATAAACTAAATCTATGCACGTAAAATGTGGGGTAATACAATAACTCGCCTCAACTTCGTAGAGGTGAACTAATGATAACTAGACTGATAACAAATGCAAAATGAAAAAAAAGATGAAATAAGATATAAACTTAGTACCAAACAGTCAATATAAGAGGGTTATAAAGGTCGAAAACCTGGGGGAAAATACATTTCGGAGAGTTCATTTTAAAGTCTTAAGATCTACAATAAATATAACTTGGTAGGTTTGCTCATGCGAGAACAAAATCATTACGATCCTGCAAAAAACAAAACGCTACGAGTTTCGCATATCCTCGGAGCGCGCCCCAAATACATGCATTAATTTACTTGCGACTTTTGATGAACATGCTAGATTTGTTATTCAGATAAAATCATTCTTGTATAGTTAATATTTTAGAAACAAAAGTAAAACAACACATGTAATATTGGAAGAATGTAACGTTACTGTGAGAAAACTTACTGCCACACATACTAAAATAAGGTGAAAAATTGAAGGAAACAAAATTCTTAGATTTTCGTTTTTATACCGCTCGATACACCCTTGACAATCACCATTTTTGCCGACAGGTTATTAGAGATTTCTATGGATTCAGATACTGTAATATTCGTGAGAGAATACCTACTCTTTACCCGTAAAGATTTATTGGCAGTTAGTCTTGAGTTTAGTTCTTCAGCATGTACGAATAGACTGGACTGCACAAACACGTGAGAGAATTCAAGACTTGAATACTTGAAGACGTTCTCCACATGTCTTCTACGCCTCACGGGGCATGCCTGCAAGATACAATCATAAACCCATGACAAAGGCTATAGCCTATCCTTTTCAATCTATCTCGGCTTTGTTCAGTGACTTCAAATACTTGAATATAAATATTTCAAAGTGAATGTTTGATGGACGTTTTCCTTCAGATTAAATATTTAAATCGATGAAACAGATTGAAATTCTCATACAGATAGACAGACATACAGACAGACAGTCAGATAGATAAAAACGATAGGAGTGCATGTATGTGTCATAGTAAGCAGGTGAGCTGAGTCATATATTTGGGTATACATGGATGGATAATAGGTTAATGAGAAGGTAGAAGAGAGAGCAGAAAGTTTGGAAAGTACAGGTAGGTAGGAAATAGGTGTTCAGTTGGTTGGAGTTAGGTTCTTACTAGCATATTGAAACATTAATACAAGTGCAAGAAAAAACAAGATGTCAGTCAAATTCTCCTTTACGTAAGGTAGCCACTATCACTGTTCAAAAAAAAAAGTATGTATAAATGAACGAAAGAAAAAGAAAAGGAAAGAAAGAAAAAAGAAAGAAAAAGGATTTAGGGATGAAAAGGAAAGCTAAGAGCAAAAAATGACAACTAAGTAGTATTATTGCCAACTTACATAACTACAAGCGATCCGGCCACGCGGGCACACAAGCACCTTGCACTCAATTGTGATGAAGGGACTGGTATGGAAGCGAAAAGCAAACAGATTGGCAAGTAATACGTCACCTTGATGGCCACCTTTACCCACCTCCTGACCAATGGCCTGAAAATTGCTCAACAGCGAGGTGTCCAGTGAACAGCTGGAATGAACGTTCAAAATTCAGTTTACAGGCAACGGTGACATAACGATATAGTCCTGAAGTGAAAAGAGTACTGACACTTTACAATAAATTTAGCAAGGTATTTTTGAACTTTGTCTTCAAAATGGGGAGGCTATTTTAATCCTTATATGTTCTGAACCTACAGTTGCTAATTTTTTATTAGCTGATTGGTGTCTTTTATAAGTTCACATGATAGTGTACAGTGCTTCGACATCCACGGGACACAACTTTTGACTGACTCTTCTCTTGTCAGTCAGCAGTATGTTCGAGTTACTTTTCTTTGATAAGACTGCTCCACAGGTATTTCCCCAAGCATTAGTGTCGTTCAACCAGACCCTAGCATGACTCTTAGAGATCTACACTGAGCGAGAGTTTGGTAGCTGTCAGTACAACTCATTGTTAATATCTGCAACTCTTTTTTTTTTAATCAGTTAGCTAGATTTTTGTGTAGAAGCACAAAAATCTGTTAAATCTGGACATGTTCTCTGTATTGAGTAGAAAATAACAGCAAAATTGAATGCATAATACATATTTATTCTCGAGAAGAGTGATATGACCATTGACCTTGGACTGGAATCTTCATTAGTACGTACTCAAATCGAACAGTAGCGCATTGTTGTGCATGCCTTATGCGTGCAAGTGTGGACGTGCAAACTCAATCATATCAAGCATATGTGTACATTCACACAGTTATCCCTTTGTCTAAAATGAAATGGTCATAAAAATATTGACTTTATAATCAATTATATAGATCTTTACATGATTCTAACTCAGCGCTGATCACGCGAGAGTCATTTTGAACGAGACAACCCAAGTATTGACAAATGTCCATTGTTTGCCAGTTAAAATTTATAATCTTTAATCAACAAATTCATCAACAACAAAACTTAGCTAATCTAAGAGCAACACCTAAAGGAAACCACTAAACAATCAGAAGCAGGTCTTCGTAAGATAGTGTTCAAGCTACACTGAATTGCTGTGGTTGTGTGTTCTCCAAAATATAAGAATAATAGCCATGACAGTAAATCTGTCAATGCTAAACCTTATCGTCGGTGGTGAACTTACATCCACATACAAAAATATTCGATAACTGAAATCAGTAGAATATTGCAAAGGACACGGTGTACCATTTCCGATGCGGTGCACACATTTTTGGAATGTAGTTCTGTGGAAAATAGCTCAATAAGTGGCAAATAGGTCAATAAGTGGCTGATAGGTCAATAAGTAGCAGGTCTCAGTTAGTGACTGAAAGGGATAACCGTCAGCCGGAAAGGCTTGTGAAACGAAACAGAAGGGATACACTGAGTGACATAATTGCCGAATTCAATGAAAACAGACAAGTTCCTGCAGCCATACGAACAGTTCAACATCATTTACATAGCCATGGATTTAAACGCGGTGTTACAAGGAAGAAAGTTGTGACAAGGGAGATAAATCGTAAAAAGCGTATGACACGATGTCACGAGAAAAGAGGTGTAGTATCCGGACAGTGGAACAGAGTAATATTTTCAGACAAAAGTCAGACAGTCGTTGGTAAGGACGAAGATATTTATATTTGGAGAAAGAGCGGCGAAGCTTGGAGGCCAGACTTGGTTCCATCCAAGCACAATCGGATATTTCAAGTTATGATATGGAGATGTATGCACTGCATTGGTAAATTAACAAGTGTAAATGGAAACATAAATGCTCCGAAATACCAGGAGATTCTGGAAATCAATTTATGGCCTGCTCTGGCTACACATTTTCCAAAACAATCGGTACTTTTCTTTAGGACAAAAAAGCACCAGTTCATTGTGCGCGAATCATGCAGGAATATAAGACAAGAAATCGTATAAAATACATCAGCTGGCGAGCACAATCACCTGGTATTAACATTATTGAAAATGTGTGGTTGTTTATTAAACGGAAACTTCATTGCTGACTTCATTTGATAAATTCCAATGATGTTCGGCGAGTTTCTGCGCGTATTCAGTGCTGGATTACCCCAATAGGCAGACTAAGCACGTGCTTAGGGCACCAGCAAAGCAGGGGAACCAAAAATGAGAAATTACGGTTTAGTATTGTTTTTATTTTGAATTACATGGGGGGGGGGGACCACAATCTTTTCAGTGCTTATGGACTCTACAGATTTTAATCCGGCCCTGCGCGTATTAATATTTAATTGCCCAACCTATATTCAAAGTCTGTATAAATATATCCCTAATGCAAGTAACAGCACTGAAAGGACACCTGACAAAGTATTAAGGTAAATGTTAATTTTCTCATTTCTTTGTTTCTCTTTTGAAGCCTACGAATGCATACGTGAGAATAATATATATTTTCGGAGTTTGCCTTCTTGTCAAAGGAGCTCTGGCAAGTGTGATAGCAGCGAAAACATAATATGGCAAATGTTTTAATTTAGACAATAAGAAGAAAGTAATTAAAACATTATTATGATAATACTGCTTACCCATTAGATACGAAGAAATATTTTGTGTATGCCTCCGTAACGTCGGTTCCGGGATACACTGTGCAGGTTAACGGAAGAAGATCATATTGCACTGTAATAAAATGTACAAATGACGCTGTGATAAACTCGCCACGGTTTTAAAAGAATCAGCTAAAAATACAATATATAGATCATAACAGTTCCCAATAGTCCCTTTCAACCAGAATTTCGCGTGGCTCTGTGTGAACTTCACCATACGAGGTGAAGATCTCAAGGAGCCACGTAAGAGTCTGTTTTAACGAGACTACAGTTCTTGATACATCCGGTTACTTAAATGCTTGTCTATGTACAACAGTAAAGCTCTGGCTTCAAAGGCTAACCTAACGTAAAAATATAAACTTCAACTCCTTGAAATTGTTTGCATTCTATTTGTTCGTTTCTTCTTCTCTTTCTTCTTCATCTCTGAAAACTTTGATATGCCCCCTCAAACTTTCAATATTGGACATTCAGTAGTACGCTTTATTATTTGTCAAAAGCAAAGATCGAAATTTGGAATGAAAAATTGTTGATTTTTGTTCGAGTACGCGGCAGAACTAACAAACAAAAAGCTGACGGTGGTAGTGGAGATGGTGGTTTTGTGTTTATGTACGTAAGAATAGCAGTAAATATCCATCCATTAATGTACATAGACAGGCATAATGATAGGCATAGAAAGACGGAGAAAGTATTCGAATTTCTACCTGGACCCCTTAAGACCCAGTACAACGTCTGTCCAATCGAAGCATTTGTAGCCAGGAAGAGGAGGTCACGTGACGCGTAGATCCTCGATGTAAGAGTAAAGGAGGGCGTTACGCCGGGTTGGAGGATAGTGTAGTCCCTTGGAAAAGAAGAGATGAATGAATATTTTATATATCTATGATTATTGTTAAATAATTATATTTCTGGATAGTGAAATAAATGATGTTTATTGTTCAACAGGCCCGCGTGTACAGCAAGGGTCATTGACAACCTGCACTTTATACAAATCCGTCGACATTCTTGTCGGAGCCTGGTTTGTACATTAGTATAGAATATATCAAGATACGATAATCTAATCTATAACAATTAAGTTTTTCACTACAGGGAACACAATCTCATAAAGGCTTTATTTCTTTGAACATATCACGTTTTCCTTCGGATATAGTTTCTCCACGTTGCTAGCATTCTTTGATTGCTGACGTTCATAACCAGTTTGAAGCTGACATAAAGTTTGCTATTACAAGAATTGCTCCGAAAGATATTTGCTGTTTCTCTTGATTTCAAAGCTTTGAATATATACGATAGGACGACACTGTATTAATTCAGCTACAAAGTTCACGTTGTTTGTTTTCATTAAAGAAGAGAAATTCTTACACTGGAGTCAACTGAACCCGGACTGTTTTATAGACTTGAGCCGAGATATCATTGCATTTAATGGTAAAAAGTTTCGAGGTCTTCCCGCCATAGATGAAATTTGTCTCCTCTCGTGTGCTGAAAACCACTCTTACGTCTGTGTTCTGGAAGCAAGTAGACACCCTACTTGTTATCAGCAATATATTAAGGAAAAGAAACACAGAAACAAAGTAACTAAAAAGTTAAATGCAAAGATAACTCTTCTTTAACTTTCTCTCTAGTGAGTTACTTTTTCTAAAATGTGCAATCAATATGTTAAAACATACAAGTGAAAATTTCCAGAATAGAAACATGTGTATTAAGACATTAAGTAATGGACTTCAGATTTGAACAACTTTTCTCTCAAACTCATCAAACGGTAAAACAGCCAACCATTGTTATCTGAGAGATGCCAGCCTACAATGTTATAGTTTTCATATTTTTAAAATTATCTTATTTGTTTAGCTAGAAACAACGCCTACTAAAAAATATTTAGTATATATCTAATCTTAGTCAATTGGTTTATATATAAAAAATTGACCATATGTTGCAAGAGTTTTACATGACTTACTTTTATCTTTTATATTATATACATTTTTACCGAATGTTAACATCTTTACTTTTTCAATTACATCTTGTTGTACTTCATGTTTCCATTTATTTGGAGTTTTTTTTCTTCCTAACTGATAATTTAATTCTTCATTTGTACATTTTTCGAACTTCATCTTTTGTCGGCACCATATAGCCATTATTGTGCTGACGTGCCGTAAACCGCTGCTACATACATACATTGTTTTGTTTGTTTTGAAGGCATTGTTAACACATTATTGGCAAAATTATATCGAGGAAATAGGGAGCTAAATGCTTTTCCCAAGGACATTTGAGAGAGATAAAGAGAAAAGAATTAAAGGAAATTAAAAACTAGATATGTGTTTGGAATGTGTGTGTGTGTGTGTGTGTGTGTGTGTGTGTGTGTGTGTGTGTGTGTGTGTGTGTGTGTGTCCCACCGCAGGCAGCTCAGTCAAGTCCGAGGCAAAGAAGGGCAAAAAACCGAGAAAAATATGTAACAAGTTTACTGCGAACGCTACATGTTACACCCGCCTCCCATCTTGTTAAGGCCATGGTGACCCTGCCCTTAATCTTAATTTTATAGGCTTAAGCTCTTCGTCTCATCAAGGGGTAACTTGTGAAGTTTGGTGATGGTGTGTTCAGCAGAACACAAGTCATTATATAAAATATTATTTGCACTGTTTCAGATTGCTGTTATGTTACCCTTTGATATATGTAAAATGAATAATAAGCTTCATGTTGTTGTCAAGGGCAACATATGTTTAACCTCTAGTGAGGGTATGTTTGTACGTAGCAAATAGCCATTGCAGTACCAATCAGTTTTGCATTTAATGTTTTTGTATTACCACAAGAGAACATTACAAATCAAACTTGACAAATTATTGGATGTGAGTAAATGCACAGATTTTTATTCAGCTAAATATTCAGTACAACTTGAAGATATAAATTCTACAAGGTCAACCTACAACCATTACACAAAAATAGAGATAGATTGTATTGAGAACAAAGAAATGAAGTTGCTGTTTTAGAATTAACCAATGAAATGGCAAAATTTCACATAAATCCAAAAGCACTCATACATTTAAATGGATAGCAGAAACGTTGCAAATTGTTGAACATAAAATTACACGGTGTAGACGGATCTTATGTTTGCTTATTGATAACACCTGCAGACAAACAAAAAAGCATAGAAAATGTTATGTGCGCTTTAATACCGCTTTAAACGATGTACCAAAAGTACATCTCTCAATCAGATACGACCGAGAAAGAGTAATATATAATACATTTTTACTACAATCCTGAAATTTGCTGCTTACATAAATGCCAATCAATTTAAACTGGACAAAATGAAAATAAAATATGCTGAATTGGAGAAATAGTTAACTGAATAATCTACCTACTCGTTACACAAGCAAGAGAGAAAATAATAGCTTCTTACAAACAAGCCTATGCTAGTCAGGCGAATGACCACTGGTAGGCAGACATAGTTGACATGGAATCATATGCAAAACTACAACGATGGATACAAGTACATTTTGACAGTGATATATGTCTTCTCAAAGCACATTTGTGTTGATAAAGTGAAAACAAAAAAGGGAGATGATATACATGATGCCCTCAAAGAAATATCTAAAGACAGAAAGACTGAAAAAATACAGTTTGATGAGGAAAAAGAATTTCACAACAAACCTGTTAAGGATTTCTTGGAAATACAAAATACTTAATATTTTGCAACTTTATCAAACAAGGAGACTTTTTTACTGTAAAGGTTTAACAGAACCCAAAAGACTAGAATATGGAAGTATTTCATTCAAACTGAAACCAGAAAATGGGTTGAGGTTTTACCAAAGTTGATTGAGGGGTACAATAACACTCATCACAAAACAAAGTCATGACTACAGTTGAAGAAAGCAGTTGGAAAAAAAAGATATCAAAATTATGGATTGAGATCTATTCGGTTGTCTAACAAGTGATAAATTTGAAACGCCTAAATTTAAAATCAGTAATACAGATAGAATTTCGAAATAAAAAACAAGTTTTGCAAAAAGGCTACCTTCCTAGCTTTACCAATGAAATGTTTAAAATAAGTTTAAGTAATCAAGTTGTTTACAACAGAAAAAGCTGTAGCGAGAGGATATAATGGGTTTTTATGAACAAGAGTTTTCTCTAAATAATAAACACAATGACATTTACAAAGTTGTAAAGATTTTAAGAACAAAACAGATGAATCGTGGAAGATAACACACGTGAAATGGAAAAGATATGATGAACTGTTTACCAGCTTGGAGCTAGCTGAAAATAGTATGACATTAAATTAAATGATGAACCAAAAATAAGCCTCTCCTCGGGAGATGATGTGTTAAAAACACATCTCTCCTCCCGAAGCGGAGGAAGTACAATAGATTGATAACAGTATCAACGGACATGCATCTTGTGAGTTTTTGAAGATAGTGAGTGTCTGGAATCTGACATGAGGAAAAAAAGATACAAAGTAAAATAAAGGATATAAAACATGCATGATATTTGAAATATTATATTTTAAATATATTTGACGAAATAAAATTGCAGCGAATCTCAGATTTTCACATACAAGCCATTAGACATTTTTGATAACTATGACTCTATGAAAAAGTACAGATCGCATTGTGACATGATATTTTGGCTAAAAAAAATCAAACTTAGCAATGCGGATGGCAACATCTTGTTGTTGGATTTCCTACTAGCGATCAGTAACAAAAGTGTACCAGAATTATTCAAATCAGTACACAAACTTCATGTTTATTTCCAGAATCGAGAACTTCTCTCTGATTGTAAAATACCATTACCATCGATGCCTTTCAATCAAATCACAATAGCAAAAATATTACATAATGTATTTTAATCTGATTTTTTTTAAAAATTCGACCAGAGCATGACTGGAGATTCCTCAAGGATAAATGCAATTGCATGATAGATAATGAGACAGAAGAGCATACATTTGTACACCAAGGTTTCGGGGAGCCTACACTTGCAGTAGTGCTGGCTGCTTATAAACGTAAACATAAATATGATGCAGGCACTGTGGAATATTGTAGAACATTGTCATCTGATGAAATGAATCCTATGGCACACAAAGACGAACATACACGTTGGCTTGACTTGCTTCTTTCTGCAAGATAGCAACGGATTAATAGATTAGGAGATAAACTGAATCAATGAATCAGATCATATGTAATCTATATATTAAGCGCATAATCTGCATAGTCTGTTGCGACAACAGTAACATACACTGCTAAAAAGTTAATGGAGCTATTACGTTTAGGACAGCAAGGTTATGACATGGATGAAAGATAAAATTTCAACAATGTATAACATATTCAAAAGTGAAATTAAAATATGCTGTTTGTGCTGACAATATGTTTCTATTACCGAATGACATGACTATGAAAATACGTAGTATCATTGGATGCAACAACATTTTGCAGAATTCCAAAGGCTTTGTTTAAACTAGGGTTAATACAGTCTACAGTGGTAGTCAGGAGTGACAGTACAATAATAAAGTCTAGGACAAAGAGAAAACAAAGTGCGTAAAAGCTGCGCACAGAAGAATGATTATGATAACGATATTTCTCCGAAACACCTCTTATCCCGCGATGATGTTGTGCTTTGGATGATGTTGTGTTTTGGATGATGTTGTGCTTTGGATGATGTTGTACTTTGCGCCTCCGACACGATTTTGTCTTTGGCACACGTGTCCTCTGGCACATAGGCACCTAACAAAAATAAAGTGTGAAAAAAATCCAATTTTGAAACGTCAAAAAACAATATTTGTCGCGGAGAGGTGGTGTCTTGCCGTTGTAGCTCCAGCTCAGATAAAATCTGACCATGAAATAAATAAACAATACCTTATATTCATATTAACGGTTGCAGGAGCTGATATAGTGTACTTTTTGAATGAGTTTACGAAGATTTGATTCTGCCAGATGATTTGTCTTCAATTTTTATCAAATATGCAAATAATATACCCGCTAATGCTAAAGTGAGTATAATAACATTGCCACCAAGCAGAGAAACAATTTGGCCAGCACTTCTCAGCAACGAACTTATTACAATGCCAATAATTCCAGCCAATGTTATTGCTGCTATGTTTGGCGAACTAAAACACCTAATACCCAACATTTATTAAACCCTTTTTAATTTTGTCAACGAATGAATCATAATTATCTCCTGGTGGAACTCTACCGCCACTTGCTCCTACAACCTACTAAACCTTTTACCAAATCTGTCATAGATAGAGCAATGGTGGATATAATCATTGATATTGCCGTAGCAATTTTAAGCTATCTTTTACCTCAAACAGTTGTTTCAGTCTTTCTTCTAATGGTATATTTTAATCTAACTTTTCCATTAATCCTTCAATATTTTCTCTAGACATTTCTTTTCAACTGTGTTAGATATCCATCTATTTGAGCTTTTATGCCTTCAACACTTGGTTGCAATGTGTATTTAGATTGCATTTCCTCCTCAATAAGTATCGTCCATTTATCGCTTTCTCGCGTCCAGCATATTGTAACCAGCAACTCATTTCTGTATTTTCTTTTTTTCTTCTGGCCTGCTATAGTGCTGGGTGCTAGCATTCTTATGATGTCGCCTTTCATGGAGATTTTAACTGTCTTACTATCTGTTTGTACATAATATAGTGGTTTGGTTTGTATTTTAAGGTTGGTCTTTTCCAAATAGAACTGTAATTCGTTAGTGTCAATGTCTTCATATATGTCCTCCTTGTACAAGTCAAGAATTTGGTGTGAAGGTCTGCAATCTCCAATTTGTGTGACATCATTAGGAATATTTACAGTATCATCAGGTTCTATTTGAACATGTGTATCTACTAAATCATCATCTTTATACGAAGGGTATTTAAATGAATAATCAAAATTATCGCCACACTCAGCCATTATTTTTCAGTTCATTACATAGTAAAGATATGGAAAAAGCACAGTTGGAAACAAAATTTGGATTTATCGAAGATGAAAATAGCAATATGTCAGTTTCTACAGCAACAGATGGATACAAACAGGAATTGGCCACCATTTTAAATGAAAAATACAAAGAGATAACCAGTAAGACTTTAACTGAAAAAGAGTTGGAACAACTGAACCAGAAACAAATCAAGAAGACATATTAAATCTTTGTAAATGCTAGAGCGGCTTGAATTTCCAAGTCATTGTTGGATGTTGATATCGAAAATGGGAGATCATTGATATACACGTTTATTCCAATCGAAAACTTCGACAATTAACAAAATGAACTGAAAAGTGACTACATAACTTAGAACGGAATTAGATACTGGATTTTGCTAATTTAAGCAGGGTTTGCCTTTATCCACATTTAGTGCAAGTTTGATAACATTAAAACATATAAATTTCAAAAAGCCGAACGAAACTAATTACTCTGACAATACTGAAATTATTCTTAATTATATGTGTACTCTATGCTTTGTTGTTGATGTATTTGTGCCTTTGACAACAATTGTTAGAATGGTTGTAATTACGGGAGTAACTGCTTGCCATGCAAACAAATCTCACAGGGAAATAGATTATACAATAATGTTCAAGCTTTCTTCCAAGATCATGTTAGACATCTAGAAGAGTTAAGCTTTATTATTGTGCTCCTCAATATTATTCCTCGAAGGCAATTTATCATTTTGGACCCGTTTTCGCTGGGGAACATGTATCTAGTATGTGTCAAGTGAAAATATGTTGTATGCTGTTCAGGGTCAAATAAAGCAAACAAAGTACAAGAAATTAAGTGATCAATGTCGAAACTTTATCGCTGGATCCTTAGGTTTAGTGAAGTCTAGCCATCGCCGATGGAAGTGTATAGATGGTACACAAAGTACTTTCAACGTTGTATTGATTTTAAGTTTTGTCTCAGTGTTTGTGAAATTGTAATTCATCTTCTTGGATTCAATCTGAAATTGTATCCATAGTGGTATCTTTGTTTCATGTACTTTTTGTGTGTTCTGTTTTCAATTCTCAGTTTTTGAGGTATTTCTTTCTACAGTGTCTGCTATAATTATCATCTATGTTAAATTCAGAAATGCCTTTTTCTTCTTGATACTTTGAACATGTCTTGAAATCGATCTCTTTTATTTATCCAATTTAACTTCAAATTATTAGTCCCTACTCAAAGTAAACTTGTTAATCAGCTTAAATGTAACCTCGTTGATATTCAGATTTATGTTGATCTAATTTACAAATTTCTTTGTAAATTAAATTAAAGATAGCAAACACAAAAGGAAAGATGAAAACAAGATTAGCAAGGAACCGTAAAATTCGCCAAAACCAAGATACCCTCGTCAAGCTGAACTTGGCAGGCAACTTGAAAAACTTTTTCGGGGATTTTTAAACAGTTAAAGCTAAATCTTTGAAGAAATAGCACGAAGACTCTAAAAGGAAAGAACAAGAACACTCTAAAATGTTTAAGACTCTGCAAAGGATGAAAAGCGCCCTTGCAGAGCACGGCACAACACCAGAAGATGCTGCCACACTATGTGGGATAAACAATACAAATTTACATCGCTCAAACAGCACGATCTATTATTTAATAGGTGCTGGTATTGTTGCTTTAAGCATATTACAAGAAACTCACTTTGTTTCTTTACAGAGTCTTCAACATCCAATTGTATTTGCAAATGATGTTGAAGTTAACAATGAACAATTATCCAAATTAATGCAAGAATGTTGCGATGTTAATGGAAATTACAGGCAATTACAGAGGGCTACCATAGGCAAATTGGATATGAGCTTAAAAGATAAATATGGAAAAGTTACAGACTTTCAAGTATGCCTGTAACATATGCTTTTCACGTAAAATAAACCGCCCAGCTCATGCATAGCATGGTGATAGAACTATATGTAACAGATCTTAATAACTTATGTTTACCTTTAAACATTGAGACAAAGACAGAGGATAGAAATCCAACACAATACCAGACATCTAACTGTGACTTATACATCAGCAATAACTGTATTACCAGTCTAGCAGCTAAACGAAATGTTGTAACAAAAAGACGTTGGAGGATAACAATTTGAAAGATACTACGATGTCGAAGGCACAAGTTAACAATAACTTAATTGCCACTGATTGAGTAGCGGTAATGAAGGAGTTAACCAAATCTCAGATATACAAAAAGATATAACTGAGAAGAAAATAAACATATTTTAGATGCACAATAATAGTTCACATAACGATTCAGAACTTTCACTAGTGCCGTATAAGACTACCAGACAGTACAGGAAAAAGCAGATGAGATATCTAACGTTCAACGACCAATTACACACAGAATATACGGTGAGATAGATGCATTGGAGAGTGATATGGGTAATATTTTTAAAAATCTCTGGACCATAACACTTTAGTTGGAGCAGTTACAGGGAGATTTGAATAATAAAATCTAACAAAAATGAGAAAGAAATTAGCAAAAATAATGAATTATTGTAATACAACAATTAGTGTCTTGAACAAGAAGATCGCGGCTAAGAATTATGATTTAACAGAGGCAACAAAATAGATTGAGGACATCAATAGCAGCACACAAAACAAATTAATGAAAACACGATTAAATCTATGAAAACAACTTACGATTTATATATTGCTGATTTGAGTGACAAGATCAAAATTTTAAAGGTGTTACATTTATCGACTTTTACAACAAATTACACTCTGAGGTTGAACAATCAAAAACAAATACGAAAAATATGATGATTGAATAGTGGTTCATAATATCGCTGTGATACAATGTAGTATTGACTAATGGACAAAACGTATGAAAAAATATTTAACTGGTTTGAAACAAGGGTTTATAACAGATAATGATTCAATAATAATTAAAGTAGATAAAAACAAAACTCCCGTATTCAGGTGGCAATACTGACACAGTTGAAACCGAAAGAAAAAGAAATATTCAAAACGGACTTAAACACGGAAACTAGCATGCAAATGTCTTGCATTAGGTTTATGAATGGATGAATGAAAACATGAAATCGATAATAACAGAACGAGAGTTTGAGCAGAAAACTAAACTAATAGCTGGGTGCATATTGCTTTGCAATGTTCGCATTAGTAATGTCTATCCTTTAGGTATTGATTTAATTGAGAGTTTGCAGGATATTTTTTCAATGTTTATACAGACAATAAGCTCTACTAGAACCAGATCTAAAAGAGGATTTTTAGATGTTGATGTTTTTGAAACTGATATTTACCCCCATGAAACTAGCTAACATTTATGAATTTGACTATGCATCACCATCATTTACTTAATTCAAGTTAGTAGATTAATAGGCCATTGAAATCGAACTAATCAGGCATTATGCTTATTCATACGTCTCAATTTGTTTTTAGTGGGACGACCTATTTAAAAGAAAGATAATTAAACTAACCTGGTCGAATTCAAAAGTTAATATACAAGCGAATAATAGGATGCTAAAACTGTAAAAAAAATCTGTAACAACAGTCCAATTTAAGGATGAGAGAGAGAGAGAGAGAGAGAGGAGGTAAAATAGTTTCCCAGACTACAACCTTGGCACAATTTCGGATGGTAAGCCGCTGACGTGTTGAGTTGTCCACCCACTCTGTTTTACACAGGGAGTTTCCATACTCGGCGAATGCTGACAGGTACTTGTCTGGATCGGGATTAGCCATCTCAAGCCGTCCATCAGGATAACACCCTGAAAAAGAAATGAAATAAAGAAAGAAACACACACACACACACACACACACACACACACACACACACACACATGCGCGCGCGAAATGTGTTAATGGAACATGAATACCACACCACAGTTTTTGTACCACTGCAGCAAAGTAAGGCGTGTGCTGAATGGCCTAGCCATCAGTGACTGTCAGACGGCCTAATCTGCTCTGCATATAAGACTGTCATAACCATATAAAAACACAAACGGCTCTTAAAAAACTAATATATATCCCTTGCTTATTATCTTTTGTTTCTTCTTGGTCTATTTGCTTATCATCCTTTAATCTTTGTCTTTATCTCTGTCTGGCAGTCTTTGTGTATCAAACTCTTTATTTACCTCAGGCCCTACAGTCGTAGTGTCTGCATCTCTGTCTGACGGTCTTTGTGTATCAAACTCTTTATTTACCTTAGGCCCTACAGTCGTAGTGTCTGCATCTCTGTCTGACGGTCTTTGTGTATCAAACTCTTTATTTACCTTAGGCCTTACAGTCGTAGTGTCTGCATCTCTGTCTGACGGTCTTTGTGTATCAAACTCTTTATTTACCTTAGGCCCTACAGTCGTAGTGTCTGCATCTCTGTCTGACTGTCTTTGTGTATCAAACTCTTTATTTACCTTAGGCCTTACAGTCGCAGTGTCTGCATCTCTGTCTGACTGTCTTTGTGTATCAAACTCTTTATTTACCTTAGGCCTTACAGTCGTAGTGTCTGCATCTCTGTCTGACGGTCTTTGTGTATCAAACTCTTTATTTACCTTAGGCCCTACAGTCGTAGGGTCTGCATCTCTGTCTGACGGTCTTTGTGTATCAAACTCTTTATTTACCTTAGGCCTTATAGTCGTAGTGTCTGCATCTCTGTCTGACGGTCTTTGTGTATCATATCCTTTACTTACCTTTGGCCTTACAGTCGTAGTCTCTACATCTCTGTCTAACGGTCTTTGTGTAGTTGTAAACTAACAGGGCATCAGTAACTTACTAATATTGCACTATAAGGTGGAAAATTTAGAATGGTCTTTTTATTTTAATGACTCAGTTATGTCATATTGGAGGGTGAGGGATGGGGTGGAGGTGAAGGTGGGTGGTATTTTCTTTTCTTTACTTTTCTTTTTGTATCTTTAGATATTATATGTAAGAATGTCTTTTTTAACATCCACATGAAAATAAATGACTGTTAAAGTCCTTTATTTGCTTAGGGGTATAGCCGAAGTTATAGCTGAGTAGACACTGCGGCCCATTAAAATCGGCAGTTTACTCCGGATAAACTGCTGCCCAGGTGGGCTCGGGGTTATTTTGAAACGCCAGTGCCATCACAAGTTGAAATCGGCAAGAATATTGCAGAAACACCTGATTTACCTCATTTTCAAGGAATTGGTAAAAAGGAATTATATTATATTATATTATATATATATATATATATATATATATATATATATATATATATATATATATATATATATATATATATATATATATATACATATACATATATATATATATATATATATATATATATTATATTATATATATATATATATATATTGCTTTGAACCAACGGATCCAGCACTCCTCTTGTTTATTTGTAAATCTTTTTCTTTAAATTTTCACAAGAAAATGACTTCAGTGGCAACTCAAAACGAGTTTGACATTAAGGTCAAACAGTCTATGCAGGAAATGGCTTTTTCAACGTAATCTGGGGAGTAGTTTGTCCTCAGGATTGTAAGGTTTGATCTTTGGTGGTACAAGGCCTAAATGTGTGACACAGTAGTCTTTGAAGGTTTGATCTACCTCAAAGACTACCTCGACCTAACATCTGATCCGTAGAGAATAAGTACATACCGAAATACATACAGACAGGCAGAAAGAGGACTTAAATCGCCGAACAATAAAGTTTAATTGATTTTGCTTTTACATGGGTTTCTCTTACTGACAAGATTTGATAATAATAGAATTTACGTAGTCATATTGGTAAAAAAGCATATTTTCACGTTCATAGCGAAATAGTTTGGGAATATCTTAAGGCACCGACCATTGTATCGCATGGCAGGGGGCTTGCAATGATGATGATGATGATGATGATGATGATGATGATGGTAGTAGTAGTAGTATTAGTAGCAGTAGTACAGTCCTGGTCCGTTCAGTCTAAAAGAATAAACATTGCGTTTCCGTTGCATTGCGTTAAACGGTAGCACACAACGGGCCTTTGGTTGCGTTACCGTTAGCAGTTCATGACGCTGATTTTAAAAGTGCAACTCCTGCCAGAGTCGCAACCATTACGATGCTTTACAATCGTTGCGGAGCGTTGCAACAAAACGCTTGTAGTGTGTTACAACCGTTACGGAAGGTTACAACCGTTGCCATTATTGCACTGGGTTTCAGATCAACTATTAAACACATTTGATTTGCACTGTTTCTCTACATTTGAATATACGTTTTCGATGCAAAATTTAAACATTAGGGAAAAGTTATAAGCGGAAAATTTGACTAAAAAAGTCTAAACTATATCTAAAGTTAAAACTTGGCTAAAGGCGATACTTTGTATGTTTGTTTTTTGTTTCTGTTGGTTTTAACGGCACTTTTCACACACTATTGGCTATATCACACCAAGAAAATGGGAGCTAATGACACACCACTGAGTCACCATATAAACCCTATGTGTTTCCAGGAAGTTTTTACTACATCCAAGAACTTATGTGTAAAATATGTGTATGTGCTTAAGTTAAGATATTTATCTGAGGTAGCATATAAGACAAAAACTATGTTTAAGCGGTATAAATTGATGCAAAAATGTAAGCATTTAAAATATTGCAAGTACTCTTTAGTATAAAATGGTGATTTGTCGTGTTTGATAGCTTCAAATGGTAGAGTCCTATCAGCAAGTTTCTTGGGCATTATTTCAATTTGCATAGCAATGCCATCTGTAGCACCTTCCAGTAGTAATGCAGATATAGGGGTATCAAAACACTTGTATTCGCTATCGCTCGGCCTCGACATGGTAAAATGCCAATAGTTTTTCGAATACCTCAATATCGGCATTACTACCTACAGTTATAATTAGCTTTTTGGAAGCTTGACGGAAATATTTGACCCACCTGAGCTACATTCCTTGATTGCTGAAATATTTGGCGCACACAAGCTTGACTGCAATCTATTTTTAGTAGCAGCCAAATATGCAAATTTGCCTCACCATAAACTTATCAAGGTAATATAGTATGATATATATATATATATATATATATATATATATATATATATATATATATATATATATATATATATATATTGTTAGGACTACTTTAGGTCTTAAAATAATGTAACAGAAAGAAAGTGAAACCAACAATGTAAATAAAATTAACAAGCAATTTATGTCTAGACAATTAAAGTGAAAATTCAAAAGACACTTACAGTAACGTGAATTAAAATCCAAATAATCCAATAATCCTAAGTGTCCTAATCACAAGTCCTAAATATAAAATGTTCCAAATGAATTCTAGTAGAAGTGAATGTCCTGATGTGTCAGTAGTCTTGAATGATCTGATATGCCTCAATGATGTAATCCAGAATATCTTTGAATAAATTCACATAAATCCCAAAGTCAAGTATTAATCCAATATGAGAATGAGCACTTTTAGAAATTCCAATGAATATTTCAAATAAATAATTCCTCTCTCTAAATATGCTCTGATTTTCACAACTGTAACATCTGATTACTAAAATAAATTCCTTAATAGACTCCTCTTGATAATATGAAGTTTAGTATAGGAATGAGATCTTGTTTACCAAACCTGTATAAATATAAAGATAAGTCACCTGATAGAATATTCTGGAATATGAGTAACTTTAATAGAAATTTCCTGTGCGTACCTGACTTTTCTCACATCAAGATATGGAAAATTCCAATCTAATTGTTAAATGCTATGTAACAAGACTGACCTTGAACTCAAAAGCAGCAAATATGTTGTTTACAAAATGACTAAAATACAACTTACCTCATGGACACATATTATAAATTGAATATACATAACTATATATATATATATATATATATATATATATATATATATATATATATATATATATATATATATATATATATAAAGTGAATTTTATGTATTGTCAGTTGTATAAAGGCCGGCATCTTACAGGATCGGTCACTGTCTTGATATTCAAGCTTAGATGATGCAGTCAGAGGCACACTGATATAACATAATGACCTATCATGTTGACGACTTAGTTTCGGATGTGTACACGACTAAACCAGGTTGACATGTTCTTATATATAATGACTTGGCATGATCATCCCGTCCACAACTTGTATAAAAGCTAATGAAGATGATGACGTTAGAAACAATCTGCGTCATAATATTCTATCTAAAAATCGGAATAACAACGGCTATACTCTCATCGCAGTTTCTAGCAAGGATAAATGTCAGAAAGTATTAAGCGCGCACCGATTTATTTTCTAATGTTTTCACGGTGTTATACCAAAGGATCTTGTCATAGATAACATTAACGGCGACAAGTCTGACAATAGAATAGCTAATCTAGAAGCACCACACGCCAAGTAAACAATTTGAAAGGTGACGTTGGCAAGCACAAAAAATAGCGAGGTCGGTAAGAGCAACCACCATCGAAACAGAAGAAGAAATATTAAGTTCTTTGTACAAAGCTCATAATTCGCTTGGTACAAACCGCCGTTTTATCTTATTTTGCTGCCGTGGTACAAGAACTAAATTATACTCACCTATTCGCAATTGCTTGTACTCGTTCAGCTTCGTCTAAGCCGCATAATGTTTGTCATTATTTTGTTTTATGTTGACGGTATATTTTTTTTTGTGCCGCTTGAACGAACAATTCGAGATCATGTTTATAATATATAATGGCCTGCAATAAGCATCCAATATACGATAATAATGTGGTCAATGAGCTTGGAAAAGTTGGACACGTCAGAAGCTTAAAAGTAAATAAAACATATTTAAGCAACGTTGGGCACCATCAAGTCTCTGTCTAAGGTAAGGACGTAAAACACAACATGGTTTCATTACACCGTTTTGTTTACGAGAGTTATCTCAGTATTATCCAAGACGGCCTTGTAATAGATCACATAAATGGAAACAAGTCAGAAAACTGGTTAGAAATCCTCGCGGTTTTCACCCAGAGCGAGAACTGCATAAGAGCGCGTAAAGGAGATGCCAAAATTTTTGTAGAACCGCAGACTGTAGAAGCAACAAACTTAGAAAACAATGAGCTAAAAAGATTTTTGTCAATAAGCAAAGCAGGAAAAGCTCTTGGTACACATAAAGGTGCCATCTATTATTTTAAATTCGCATAATTGCATTATAACTAATCTATACATAGTTGTAAATATTTTATGTTGTAATTTTTTTTCATTTTTTTTTTTTAGCTTAGACCAGACCTAGTTCGGCAAAAATATCTGACGCTGGTACATCATGATTCATTGATTCAGCCACAGGTTCTTCTCCCATATTTTTGTAATGGCTGTGTGCTCGAGTGCTTATGCCGTCGTCTAGGATAGATCTCTTATCATTATAGCCAGATATACCAATCTTGTTTAGCAGTATGCATATGGTTTTCTGAGCTGGTCGTACTCATCGATGCATACTGTTTTTCGCCAGATAGCGTCGCCTTGTAATCATCATACATAATAACATTTTCGACAATAATTTTTTAAATTCCTTTTGCTCTTTTCTTGCTTTTATCATTAAGCTCCAGCAAGTACATTTTAGATTTTAGTGCGATCACGTCCTTAATTTCAGCAATATGCTCTTCCTTAAATCTGCCAACTACTTTTTTGTTTGTCTCATTGAAATATTTGTTGCGTTTGCTATCTTTTTTAGGGTAATCTGAAAAGTCAAAATGCTGTTTGAAAACAAACATGTCCTCGTACACATAATCTGTTTTGATTTTATAGCATAATGAGTCCGTACCAGTAAGCAGCAGCTTGACTTGGTTGCCATATTTCTTTCTCATCACGCCATAATGAAATCGGTACATGTAATACTTTGACAGGTCAAGAACAGTAAAACAGACATAAATCGGCTTGTTAAGTTTTACGTGCGTTTTCTTTCTGTGGATCGCAACCAAGTTCTCATAAAATATCTTCATGCTGACAAAAGCATGATCAGCCGCTAATGTGACGCATCTGGTTACAACATTGACAATCTCAACGTTAACTCGACGCCTGACGTTTTCTATGCATTTGCCAAACACCTGGTTTTCCACTAACTTGAAACTATCTTTCTCAAAATACATTTTTGTTGCGGTTCTTTCTGCTGTATTAAAATCAATGTAAGGTTCTAGCCAGACTGCTTGTTTGAAACTTAGTATGCGGTGTACTTGAATCAGATTTAATCCTAGATCTAGGCACTGCTTCAGGTTTTTATAGTGGATTACATAGCGGTGCGTGTCATGAAGGTTTGGTATAAATTTTGGAACTTTAAAATTGCCAACACCTAGCTTGTCTTAAAGATCTGCAGAATAATTAATTAACATAGAGCCTTCAACGGTCATGCTCTCTGACGCCAAGGAATAATCATTATGTTCATCATGTAATTAAGCAGGGTACTCGAGATCTACTTCAAGAACGTATCCGGTGTCATCATCACTGCGTAATAATTTTTCTGTATAATTTTCTGTTGTAATCCGCTTGAACTCGTCTACAGGTATCTTCTGCTTCATAGCAGGATCATAAAGATAATTGGCGTCCAGATAAGTAATATACTTCGTTTCTATTTCTGTATCATACCCAGGTAATTTCTGAGATACAACTTCTGATTCCTTTCTCAAAGAAAGTATGTATGTCAACATCTGTCAGCAGCTCCAGATTAGCTTTAGTCATTTTGAGAGCTGTGTCCCAGGAAAAACCAGGGCAGGAGTAATATGAGCCGGGTTCCAATTTGTAATATGACAAGCAGAGATCTATAAAGTTCTCAAATACGTCTGCAAGCAGCACCATGATATCTGCCAGTAAAATGACAATGATCTCGAACTCTGTCGTTGCCAAGATCCTGAATACAGATCCAACATAATTTAGCCTGAGAAAAGCCTTCTTGGTCCTGTTCATTAACAATCACTCTTGCCGATCTGATTCCATGAATGTAATTAACTTCGCGAAGCAGACTTTATGAAATGTTCGCCACAGATCCCCCCGCAATATAGCTTTACGGGTTTACTTAACGCATTATTGACGCAGATCACTTTGTAAGCGTAGCCACATGGAACATGTTCCTGGTATCTTCTGATAAAAGACTTTTCGTGGTCGTTATCTGCACCCTCTACAGGAACCAATAGTAATTCGAAATCAGCATAAATTATGAAAGGAACCAGGGCCATATTACAGAAGATGTAAAATGACACCGTATTATGTTTCTTGTTTGGCATGATAGGCTTTGCAACGTCAACTTAATCTAGTCCGAGAGCGGCAAGTAATTCTTCAGTCGTGTAGCCATGAAGACATCTTCTGCAAAAATATAATTTACCTTTGAACTTGCTGTACTGGCCGTACATGATTGTAGAAAAACTTTGTATCCAGCAGTAGTTACCATCGTTGGTATCACCATGAATGTAAAGCAGATCAATATTAGCAACATCGCTGGAAAATAATGAAATATGCAGTGGATAAATTGCTAACCTGGTATCTACGCCAAAGACTTTGACAGAGATAATTTTTTGTCGCTCAAATTTTGGAACGTCAGTTATCTGACCAGGAAACTTGATGCCAGCAAAATTTAGAACGTCCTGATACGGTTTATAATTACTAACTCGATTAGGATTAGTTGCTGCAGGATACAGCGCAGATAATGCAGACCACATACAACCCTGGTTGTCCTTATTTTTTATGTTAGCGCAACTTTGACCTTTCTTAATTTTAGCTGGCAGCTACAAATACGATTTGCCGCGCAGCAAATGTACTCGGCAATGTTAACGATTCATGCTATGACGCCTTCTGAAGTCCAACCAGAGCCTTCACGTTAAAAGTTATAAATGCTGTTTTGAAGAGCTTCAAAAACAGTTTTGATGTCAAAGTTGTGATAAAATGCTCGAACTGGTTTTGAAATGAAATGCGCTTCAGTTTCATTGTCCTCTGCTTGCTGAGAAAACAGTATGCTAATGCCAACAGAAAACTTTATGCCGCGATGCAGCAGCAGCTCCTTTGACAAAATCTGTTTTATGCTAGGTTCAACAACCTTTGTAAAAATATCAAACGGCATCAACCTGGTATTTGTTTTAAAGCAAACGTTTTGTTGTAGCCAACAAAAGTCCGACGATTTTCTCTAAAGATCATCTTTGTGCTCATTAGATATATAGGGTAGATTATATCTCTAATTGCTAATTTTTAATATCTCTAACAGAGTATCTTGGCTGAAGCAAGATACGCTATGACGCATGAGCAAGTCGCTGTCATATTAAATGTTGATTATGTCCTGTTTTGTAAGTAGTTGTCTCTGCTTCTCCGTAAGCAGAACCTGCGTTTTAAACAAATTGTCCACTCCAGAAGCAGCATTTTCTGATATCACATTGAGATCCAAATTAATTTATGTGTCAGGATTTTCATACAGCGGCTTGACAGCATCAAAAGGCAATTCTGGATTCTCCATAAAAACGTCTGTAATATAAACAATTGCGTCTGAGCTTCAGCTGCATCGCGGCATAAAGTTTGATACAAATGAAGTGATCAAAACAAAGATGCCATTGTCCGCGACCACGATGAGTACAATCAAGTCGAAAATGTGTGCCTGCATTACAATACGAGGCCGCAAAGATCCACTATAAAATATCATATCAGAAACAAGTAGGCGCGATTTAATTTGTCAAGCGACGAACTAATGCAATTCAACGAGATCTTTGACAGGTTTATCAAACTGTACTTATCAGGAATAGAGAAAATTATCAAGTTTGAAATTTATCAAGTTTGATTATGTCTTCCGAAACTATTTCTGCTGTTCGGTCTGCCAGACAAGGCTGCCATGTAAACCTGTTAGCAGAGTACGACATAATTATTTCTCCATACTTGCAATTAGTACCCAAGAAATAAAAGCATAAGAGTAGCCGCTACATGTAACAAGCGACTTGTTTTTCGCACGTTTTGATTACACGCTCTATTTTAAAAACATTTTGCTCTGTTTTTGTAACTCCTGCTCATAGAAGGTTCATGAAACAAGTTTACCATTAAGGTCTGCGATCTTGTACGTACAAGCATTGTTTTTAATACTTCTGTCACGGTAAACACTTCTTGGGTCTAGTTTTCAAACATGCCTCTGACAAAAGCTCTGTCAATACGTTCTTGCATCCTTTTTGGTTTTATCGCGTCTCGCTCATCAAGCATAATTTTGTCGCAGCGATTTTTATCTTTTGGATGATCTCTGTAGCAAATGTCATGCCGCATTGCTGTGGCGTCTACTTGGTTATAGGGGTGTTGACCAGGAAGCGGTTGATCATTTGTGTCAAGTTATTTATCCCGAGGATTCCATGGACCAGTACACTTATGTCCTGGCAGAGTCCACCCGCCTTTGGGTTTTGGAAGTCAATGAGTGCATGAAGATCAAGAGCTCTGCTATATATTTTACGACGCTGACATACAGAATAGTGTCCAGTGCTTTGAATACAAATATCATCAGAGCAGGCATGCATATATAACGAGTAAACGTAAATTATTTGTCAAGTACGATAATAGGCTGGGCGTCAGCATAACCACCATAAATTGCTTTAGCAAACCTGGATTTTCTTTTGCTGCATTCAACACATATTGATTTCACTACAAAGCATCCATTTTTAGTCTGAGGTGAAGTTTATTCAAAACTGTCCGTACTCTTTCTGAATGATAAGCACCAGGAAGTTGTCATTATATTTGTCATTTACACAAAATACACTTGGAAAAACATACCTGATTCACTTGAAAAAAACATACTTACTTCTGCTGATTAAGCTTACTTAAAACTAACTTGTCATTGTCTAGAGTTGGCAGCTGGTTAAATTCCAGCAAGATATCTAATGCGGATTTTCTTTGGCAAATTGATCTGATAAAATAAATAAAGTAAAGACCACAAGGTGAACTATTCATATGATGAATTTGTGTTGAGTTATAAACGCAACCTTTCTTAGCGCCAGAAACATATTTTTGGACAGCGTCACATGGTGGCAGACCAAACAAGTCAAAATATTCTACGTCGCTACTATCTGGCACGTTTACAACGGCAACCCAATGTGTTCCAGATCCATCAAAATAATTTTTTATGTTTATAACGCGGCTTTCCTTGCCTCTAATTTTTCTGGCATTCTGTCTTTGTAAAAAAAAAATACCACGAAATGATTGTATATCTTTACGCGCATTCTCAATGTCAAAATTGCTTAGCGGCGCTGTGTTCCGGGGTATTGCAACCCTTGCACTCTCTTCTATTTTTTAGCAGCAACACCTCTGCCAAAGAGATTGCTAAGACGTTTAGGTAAAAACATGCCTGCAGCACCAGCGGCAAGCATAGGTAAAATAGGTAGAATTCCACGTTGTTTCTTAAGCTGCTTCTGAGGCCTTTTCCTGCTGCGCTCTGTTTTCTAATTTTTTTTTCATGTTGGCGCTTTGTTGGCATAAACTTGTCATTTCCCGATGCCAACTGTTTTGCTGATAATCTTATTGACATTGGACTGCCTCTTGAAGCGGCCGCTGCAATTTTTTTGCGTTGAACCTCGGACAGAGATAAACTAACTACTTGCTGATAAGGCATTTTCTATTTAAAATGGTTAGACAAAACTATTTTCAAAGGCCAAGCAGCGGGTTAAGTGTCAGCAGGTTAAGTAAAACATTTTGTCCGCAAGTTAAGTAAACATTTTGTCAGCAGATGCTTTTCTATTTTTTCTACGTCTGCGTCTGAGTCTGAGTCCGCTGCCACTGACTGCTTTTTGCGTAGCTCCAGATATTGCTCCAGTGGCCGCTGCCATTCCTAGCGAGCCAAGTACAGATAATATTGTTGGTCCGTATGCTGTAAGAAGAGTTAAGATCGCTGGTAAAACGCCTCCCATGCGAGACAACTGCTTAGCAGATAATTTTAAAGTTAAGCCCTTGCGATTATGGTTTGCAGCAAAAAACTTTAGATGCTGTTTTTTGTAAGCGCAAGAACATATCATCCTTGATGCAGTTGGTTGTTTCCAAGTTTGATTGAGACGCTAGCACGCTTTCCTTGAGCAACTGGAATTGCAGTTGAGTAGTAGCTCATTTATATGATATTCCTTAGACAAAATATCTGAGATAAGTTTCTTCTAGATGATTACAGTCATCTTGCCACTAAGAGCATCCAATGTCAAAAATATGTCAGCGGCAATGACTGCGTATACATGATAGATTACGGCTACTGCTGGTGCTGTATGTTGAAGAGTCCACTTGACTTCAACATCCCCCATCGAATCTTTTATGCGTTCCAAATGCTTATAAACATCAAAATGATAAATAGTATACAGCCTTGCAAGTTCATCTAGATATATTTGTGTTCCTGTATCAACATCTTGATATGTTTGCAGAGCCGCTTGAAGCATAAGATACGCTCGCGAATAACCTTTACTAAATGGTGCAAAATTGCACTCAAGTTCACGCTCGGGATACTGTCCGCTATTAAATCTGACAACAATGCGAGTAAATCCCAAGTTGTCAAACACTTGACTGCTTGTCTCTTGGTCAGCATCTCGTGCTGCGGTTTGAAAAGCTATAAATACGTGTCTGGCAATATAGCCATTCTCCAGTTCGCAGATAATTGCGCTGGTAAACATGTAACACTTTTGTAGACTCGCATTTGCTCAAAATAAAGTTTCTTGCGGAACCTGGACAAATGATTATCCAATTCTAGAAGGCGTTATCTTTGGCATCTAAAGAGATAGTTTTGTAAACAATAAAGTGTCTGTAATCAACACCAGCTGGACTATGCATGTACGTAGTAAGATCAGATCTTCCAAAACCAGCGTGTGCTTAACGCCAAAAACTGTATCAATGTCGCGACAAAAACCCAAAATGGAACTTAGTGTGGAAACATCATGCAAACTTCATTTGAGCCATCAGTGAGAGCGCGCCTCGTTTCCAAGCCAACAATATAATTTCTGTTTTCTGGATCAACAAAGGCAGCACGGATACCCTCGCGAATTCGACCTTCCACAGCACCAGCATCATCAGCAGCAGCAGGAAAAGCATCATCAACCAATTCAGCTGCTTATTTGTACTTGCTGCATTGCTCATATCCTTATACCAAAACATATTTGTTGCTGAACTTCTGCTGTGGTAATCACTCATCGAAATCAAATTCATGATGTGCTGGCAGCAGGCAGATAGTTGTTGATGTCCTCATCGGTCTGATTATTCAGTTGATATCGCGCCGTCTTAAACAAGCTCCAGCCATTGTTTGCCAAAGCCACATTTGTATTAGCTAGAAAATTGGCAGGTGGAGCATCAGAGGTTTGCAAATAATCTCTGATTTCAAGAAAAGCTTTATGAGGCAACAAGTAAACGTCTTCATCTCGCGTGTCGATATTTCTTGTTCCAGGTTTGTTCATTTAATGTGAATCTATGTCCAAGTATTCGACACATTCATACTCAGTTGTCAACTGATCAATTAGCGCTTCATCAAACAGCTTAAAATACTATGAGGTAAATCTAGACAGCATGTTTATACATCCTCGTTACACAAAAATTCTCTTTAGACCAGCGCCTGCCACAATATTTGACAGGTTATGCAGTGATGTGGGCGCCAATCGCATATACAGTTCATTCGTAATTTCTTGGCCGCGCTTAGACAATAGCTTCTTTGACCTGCACTAGCGTTGGCGATCTTTCTGCGATCTTCCTTCCTGCTGCGCTTCCATCTGCTGACAATGCGCCCTTTGCAAAACTAGAGGCAACATGAGTAAATTGTTTGGCTATGCTTGGTGCTGCTTGAAGAAACTTAGAGAACAGCGTTGACAAAAAATCCTCCCATGATCTTTCTGCGCTTAAGTCGTATTGGCTTCATTTATACAACACGGTTACATAGTTTTAGTTTTGTGCTCGCAAATGCAGATAAAATGTTACTCGCTTATTATTAAAGTTAACTTTGTTTCCTGATTGGTCCTTGATTGACATTGCGACATTGTTGATGGGATAGTAAATTAGCGGCGAAGGCTTTATGGTCATCAGTGATTTGGGTGGTGCATTAGGACTGAAACTATAGATAACGTGGTTATGGCTTCCTCGCGCGTCAAATGCTCCTTCAGCTTTGGAACAGTTTATGAGTACGCAGTTTACATCGCTAATGTTTACTAAAAAGTCGCCATGGTAAGACGATTTTCTTATAGAATTTGCGAACTAAAACCTGAAAGGTTTCAAAGCTGTTGTCAATTGTAAAGTCAACTCGGTAGCCGCCCTGAAGCGTCAATCGTATTTGAAGCGTAGAATAATTTGGCTCCATGATTATGTTTTCGCCAATATGACCTTCTTCGTCAATCATTCTTTTTATTTCATCAGCGATGTCAACAATGTTCTACGCACCTGAAATGATAGTGAGCAATGTTCCTGCAACATTAGCTGAGGTAAGATATCTGAACTTGTTATTGTTCGCAGTAACATTATGAAACGAGTTCCATATTTCAGCTGATATTACTGCGATCTCATAGCGCGTATCCTGCGATAACTCTATTGGCGTGCTATATCTGACAGTAAAATTACTGCTGCTTCCTTGGGCCAACTTGGAATCAAAGAGAAGAGTTTGTGACATGTCTATATAAGATTGTACAAAACTTTATAATCGGCACTACTAAGTAAACTTTTCTGAAGCAGATGGTCTAGTATTTCACTGATCTCGTTGTCAACTTCTATGCCAACGTTGCCAGCTTGTTTACGTGAAGCTAGCAACTTTAGACGCGAAACGAGCTCGAATGGACTGCTGTAATATTGTATTCCTTTGTCCGTTGTCTTTTTTCTCTTCCTTTTTGGAACGTCTTCTTAGCAGTGGAAGGTGCTGATCGTACAGAAAATGTCTTTGGCGTTTCCACAGGTTGATGCTATGCTGGCCATTGTTATACGGCAGGGCCCCACTTAAGCGCTTTCTAAATTATGGTTGGTTTTATTTGTTGAGGTGATATCACTTGTGAAGATGGCTCTCTTTGCTGAGGTTCAATATCGGCAATCATTTCAGCAGCCTTAATTGTGTGTTGCTCCGCCGTCACTCTTATGATCTTTTTTGAATATTGTCTAAGATCCTGATTTAGCTCTTTTGTTCTCTCCAAGTGGGGTATAATTTTAGGAAAATTGTGTTTTCCCCTACTTTCTATTAAATTTGTTTGTTTCTTTTCTCGCATTGTCTACGTGTCTAAGCATATCCTCAGTTGGCGGTTGTCTTAATATGACCTCATACTCAGATAGTAGGTCTATGACCTCATCTTTTACCGTCCTAATAATGTCCATTCTATTATCAGACATCTCTTCTAACGCAGAAACCTCTGGATCTAATACCTCAGAAAGTTGTATTAATACATTTTCTTGCGCTGCTTAACTTTTAATTATTGCTTCATGTTGTTCTTCTAGAGATTTGATAAGCAAATTGCCTGGCGTCGTGCGCTGTCGCAGTCTGTTCTATTTTTTCAGTTATTGGCTTTAACAATTTTTGTGCTATATCACGCTTAAATTCCTGTTCGCCTATTTTATCTGCAAGAACGCGACCACGCAATTGCTGTTGCTGATCTGCATTCTTGCTCATAATTTTATCTTTATCTTCTTGTGTATTCACTCGTACAAATGGCATTGCAAACAGTACTTGCATAAAATATTGCTGCGGCTGCTGCCTAATCTGGCAAATACAATTCGTCAAAGCCACGGCGGTACATTTCAGGAACGTGTTCTCCATCTCTGTGAAAGGTCATAAAACTATGTTTGTTGCTGCCTATAGCTTCGTGCTAACGCTGCTGAAATTTAGCAGCGTCTATGCCACGACAATGATCTCGCGCAATAGAATCTATGTCGCGGTTGTCGAGCCATGAAAATAAAACAAAGCAGTTAGTGTTACGAAGAATATACTTTGGCACGTCATAGTAAGATTGCGCCAAGTATATTGAGTTGCAGCGCTTGTTTCGTGACAAAAAGAAGCATTCTTTGATCTTGTTCATTTGTTTGCGATCTATCTTGATGTCATCAAATACTATTACAGAACCTTTGTCGCCACCAAGTTCTGCTACGGGCGTTATTTCTTTTGGCTCTAATATTGTAAACGTTGTTTGCGCGGCGTCAGAACTGCCAATGGCTTCATCAAAAGCGTTAAGTGTTTTGTACTTATCGTGGCCAGGATTAACCGTATAGATTATTACCTTGTCCTAGTTAATTCCTTTATTTAGCAGCATATTCAAAAGCAAGTTTGCTTTAACGCGGCCCGCTGGACCAATCATCATATAGTGACAATCTGGAAATAAGAAATGATGTCTGAATTTCTTGACATCTTCTGAATCAAAGTTAATGATGCGCATTTTTCATAAGCAAAGTATATATAATTAGTCATTATACAGCTTTTGTAACAGTTATTGGCGGTGCTGAATCAAGCACAGCATCAACTATTTCTAATGTAGAACTCAACAAACGCTTGCTAAAAACTGGCGACACGATAACCGGTCCTCTAAACATGTCTTCGCAAAAGATCACAAACGTGACTACACCAGGAGATAAAGCAGGTGCGGCCAATAAACAGTATGCAGATAAGTATGGAAATGTCAAAGTGTTATTAGCATATGCCAATATAAAGTTTCCTCGAGGACGCTAACTTTCTGTAGGACAAAACTAAGACGTATTATGACAAAATTAGTGAAAAAAACCCAACTGTATATACAGTTTTTGGCTGATCCAGAAAGCGTAAAAAAAGATGATCACATACTCAATCTTTTTTCTATATCTCGTATGAGAGCGCCACAGTTGCGGGACGAGCTAAACAAATATGATAAACTAAATAAGTTCTGCAATGACAAGAAATCGGCCAGCGCTGATAGAAACATAGAAGTGCTCCTTAAAACCATGCTAAACGAGTTGAATGTTGGTAACTTACAACTAGTGAACCTGACCAAAAAAAAATAAAAAACCCAAAAATTGATCTAAAAGAAAGAAAAGATCTAGATGCTGACTACGCATGTATGTACAATCAAGTCTGGCAAAAAACTTTAAAATCCAAGAGAAATTTCAAGTACAAGTCGCCAAGCGGTATTTTTACAGAGTTTGGTTTCGATTATAACGACGCAGAAACGTTTCTGGGAGTGACGGCGCTATCTGATATAAACGATCTTCCTAATGATCGGCAGCCACAACCTGAAGCAGAAAAGCTGCAGCCACAACCTGAAGCAGAAAAGCTGCAGCCACAACCTGAGCAGCTACAACCTAAGCCTGAATAAACAAAACCTGAGCCTGAGATGAAACCTGAGCCTCAAGCAGAAAAACCTAATCCAGGATTAGTAGAAAACTGTAAAATACCAATGATAATTGGTTTTCTACCAAAAGATGAGATCCCAGAAGAAACTAAGAATATTGGAGCGGCATACTATCACGTATTCAAGTATCATTCAAAACATGAATATGATGCAAATGTGCTTTCTTCAGCAATAGACTAATTTACTTCGCTTCCTGCTGACATAAAAATCCTTCCTAACAAATATGTTGATATGATATATAAAGTGCATACATCTGGCAGCTTCATAAATCCACCAGAGGCTCCTGCTGCTAGAAAAGAGGCTTTTATACGATATGATAACATATGTTATTTAATATTGTTTCTGGCGGCAACCCAGAATCCGACTTAGGTTATATGCGCCAGGACGTATTTGATCAAGTTCCTTGGGTATATGGCAGAGACGGCGAACAAATAAAAGGATCAAAACTAGCTGAGGCCTATTATCTGATTACAAGATATTTGATGCAATATTGACATTAATTTGCTTGCTGCAGCCATTAAACACTCGGAACTGCACTCAGTTGATGGAAGATTTACAGAGCTGCCAGATAACATTTTCTTCAAGGATCCACCGTAGCCTGATGCTCAATTCACAGAGAATGCAGGTCTTTATTTAAGTATGATAAAAAAATTCAGCCTCGTTAGATTCGCCAAGATCAATTAGGTCGTCTTAGTTGCTAAAGAATCCTATGATGCCAATTGTTACTGGATTCTTGTCGTAGCGGCAGTAATCTCTGGTATGAAATTTTTTTGTGTGCTCAGGATAAGATCCAAATTGTTCCAGCGAGCCCTTGCGAAAAACTGTATCGACACGCAGACCATATGAAGCCACAACAGAAACATCTAGACCTGATACTACTTGCGGCAAATAATAATTTGGCAACTTGCTGACGTCTCGCTTGAAAGGACACTTGAATTCTAGCAACAGGATTTTGTTGTCGCTAACAATGTAACAACGTGAATGTATCTAAAACCGTAAAGAGCTTGAACGCAAATATTTTTGCTAACTACTTTTTCTTTCAGTATGATCTCAACATATCTTCTGATAACTGGCTAATATAATGTACCCCAGGGACACCGCAACGCTACATATTGTGGCTACATGCTAAGCTTTCTTATGGCAATATCATGTGCAGTTAGAAAAAGGGCAAATGCCAAGGACCGTTGCTAGCTCTGATCCACCAACTGTTGCGGATACTAACGTGTACCATTCAGGTGACTTCTGCTTTATTTGATGTGACTTTATAAATGGTTCCAATATCGATTTCAGATCCATTATACACTGTCATCTTCACATCAAAAGCCATCAGCATATTTTTTATGTAAAAGTAGTACATAAGGGTAGAAGACGCGACAAGCTGACAGCGGTGCGGCAAGCATCATTTTTGCTTAAAATCATTATACAAAGGGTAGAGAGCTCGACTGTATAGACATCATCAAGCTTCATTTTTGTGTAAATTTATTGTATAAATGGCAGAGGGGGAAAAAAAATTGTCTCGGGCAGGGTGCTAGCCCTGCTCAATATTTTAGTTCCTTAGCAGCTAAGGAACATCGGTATCGCATTATCACTGCACCCGGTCGCTTTTTTTGTGAACGGCTTCGCGGGCTTATAACCTAACTTCCTTGCCAACTTGGTTTAGTCGTGTTCACATCGGAAGCAATGTCGTCGTCATGATAGATCATTATGTTATATCAGTGTGCCTCTGACTGCAACATCGAAGCCTGACTATAAACACAAAGTGGTCTACTCTGTAAGATACCAGCCTTTCTACAGCTAACAATACATAGAATTCACTTTGTATATATGATAATATATTTTACTATATTACGTAGATACGTTTATGGTTACGCAAATTTGCACATTTGACTGTTACTAAAAATAGATTGCAGTCAAGGGAAGCAACTCATGCATGTAATCAAAGGGAGGTAACTTATGAGCGCCAAATATTTCAGCAATCAAGTGAAGTAACTCAGGTGGGTCAAATATTTCCGTCAAACTGGCAGAAAAGCTAATTATAACTGTCGGTAGTAATGCAGATATTGGGGTATTGGAAACTATTGGCATTTTACCATGTCGAGGACGAGCGATAGTGAGTACGAGACCATAGAAAATGCCAATAGTGTTTTCATACCCCTACATCTGCATTACTACTCCTTCCCAAAATACACGTCAATTTGTATAGCAATGCCAGTGTATAACAGTGTATGATATGTGTAGCACTTTCCCAAAAATACATTTCAATTGACAGCTAAATAGTTTTTGTCAACATTTATTCCGCAAAAATTAATATATATATATATATATATATATATATATATATAGTGAGATTATAATGTAGAGACTAGCAGTCATACATACAACTACATATTTTTATATAAATATAACTCTACAAATGTTCACGTAAAAGAAACTAATATCCACCAATATGTGGAATATTCGGCTTGTCATTCCAGGTCATGTAAAAACGGTATACCTTATAGTCAGGCGAAAATATACCGACGTATCATTTCAGACGATTATCAATTAAAACATTCTTTAAATGAATTAAAAACATATTTCCAAAAAAGAAATTATCCTATACATGTAATAGAGTCTTCTTGAAGTAAAGTCTGTATTCTTACCCAGAATGATGCTTTAAATACAGCAGAATGTACGAAAGAAAAAAATGTAATTCATTTCATAATACAATATAATCCTTCATTGCCAAATATAGGCCTTACAATTAACAAATATTGGAGTCTCCTCAACTTATCAGATAAAAACAGCGTCAAAACACTTTACAAGAGCAAACCAAGTCTTGCTTATAGAAGACCTAAGAATTTACAAGATCTTTTGATCAGAACTAAACCGACAGAAAATTTAAAAAGATGTTTTTCATCATCTAAATGCAACAGACGTCGGTGCTCTCAATGTGCAAATATTAGCGAAAGTACCTATTTTAGTAGCTCCAATACAAAAGAATTGTTTTCTCTACGTTATAACACTGACTGTATATCAACTGATGTAATTTATTTGATAACCTGTAAAAAATGTAACATGCAATATGTTGGACAAACACTTCAACAAGTTTCTAAGAGAATGAATAATCACCGCTTTCATATAAAAAATTGTATGGATCCTCAGTTCTCCTCTAATGTTTCAATACATTTTAATACAAATAATCACTCTTTACGTGATTTTTCTTTCATGCCAATCGATATTGTGCATGGAGAAATGAACAGACTTATTAAAGAAAGTTATTGGATTAATCGGTTAGATACTTTGTATCCCAATGGCCTTAATACAAAGGCATTATATAAAATTGTATAGATTTTTAGTGGAGGAATTTATATATTGTATACATGTGTATGTATGTATGTATGTATGTATGTATGTATGTATGTATGTATGTATGTATGTATGTATGTATGTATGTATGTATGTATGTATGTATGTATACATGTATGTATGTATGTATGTATGTATATATGTGTGTATATATATGTATATGTGTATATGTATGTATGTATGTGTATATGTATATATATGTGTATGTATGTGTATGTATGTATGTATGTGTATGTATATGTATATATATGTATGCATATAATATTTATATAAAAATATGTAGTTGTATGTATGACTGTTAGTCTCTACATTATAATCTCACTCTCAGTTTTCATTAGAGACTCATGTATCATTCTGATCCCGTTATACATATGATATTTGTATGATAAAGCATATCATTTATGATGTTATGTCAATTACGTAATTACGTAAATATATAGACGTCATCCGTTTATTTCAAAAACATGACGTTATGTTAATGACGTAATTGTTTATAACTTTATAGACGTCATCAGTTTCTTTCAAAAACATTTTGTGCCTGAAGAAGCATATAGTAAATGCAAAACTAGTCGCACAAATTTATCGGCGTTTGTGTTGTTTTTTTTTTTCTCAAATATATATATATATATATATATATATATATATATATATATATATATATATATATATATATATATATATATCGGTCATTGCGACCCATCGTTACAAGTGTCATCGAGCGTTGCGGTTCGACTATTGCGGGCCGTTACAACTGTTCTTGATCGTTGCGTGACAATCGTTACAATCATTATCAAGCGTTTTTGTCCCCTATAACGAAATATAAAACACTTGAACAGAATGCAAAAAAATGGGATTTCATTATTCTTCTAAACACAAGTAAGTACTTTTTGATGATATTCATTCACAAAACAGAAAGAGTATATGTTTCGTCTTAAATATAATAATTTAGGCCCGTTTACACTTCCGCAAGCAGGAATATGTGGAACGTGCATAAAGAAAATCGCGAAAAGCGATTAGACTTTGCATTGCCCCTGTAAATAAAAGTGAAATTATCAGTATAAAAACGTAAATATTGAAAGTTTAGAATGTGAAGTCTAATGTAATTGGACTAATCGAGTTTCATGTCTGCACAATAGTGTCCGAGAATCTCAAATAAACATACGAGGGGTATATTATGATGGAAGCCTGAAAAGCAGGTTATTGTATTCTACTTTTGGTACAAAGGTGTAGTACGCCTTATGACTAAAAAATGTAACAGAAAGTGACTTAAATTTAAAAGGTGAACATTATCATTAGAGCACGACAAGTAGGTTACAGTGACAAACTTTTGGTATCTTGGTGTAGCATTCCTTAGGATACATGGACATATCTATTTTCATGGCGGTACAAGCAACAGTTTCCAGGAATCTAAATTAAACTTATAAATTAATATATGAAATAATGAACGCCAAAATAGGCCACAGTGGCCTTCTTTTGGTATAGTGTTGTCTCACTCATCATTATGTATGCACATACATATTTTCATGACTGTACAAGCGAAAGTGTTCCATAAACTGACATAAACGTAACAAGTGTACATAATCATTTGGGCTTGAAAAGTTGGATACAGTGACCTACTTTTGACAAGAGATTTAGAACCCCTCGGAATGTAGGCACATGTCAACTTTGATGACTGTATAAGCAATAGTGTCTGAGAAACTGACCAGGTTATACATGTCTTAACGTCTACGCCAACGACAACAACAACAACGCCAGAGATATGGCATAACCTCTTCTGCACTTTCGTATACGTGAGCTAAAAATGCACTTACTATGTTCTTTAAGTGAGGCTGAAGTCAGACCGAAGAGGAAAAGAAAGCAAAATGGATTTGAGTGTCCCATCTGCCTGAAAATGAAAAAAGTGTGTGACCGCGGTTCTGATTCAAGACTAGTATGTTACTTTTGGGTAATTGCCAATGCACAACTCTCTGTAATTCTCTCTCTCTCTCTCTCTCTCTCTCTCTCTCTCTCTCTCTCTCTCTCTCTCTCTCTCTCTCTCTCTCTCTCTCTCTCTCTCTCTCAGCTTACCTTAGCAGTTACAATATTCGGGTCGTCCATTCACCAAGTTGTTAATTGTAATCGGAGGATCATGTGTGGGTAACGACAACCTCTTTATCCATGAGAAATATCGTCATATTTTACACTGTATGGTAAAGGTTTTGTCACATACAGAGAACGGCGAATAGCTGCGACTATGGAATGTGTTATACAAAGTAAAGAGACGCTGGATGTTGACCGAAATTGGCTCAGGGTAGGTTTCATATAGCCCGTTTCAAACAATAATTATAATCATTTTCGCCAACCTTTAAAAGGACGCACTCCAATTTCAGATTTTAACGTTAAAATTATTAAACTGAAAATGATAAGATTTTAGTTTTAGTTTAATCATTTCAACTCTTTTAAATAAGCAAGAATGCGAGACTAGCTAAAACTGTCCTTTTACATATCGATAGTTAGACACGGGTAAATCTCAAAACAAACTATAGCATTTGTGAACCATGGGAGCGACCTTCTGTCGCCTGTCAGTGTTGTGATATGATACTTTTGTCAGGCATTGCTTGTTCACCGTAAAACTCCGTTCGCGGCAAAAGCAGTTTGCCTCAAATTACATGGACACCGAAAACTCATTCATCTAAGGGATAAAGTAAATAAAAGATACTCCATCTGACAGACATCAAGTTAAACCAAACGTGGATGTAAAATGACGATTTTATTTAAATTTGTGTCATATTTCTTTGCAAACGGATGTCCCTGGGTGTCCTGGAATGTAGAACAGACCCAATTTTCCCTCCTGTCGTTAGAGGCGACTAATGGGTACAGCCTCTTTGCCGTGGGTTGGGCCTATGGCAAGACACGAAGGTTGTTACGTGCAGACCTACGCGATCTCGAAAAACGGTTACGCAGTCTCGAATGCGCTAGTGAGACGATACTTTTCAATCATATGATCTCTATAATGTACATAATTTAGCTCTCCATATCGTGTAATCGGGTTCTACTTCGCGTAGTCGAACTGCACGACAATCCATCAATGCCATAACGAAAGAGCATTTCGCGTTCTTGAGGCTCTAATGCCCGTATTCGAAGCTCAAATATGCGATCTCAAGAGAGCCAACCCCAACCGGAAAAGTTGTTTTAATTACACAGGAGTGTATTTGAAACATACCAATGCGTGTTCTCGAGGATGCTGGAATATGTGAACTCGTTTGCCAATAGGATATTGGTTTTAATAACAATTCTCCACTAGATCGTTATTTGCGTCAACAGCAATAGTAGTAAAATTAAGTTTTTGCAATATTTAAATCTGATCCCGTAGAAGATTAATTTTCTGATTGGCTCTCTCGAGATCGCGTATATGAGACTCGAGATCGCGTATTCGAGTCACAATAATGTGAATTGCTGTTACCTAAAACACGCGATCTGCAGACAGATCATTTGATTAAAACGACCTTTCTGATTGGCTCTCTCGAGATCGCATATTCGAGCCTTGAAAACGCGAATTGTTTTCAGGTTTGACCCTGTTAGCTTTAGCTTGCCAGCTAGTTCAATTACGTATAATGGATATTTCTGTTTCTGAAAGTGGAGAACGAGTTTGCGCGTAATAGAGAGCTCGATTACGCGAGTTACAGAGAACATGCGATTAAAAATATCTTCGCATTAGTTGAGCGTTGAGATAGCGAAACGTTTCCACGTTATGATCCTGACTGCTTGGCATATGCATCTCGTATTGGTGGAGGAGATGATCAAGGTAGTTGAACAAAGAATAAGGCACCGAGCAAACACAAGTTGGTCCAATGAGAAAGTAGCAGTTGAAATTCCAATTTCACCTGTTGAATCAAATTGTTGGTGTTGAAAGTTCCATTTAATATGTCGATCTTTTAAGTTTTATATGTTGCATTACAGAGTGTTAATTGAAAGTTCCATTTCCTATGTCGAGATTTAGATTTAATCTGTTGAATTACATAGCGATGATTGAAATTTCAATGTTGTATGGCGAGAATCCCGATTTCACATGTTGAGTCAAATTGATTGTGTTGAAAGTTCCATTTCGAGTTTTTAGATGTTTTCAATTGAATTGCACAGCGATGGTTGAAAGTTTCATTTCCTATGTCGAAAATTACAATTTCACATGTTGAATAAAATTGTTGGTGTAGATATTGTCTGTTATCCTTGCATTTGACTGCATATGTTCTTTAAAGATACTTTATTCTTTTTGTCCATAAATGTGAAGATAAGACAAGAACTGAATGTGTTCGAGAAATTACGATATTCCAAATATTGTTTATAATCAAAATAAAAGTAAATATTACAAGATTTAAGAACTCTTAATTGCTACCATCTTGCTCAAGTGTTTAAGCAAAGAAAATTTCTTCCATTTGTTTCCAGTATTTTTACACTTACAACCTGTCATGGTTGATATGATTCTTCTTGTATGTCCTTGCAGAGTTATTTTTTGTCTCTGGCTGTATATTGATTGTAACATAATGTTGGAAAAAGGGATCAGAGTAATTTGTGCCATGCTTGTGGCAAACATTTATACTTTGTCGCACACTTCTAGCAACAAAAAACTTGTATGCCTCAAAAGTATTTCCCCCAGGGTCTAATAAGGAAAAATATGGCACTTATAACGCGTATCTCACTATCAAAAAGGCACCTTTTATCAGGATTTGTTATTGTTGTTGTTGTTGTTGTTGTTGTTGTTGTTGTTATTATTATTATTATTATTATTATTATTATTATTGTTGTTGTTGTTGTTGTTGTTGTTGTTGTTGTTGTTGTTGTTGTTGTTGTTGTTGTACAATTAGGAACTCTGCAAGAGAATAGTTGACTTGTACAAGTCGAAAAATCCAATGTTTCATTTGTTCATCGGTTGTAAAGAGAATTCACGTTTGGAAAAATAATCCTTTTAATCAGATCTACTGAAGTGAATGTCCTCCATTTAGTGCACACTACCTAGAACAGTCAGTTCTAATAAACAAAGACCTTCCTGCAACACCGCATGGTGTTAATCAGCGATGATCTGCTACACGATAAATAGCCTAAGTTTGGGAGCAGGTATGTTGCCACTCACGATCATAAAATATGTTGAATTGAGCACATAAGCGACTGCTTACGTCCCTGAGAAACGAAACGGGCATTTGGAACTGGAAAAAGGTAAATTGTTGGGAATAAGGCCTGGCACAATGTAATATACGGCATGATGCAGGAACAAACGGCCAAGAAAAAGCACACCGCGGCGCCATCCTGAGATGACCGGGGAAGGGAGGGGGAAAAGGACGTTACTGAATTAAGACAGATGTGGCACTCATTTCACACTCTTGAGCATTTTTGTTGTGCACAGTTGAATGCACTAATTTTTTGTCACAACTTTACTTCATCCTTTCATATAAAGGTCATATTTGGTAATAGTGTGTTGCACTCAAAAAGATGTATCTAACACCAAGTATACTTATGGTACATATAATCCTTAAGAAATTGAACTAAATACAAGAAGGCCAGGGACTGCATGCTGTGTCCACACTCAAACACACTGATGTAAAATTTTTGACCTTGACCCCAAGATCAAAAGGTCGAGTGAGCATGTTGCTGAAATCATTGTCTTAGTTTCATAATGATATGTCCAATATATGAATGACTCATTCCAAGAATGAACAAATCCATCAAGGTGTTTAGGAAATATAAGCAAATGAAAACACTTTAACCAAACCTTAATGTAAATTTTTATATGACTACGCCATTGTCTCCAAGTTTATTGGGATTCAGCAAGCATGTTGCAGAATGAAGTGTCTTAGCTTCATACTGATGATTGCCAAGTATGATGAGAATCTATCGAAGAGTTTAGGAATTATTAGCAAATATAAAAAAAACTATCAAAATCTTAACTATAATTGTCTGTGACCTTGACCCCAAAGGTTAAAGGGACTAGTGGGTATGTTATAGAAAGAACATGGCTTCTTACGAATTAGGAGGATATGACGCAACGCGTAATTAGCTAATACTAAAATTAGCCCGTGTGGACAATGTCTTGACCCCTGCTTACAAACCGTGAAAGAAGACAATGTTCCAAGAGCTAAATTAGTATTCAGTCCGATAGAAAGTCACTCTTTTATACAAATGAATGGGTGGTTTAAATATCATCTCCCTACAAGTGGAAATCAAAGAGACATGGGATCGGAAATAAAAATTGAGTGAATCACTGAAAGGTTCAAATAAGATCACGGTGACCTACTTTAGCTGATATTTGTAGTCCTTACCGAGATGTATCTACATACAAAGTTGCTTTGCTCTGGGACTAACAATACCAGAAGAACTGACCCAAATGAAAAACTAAACTGAAGTTACCTAATCTATTTTCTGGAATTTAAGCAGCCACTCATTATAGGGATTTCATTTTTGAAATTTTTTTTAAATTACAAAGGTAATAAAAGTCATTTGAGACCTTGTTTATGCAGGTTATTTTGGGGTCCCTGTCATTTCGCCCGATTATGGGTCAGATAGTCATTCGTGGCGGCGTTATAAAAATACATGTCACACACATGTAAGAGTAAATACATTACTAAACATAAAACAATGTCTTGCATACTTATAGGGATTTCTCGACACAGGAAATGGAACTTTCAACCACCGCTATGTAATTCAACAGACAAAATCTAAAACCTCGACATATGAAATAAAAATTTCAACACAAAAAATTTGATTCAACATATGAAATTGAAATTCTCGATATACAACATTGAAATTTCAACCACCACTGTGTAATTCAACAGATAAAATCTAAAAAAACTCGACATATGAAATGGAATTGTCAACGTCCGCCGTGTAATTGAACAGATACAATTTAAAAACTCGACATATGAAATGGAATTTTCAACACCGACAATTTGATTCAACATGTGAAATTGGAATTCTCGAAATATGACATAGAAATTTAAAAATACTACTTTCTCATTGGACCAACTTGTGTCCACTGCGGTGGCCGGGTTGTAGTCGCTCAGGTGGTACACGATAAATCGGTCCCTATTTCAGGCTAGACGGGCGGTCAGAAGGGGTCAGTTTGATCACGCCAAGATTCAGGGGTTATGACAATGACATATTACGTTTCCATATATCTCCAGACTTTTAAAAGTCATTTTTACTACGTAACTTTTACTCTCTATTATCCAATATTTAGCCAAGATTGTGGTGATTGCCGCTAACCCATTACATAGATATATATGCATACTCCAAATGGGTTGAAGTCGCAAAAAAGTACCAAAAATAATTGAAGAACTAGAGAGTGCATGTACTAGAGAAAGTGGGCGGTTTCTTTGATAGAGGTAGTATCGTGAGCGGGATGGGTAAACAACAGAGCATTTAATCTTCGGGGGAGGGGAGGGGGGCTGTTTGTATTTTGTGGTGGTGGTGGTGGTGGTGTAAGTGTGTGTGTGTGTTTTATTTTCCTTTCTTTCTAATTTCCTGTCCATTTTCCTGGAAAAACTGCTTTGCTAGACCCGTTAAATTTGGTGAAAAATAGTATACCTTTAATAAAACAGGGTTCGAGGCAGCAGCCAAGTATCATCACTAAAACCACCCCAATCCCAACCCCAACCCCATTCCCGCCAAGAAGATTAAATGGTCTCTGCCTTAGAAAAATACTCATCTTAATTATGGCTGATTGGTTGGTTGATTGGTGTCACATGATATAATATTTAGTACCGAGTTAATAAGAACAAAAAACCTTGTCCCGAGACACCACGGCAGTCGAACATGGCTAGTCTGGACAGGATTCGAACCCCTCAACCAACAGATTGTCGGTCCGACACGGAAAAAAAAATCCCAAAACTTTGATCCTTTTTTGGGGGGTTCAGGGCATTTCAATGTGTTTTTGTGGATACTGCAGTATTGCACCTACCTGATGTTCTGACCTTCTAAATCCGTTCTTTCCTTTAGTAGGTGTTAACCAATATCTTGTGTAAACTTCTCTTTTGCACAGATTTCAATCGGCACATATGTTATGTTTTTATGATCCTTATTTAAGCATGTATCTTCATTTACCCAAAGGACCACATGCGCCATCATATATATTGTCATAACGTTAGATTTTGCCTCTACAGTCATTCAGTCTGCCCGCATATGTCGTGCGTGCTCGCGTGAACCTTCATGTACGATGGAATGAAAAGTTAGAATTAAGAACTGAGCATGTTATCATTTGGTGTAAGGAATGGGGAGGGGGTATATTTTAAAGCGGCACTACCCACATTGTGTGATGTTTGTAATGTTAGGAAAGCCACTCGAACGATAATATTCCAATTCTTTGACTATTTAAATAAAGAACTTTTACGATATCAGTGAAAAATTTCCATCCAGGAGCCTGTGCATTTTGATCTTTGTGAGCGTAATTTCATGCAAAAATGACATCACACCTCATGATTATTCAAAAGGCGAAAACTGGCGAAAAGGTTTTTAAGAAGTGGAAGGGAAATATACCTAGAGTATAGTAAAATATATCATTATTCAGTAAATACTGAACGAATAACATTGCAATTGATTTATCTCTCGACCATGGCCTTGAAATGCTTTAAGGGCTATTGGTAATGCCAATATGCTTCATAGAGTGGGTGGGTGTGGTATAGCCAAATATCACGTATAGTACATAATAAGTGGAAAATTATAAATTATAAACTTTAAAAAATGTCATTTAAATGCGCAAGTACGATTTGTTTTGCGGAAAATAACAGCTAAAATTGGGAATTTGATATTGCATTTTACGCGCTATAAATCACGGACATTGAGATATAACTGAGCTACTGCATTGTAATTATTGTGCTTCATAAAGACTAAGCACGATGTAACGAGCGTTACATTTTGCATATACATTGGGCCGTGCGTACAATGCACGTGGCAAATATCACGATGGCATGTAATGGGGCTGCCATATTGGTCTTCTTCCAGTCAACCCAGTCCCATGACTGACAGTCATATTACACGCATACCTGTAACCCGATGGCTATCCACCTTTCGATAATGAAAGTACAGTTGTGGTCGGTACTTTTAATAGCGAAGAAAATTTCAAAACGTTCCTGAAGTATATACTATGAAATGACTTATGTACTTGTTTACATTTCACTTCTTGTCCTCTCTTCTTTCACTGCATGTAGTTCTGTAAATATTAATCCGCCGAAGTTTATATCTTCGGGTATTATCAGTTCTTCGTTCTTAATACCCTTTTTAAGATAATGAAAAGTAATCGACACTAACGAATTGTCCTAAATAAACTGTATATGTATACATAAATGGGGTATAGATTGATTTTGCTTGTAAGTATGAGAACTATTGTAGTTGTATTTCCGCTAGTGTATGAGAAGGCACTTTTCCCGCAAGCCTAGAGTGTGGTGCAAATTAAGAAAAAGACACAGTTTTAAAAAATTATGAAGTGATCAGGTAAGATATATAAGCAGTTGCATACCTTAGAAGAAGGTACTTCGTTCAGCTCTGTTGGATGTTACGATTGTCACTAATCGTGAATGTTAAATTGAATAAAGCGCCACATGCTTAGTGAAGGTGAATATGAGATGTAAATATCCATGTGCTTTTCTACATTGTATTCTACGGTGTCTCACATAGGCCACGTGTAGGGAAAGAGTTGACAATTATGCATACAATTGGTTATATACATATTAGTGGTGATTTAGTGACAATTTTCTGTATTTTGGATAAATAGTTATTGATATTGTTTTTTGTGTGACATTTGAACATTGGGTAAATTAGTTTTTATGTTGTACAGTGTAGTCATTTGCAAAGTCATGGGGTGCTTTAGAAAGCAGGATATAATGAAGCGATTTAATGTAGCTGCTGCTCTACACGGGCCACCAATTCAAATATTGACCTACTAACATGGTAAATGTGATGTGCAACAAATGATACAGGAAGTAGAATGTTATTTATGTTTATATGTCACTTTATGGTAATTACATGAAATGTCATGTGCCCAACAATGATTTATATGGATCCAGGCTGGTTGGGCTTGGTAATTGTCGTCCCCTGCATATATCAAGTACCTTCAACAACACATATGTTGTCCTAGTGTGGTCATTTCAGTGGAAAGAAACTAAGGTAACAGCAGAAATTAACAGATCATGGATGGGTCACCACTGTTCTCTCCCTCTTCCCGGAGCCTGGAACGGAGTCTATGAGCACAAAGATGATAAGTCGGTGTGTTACCGCTATACCATTCAGACCTGACAATATTTTCATATACATTAATATCACAAACGCCTGTCATTTACAAGTGAATTTATTTTGGTTAAGTACCAGAGAGTCATACTAGAGACAACGGCCATTATTATCACTGTCTCAACCAAGTGAATTTAATTTGGCTAAGTACCAGAGAGTTACACTGGACAAAACATACATTATTATTACTGTCTCAACATGTTTCTTTTAATGTTTAGTATATGCATACATGATAATAAGATGGCAGTTGCAATAGTTTCCAAATTATGAACTGGGCTATGTCCCAGGGAAGGGCTGAGATACAGAGACAGTCCAAGGGCCAATTTTAGTCACATATATAACCTGGTATTATCAGAGTCACTAACTGTATACATAGATTGAAAGTGGCCATCTAAATTATTTACATATTGTGGCTTAAACTGCAAGTCCCCACAGGGTAGGATTGGGGGCCGGATTAAGACCTTTAGAGGCCTTAAGCACTGAAAAGGGTATAGTTCTCCTCCCTCAAAATAAAAACAATACTAAACCGTAATTTCTTCATTTTGTTTGGTACCCCTTGCTTTGCTGATACCCTAAGTACGTGCTTTGTCTGCCTATTGGGTAATCCAGCACTGAAACAGTGCACAATGTTTGTTGCACATTTTAGTGTGTATTCATTGTATTTGATGACTCACTATCAACAATCCTGAAGCTTCTTGTTTCTTACGGATCGTTTCGTGTATTTCTTAAACAATAGCAAATATGTTACACCTACTCACAATCCAGGCCTCTTTTATTTTCCCTAAGTGTTTCAGTGCTAGTTAATGTCCTGTAACATCACATTCATCATATATATTCAGTGTGTTTTGGGGATGGGTTTCCACATACTTTCTTTCACCAAAGAAACATAAATGGAAAATATTAAACCACACTCTTACATTTTGGTACATTTTGCCTTGAACCCATTACAAGAATACCAAAAAACTGGTTAGAGATTTAAACTCAAGACTCATTAAATAGTAAAGTATTGAAACCTAAATTACTAATCGTGGTCCAGAAGATTTAACCTAATAGATATATAGATGTACATCATATACGGAAAGACATATGAGCAAAGAATATAAATATATTCCAGACTGTTCATTTTGGGGATCATCTGGGACTGACAATTGTGTAATTATTATTATTACCGAAATGCATGTACAACTGGTCATTGTCTTCATCACAGAATTCTGCTTATGGCCAGTACAGGCCTCCCTACCTTTTTTTGGAACTACTGCATTTTATTTGCAAACAGTATGTCCAGAAAAACAGCTAATGTTCAGCTTCTGCAATTTTTATACAAAATTCACTTCTCCTTGCCACTAAATGGAGTATTCATAGGTGTCAGTGACATTTCTTTTTAATTGCAATCAGACTTCATATTGCTGTACACTGCATCAAAGTCCGTAGTCAAAAAGGTATGAATTTGTTTTTTGTTATAAGTTATTCTTGCTCACACTCACAGCTAAATGGTACAGGATACTTAATTGAAGGAAATGGGACATCACTATTACCGTACTTTTTAGCCATTTCTTCACAATCAGAGTACCCCACCCACCTGTACTGAATTGTGCATTAGCAATAGCCCTTACGGTTCATCATACCACTTTGGTCATTACTCCATATGCTGTGGCCGTATGACTTTAAACGGGAACAACAGAAAATAGATTGTGATGAATTCTAACTGTTGGTTGTACCCAGATTACATTATGGTAATTACAAATTGGTAAACGTATTTAATAAACTCCTACTGGGACAAACAATCTATTTTTTATTTTTATTTTCTTTTAGTTTCTAAAACTTAACCAAAAATTAACTCAGTCCAAAACATTCACATACCGTTCTGAAACATGTGATCGTAAGGTTGATATTTTTTACCCGAAACGTCAGTGACCACCATGGTCTGAATACATGACTACTATGGTGAAGACATTTGTGTATGTGCTCTCCTGTACATTTATAGAGTTTTTTAAAAATAATATTTAAATGTTTTGGCCTTGGTCAACATATTTTTTGAAGTGTTGAAAACTAACAAAAACTAGATTATTGCATCAAGTGGTAGTTTATTAAATATTTTTATCTATTTGTAATTTCTGTAATGTAATCTAGATACTAACAACAATTAGAATTCACTGCAATGTATAGTTTTTCATGTGCCCATTTGAAGTCATATTACCAAGATGCATTGAGTAACCACCAAAGTGGTATGATGAACCTTAATTCCAAAGGGGCAATCAGTTTCATCGTATAGATAGATGCATCACATTATCGCTGTTCACAGACCTTCACACACAATTCATAATTTCCTTTCCTTTTATGGATCGCTCCAAACTAATCCTTAAATCGTGGTGTTCCACGGAGTGTAATTTTTTTTTTCTTCAGTCTAGTAAAATACTTTTCGTCAGCCTTTTTTAAACACGCGACTGAGTATCAAAGGAAACGAACAATGAAAAACCAAAATCTTGACTGACTTAATCTTTCCAAGGTGAATGTGATCGTAGGTATTTTCAGCTATCGACAATGGTGATGCACAAGGACATCAAATGTCATCGTTCTACCCAGAATTCTTCAAAGAATTAATTGTAAACGGACTTTCCTCTGTCTTGGAAATCAGTTTTCATTGCTTGGCTGTTAGCATCATTTCTAATAAAATATAGCCAAAACAATAAAAAGCGATTTTCAAGACAGAAGAAACTCGGTCTAAATGAAATATTAAGTAAAACATTATTGTTATAAAAGTATCACATTTCGTATGGGGATACGAGAACATTAAGAATAAAAATTGTTAAAAATCACTCGATATCACCATCTAGTATAGGAATACAGGAAAACTACAAGTCAAATTAAAAATTGCTAGACCAGCCAGCCTAGAGGGTATTATTTCATAAAATTAAAAATACCTGGGCCAGTTTTAGACTTTCAAAACTTAAAAACTAATAGAACAGATAGACACGAGGGTATTATCTCACAAATTAATACGAATTACTAAATCAGTCAGACTCGAGTATTATTTCGCAAAATAAAAAGTTACTAGACTAGCCAGATTTGCGATTGTAGAATATTGTTTTTGTTACGGGTAAGAATTGCTAATGTACATGCACAAAATGGCTCTCCTGGATAGACTGCACAAAGCAATACACATTATTTATACAATTTTGGACAAAACTGCAATTTTCTCAGTTGGAAGCGTAGCAGCATCCAATAATGCCAAACATTATAGTTAGTCATAGAACTTTGTATATATTGCGGCGTTAAAAGTTCCAGAAACAAAAATCCACCAATGAATCACGAGACTAGATGTATCTTACCGAAGGTACAATTATATCCGGCAACAAACTATGCGCAATAATAATAATAATTATAATAATAATATTAATATTAATAATATTAATCAGGACTTAATACAGCGCTTAATCTTTAGAAGCTCTAAGCGCTTTACAATATTAATTAACACTTAGGGACAGATATGTGGACAAGATTGCGAAAACAAACAGTGAAATTACAAACAAAACATGCTGAAAATAATTAAGATAAATAAACAATGTTAAGTTTTAAGTTTGTTCTTGCAGTCGAAATAGGTGAGTTTTAAGAGCACTCTTGAATGAGATCACAGTGTCATTGTGTCTAAGTTCAAGAGGCAATTCGTTCCAGGTAGCTGTGCCCTGGTACGCAAAAAAAGTTGTCCGTAGGACTTGGTTTTGATAGTGGGAATAATGAGAATAAGAGCGTCGGAAGAGGAGCGTAAGTATCTAGAAGGGTGTACAGATGAGGGAGGTCAGATAGGTATTTTGGACTGGAGGCAGTCAACGAAATGTAGCATAGAAGACAGATTTTGTGTTTGATTCTGGAGCGAACGGGTAGCCAGAAGAGGGTACAAAGCATGGGAGAGGAGTGCCAATTTCTTGGTACTCTAAGGACAATCCGACCAGTTGTGTTTTGAACTTTTTGAAGTTTCTATAGAAGACATTGAGACAAACCAGAATTACAATAGTTAAGTCTTGAAAGTACTTAGGAATATACAAGTGTTTCAGTGGTATGAACAGAAAGAAAATTGCGAATGGAGCTCAGCTCCAGATATGCAGCCTTGCGTATGTTCCTGACATATTGGGGTAATGAGAGAGTACTGATGAGAGTGACACCTATGTTTCTTACTGATTGTGTGAAATTAATGTTGGTGTTGCTGATACGAATTGTTTAAGGTAAAAGATACGAATCAGAAAGTCTTTGTGTGGTGATGAGAATGGCTTCAGTTTTATCATCATTCATCTGCAGCTTGCTACATATCATACATGACTTTACGTCGGAAATGCACCTCTCTACGCCTTGGATGGTAGCATCAACTTCAATTGGGTGGCTGGATTTGTATATTTGGGTGTCATCAGCGTACAAGTTGTGAGACACCGGATGACGATGTATGACACTTGAGCTGGGCCTACTGTATAGAATGAAGAGAACAGGTCCAAAAAACAGAACCCTGTGGAACACCAAAACATAGATTAACTGGGCTGGAATGTTTTCCATTTACGGACACAATTTGTGTCCTGTCGACTAAGTATGACTTGAACCATAGTAAGGTTTATCTCGAATGCCAAATACCTCCTGGAGACAGTGAAGTAATATCTCATGGTCTATTGTGTCAAATGCTGCAGATAAGTCAAGAAGGGTGCGGACTGTAATCTTTCCACTATCCAAAGAAGAGAGAAGATCGTTAACTACTTTCAGAAGGGCAGTTTCGGTATTGTGGTGAGGGCGATATGCAGACTGTAAATTGCTAAAAAGACTATTTAAATTCAGATGAGATACAAGTTGGGATAGAACAACTTTTTCTAAGATTTTCTACATGCATGGGAGGTTAGAAACAGAGCTGTAGTTTTTTAAACCGTTCGGGTCAAGCGTTGGTTTCTGGAACAGAGGCTTTACAATGGCTGTTTTGAAAAATGACGGGAATTGCCCGAATGAGAGAGAAGTATTAATAACATTGGTTAGTGAAGGCAATATTGAATCTAAGCACTCAAGCAGCAGTGATGTCGGAATTGAATCAAGTTCGCGTGATTTGGGGGCGCTCTTCGTCAGGATTGTATGTAAAAAAATCCGTGAAGACACGCTCAATGTTGTTAAAAGTTGCCTTTGAAATTATGCATCACAACTGTGTGCTGACGATGAGTCGATTGAAATTGTATTGTCAAGTTGATCTCGATTGGTTTGCACTTTGTCACGGAAGAAATTTGCAAACAGGTCCGGAAGGTCGACCGGAGAGAAGGTCGTTGGAAGTGGTGTACATTTGTTCCTTGACATTAGCTTGTTAGTAATGGAAAAGCTCTTTGCATCTGGAACTGTCAGTGATCTTAGTACTGAAGTAGGTTGATTTCGCTGCATGAACTATGTTTCTGACATTCTTCTTAGAGGCTTCATAGATTTGCTTATGAATAGTAAGACCGGATGAAAGCCAAAACCTCTCAGCCTTACGGCGTTCTCTTTTAGCAGTGTGAAGCTGGTCCCTAACACTACTATACCATGGAGAACACAATTCAATGGAAACTCTGCACTGGGTTGCTGTGGCATGTTTGTCAAGCAATGAATGTAAGCACTTATCAAGTCGTTCTGCTGTAGGATGTAGCAAAGTTGTTTGGATGTCATGCATTGGTTGGGTTGTATTTTATCATACGGAGGTTTTTCTTTGTAGGAAACACAGATGGAGGATTAGGGACTGATACGTCAATATGGCATATGACGCAGACACCTCTAGTGCAAGTTCGTGGGATACCAATGAAAACTGTAAAATATTATCATCAGGTCCATGAAGATACCAGTCTAAAATGTGACTATGTATACGTGTGTGTTTGGCTCACTGACTGTTTGAGGTTAAAAACGTGAATGGAATCTAGGAGTTTTGATGTGCATGGGTTTCCGGGACAGTCAAGGTGAAAGTTGAAATCTCCAAGATTATCAGGCTGCCACCTATAGAATTTCCATATTCCAGGATGTTATTAAACTGCTCCAAATAGAGAGATTCAAATAGTTTTGTTGTTTTTTTTTTCGACTAGGAGGAGGGCGGTAGAGGCAGAATACATTGACTGACCTTTGTTCCATTGTGATAGGTACTTGGACCAGTTCAAAACGATGTGTGGTCGAAATTGAAGGTTGCAGTGTAGTTGAGACGGTGGAATATGGATTTCTTCGCTATGACAGTAATTCCACCTCTGCGGAATTGGCGGGGGAACGACTTGATGGAGTAACCGGGGGAGGGGGATCCTCGCACTTTGGTTCATCGATTGATGTTTTTAGCCATATTTCTATCAGGACAAAAATGTCGATATTCTGACCGTTGAAAAAGTCCTTGTTAACCCAGACACATACAACTGTAGTAAACTGTTAAAACTGTGTTTAGTTTTGCTTGGTAAAAGATATTTACTATTTTCTTGTCTCGTGCATTTAAATTTTACAAAATCTACAACATGTCAGGTATGAAGTAGTTCTTGCTAGGTTTGACTTGCAAGATCTCTAACACTGTGATTTTCTTTTGCCTCCTGCTTTACGGCTGATTTAGGTTTTGACCATGTCTCCAATTTGCGAATGACATCAGCGATACGAGCAGTCAATATAAAGTTGCATATGTCCAGAGCAATATTTTTTTCTTCTTCTTTTAGCTCTTGAGTTTGCTCTTCTTTTATTTCTCTTTCGGAGATGCTATGCAATTCCTTTTCCATATCCTGTTCCATTTACTTCAAATTCTATCAGTTATTTTTGCTCGATCTGTTGAAACATCAATAATCTATTCAAACTTCCTTCTGACACAGGACATCTGCAGTTTGAAGAATAAAGTGTCTGATGTATTACCTTGCCGTGTTAATTCGTTTGCCACTTGCGTGTACCCTTTTTCTCTAATTATCTTTCATAAACTGAAAATGTTCGTTCTTCTTAGTAATGCTATTTATGAATTGTTCTTCCTCTGTACATACGTTTATAAGTTTTGCTTTTCATTAATTGGGTTTTCAAGTTCTTGTCATCTTTGTATATCGATTTTGTTTATCGTACAGAGACAACTCTTGTTTGTAAAACATGCCCTCTATATACTCTTCTGTCAAGACTTCCGGTTTGTAACTGACTAGATCACTTAAAAGCACTTGCCTGATTTAAATATTTCCTCAGTGAAGTTAGGCGGATAGCCATTTGCAAAGATTATTTTTTATGTCGAAGTTCTAAGTGTTCCACTTTTTTTTTTAATTCAGGCGTTCCATTATTTTTTTTTTTTTTTTTTTTTTTACGAGTGATGACAGACACTATTGGTATAAAACTAGCCAGTAGCTCTCGGTGGGTCGGTGGTTCTTACCGGGGTCTTCCTCCACCAAATATACTGGCCGCCATGTATAGCCTGTCATGTGCTGCAAATGGCATTAAACCTACAAAACCACAACCACAAACCAAGCTTCGGTAAAACTTCAACCCATTTTCTGGTTAAATTTTGAATAAAATACTTCCATAGTCAAGTCTGTGGAGGTTTGGTTTTTTTATTATTAAACCTTACTAGAACAGAAAACTTTTTGTCCGAGTAATTTCATAAGTATTCAACATTTTGCTTTTTTTAAAAAATCCTTAACTTTTTTTTGCAAAACTCTTTCTCTTCAAACTATCCCTTCAGGCTTACTCTCTATGAAGACTTGTCTGAAAGCATCGCAAATTTCATCTCCCTTTCTCTCTTTTCACGTTTTCAGCCCAAGCGTTTTCTGAGAATACATCTATGACTGACAAAATGTAATTGTATCCATCCATCATTGCATATTTCAAATGTCTACATGTCACCAGGAATAACAAACGCTTGTAAGGAAATCTTTTTCTCGCTTGCTTGTGTAGTGTGTAAGTAGTCCGTTCAGTTAGCCATTCATTCAAATCAGGGCGTTTTATTTTTCCTGTTTAAATTGTTCCCATAATTGATTGAAATTTGTGTAAACAAGTGAGTGTTCAGGATCGTAGTAAAGATGTCTTAAATACTCTTTTTCGTTTTGCTATGCAAAGTCTACAACTTCGGTCATTTAAAACGGTATACATTCATCCGGAGATAACTTCCTTCTTGTAAATATTTCTTTAAGAGTTGCAAACAAGCCAAAAGAAGAGCCATATACAGCATATACTTTCATTTTCAACAATTTGGGACGTTTCTTCAATCATTTCAAAAGTATTAATGATTTTAGATTTATGTATAAAAAAAAACCCACAAAAGTATATATAAAAAATAACTTTTTTAAAAATTTATATCGTAGATTCGAAAACGGCCGTTTCATATACCGAGTCGCCAAAAGTTGTTTTAAATCAAGCTTCTCAAATTCTCTATAATTTTGTTGAATCCTTGTATCTTGATTTTGCGAAGTTGACGAGATCTTCAGGTTATAATGTATATTTAGCCGATGCGATGTAGTAGCGTTTTATGGCACCTCAGCACAATATTGGCTATATGGTGCCAACGACATTTAGCAGAATATAAATATGTGCATCTTCTCACATCAAATACGTAATTTAATCCTTCCTCATACCGGAGTGTTTTAACAGTTTTGCTCTTGGCGTTCATGTTGCTTATCTCGATGCTTTTATTAAATGCAACATGTAAATCGGCACCTTTTCTAAAACATTGCTATGTATCCTTTTAATGTATGAAATCAAGAAATGAAACATATTTATTATCTTGTATGTTTTTTTAACACAACTAGCTTTGACTATATTTTATTCCATCCAAACTTGTAAAAGGATACACCTTTTATGTTTAATTAAATACTTCTATCACACTGCTTGAAAACTGTTGAATTCAATAGTGTAGATGTGTGTCATTGTGTTTTGAAAAATAGTTGTAAGAAATACGTTTTGCATTGCTAATTGTCTTCTTATCCTGTGCCTATCAATGTGCAGGAGAGCACAATGTATACTACAATCCAGGGACCAGGGGGTAGTTTTGTTTTCAAATGGGAGTGGTCCAGAAATGTTCTTCAATATGGATATATACGAAATTTAAAACTGGAACAATGATACGACCAGGAACATGTGAGTATTGCAAAGAAGATGTTTGGTCCAGAAATGTTCTCGCATAGGAATACGAGATTTCAAATTGCAAAAATAATATGATTGGTCTAACATTTTCAATTTGTATACTACATCTAGGGTAAACAAAATACGTCTTGCGTAAAAAAAAACGTCCACTTTAAGCAAAGTCCCTGCCTTCCTTCAAAATATAATTATTGGTATCAGAATTGCTGTTATCATTTACATAGTTTACTAAGTCAGGAATTAAGACTTACCTACGGATAGCACGAGGAATATACAGGCTTGATCAGAACACGCACATCCCCCCCCCACCCCACAAGATTCCATACAATCAATAAAGCCAATTGTCCTACGCACATACAACAACCTCCCCCCCCCACACACACACAAACACACTATTCCATTCAATCAATAAAGCTAATTGTCCAGATCTGTTCATAATGCGCTCAACTGACAACCCAGCAACCTACCTGCTCTCATAATTATCAAACCAACAGTAACCACCCACATATATAGGTATGTACATGTACGCAGGTATGAAAAAGATCCAGAAGTATACTTTCCATTAGAATCTGATACAGTGTTGCTAGATAGCAACAATACAATGTTATTTAGATCGAGGAGACTATATCTGATCGAACCACAACACGTCGTGTGCATGGGGAATACTTCGGCACACCAGGCAATGGCTTTTTGTGTTCGCCATCGTGACAACTGGTCAAAGTGTCAAATTGGACCAAGCCAAAAATAGCTTGTATTTTAGTCTTTCACCCGCTACATCCTTTTTGCGAAATATTGCATGTAGTAAAATATTGCTGACAAAACCTTGTTTCGAATTGGATGCAGCAATCTAAAAATAGAAAATAAAAATTAAAAGAATTCGATTCAAGACTTTGCTTTCAATTTTGCTATAACACGAAATACACTCAAGTAGCGGCTATTTATACCATCTAGCCTACTTGTGCGACCTGTTCAAATGTATTCAAACATTTCGACCGAATGTTTCAGATGACCGAGATTTAAAGCTGTTGCAGAAGAGCCCCATTTTAAAGTGATCCAAATGACCGTGACGTTGATTGTGAAATTGCAATCTCTGCGATATCCATTATTTGCAATCGCCTTCCTTAATAAAAGGGGCGAGGGTAAGCCGGGATGGTTCTCCAAGCTGGAATAGTTTTGTTCGTTCTTATGGAAGGCATTCACCTTCATAATATGGAATATAGGCCGAAGAGGAGTATTCCTTTCTTTTCTTCGTAGCAATTAGGAAACGAAATTACTTTTACACGTAATTTCTTCAACGTCTTTGACACGATAGTGTTTCACCGAGGCTCGAGCAAAAATATATTCGAGAAGCGACATCCTTAAAGGACATGTTTATTAAAAGTGGTGGGTGATTTACTAGTTTAGAGTTTCTGGAGCTAACCATAGTTTGTTTTGTTAGGATTCAAACATACGAGCCATTGATTGGCCCATAATTGGATTTTTGTATAGGTCTTCGTTTAGAGTGCATGCTGCTATGTATGGGATCTGCACTACGACTAATGATGAAGTATTGTCAGTTAATAGTCCTGTATTGGGCAGTGAATCGCAAAATAAAAGATGTAAATTAAATATAAAAGTAGTATAGATTTAGCCATTGCACCCGACCTTATCGAAAGCTTTACGGATATAAAAAAAAATTCCTTTACCTCAAACATCCTTGCAAGAGGTGCCAATAGTTGGGTTTAAAACCAGATTGTACGTAGCTGCACTGTAGCGTAAAAATGTTAGAAAATGCATTTGTGAACACTTGGGCAACACTACTTAATAGAGAAATATATATAATTAGAAACAATGCTTTTATCTCGTTTTTGTGATTACGACTGGCAACTTGCTTTGTTCCCTACTCTGGAAAAAAAAAATACATTTTGACCAATTGTAAACCTGCGTTAAATATTGAAACATAGGAGCGCCTTCCCCAACAAGTCTAGATTTTCGGTCATCAGGACCTACTGCTTTGCTAGTATCGAGTTTCGAATGCAGTCTTTTTTTTTGCAACCTCCTTTAAATTAAATTTGAACTTTTTATCCTTAAAATTTGAAATTTTAGTTGGCACTATATGACCAGTAGTGCAGACATTGTCAAACCACCTACCTACATACCCACCCACCCACCTACCTACTGCGACAGGGTATTAAAGACAAGAAAAAAACCACTCTTTTCTGTTACATCAAAGTAGAGGTAGCAGGTTGATAATAAACAGGTTAATGATATTTTCGTGCCAATCTTTTAACATTATTGTTGTTAATATCTGCTTGAAAAGCCATGGTTGTCCTTCCCTGGAAGCCAGACATTACTGGCTGTAAGACGCAGGTTTTGAGTAACCTCGAGTGTCATCCAGCAGTACATAGTTCATGCATGAATAATTACCCTGATGAACCACTGCAGGTGTTGCCTCAATGAAAAGCATGCAGCATGAAGTCCACTAGTCTAATTCCTATACTCATTCACATGTACAATACACAGGTAACCGCCAAGGATAACAGATCTCAATAAACAATGTATAGTTTTTAATGCAAGTTTCACGATTTTATACAGGATAGTACAGAGCATGCCAAAAAATTCTACGTGGTCATGAGCTAAATGTTGGAACCTGACCTATGGTAGTAAAATGTTAAAATATAGGTCACGGACCTTTATTTGGTATGGGTGTGGCAATAAGAAATGCATAAAATCGAGTACAGCATAAACAGTGAAAATGTTAAACTGTAAGGGTGTGATACTAATAGGGACGAATACAATCACCTAGTTTTATGATTCCGTGATAATCAGTGCTCCAGACAAACCAAGGTAATAAAGAATTAAAAATGGGTCTCATTGACCTACTTTTGTGATGAGGGTGTAGAACTCAAGATACATCCCCTCACCAAATTTCACTAATCTGGGTATAACCGTATTCATACAGGGTGCTAAAAACCCATTTGGTTTTGAGCCAAGCTCGTTAAACCCACAAAACCAAACCATTCTATCATTAACAGAGCTGGATAAACTACAAAACTGAATGAAAGTCAGTGAAGAGTGAAATATATGTCACCGTGACCTACATTTGTGACGAGGATGTACTACTCATCAAGCAGCATCCCCTCACCAGGTTTCACGATTCCAAGTATAAATATTTATACAGGGTGCACAAAACCGGAGCTAAACGCCAAAACGTAACAAATTTACAACTAATGTACATGTCTGTGCCAATATAGCCCGCCACAGCCCCCCCCCCCCGAAGGTGCTATGAAACCCACTCCAAACTCTTCTGTGACCTAAGAAGAAACAATGGTTGACATTCAACGAGGGTGCACATGTGTATATGCTTTTTATCTGCGAGTACACCGACGCTGGGGGTAGTACAACAGCTCACCTCTTTCTTGGTTACATTCCACCACAATCTGGCTCAACACTACTAATTTGGAAGGTATCGGTCAATCTATCATATAATTAAGTTTTGCTCTTCGCACAGCACTTACTTCAAATTTTCAATATGGAAATTATGACTCGTTCTTTTAGCCAGTTTGAGTAATCGTTCAAGTTTCCTACTTAATTTTCAACTGTTGTGCATGGAGGGGGGGGGGGGGGAGAGCCAAAGTACTATTTTAATTTTATTCGGAATAGCAGAGTGTTGTTTGTAGGTTATTTGTCAGCAGATATGTAATGTTCTACTCGGCACTCAGAAGTCAGTTTCTTTGCGTTTCATAGTTTGCTGACTTGTAGATCCAAATTTTGAGCTTGAAACTACCAAATTCGAGGATGAAATTAACCCACCCCAACCTCCCAATGTTTTTAACCTAATAATGATTGGTTGTTTATTACTGTATTCCTTACCATATAAATGAATTATTGTCGCCGCACAAGACGCGTCCCCCTTCGATTCATATAAACTAACCATCTTAAGATCAACTGATTATCTAATATGCGGACCTGGTTACGAGAGAGAGAGAGAGAAGAGAGAGAGAGAAAGAGATGTGATTTCTTCCGTATGAAATTGTATCATTTCAATTAAAGCGTATACAATGGATCCTTAAATCAAATACTGAAAGTACAACATTTTATTTTTCATGCATCACTTTTAATATGTTTTCTCCGCCCAGCAGGAATCGCCACGGAGACCGTTTTTGATTCCCACAAACGTGCCAGGATCTCAGTTTTTCGAGAAGAATTTCATCCGCCTCAGACTGGTCTATCTCGCAAACGAATCAAATTATTTTATACGTAAAGACTCTCCTGGTCAGATCAACAATGTAGGTTTCTTAAAAATCATCGTCGTCGTCGATTGGCGGTTTTTGTGGATTAGGACATTTTTTTGCGCCTACTGCTGGCCCTGTCCCAGGTGGAATCTGCCCCTTCCCTGGGCCGCCCGCAGACCCTGCTGAATTAGAACCCTTAGAAGCTTTGGCTGGATCTGAGCCCTTTGCTGTCCGGGGAGCAGATGCTGGTTGGTTTTTCTTCATTTGTCTGTAAACAAACAAACTCATTTACTTTGTTAACAAATAATCTTACGACAGTCCAAATAAGGGAGAACGAAAACCACAGTACCGTAAACGGAACGCGAAATCTCGATAACTCAAGGCTAGGTTTGCATGGCATTTCTTTAGAGACCTTTGAAAAATATCCCTTGTATGTTTTTACTGTGCATCATACTGAAGTTAAGCGAGATTAAGTCTGTATTCAGTGATCAATTTATTTAGCAGAAACTCTATGCATGAAAAATCTATTTCAAAAAGAGGTAACCTTGATTATGAACCTACAGATACAAAAATCTACAAGCTTGCACCGTGGTCTGACATACACATACAAACCACGTTCTTTAAACATGTCCGGTAAAACATTCACATTGTGTGCACACATAAAATGGAAGGTGGTATTTGTATTGAGAACAATGACCCCGACCTTGAACCCACCAACCATTACACCGATTGTCTTCTATCTATGGCTGAAATTTGTTCCGTGAAGCTTGTATTATTGTCAGTGGCGTAGCAACCGCCCATGCACCATGCAACCCCCTCCCCCCTTCCCCAAATGCAAGGGGAGAGGGGGGCAAAATTCCCATCAAACAACTTTTTTATTGGCAGGGGGACCCATAAATAAGTTCTGCGGGGAAGGGGGTGGAGGCTCCAGAGTTTCTTGCTACGCCACTGATTATTGTTGCAGGACTGTAAAGTGTAGACAATTTAACAGACCCAAAATAACAAGACTTCTTTGGACCAAAGGATATTTACATATTAAATTTGCTTGAAATCTATTTTTGGAACAGTTATTTTTGGAAATTAAATGCAAGGTTAACTATTTTGTTCAACAGTTATTCTGACTTTCAAGTAACTCCATGCAAAATCAGTTTCCACTTTAAGCTGATAAAACACGTGTCAAAATTGTAATTCGGCACTTTATTAGAACATTTGTTCCAAGGAAATTAAAGGCTATTGGCAATGCCAACACGTTTCATATGGTGGGTGGGTGTGGTGCAACAAGATATGCAATAAACCTAAAATGTGGAAAATTAAACATTCCTTACAAAACAGTAAATATAATGTGCATGTGCAACCTATTTTGCAGAAAAGGTATTTGTAAGAGCTAAAATATCCAATTTGATATTGCATATTACGCGCAATAGATAACGGTATACCGACCGAATTAAGCGATTGGATTGTAATTATGTTGCATATTGGCTAAACAATCCAAGAGGGCGAAGCCACCGCAAGCTCCTTCATTTTTAACGTTTCCATGTCACAATTTTTACCATCTAAGTAAGTGTAAAGAAAACTTGTTCTAGGAAATGTACCGGTTGTTTCGCGCCCATTTTTAGAAGTATGTGGAGTGGGGGGGGGGGGGGAGGGCCGGAATTGAAGGAGGCGATTTAAGTCGAAATTACAGGCAAGCAACAAGGGAATTGTGGGTATCAAGAGATAAGAAAGTGCATCAGTATCGTAGTGACAAGATTAGGCTTCCACTATATCAATTGATAAATTAGAAAGGGATATCCGTTTGAGAAAAAAGTTACCAAAAGTGTTGTGCGGCGCATTTCCATTCAGAGTAATAATTGGTAAAAATGCTACGTTTCGAATCAAGCAGTCTGGAGACCTTCTGGATGGTTACAGAATGATATACCTAGAGTGTCTGAAAGAGTTCGTCATTGAAATTTCAACTAGCTCTTGTTTATGCGAGTGAGCCTGGAAGATAGAGAATGGTGGTAGTCACGAAAGTCATAAAAGGGAACTAGCGAGCATTGTATGGTGAATTTGCCATGGTGGCGGTACAAATTTTAAAATGAATATCAGTCCAAAAGTTAAAACTGGGACAAGTGCTGACATTAATGTACGAGCTGTATGGGGAAATATGTCAATTGGTGTGGAGCATCATCATTGAAAGAACTTTTATGTACTATTGCAGCTCCAGGTAACGGTGAAAAAATGTTTTCTTCCCTTGAGCACTAAATTGGGACATGGGAATCTATCCTGGAGGAGGAAATGATGAAAGTTGTGGCAGAAGAAAATGTGTGCCAGGCATCACTGGTTTGTGATGGAGGGGGAGTAAACGATCACATAAGCATACATACAATGTTTTGGAAGGAGTAGGCATTGTATTTGAAGCCGAAACAAACAAAAAAAAAAAAAAAAAAAAAAGGTGCTGCATTTAGGAGTACGCACAAATATTGCTATATATAACGACAAACTGAACGAAACAACTGCCTTCCACCAAATCATGTCGGCTTTAAAAACTGGAGCGAGAGCTCCCATTCAATGGAGGATTGCATGATAGTGGAAGGGTTTCAACAATCCGAGTTGGTTTATGATTCGAGATGTACGAGGATCATTGCTGACGGGGATGGCTCCGTATATGCCCAAATACAAGACAATGCCCTTGTGGCGTCGACATCTGAAAAAAAACCTAGAATATGCCAACCATACATGCAAGTGTTCGAGAGCCAGCTTCGAGAAACTGGTAGAGGAAAAACCACATTATAAAGAGAGGGAAAAGTTAACTAAGGTGAATCAAGTTCGTCTGACAACATCTGTTGGATGTGCAATACGAATGAGAAGCAAAGAGACAAATGCCAAACTTATTTAAGGATTATACGCAATTCCATCAGGCATATGGATATTTATGATGAAATCAACAGCATTTGAGAAAGCAAGATTTCAAGTGATGAAAAACTGAACGAGTCCCGAATGGCCAAACCAGCTTGTGGGAAGAACGACAATGAGATTATTAGAGATGTGACTATTTTTAACAGGCTTGTGTCTAATAGTGAATGGCCGAGTTGCAACTTTACTACGAATTTGGCCGAAAGTTTGATGTCAATCCGGTCCAAATTTTGGAAAGGTGATAAACTGCTCAAACCATGGTTCATGGCATGCCAGGTGTAGATACGAACAAGAATCTAGGACCAGTCTGGTCCTCTAATGCCTATCTGAAGACAACACGTGAAAAACCAGGAAGCTTATTTTACAAGGCTTGCCGAAGCTAAACTTTGCACATGGAGAGGTTGTCAAGCTCAGAGGAAGGAGGAGGTGAAATTAAGAAAAAGAGCGCGAGTGGGAAAGCAGTGTGATATTCAGACAAATAAGGTCAAAAGAGATTATGGGTCAGATGTCTTTGGATGATATACAAGATTAATACCAGTAAAACTTCTCAAATCTTTGCACATTATACTTTGAGAAAGTCCTACAAAAGAAGGGTACACTGTTTTAGAAAATTGAGGAAGAAACCAGACATCGGTATCAATCAGATATGGAAAAGGGAGCGAAAAATTAGCCTGACCAGTACAAACTTTGGAAAAGTGAGGTGTCAGAAACGTCCTAACGTCTCCAATAAATTAATGAAAAACCTATTATATTCAAATCTCCATGGTAATATGTTCACCATCAGAGGTTGGGCACAGGTAAGCAACACAATAACGGGGTACAAACAGCACAAGGTGATGGCATCGTTGTGGAAAAAGGTTGGACTAATCATTGAGAGACACCATCAATGTCTGGCCACTTGTCTCCCCCAAAGCGGATAGAATTAAAATAGTTTACTACTATAATGTACATTTATAAAGCACGGCGGTATATGATGAAAGTTGTTGACGGTTACATTGTATTCTATGCGCGTTTATAATTGGCATGGTTCAATTGTGCGTGTGTGTATGTGTGTGTGTGTGTGTGTGTGTGTGTGTGTGTGTGTGTGTGTGTGTGTGTGTAATTTAGACCCTTGGCGAACCCCCCGCTAAAAATAAAACGTGCTAAACATTTCCTAGCGGAAGTTTTCTTGACAGTTAGATGGTTAAGATTAGGCGCTGAAAACGCTTAAAATGCAAGAGCATACCCCCTAGTCTACTTGTTTAGGTGCCTCCGCCCCCCCCCCCCCCCCTCCGTACAAACGACATTTCTGAATCGATCCGCCCCTGAGAATCATTCATATGCAAGTAAAGTCTTCCACAGTTTCTATTTGTCGGCAAAAGTTCTCAAAGCATAACATCTATGATCTGATACATACAGTGCCGACTCTAAAATGATGTCGCCTAATGCTGCAAAGGAGTTATGATTATTGAATCATTATGATCAATATATTTGAAACTGCTTTGTTTTATGCATCGGCAACATATACTAACCCGGGTAGTCTTGTATCCATAGCCAAATGTCAAGGGTTGTTCATATTGCTTGTATAAATGCTAAAGGTAGATATCAAAGCTAAAGGCCATGCAGTCGTGATTATACCGGATAGGACAGGTTACAAGCACAAATCATAATGAAATAATGTGTTTACAGGAGAACTGTTTTCATACTGGTTGAAGACGTGTGCATTTATGTGATACATGGATCCGTAAGCGTATAAATATAATGTATATTGCTTTTATTTGTAATTCGTCCCACAACAAGGCAAACGAAGAGGAAGGTGCGAAGTAGTAGAATACTGACTGCTGCAGATCATTACAATATAGGACATACATGTACAGGATCACCACAACCAGAACCAAGTGGTGAACAGTACATAACTACAGTAGTTTTCCGACAGTCATCATTGCACTTGTTTTATTCTGCCATATTCTGTGCATAGACTTGGGCTCATTTCCAGCTGTTTGTGAAGCATCGAGTTAAAAGCAAACTCTCAAAGTTGTGTCAAAGTATAAACTCTAAATGTTTGAATTACATGAATGTAATGTCCAATGTAAGACAAGTATTGGACGTTATCATGGGCCGACAATTCCAATCTAGACCTACGAACCCTGCAAAGGTGATCTGCAAAAACTGGTATCGAAATTAACATTGACGTTTATACGTCACATTAGGCTTCTTGAAGTGGCATGCGCCCAACAATCATTTTTACAGGTCAGGGCTAGTTGGGCTTCCTAACTGTCGTCGTGTTTATATCATGTACCTTCAACAGCACTTACTTTGTCATAATGCAGCCATTTCAGTGGATGAAACTAGAGTAATGGCACAAAACAGACCTTGGATAGGTCACCGATGTCCTCTCGCTCATGCCAGAGCATGGAATAGAACTTACGAGCATAAAGGTGTGAAGTGGGCATGTTTCCGCTACACCATTCAGACCTGACAATGTTCATACGATTTAATTATCAGAGGCTCCCGTCATTTACAAGTGAATGAAATTTGACCAAGTAACAGAGTCAAATTGGACACAAGAGCCAATATTAGTTCTGCCTCGACGTTCGTCTTTTAATGCTTGGTATATACATATATGATAAGATGGCAAGTGCAAGAGTTTACAACTTGTGACCTGTGGCCAGGTCGCCGGGAAGGGTTTGGATGCAAATAATCCGCAATGGCCAATGTTAGTCACATATTTAAGTGGACATTTTCAGGCTCACTAAACTGCATACATAGATATACAGTGGTCATCTCAATTATTTACATGTTGTGACCAAGGGTGCACGATTGAAGACGCGGAACAATTTTTGTTGCACATTGTAATTTGTGCGCTTATGGTCATTGATGGCTCATATCAACAAGCCTGAAACTTCTTTTTCCTTGTGCATTAGCAATATCCCTTAAAAAGCAACAATTCTTTGTACTAGTAACCTTAACCTCCAAAGAACGGACCATCTAACTGATGGCCTTCTATGCTGGGTTTACGACCAACACTTGGCTTACAACCAAAACAAATAATGCAGAAAGAAAAGTGGTCGCTAGTATAGAAAAACTCTGCATCTCATTCAATTCTGCAACATTATTTTTGGCAAAAGAAATAAAACAGCAATTGCCGGCTGCTCTAGTATGCTCCTATCTAGGTACAATCTTTTTTTCTCCGCATATCCGATTAACTGTCCAGGCTGTTACATTCTTGTTAATTATACTCAACGTGGCTCTACGAGAACCCCAAACGTTTGACCGAGACCTCCCGGAACTGTGTTATATTTTGGTTGAACGAAGAGTACAACTATTTGTATCACACTCCAAACGACGAGAAGCATCCACACGTCAAGTTCAGAACAAAGTCAAAATCTGTTTAAACACCACCATGGCGGTAACTTCAAAAATGGTCCAATGCAAAAAGGGAACAAAAAGTAATGGCAGAATTATTTCCAAAGCTGTAATCCCACGAGCACTTGGTGAAATATCGGTAGGTCTAGTAAGTATACAAGTCAATTAATTCAGTTTTCATGTACAGTTTATGTATTGTGTGATTCACTAGTTGTGGAGATACGCCCACCCCTATCTAATATGTTGGAAGTGAAATGGTTGTAAGATAAATGAGAAGGCGCAATGCATTATTGATCGTCTACAAGAAAAGGTAAAGTGAAAAGACTCGTCAGTCATTACCCAGTTTACTATACAAAAAAAATTTAAAAAAAAAAAAAAAATAGATGAAGTAGTTTTACCAATTGTGCGTCAACGTCGAGAAGAAAGAATGATTTTGTGACAAGGCATGTATACTGCCGCTGGTGGCACTGGTAACGATCCTATAATACAAATGAGCATGGATCAGAAATTTTCATCTAGATTTCATCGGTTGAACGCAACATTTTCAGCTTATTCAGCGAGTTGAGGAAGGAATTAACAGATGGAATAAACAAAAACAGAAACAAGATCTCGCGGAAATTTCTACTTTGGAGAGAAATTACGAGAAATACTGAAAAAAGCAGTAGTTGGATAAGATTAGAAAAGAAATTCAAAGGAGGTATTGTAAGGGTTAATGCAGATCAGTGTGGAACATTTAAAGTTAGGAATTAGTATAAACATTTTTATTCAGGTATTGAAAAGAAAAATGATTTCAATCTAAATGAAATTCCAAACGACATTAATGTACCAAAATAAGACCAAGTTTCAGCCATATCAATTAGAAAGCAAAATTACACATGAAGAAGCACTTGCATATTTAAAGATGAAAAATAGTAGCCCAGGATCTGATGGTTTTACTAGTGATCTTTTCACATTTGTGAGGCAAGATCTTGGAAATTCTTAAGCAAGGGCACTTTTAATGATGCACATGATAATGGAATATTTTCTACAGTCCTCGGACAAGGAATAAATGCACGTATATAGGGAGGATAAATCAAAATACCTAAAATATTGGCGTCCAATATCCCTCCCAATGTAGTATATAACTAGCTTCTGATTTCATTACAATCAAATACAACTGGACTTTCTGATTTCTGAAGATCAAAAGTTTTTAAAAGAAAGATATATTGGAGAAAATACCGGACTAGTACATGTATATAATGCATTATACTGAAGAAATACTATACATGGGCTGTTACTTGCTGACTTTGAAAATGCTTTCAGTTCTATTTCTCAAAGATTTTTTCGCATCGAGTCTTTTCCTTTTGTAATATTGGCCCAACGATACAACATTGGATCCAAATTTGTTATCAAGATATCGCTGCAGCAATTGTTCAAAATGGATTTCTTTCCTAATTTTTTAATATTACTAGAGGATGCAAACAAGGTGACCCAATCTCCCCATACTCGTTTTGGTTATGTGCAGAAATTTTAGTTATCTTATTTAAAAAAAAAAAAACAATATAGATGTTAAAGGGTTAAAGATTGACATCACAGTTTGCGGGAAAAGATTAATCCTTAATGGCACCTTTTCTTCAGTGCATGCAGCTTTACAAATCTTAGAAACTTTTGCCATTTTTTCGGCCTTAAAACAAACGTTACCAAAACAAAAGTCATTTTGGATTGGTAGTAGACAATTTTGTGCTAAAACGTTTCATCATGGATTAAAATTACAGTGGGCAACATAATTTACATTACTAGGCATCACATTCTGGGTTATCTTGAAGATATGATAAAAATAATTACATGAATAAATGACAGAAAGTAAGGAACATGTTAAATATATGATCTAAAGGGAATCCAACATCAATAGTAATAATACCGGTATTAAAAACATTGGTAAAATGTCAGTTTTAAATCATTTATTTGTGTTCCTACTAGATCCACTAGGTCAGATGATGCAAAAATTCAACAACTTATTTTTGAATTCACTTTAAACTCGGATAAAATTAAAATGAAAACCCTAGTACAAGATATTCCTTTGGATGGACTAAAAATGATGGACATTTCTAAATTTATCTTGGCCTTGGACATTACATGGATTCGTCGTATCTTTCAGAGAACTACTGAATTTGTCTGAATATTTGAATAAAAAAGTATGCAAAATAAATTCATTAGGAGTTTGGCAATGTATTGAAAATATGATAATGGCGACCAAAATGTACATTATGGATGGATGTATTGAAAATATAATAATGGCGACCAAAATGTACATTATGGATGGATGTATTGAAAATATGATAATGGCGACCAAAATGTACATTATGGATGGATGTATTGAAAATATGGAAGCGTTTACTAGATGTAAACTCATCAACTCAGGAAGAAGATATAATGTCCACCAATATATGGACGAACAGAAATAAGTGGATAATGTACCAGTATTTTACAGAGAACATAAATATGAAAATGAACTATTTGTGATTTAATTTACTAGGATGGCGCATTTATGTATTTTTAATCCAGTAGAAAAAGATGGATTACAAAAATAAATTTTATTTTTTTTTAAAATTATGTTTGGATTACAAAAATACAAACTGTTTTATATATCAGGGGATAGCTAATTAATAATGCAATTACAAAACAGTACAGACGTTACAAATTTTCAAGCCATCTTGTCTGTAAACCTTGTATTCATTAAAAGTTTTAAAAAATTATACTCTAGTCAGAGAGGATGCGAGGAAATTTACAAGCTATTAATAAAATCAAGCAAACTCTTCCAGCAAGACAAAACTGTGAAAGTGTACAGGATTTTGATTTTCAGGCAGAGGAGTCACATAATTTACTCAAGAACTTGTAAAGTTCCTAAAAATAAGCTCCTTTGTTTGCAGTTTAGAATTACAATTCTGACAAACTCCTTCAAAGTTGATAATGACAATTGCTCTTTGTAATTAGGGTAATGAAACCATACAGCACTTGTTATGGGAACGTGAAAGAAATAAAGACCTGAATTTACTCAGAAGTTGAAACTATTTTGATATTAGACTGAAGACAGTTTTATTTGGAAAAGATAATTTAGACGAATTAGGATATTTACACTCAACTATTTTGTGCTTGTTGCAAAAATTTATATTTAAATACAAACATACAATCCTGAAATTTGAGTACAAGGGATTTGTGGAATTTATTAGATGTTATTATAATTTAGAAAAATTCCACGCTTTATTCAACTCCAACCACAACAAACAATTTTTTTTACCATCAAAAACTTTGCCAAAAAATGGACAGTCCAAAACATTTAAACCTTTCTTTAAAACAACCCCTATCAAATGCACAGGAGAGCATAGCATGCACAAATGTCTTTACGCTATAGTGGCGGTGTATCCAGACCATACGGAGTAGTGGTCACTGATATTACGGACGAGTAGGGTCAACTTTACAACTACATTTTTAAGAGGTCAGTTCAAAAGTTTATGTGAATGTTATGGACTTGGAAACTAAAAAATGTAGATTTTTCTTTTTCGAGTTCATTCAATATTTTTACCGATTTTGTAAATTAACATCATTTAATTGAAGTACTACCAGCAATTAAAATTACTATGTATAGTTTTTGCCGTGCTCATTTGAAATCATATGGCCCAAATACATGGTGTGACCACTATGGTCATATGATGAACCTTATCGTGGAAATTTCCATTTTGCAAAACATTTACGAGTTTCTTATTTTGAAAACTTTGCACGTTTTATATCGGCGAAATTTTAATCCAAATCTCAAGGTATTCTTTCGCGATTTGTGACAATGTTACAAAAATTGCGATAATATATATATATATATATATATATATATATATATATATATATATATATATATATATATATATGTATGTATATATATATATATATATATATATATATATATATATATATATATATATATATATATAAACAAGGAATTTGTCGTTGAACAGATCTCGTAAACTTAAAAAGAAATTATCACAGCAAAGGAGAAGACACTTATTCCTACTTACATCGATATTGCTTCCAACGAGAAACACCTTAATTTTCGCTTGTCCACACACGTACCAACACAGCTGACTATGACGATGGAAAAGACCGGCACTAAAGGCTTTGACTATTTATATATATTGAGTTTCATGCAAAGCAGTTCAATCCTGTTGTAGCCAGGGTATTGCCAATAATTAGTCGTATATGTTCATGCTTTAGTAGCTTCTTTTTTTTCCTTGTAAATTCTGAGTTTTCTCCAAATTGCTTTATTATGACATTTGGGAGGTATGTTTTTTTTAGGGATGAGTACAGTAATTTTCTATTTTGTGCAAGTGAGGAGTGTTCACCACTGCATGAGTTTTGTGTATATTGCATGATTTTCTTTCAAAGTAAGGCACTTGCTAGCCACATTTATACTCCCTTCGCATGCACACAATTTGCACACGGTGTGAATATTTGCATATGTTCAAATTCCGTACGTATATATTAGCAAGTTTTCAATGCGGTCTCAATGGTTTACACGTGAGTATACGAATTAAGCATTTTTTTTTTTTAGGTACAATTTCATTTTCGTGAAATGGGGATCACAAATTAATGTCCTTCAAAGAAGATACGATATGTCATGCACACAACACTAATAAAAGCAGTAAAGATGATGATGATGATGATGATGATGATGATGATGATGATGATGATGATGATAATGGAAGGCAGAAGGAGAACAAATATTTTTAAGAATGTATCTAGTATTATTATTAAATCCGGCAACTATTAGTAACAATGATAACCTAAATACACATTTTCTTAATTTTTTCGCAATATTTGTATCAGCGATGCAGTGTCGTTCTTGTACACTGACACATAATCAGTATATATAGTAATCTCCTATCGGTGCACAAACAAAAGGTTACATATATATATATATATATATATATATATATATATATATATATATATATATATATATATATATATATACAGAGAGAGAGAGAGAGAGAGAGAGAGAGAGAGAATTACAAATATACACCAAAACAGAGTGGAAAGTGCTATCTCTGGATTCTACAGGAGAATGCTTGATAAAATTAACAGAATTTTTAAATACGGATAAATAAATAATATTATCATACAGGTTAGAGAATTTTAATTCGTATATATTTAAAATCGGAGCAACCTCCGCTTTTTCTGTCGAGTCTGAAATATCTTGGATGTACGAGGCGGATTGATATGGGGGGGGGGGGGGGACACAGCATAAACAGCACAAAATCCTTGCGCAACATAGTAGTAGGCACCCTAGATCAGTTTTCTGACTGTAATAGACTAAATAGGTGATCAATGTAACATATCCAAACTAAGAAATATATTATTAACTGAGAGTAGCTTTCGAATCTTATTGTTTAATGAATAAATACTTTAGTTTTTTCATATGCACTGTGACCTAGTATTTCGTCAGGCGATATGTTTGTTTTCGTGAATTAAATTTAAAATGGCCGCCTCTGCCAGACATCTAAGGTGTTGTTTGGGGGAGTTATGGTTAGGAGGGGGGGGGGTCATGAAGGATGCTTAGATTATAAACAATTAGTTACCAATAATAACCCTTAATTGTTATTACACAGTCTCTCTTTGGCCTCAGATTGAAGAAACACATACACATACACACATAAAATGCAAATATGGTGGCTTACAAGTCTTGCAGAGATATAAAAAGACCGTCGATATTATTATACCCCATAAAAGTGACAGTCTCAATGCTTGGCGCACAGAATGTCCCGTGTCAGAGAACAAAACATCGTGTCACCCTCACGCGATTATGCATCTCCTTCACACGATCATGTCTCCCGAACGTGATCATTCTTCCTTTTCTTGCTTCTTCAATTTGGAACCCCTCATGAGATTCCATTCGAGTTATCTCTCTTTAATGTATTCCGAGTATGCACAGATAAGCAGAAGACGACCGCGTTTGCACTCCGAATGAGGATGAAATTTGCATACCGTACAAATTTACACGTGCAAATTTGCTTTTGCACTACCACCGGAGAGGGTGAACATTTTTGAACATGATACAAATTTAAATACTAGAGTACGTGTGCAAATCCGTTCACATAACAATATTTACAAACGCATCTAAATATGTTGCTCCATTGAATCCCATGATAAGGCAACAGACTAGGGTGAATGGCAATAAGTTTAAAGGCATCACATGTGTAAAATTTACATATCCAAACTCCTCTACCTGCCTCTTTTCGCCGCTAAGATAAAGCAGCGCTCAAAGCACCTTTCTAACTCTAGTAGATGTAAGACAACCTACTTTACAATTTTAGCAGCCATTTCAAATTTTAGGTTGCCAAACCCCAATAATTTCGTCGCCATAGAAATTGAGAACAAAAAATATTGGTATACCTTACAATGTTATACTAGGTTTAATATACTATACACCTAAAAATTCATCTGTGCACTCGGATGAAGAGACTTTATCTATAGTTGAAACCTTGGAACCAGATGTTCGTTTCTTGTTGGGATTAGATTTCAATGTTTATACAGCACAGGAAAATGACTACATAGACTTTGGTAAAACTTTTCAGTTACTCGATAATATTGATTATGTTGCTTGCAATGTACCCACAAGTAGATCAAATATGGATACAAGGGAACTCAATCATCATGGGTATGCTCTTTTAGAACTTTGTAAATCCACCGGACTTAGAATAGTTATTGGAAGGTTTGGAGTGGACAAAAACATTGGATCCTATACTTGTTATTGTAATAATGCAGCTAATTGTATTGATTATTTCTGGCAGACAGTCAATTGCTTGAGGTAATCAAAGAATTTGATGTCATAGAGAGGTTAGAATCAATACATATGCTATTACACTAAATCTTAAAGTCAAATGTAGATCAGAGGAAGAAAGTAAGGAGGATGATAGTAAGTCAGATCAATACAAATTTACGTGGTCACGTGAGTATGAAATCCAGTTTTCTTCAGGCTTACATGATCTATTTTTATTTTTCCCTTATGATCAATATTTTGAAATGATTGAGAATAGTAGCTTTGATAGAGCAATAGACTCTTTAGTACAAATAATTAAATCAGCTGCAGATAGATCTGGCATGAAAAGAGTGACCAAGAAGTCCCCTTTTCAAGGATCGGTGTCAGTACAAAAACAGGAGTTGTTTTATAAATTATGTGAAAATGCTAAAAGAATGACAGTGAAGGCCCTAAGAAGCTTTAGGTTTTAAAGATCTGCTCACAACTTGGAAACTTATCACTGCCTTAAAAAAGTTACAGGAAGTTAACCGCCGAAAAGAGAGGACAATATGAAACTAGATTACAAAATAGACTTGTCTGTGCTCTTAAAAATAGAGATTCTGTAGCATTTTGGAATTTGCTTAGATCGAGATCATGGCATGGCCAACAACAGATTTGCAAGCTAAGATGGTTTGAGCATTTTCATGGTGTATTTAATCCTCCTAGCCCTGACTCATTTGATACATTGTATTCCTTGAATAATACAACATGGGATGATCTTGATGCATATATTACTGAAGATGAGGTAAGGAAAGCAAAGCAATAAATTATATGAAAACAAGGAAAAGCTCCAGGATGTGATGGTATAAGTTGTGAAATTTTAAAAGCCTCTGAAAATTACATTGTACCATTACTCACATATTTGTTTAATGCAATGTTTAATGCCTCATACTCTCCAAAAGACTGGTGTATAGCTACAGTTGTTCCACTTCTTTAAAAGGGTAACGAAAATGACACTAATAATTACAGAGGAATAAGTCTGTTACCAGTTATGAGTAAAGTTTTTACTAATATTCTCAATAAAAGGCTCACACAATAGGTAGAAGAAAACCGTATACTAGGTAAAGAACAAGCGGGATTGAGAAGAGGTTAAAGTACGGTAGATAACATATATGTTCTGAATACTATTATTTGGAAATATTTGAGGAAGAAAAAGGGCAGATTTTATTCTGCATTTATAGACTTTGAAAAGGCCTTTGATAGAATTGATAGGAAAGCTCTATGGTATAAGCTTCATGTCTGTAACTTAAGTACAAAGATGCTGAAAATGTTGCAAGCAATATATGCAGGCGTCAGAGCTTGTGTAAGAACCTCGAGTGGACTAAGTGATATCTTTCAGTGTCCAATAGGTGTTAGACAGGGCTCATATTGTCACCACTGACTTTCTCACTTTTTCTAAATGAACTACAAAGTACACTTTCTGGTGACAACAGTGGTATTGACATAAAACATGTGCTGAAGCTTTTTCTTCTGGTTTATGCAGATGATCTTGTATTACTGGCCGATACAGCAAATGAAATGCAACATTTATTAGATAGACTTATCAAATACTGTGACTACTGGAAACTTAACGTAAATCTTGATAAAACTGAGGTAGTGGTTTTCCGAAAGGGCGGTTATTTAAGAGGTTATGAAAAATGGTATTTTGGGGATAAGAAACTTAAGGTTAGTTCTTGTTAAAAAATACTTAGGGGTTGTTTTTTCGTCAAGGTTTGGAACAATTGTCAAAAAACATTAGCAGAACAACCATCTAAGGCAGCGGATGCTCTGAAAATTAAATTTATTAAATTTGGAAAATTGTCTGTAAAGATTTTATTTAAAATTTGTGACACTTCAATTTTGACCATTTTGACTTATGATTCTGAAGTATGGGGCTTTATTGAAACCCATGATGTAGAAAGGGTCATTGATAGTTTTTGTAAATATGTCTTACAGTTAGGTAAATCGAGTCCTAACTGTTGAGTGTGGGTAGAATTAGGCCGTAGCTCTCTTAAATCTGTATATATTGCCAGACCAATTAAATATTGGTTAAAACTACTTTAAATGTAAGATAATTGATTGCCCATATTGTGTTTTAAAATGCAACTCTCTTGGCTTGAGGGTACAAGTAGTAGCTCAACAATTTGGGCTCTTAATGTTAAGAAGTTTATTTGAGTTATGGTTTTGGTGAGGCATGGTATAACAAAGGAGTGGGAACAAGGAGACTTTTATAAGTTTATTAAATATTAGATGTAAAGATATGGACACACACAATTGGCATGCAGAGGTAAATAGCATGGACAGACTGAGAGTATACAGGATATTATAGACAGATTTATGTGTTGGAGATTATTTGCTCTGCTTAGACAAGCCTATTTTTAGGGATATATACTGTAAATTGAGGTGTGGGTTACTTGATGTTAAGGTTAATTCAGGAGGCATTTAGAAACTGAAATATGAAGATAGACTCTGTCCATACTGCGATCTTAATATTGTGGAAACAGGATATCATTGTATTTGCTGTTGTCCAAGATTTATAGACATTCGTGTGAAGTATTTACCTCTGTTTCTGTATTTAAACCCACGTGAAGAGAAATTTTTTGATGCATTGAGACGTAATCACAGAGAAACTATTGTATCAGTTTGTAAGTTTGTACTCTTTAGCAGGGAGAAAAGAAAACTATTATGAAAATGTAATTACTTACACTTACTGTACTTGCACTTGTTATACTCACCTGATGTGTTTATTTGTTTAATATGTATGTATGTAATTTGGGCCGGTGACCTATATTACTGAATAAAGTATTCATTATTATTATTATTATTATTATTATTATCGATGATATCATTTCCTCTATCCGCTTCCTGCAGTATACATAATGGTGCGGGCGGGGATTTGGCGGAAACATAGAAAGCAGCAGTTTTAAAGCAAAATGCATGCTCCAAAAGAAAACTAACAACAATTTGCTCCAAATCGATCAATCTTATCTGCTCTATTGACATCCTTCCTAAGTCAGACATGGATTTTATAGTGTCTGGGCAAATATATCTGACACCGTATAGACTCGACTCAAAACAGCTTTTCTCCTCATTTTTTATATTAGGGGGACACTTCAAGAAGCAATGCTTTATACATTTTCATAAATTTTACTTTGTATTTGTTTTTTTCTGTGTGATTCAAAATGCAGAAAAATCGTGAAATTAAGATTGTGTTCAATGTAAAAAAAAAAGGCTGAAAATCTCGTCTAAAGAAGATCAAGCTTTTTTCGTACGTAGAGGTTTCCCGATCTAAACATAGAGCTCGAGTACGCGTAATATGGTCACGTAACGTCACAAAATTGTAGTCTGAGGCGCTAATATATTAGACTTGGAGAGATTTATATGTTTTCAAGTTAATTTGTTTTTTGTAATAAAAGACCATTTTCTGCTGTCATCGATGGGATGAAATAGTTTTAATACACAGTAATGTATTCTCCTAGGAGTAAACAGTTTTGATCCGCTATTTTGTGAGCAATAGATAAAGCAAGTCACTGTTGTGTAATAGGATCGCAGGGGTCATCTCTCAATGTGTCGCCGAATGATAGTTTACGCTCTAATATTATGCCTCTCTCTCTCTCTCTCTCTCTCTCTCTCTCTCTCTCTCTCTCTCTCTCTCTCTCTCATAATGTAGTTAGATTTATCCAGCAATCATAATTGCTTTGGCAAACTACGCCAGACACTCTTTTGTCACTCGTAGCTCAGTTTCCTGAACACTGCTGCATGTATGCTCGGGTGTAGTTGTAGGAATGAACACAAATTTGATGGTTTTGGTGATTCGCCTCCGCCAGAATGCACTACTTATGATGAGACAGAAAAGCCGAAAATGTTCCAATTGTGACTTTGTCTCCTTCCGTAGTCATATGGAATCAGGTCACAATTAATACTTCCGGTTCAGTATCCACGAATATAGTCCGAGTCTATTTTTAGAGCATTTGTTCCTCTCTCATTTTAGTGGCGCTGAATGCATTAGATTTAGAAATTCTTAGTATTGATTTAAAGAAAATCGTTTATTGTTTAGAATATGAGCATTATGGTATGGTTGTCTGTGTATTTTGGCGACAGAGCACTGTGAGTAATGAGGCATTGGTGCTGATCCGGAAGTGATATCTGTCCCCAATTGCATGTTGCTTTGTTTACTGTCCATCCTCGCTGAAGAATGCCGGTTAATCTATTACAAGAACTTCAGCGTGAGTTCATCTTTGAAGATACGTTACAGCAACATATGATTTATTAGGATTTGGACACAGTGGCAATTTCAGTACTGACAAACAAATGTAGAGATTATATAGGAAAATTAATTGTGGTCTGACGCCATATTGTGCCATGTGAACAAAAGTAGTTCCGAATATAGTTTTCAATAGCGGCAAATTTACATTGGCGGTTTCTTTCTCGACTTGACGGAATAGGCTGTGTCATCACATTTATCACTTAGAGACCGACTATTTAATATTCGGGGGTGGAGGAAGCTGGGATTTTCTTTCGAACCAGGATATTTTTTTTCTATTACGTGAAGATAATTTATTTTTTTTTCAAGTAATATACTGAATTTAATTAGTTATTTTTCAACAAATCAGAGAACGAATATTTTTTTTTTTGTAAGCTACTCGGGGGCTTGAACATTTTGTCAAAAAAGTCCAGCCACCCCCCCCCTTCCCCACCCCCACCCCCAAAAACTAAATGGTCGGCCCTTTATGTTGACACCTATACAAAGTAAATAGTGATTGTAATAACCTACTTTTCTTTATAAATAGGCTTCGCCAAGTGTTTGGATTATGTACTGTACAAGCGAAGCGTAATATTCAGCAACATTTTCTGTTGGTTCGTTCTTAGCACAGACCTTGTAATTTGTATCCAATTATAACCATGAAAGAAGAGAAAAATCTTTAATTTTTTTTTTGATGTCAGCTATTTCATGCAATATTTCACCTATGTACTTCTTGGCACTTTTGTAAAATACCAATTATATTCTTGTTTTCACTATTCTTTGGCGTCCGTCTCCAGTCACCAAACTGCTTCTTGTATTCCTTATTGTTATATTTTCTCTACATTCCAGCTTCCTTTAATAGTCACATTTATGCCTTCTCAAGGTTTGGCTAGTTCACCGTCACTGGAGGATTGTATATCATGGTTATCCTGTCCTTGTTAATATGCACTAAGATCCAAAAGTAATTTCAAGAATATGCAGACAAATTTTAACGTTCAGATGCACCTCAGCACAACAGTGGCCATATGGTGTCTAAAATGTAAAATATATAGGCATATATATTCATCCACCCTGAAACACTAGGCAACATAACAGACCCATCTTTGGTGCCATATATATTCATCCCACTATGTAACGACAGTTCAACTTTGTGGACAATAGATAAAAAAAAAGTATTGCCCCCCCCCCCCTCTCTCTCTCTCTCTCTCACTCTCTCTCTCTCTCGATCCTAAACCTTCAGACAATTGTATGAAGAGTTGATATGCTAGTTGTACTACTTAATCTGGTATGTTTCATGCGCTATTATGAATATTTCACATTTATATTGAAATATACATTGTTAACGACGAGTGCAAGGTCCCAACCTTTACACCGTAATGTGGCTGTGGCCAAGGGGTAATAAAACGTACTGTAATTACAAAATTTAAAAAAACATAAGATTTTTCAGCTATGTTGAATAAATCATTTATGGTCGAAAATTATGGTAATATATTAGCTCCAATATGGATGTTTCTTGGTAGTAACGTATATCATCCATGAAATGAGGCGAAATGAGACTACATTTACTATTATCCTAGATTAACTCAATGTTGCCCAGACATTGCGGCATACTGACTTACTTCTAGGAAATTGGGCCCTACTGACTTCAGACAGAGAAGCAGGAGTATCTTATAGTTTCGCCTTACTAAAAACTCCAGTAAATTTAACTAGCTAAATAAAAAGACTAATGCGTACTTTTTCAACATCTTGTTTTCTAGCTATTAGCAACTAATGTGGTATTGTAGATTGTAAAAATACCAATGTCTAACTGTCATAGATGAATACAAAAAATGAAATATTTGACATCTATTTTTTTTCTTTTTTCTTTTTTTTTTACATTTTTTGTTTATTTTATTTATAAGACATATAAGGTAATTTTGTTTCAAACAAAATTTATCTATAATGAGAAAAATAAGAATTTGAATTCACTTTTCGGGGTTTTATGCTACATTGCCACAAATTTTGCATTATGTGTACCTTGAACAAAAGCATATCCCAATAAGACAGTGATTATTTGATTTCAGGAATGGAGGACGGTGGCATTTTTCTATCAGTTTTCCTCTGTTTATTCCTTATTAAGGGCAGAATTTTCTTCACGTGATAATAGGGGACATATCGACAGACATGAGGAGACAATTTTTTTACAGCACAGAAGAGTACGAAATTAAAAGAAAAAAGAGATTCCCTTTTTGTCGAGCTCGCCTTTTTATTTAGCTTGAAAATAACAAGAAAACCGCAAATAGCGATATTGCCAGATTTCCAATGGCAGTATTCTCAGATTATCAATGGCACTATGGCCAGATTGCAAACCACGAATGCCGTAAATTCATTTTTATTCATGGGGTATTTATCTTTGTGAATTTACAACCACATATTGACACACCTAAATATCAACTGATGTGACTGCAAATAAAAATGTCTGAGAAAATGACCTAAACATAAACCGTAACTTAAAGAAACTGAGCTAAAAGTAAGCTTAACTAAAATCATTGGAATGCGACCTAGTTTTCAGTGACGGCTGCAATACTCGTGTCGCAATTCCATAACAAGTTATCGGACTATGGCCAATAGTACATGACGCAAAGGATAACCAAAATCACTGGGTCGGGAAATATAGATCACAGTGACCTAATTTTTCATTAAATGTCTAGGACTCCACATGACACAAAGTGATCTAGTGCCAGTTTATGTGAATCCTACAAATTATCCTGTCTGAGAAAATGCCCTAAACGCAGATCTAGCCAAAGAGAAAGTTAACTAAATGCAAAGGTTAACCAAAATCACTGGACCGTGAAATAGGTCACAGTGACCAACTTTTCACTGATGACTTAAGTGCTCCTCATTTTGTAATTACATGCCAACTTATGTGACTCCTTAGGCAATAGTGCCTGAGAAAAAAAGCTAAATCCAAAGGTCAATAAAAGTAATTGGACTGTGGAATACAAGTCAAAGTAACCTAATTTTCAGTGAAACTTGTCGAACATGTATGTGTCTCTGTAAGTAATAGATTTGAGAAAATGTCATAAACGCAAACCCTAATCATGAAATTGATAAAAACGCAAAGATTAACCAAAATCACGGGATTGTGAAATATAGACGACAGTGATCTAGTCTTCACTGACGGCTGTAATACTCCTCATGACGCAATTACATACCAAGTTACTTGACTTCTAAGGTAATAGTTCCTGAGAAAAAAAAACTAAACGCAAAGTAAACCAAAATTACTTGATCATGAAATATAGGTCACAGTACCTAATTTTCACTTCAAGGTGTAGTACTCTACATGACTGTTCCATATACCAACTTATGTGACTCTACATGTAATAGATCTGAGAAAATTAAATAAAGGCAAAGTTAACAAAAATCACGTAATCGTGAAATATTGGTCACAATAATCTAATTTTCACTGAAAGGTGTAGTACTCAACATGGCGCATCTAAATATCAACTGATGTGACTCTACAAGAGGTCTGAAAACATGATCTAAACGCAAGTCCTAAGCTAGACAAACTGATCTAAACGCAAAGGTTAAACAAAATTACTGCACCGTCAAATATGTTCCGCAGTGATCTAGCTTTCACCACCGATGGCTGTAATACTCCTCATGACGCAATTACATACCAAGTTTTGTGACTCCTAATGCAATAGTGCCTGAGAAAATGAAATAAACGCAAAGGTAACCAAAGTTACTTGACTATAAAGTACAGGTGACGGTAAACTGAATTTCACTGAAAGGTGCAGTATTCCACATGACGCCTATACATACCAACTTGTGTGACTCTACAAGTAATAGGTCAGAGAAGATGACCTAAACACAAACCCTAACCAAAGAGAAACTGATCTAAACGCAAAGGTTAATACGAAGTTATGTAACTCCTTTGACAATAATGTCTGAGAAAGTGAGCTAAACGTAAAGTTTAACTAAAATCGCTGACCGTGAAATATAGGTCACAGTAATCTAATTTTCCTTGTAAGGTGGTGGATTCCACATGATGCATCTAAATACCAACTTATGTAACTCTGTGAGCAGTGGCAGCGCGAGGGTTCGTGACGCCCGGGGGTCATGTTCTTTAGTGGCGCATCTACTTTGCCACAGAGAACAGTTTTTTATGTCAGTTGCCAACCTCCAACCCACCCCAACCCCCATCTACGCCACTGTTACAGTTATAAAAAAGCTCCCGACGGCCCCCTCGTTCGGTTGTATTGCCCCTCCCGCCCCCCCCCCCCTTCGTACCGCCACTGTCTGTGGGTAACTGAGTCTGAGAAAATGACCTAAACGCAAACCTTAATCTAGAGAAACTAAGTTAAACGCAAAGGTTAACCAAACAACTGAACCATGAAATATAGATCACAGTGTCCTGACATAGTTTTTTTTACTGATGGCTGTATTTCTCCTTTTGATGCAATTACTTTCCAAAAACGCAAACCCTAAATAAAGAAACTAAGCTAAACCATTAAGCTAACATTAATTTTAGAACCGTGAAATATACGTCTCAACGACCTAATGTTCACTGATGCTTACAGTGCTCATCATTACGCAAATTACATTCCAAGTTATGTGATTCTATAGGCCACACTCCCTGAGAAAATATGCTAAACCCAAAGGTTGACCAAAATCACAGGACCATTTAATATAAGTCACAGTGACCTAATTTTCACTGAAAGGTGTGGGACTCAATATGACGTATATGATTACCAACTTAAGGCCTGAAAAATGAGCTAAACGCAAAGGTTAACCAAAATCACTGGACCATGAAATGTAGGTCACAGTGACATAATTTTCACTGAAAGGTGTAGGACTCCACATGACGCATATAATACCGACTTATCTGACTCTAAAAGTAATAGATCTGAGAAAATTTTCTAAACGCAGATCCTAACCGAGAGAATCTGAGCTGGACCGTGAAATATGTCCCAGTGACCTACTTTTCATTGAAGGATATAGTACTCCTCATAATGCAATTATATTCCAAGTTATGCGATTCTATATCAATTGTACCAGAAATGTTGTAAACGCAAAGGTTAACGAAAATCTTTGGACCATCAAATTGTAAGTCAAAGTAACCTAATTTTCACTGAAAGGTGTAGGACTCTACATGACGCATCTAATACCAACTTATGTGACTCTACGAGTAATTGTGTCTGAGAAAATGACCTGAACGCAAACCCCAACTTAGAGAAATGAAGTTAAACGCAAAGGTTAACCAAATCATTGGAGCTTTAAGTATAGGTAACAGTGAGCTAATTTTCACTTATGACCGTTGAGCTTCTATTGATGCAAATGCATACTAAGTTATGAAACTCTATAGCCAATAGTCCCTGACAAAATAAGCTAAACCGAATGGTTAACTAAAATCACTAGATCATGGACCTAATTTTCACTGAAAGGCGAATTACTCCACACAACGAAATCTAAATACCAACTTTTGTGACTCATAAGTCTGAGAAAATGACCTAGACTCAAATCTGAGCTGAATTGTGCTTGAGAAAATGAGCATATCGCATAGGTTTGCCAAAATATTTGGACCGTGAAATATAGGCTATATTGACCTACATTTCCTTGGCATCTGTAATACTCCTCGTGACGCAATTACATAGCAAGTTATGTAACTCTATAACTAATAGTGCCCGAGAAAATGAATAATGCAAGAGATACCAAAAACTACTTAACCGTGAAATATAGGTCATATTAACCTAATTGTCACCGAGGGATGTATTACTCCTCATGACCCAATTACATTCCAAATTATGCGACTCTATAGGCAATAGTGTCGAAGAAAACGAGCTCAATGCGAAGGTTAACCCAAATCACTGGACCTTGAAACCTATGTCAATGTGACCTAATTTTCATTGAAAGCTGTAGTACTCCACTTGACGCATCTAAATACCTACATGCGACTCTACAAACAATAATGTCCAAGAAAATGAGGTAAAAGTAAATTCTAAACCGTGTTGATACCAGACGGATGGACATCATCAATCTATTGGTCTGAATTGCTTTGCGATCCGGTAAAGAACTTTAACATTGAGTTTAATCCTAAAAACTTTAACGTTGACCATAATCTACGTTGTGGACGGACGGACAGACGTAGAGACATGTACGCCAGTTATCGCCATGTCGAACTTCCGCAAAGCGGGTTCGACAAAAGTCTCCTTCCACTGATACATTTTGTTTTCATCCTGTAATATGGAACAGAGAGATAGAGAGAGAGAGAGAGAGGGGGGGGGACAAGAAGAGAGAAAGAAAAAGAACGTTTTTATCATTACAGCATCACTTACATTTAAACCTCAGAAGCCGTTAATTAATTTCATGTGTACCATAAGCAAATTTATCATCAATAATTTATTAACCTTATTATCCAGATAACTAACAGTATTTTGTATATTTTACTTCATGAATGATTTTGATTCACTTTTACATTTTCTTATTATTGTAGTTTCGATTTAATTTTCATGTTTATTCATCATAGTGGCTTAATAAGGCCCATCGGGTCATGTGCACAATATGAATTTATTGAGTATTTTGTTTTCCAAATGTATATATACATGTCATTGTAATAATGACACATTGTAATAAAGCAATTACTTATTTAGTTACTTTTCATTGAAAAGTGATTTACATTAGTTTAAATTTATAGTGAATACATTTCTTTAAGTGCCACTTGTGATTGGAAACAGCCTGTAAATACTAATTGTCAACATATTTAATTTTAAAATGTCTAAAACAACATCACGATATTAGTATTTGAGAAGTTGAGGCAGGATAAACGATAAGACTCGAGTAAATTAAAATGTTTCGACAACTGGAAACTGACCGAGATAGTAGGTATGTATTGATGAGAGAGAGAGAGAGAGAGAGAGAGAGAGAGAGAGAGAGAGAGAGAGAGAGAGAGAGAGAGTGAGAGAGAGAGAATATTCAGTATGTAATAGTATTAATTCAAAGGAGGTCAAAAGTCTTCAGACATAGTGATGAAACAACAGAGATTATTTTTATGTATCACTTTTATGCACATATTTTGTATATTCATCAGGATACGACACGGAGACACTTTCTGCAGCCACACAAACATGCTAAGGTTCCAAAAAGATCGTCAGATTTTCGACAATGAATTCATCAAAGCAATATTGGACTACCTCACAATTAAATCAAAAGACTTTTACACGTTTATGCTCTCCTGTCAAATCAACACACGAGGTTTCTTAAAAATCATCATCATCTTCCGGCGGTTTTTGTGTATTTGGTCCCCTTCTGGGGCCTACTGCTGGTGGGCCTCCTTCCTGTACTGGTGCATTCTGTCCCTTTCCTGTGCCACCAGCTAGATTTGAGCCCCTACCAGGTACTCCAGCGGGTCCGCCTGGATTTGGACTCTTTTTTGGGCCCCCGGGAGGTCCTGGTTGATTCTTCTTCATCTTTCTGTAAATACATAAACTCGTTTTATTTACGTAACCGTTACAAAGAAGGATGAAAACAAGAGTAGCACATATGGAACTTAAAACACCGTCAAAGCAAGGCTATGTTGGTTCCTCGAAGTTTTCCCTTGCACGTTTTTAGAGAGCGACCATTTAATTACTTTTTTTTTGGTGGGGGGGGGGGGTCTTGGGATTTTTGTTGACAAAAACAAAATTTCCGGTCCTCAAATAGCTTTAAAAATAGTCTGTCTTGTTCTAATTTATAAAGAAAAGAATCTATTTTATCCATTATATTTGTTGATAAAAAAAAAAAAAAAGATTCATCTTTGCGTGAAAGAAAACAAAATATCCAGACTCGAAAGGAAATTCCAGGTCCCCCTATCCACCCCCGGAAATAAAATGGTCGGTCCCTTACTATGCAATACACTATACAAAAAAAAAAAGTCGAGAGATAAAGTCAACATTACTCTTTGGTCTACCAAGTCAGGAAGACGAAAAACGTTGTGCAAATGAAGCTAGTTCTTGAAATCTGTCCAATAGAACATATTTCTATCTTGTACCGACTTGATGTGGAAATATGGCACGATTAACTACAGATTTGTTTGTTACATGTATTCCCTTAGTCTCGCCGGTCCGGCCTGTTACAGTCTTGTTCAATCGGACCATCACTTATAATTACCTTCTGAAACAGGGGGCCCTGGGTGGCCGAGTGGTCTAAGGCGCTCGCCTTTACAGATGACTGACATCTCACCTCTGTCCGCGTGGGTTCGAGTCTCGGGCTCGGCCAACGTGGGTATGTGAGAAAGCTTGCGAGTAGCTTCCCGTGGGTCGGTCGTTCTTCCCGGGGTTTTCTCGGGTTCTTCCTCCACCAGATATACTGGCCGCCATGTATAGCCTATCATGTGCTGAAAATTGGCGTTAAAACCCATAACAACCAACAACCAACCTTCTGAAACACCAAATTTAAACCAAGTCAGTTCAGCGTTCGGTATGGACCTAATTTTGCAATGAGGGTGAAGTACTCATCAAGATGCATTCCCTTCAGCAAGTTGCATATATGTACAAAGTTGCCCCCCCCCCACCCCCCACCCCCATTGGCATGCTCTCCATGAGGTAAATATGTGTATGCTTTTATATGTACGCACAACGAGGTACAAGGAGTAGATATATGTATGTTTTTACATGTATATATGTGTATGCTTGTAAGGTACAAGGAGGTACATATGTTAATGCTTTTTATACGTACGCACGACAACGCCGATGCCGGAGATAGTAAAATAGTTCTCCCATACTTCCTAGAAGCGAGGTACAAATGCAGAATGTGTTCGTTAAAAAATCTTTCATATGTGAAATACGTTAGGGACCGACCATTTAGTTTTGGGGGGAGGAGGGATCTTTCGGGCCGGAATATTTTGTTTCTTTCTTTTACCTCAAGATAATTAATTTTTTTCGACTATTATAATGGATATAATGATATAATGTTGGGGGGGGGGGTGTTCTTGTTGTTGTTTTTTTGTTTTTTTGTTGTTTTTTTTTCATATAAATTGGGGCAATAATATTTTTTGTCAAGCTATTTGAGAGGCGGAATTTTTTTTCAAAAAAATCTCCTTCACCATTGTCGGTCCCTTTTGATAGTGACGGTGGATATGCAAGCCCGTGCTTTCAGTATAGGATTCGGGTGGGGATCTAGGATGGTCACTGGTGGTACTATCCCACTAGATGGGTGGGTATGTGCTCTTCCCGGTTGAGAAAAAGGTGATCTTTCCAAAACTCGCCTGTCAACAGCTATAAAACGACAGGTCTTTTGGCACTCAGCCAGTCCCAAAATGAAAACCTTATGAAACTGCAAGCGCCCCAAAACTGGACTCGCGTGTGTTCTTTACCAGGGTCAGAAGTCAATCGGTGCGTGCTGGACAGCTCAAGAGAGGTCTATAGAGCTGGTCATGATGAAAAATTGGGGTCTTTTGGGACAGGCAATATTGGAACAAGGTTGTTTTGCGACAAGCAATGCTGAAAAACGGGAGGGGGTCTATAACGCAGCACACATCTATACAATCGTCTTATAGCAGTGCCATCGGCCTCTACTCACACCCACCCCCTCGATACAATTTAATTAAATTATTTATTGTACAAAACATATAAATAAACTGTGTATAAACACGTATACAACTTCAGAAAAGCATGACCTCTAACAAAACATGGCATTCATGCCCAGTCAAATAAGTTTTGCAAGATTGTGTAGCCATTAAAGTATACCTCAAATTGATAATGATTCATGGATTATGCACAGTGTTGCAATTATATATGCGGATAAGCCAGCTCCGATCTTCTAATTTCAAGGTAATATAGGACAAGATGAGAGTCAACTTAAATGACCAGTGCTCTATGGCACTATCGGGTTTCGAAGTAAAGTTCCCGTTGGCCTATGAATTTTAGGAAATTTAAATAAAAAATTAGATGCAATCTGGACTAATACTTTTCAGGAGTGGGTGGTTTTGTTTTTCTAAATGAAACAAGGTGAGGGGCCACACCTATCGTGATCTCCCTTCTCCATCTTCCAACGAAACTGACATCAATTATTTAATCTACGTATTTATCACAGCTGCACTAAATTTGACCAATCCAAATACATATTTACATATTAAACGAATCAAGCGTGACTCCTCGAATTTTACTACTCGTGTCCAGAATCAACCAGAATGATACCGTATATGTAATTCTACTCTCTCTCTCTCTCTCTCCTATATGCGAGAATAAGTCCGACTTCTTTTGTGTTTGTGAAAACGTGAAGAACATACAAATAATAACAACAACATTAGCAGCAGTAACAACACGAGTTCAAGAGCAAACCTAGCCCGAGATTGTTCAGTATATTTTACAGAAATTTCGGACTCTTTCAGCACTGAGAAACAAGATATCACATGGTATTATTGATGAATTTATTTTCATTTACCTACTAAAACACGAATACAAACACAAGTGTAATGGACCTGGGACTGGAAGTATAATGCGCAACTGTACTCCCAGTATTGACGAAATTTAAATTGTGCATAGTTCAAATAAAGGACGTCAAAAAAAAAAAAAAAAAAAATTTCTATGTTAACTGCTGTATATGTAAGCATAAATTTCTCCGTTTCTAAATTATCGCGTATTTCCTAATTTTAAAAGTTCGCGTGTTTAATCTCGGTGATATGCATTTTTCCAATTATTTTAATCATTCCTATACCGCATAGTTATCTTTTCATGATTCGCGAAACATTGCAAAAACAAATACGACAGTTTCTCCATATAAATACTGTATTACACGTTAACAGATCCCAAATACTTTGAGAGAAAAAAGTATCACAACTCAGAAGCAGACGACACTCTTTCCTACTAACCTAAAGTTTTATTCCAACAAGAAACACCTTAATTTTCACAGTGAACACACGTACACATGCACAGCTGACAACGGCGATGAGTAACCTTACACCAAATACCTGGCCATATACGTATGGGTTTCTCGCAAAGCAGTTCAATCCTGTAAAAACCAGGAAATTCTCAATAATTAGTTGTATCTGTCCATATGTTGGTTCCAATTTTCATAAAATAGGATTGCCATATAAATTTTGCGACATAAATATAGTATCATTGGTGACAATACATTTATATATCCTTTTACAACCAAACTATATACGTAGTATCATTGTATTTAAACTGAAGTTCTATCAAACAGTGAAGACAAAATGATAGTTTATCGACTCGTGTGCTGGTAGTTAATCAGACAACTTTTGTTGCGTCGTCAACAGTATCTGTAAGATTTTGTGCCGAGTTCCTGAAGTTGAAGGTCGTGTAGGTTTTTTTATCTGGTAAACAAGTGATGTCAGCCACTGTAACAGTAGTCTGAAGCACGATGAAATGGCATAGTGACAAATCACGCTTATACATTTTACAACTTGATTAGAATTTTCAATCATCGTTAAACAGTTAAGGCCACCAATTAGAAAACTAAATTGATTAGTTGTGTGTATTGCATGGCCTGGATCCCATCCTACTGTTATTGTTGAAGAGGTCTCCGTTCTACTTGACTATCAAGGGACCGACTATTTAATTATCTGTTGGGGTGGGGGAGGGAAGAGGGGGCTTAATCGGAATTTTCTTTTGAAACAGACTAGTTTATATTTCTTTATCTCAAGATATATTTTTAAAACTAACATAATGGATATAAATAGTTGATTTTTTTGTATACAAATTTATAATTTACAGCAAACATATTTTATTTTCAAGTTATTTGGGGGCCGGAAATTTATTATTTTGTAAAAATTCAGGTCTCCACTTCCCATCTCAAAGAGTAAGATTTTTGTTGTTGTTTTTTTTGTTTTTTTAATTGCCTATGATTTGCCGAGAGCTGCATTGGCATAGTTGGCAATACAAGCTACAGTAGTGCGGGTGGTTTGAACCCCTGATAATTTTGTGGAGACATTTAAAGTAAGGCAGACAAAGTACTGTTATTTTAGAAATTCGAAGGTCACTTGCATGTAAATCTTTGCTCAATTAATGCACTTTTCGATTTTCTCGGCAAGATAATTACACCCAATCCAAGAAAAATGGTCCAATTAAGGTTTTATTTCGTCGCTGATGGTTTTCGTTTGCACAGAAAAAAGTGATTGAATATATTGTCATAAATTAACTTTTAAATGAAAGTTATAGTATTTATTAGTATTTTGAAATACAGTAAAATGTATATTTTTTTTTATCTTTTCTATATGCAGATGAATCAAAAGCTGCAAATATTGCATTTTTCGCCTGTTGCATCAGCACCTCATCTTTAAAAAGGCATAGTTAAATTGCATAAATTATATGTCTGTTTGACGTTTTTGCGATGTAAAACCATCTTGGAATCTGATAAACATTCCCTATGTATGTTTTTTTGAATTTTTTGTTTCAGTTTTATTTTTGTCGCTGAATAGTCTATAATATTCATAACCTTTTTCTGTTGGTTGCTTAACAATTTCACCATAACTAATTAAGAACACAGAAAATATTTATGGACTACTTATTAATACTTACAAAGTAAAATCATGCCCTCTATAAATTATTTTGATCGGATTTCGCTCAAAACATATTCAGTTATTTGGCATCAAGCTCTGACATTTAAGAACATAACTTCCATAACGCAATTTTTAAATAAAAACTGTCTGTTCATGGCATTTTCGCATAGTTGTCCATATCAGAAATCTAAAATCCAATGATTCGAAGAGAAATAAAAACTATTGCTGATATTATTAAAATATAACTTCCGTAATGTATAACATCCATAATCAGACTATGAGCAATATGTGCCACGTTCCCATTGAATTTTCCGTCAAGTCTAGAAAGCAACATCGGATCTAATTCGTCGCCATTGAGAACTATATTTTGAACTACTTTTGTTCACATGTCACAATATGGCGGCGGAAGGAGACAAAGTCACAATCAAAACATTGTCGGCATGTTCTGTCGCAAGATATGTTTTGCACTCCGGTGGTGGTGAATCACCAAATCAATCAAATATATGTATATTCCTACAACCACATCCGAGGTTATTTTCTGACTTGACGGAGATGGCCGAGCGATGTTCATATCGAAGAAGAACATGCCTGATCGCCGAAAACGAAAGGAAATGGACGAAAATAAACTAACATTCTATAAGGGTTCGACATCGGCGGATCCATAACTAGACTCGTCAGCACACATATACCACTTTTCTTTTTCCGTAGATTTACATCTGATATGTGTGTCTAATATTTATTCTGTGCACTCTCGAGATACGATCTTACTAAATTTCATAAACAAAATATGACCTGTTTTATGTGCAGCAGTCCCCGCCGAAATAACATGAATGGAATGACGTACTATAAAATGAAATGATTTGAAGAAACAAAACGGAATGATGATTTCAAATTCACAACTAAATGTTATCATAATGAAATATGTTGCAACATTACAATTTATTTAATATGAAAGAAAACGAAGTACAAGAAAATGTAACGATTTACACAAACGAATCTGAATGGTTAGCTGATATACAGAATGAAATAACAGGATGATTATCAAAGCTATATAACTTACAACACGATTTGAAGCATAACACAATTGCATGCCGTAAAAAATAAATCATTTTTGAGCAAAGAAAAGAAAATAATATCATGTAAATAAATCCAATATCAAACAACATATTTACGGTTAAATTGACATGAGGTGAAAGCACGTAAAATGATACAAAGTGCATCGAAAGTAAACGGTTTAGCAAAGTTTTGCTAGGACTAGAATTACAATTTAAGGTCAGACTGCAAATCATTTAGAGAAAAACCAACAAACACAAGGTGGCGCTGCCATCCATCACACATGGTGTCTGAAGCCCAACTATCGATATCAAGAGGTGAATCTATAAGGTAAGGGTTTGTTTTCGTAAGATATAAACTACAGCAATATTTTCCAATCAATGCAAAGTGATTTGATCCGCATTATAGAATGTGCGTGCCAAAGTGTGTAAGTATATTTTGTCTCTTGCACCGCACCAGATTACAAGGCTTCAACAAACCTAGATCTATCGAAAAAGGATATTAATCTTAATCTTATTTGATTCATAGTAATTACCAAGATTATTGACCAGAAGTAGTTTTCATACTTGACTAACAAGTTTTTTTCCGCGACGTTCTTATTAAAGGCGTCCTCTTTTTTAGTTTGGTTTCTTACATACGGATATTTCGGGGCTGTTTTATTTCTTGAAGTAAAAGAGTACTTGCTTGTTGGACTGTCTTTCTCAAGTGTATAAAGAAAGGTTTACCATAATAGCAGAATGGTGTACCCGTCACATACGATGTAGATAGAATGTTGTGCCCGACAATATTGGACTGTCTTCCCAAGTAGATGCAAGACTGAATTACATGTATATTATAATAGAATATGGTCTGCCCGGCTCTCAGGAAGTAAATAAAATACAAAAAATCAGTGTACATGAAAAGGATCTATTTGTATTGATGATATCATGTCCCCCTATCCGCTTACTGTACATGCATGTTGGGAAGGGCAGGGGGTTCGGTATAAATGTAGAAAGCAGCAGTTTTAAAGCAAAATGCATCCTCTAACAGGAAACTAACAATACTTTGCTTCAAATAGATTGTTCTTATTTGCTCCATAGACATCCTTCTTTAGTCATACATCGATGGTATAGTGTCTGCGCAAATACATAGGACACTTTATAGGTCCTCACAAAGCAGATTTGTGCAAATATTCATTATTAATATTAGCAGCCAATATTAGTGGCGACATTTCAAAATAACACTGCTCTATATACTTTAATAAATTTTACTTTATATTTGTTTTTGTTTTTTTGTTGTTTGTTTGTTTGTTTGTTTGTTTTTAATTTGTTTTGTTTTGTTTTGTTTTCTGTTTGATTCAGAATGTTGAATAATCGTGAAATTAAGACAGTTAAATGTAAAAAGCCTGAACATCGCGTTTAAAGAATGTCAAGCTTCGACGTGCATGGGGATTTCCCCGTCTAAAAATAGAACTTTTCGACGTGTAATATGATCACGTGATGCCTGAAAGGGTAGAATGAGCCGCAAGTAGCAGGTATTCCTCGAGAGTGTATTTTTATGCTTGTGTGTTTATTTCTTTGGTAATAAAAGAGTGTCTACTGCTATATTCTCCTAGGAGCAGTTTTGATTCGCTATTTTTAGAGCAAAAGATAGAGCAAGTCATTTGTTGTGTAATGGGATCGTAGGGATCATCCTATTGTGCCACCGAGTGAAAGTTTATGCAATGATGTTCCCTCTCGGTTTCTCTCATTTTAGTTAGATATATACAGCGATCATAATTTCTTTGACAGAGTATGCAAGACACTCTTTATTGCTTGTAGTTCAGTTTCCTAGACACTGTTGCATGTATGGTCATGCAATGTCATGTGTGCATTCACATTTATCACTTACGTTAGCACTCATAAAAAGTAAAATTGTAGTTGTAATGCCTACTTTTCTTGCTAAACTGGCTATGCAAAGTTTTTGGATGATGTATTGTACAGGCGAAGCAGGCGAGACTAATCATCCAGCAGAATTTCCTGCTGGTTCATTCTTAGCACAGACCTTCAAATTTGTATCCAATTATAAGCGTGAAAGAAGAGAAACATCTTTCATTTGGATTGATTTTATAAATTAGAAATACAGTAAAATCCCTTTCATGCAATATTTCACTCGTGTCCTCTTTTCTGAAGTACCAATTTTATTCTTGTTTATCTGATATTATTGGCAACACGTAGACGACATACATAAATTCGTTCAATTTTTATCTCTAATAATGCTTCTTTTTGAACGCGTATCCCTCCTTCCCGCTTAGGATCCTGTTAATTTGCAGCGACATATTTGTTTTTTTGTTTTTTTTTTTGCTGTTGTTGTTGTTATTTTTTTGTTTTTTCTGTGAGAGCGAATATAATTTAATGTAGAATCTCTGACTCACGCCCTTTTGTGCAGTTACAATACCCCACCCTCCTTTCCAAAAGTGTTGAACAATTGAAGGAGAAAACAACATTCAGATTTTTTAAACGAATGAATAAGTGAACAAATAAACAATTACATCATTACATCTTTAATATAGCATACTTTATGGTGTTTTATGAAGAAAAGAAAAAAGAAAAAAACACGAGCGCGATATTTTTGTTTCTTGATAAAACAACCGATACTATGTTACATCGTATTTATCACACGGTATCAAGGCATCTTTACGGATAACACATGACCCATCGGCCATGACAGGCTTGAATAAACCCAATTTTAGCACAGGATGTAGGAAATAATAAGAGAATGTTGACAGTGATAGATAAAGGCTTCCTAACTGATAGCATGTGACCGTTTGGGTCATGACAGACTTGGTTAAAACCCATTTCTCTCTGGTGACTGTTGGAACAACGCTATGTTTGATTTTGATCTCCTATATATAGATTTTAGAAACATAAGTTATCAATATTTATTTGTAAATGTGTGCACTGAGGATATTCTCCTTGAGAATGAGAATGCTTTTGTGGATATTAACACGCATTTCTAACAATCCAAATGGCAATCAATGCTTCAACAAAGGGTTTATTTCCGCCCATGGAATTGAAAACTCTTCATTAGGACTTCTATTTTCATTACAAGTATTCTAAATTATTAGTGATGTAAAACTTTTTTAAAAAAATATCAAACAACAACAACAAAAAAAAGAAACAAACAAACAAACAACTGATAATTGTTTAATTAGGATAAATGCAAAAAATAATTCCAATATTGGTTACAAAAAATTAAAGATATTCAGTTATTTTCAAAGTCTTTAGAAAAAAAAGTATATTTTTAATCATGAGATTATTGAATTTGACAACACAAGATTGTGCATAATGGCGGAAGAAAATATTGAATGGTGTTAGTAGAAACCGGCAATGATATTGTAATATCAGCGTGAATGTTTCTTCTTTTAATTTTCTGATAAATTTGGCATGTGCCAGATCTTAAATTTGTTATAATTCTGGCAGGCTGCATTGCCTATATACTCTCAGCTAGCAAAGGCGTGCGCCAAATTTGGTTCTTAAATATGTTACAACTCTGCTAGCCGTGAGTTTGACTTACGATTATTCGCGTGTCAAATAGGCTTCTTAAATATGTTACATTATTCTGCTAGCATTACATTTGGTTTGTGCCAGAAGCAAAGTCTGGAGTAAAGTATTTTTACGTCCTACCTCTGTCACCGTCTGAAAGCAAATGAGCCAAAATGAGATCATACATTGTAAAATTAAATCTTGACAAATGAATTGCTTATAATGACTAAGTGTTTTGCTCTAGATGCAAGGCATGCAGTCAAAATATTTTTCAAACTAGCGAACTTGGAATCAAGCTAAAGATTGATTATACTGTAAAGTTTGTGCTAGTTTTTGAAAACAATAACATTAGGTAAGCCACCCAGTTTATTTAATATCCAGCCGTAACATGGACCTTAATCTAAAGATCACAAAAAGTCATTATTATTATTATTATTATTATTATTATTATTTCATGATGAGAGAGATTTTTTAAATAGAGCGAGAGAGATTTTGAGAGAGAGAGAGAGAGAGGTGCATAGGGGATTGTAAAAGACAGACAAGCAGGGCGTCATTGTTTCTAGGAGAAAATAACAGTATGTTACCCTTTTTATGAGTTTCTGAAGGCAAGGGTAAATCCTTTGTTAGAAATGTTCATTGGCATATTTGTCATTGATCAGTTTCTAAGAGCCAGTGTTATATTGAAATATCGTCGAATGAACGCAGTAAAATATGGTATGTGCCAGATCTTAAATTTGTTAAAATTCTGGCACGCTGCATTGCCTATATACTCCCAGCTGACAAAGGGGTGTGCCAAATTTGGTTCTTAAATATTTTACAATTCTGTTAGTCGTGAGTTTGACTTATGATTTGGCGTATGTCAAATAGGCTTCTTAATTATCTTACAATATTCTGCTAGCATTATATTTGGCTTGTGCCATAAGCAAAGTCTGGAAAAAACAGTCATATCTCTGTCACCGTCTAAAAGCAAATGAGCCCAAATTAGATCATACATTGTAACAATTAAATCTTGACAATTAAATCGTCTATAATGACTAAGTGTTTTGCTCTAGATTCAAGACATGCAGTTAAAATATTACCTATGTATCGCCAAGCTAAAGATTTGTTGTACTGTAACATTTGTCAGTGCTAGTTTTTTGAAAATAGTGAAAACGAATGTTAGAATTTTTCTTGTGACACATCGCAGTGCCAAAAGATAACGGCCCATACCCAAGATAAGATTTCCGACATACACAAACCCAAACTAAACTCTAGATTTCATAAGATAAATAAATGTACCCTACGAAGAAACACACATATGTTCAACATTTTTGGGGTATGTGCAACGTTTTTGGCAAAAATGACAAAATTTTGTAACATAACCTTTTTTCACGTAATCAGTTATTATTATTATTATTATTATTATTATTATTATTATTATTATTATTTTATGATGAGAGAGAAGTAGGGAATCAACAGTACGCCGTAGAGAGAGAGAGAGAGAGGGGGGGGGGGGTATGGAGGTCAATAGATAGATAAGTCACACAACAAATAGGGAAGATTTTATCTGTCAATAATGACAATTGGGATCCTGACATGGTGCGAGTCTGAAAGCGCTGGCTACATTACTTGTGCGAGACTCAAAACAAGCAGATATAACATGCTAGAAACGGTTGTGGTGAAAAGGAGATCGGATCATATTCTATAGATGGTTGGGATTCAGAAAGCCCACAGACAGTGTACACATTTGAAGGATGTTTATTTCACGGATTCCCAACTTGTTTTCCTCAACGAAACCTGAAAAGTCTTTTCTCAGAGTTCACCATGGAAGAATTGTACGACCAGACATACCAAAGACGCCAGAATGTATAAGTTCAAGGATACCAAGTGATAGAAATGTGGGAACACGACTACGATCACGTTTCAAAACCGATCCAGAATTGAGACGCATCGTCGAAGAGTACGAGGTGGTGGACATCAAATCTTTGAATCCCCGTGACATTTTGTTGGGAGGACGGACCAATGCTACACGCTTGCCTAACTACGTGAATGAATCTCAAGGAGAACAAATTAAATACACCGATGTATGTTCTTTGAACGACAGCTTAAATATGCTCGATTCCCTATCGGACACCTGAAATGTTGACAGAACACATCGACGTGGAACACTCTTGTCAGTATGAAGGTTTGATCAAATGTAACGTTTTGCCACAGACAAACCTATACCATCCTGTTTTACCACATCATTGCCACGGAAAAAAGATGATTTCTTTATTATACCGTACATGTGCTGAAACGTCTAATCAAGACCAACCATGTTGCCACGAAGACCAAGCACGCACTTTCACTATAATGTGGGCGAGTGCAGAATTGTTTCATGCTCTCAATCGTTGACACTTTTCAACCACAGAGCAATACCAAACAAGACGACGACGACTCCAGTGAAGGGAGTTTTAAGGCTACGTCAACGAATTTCTAAAATGGAAGCAAGAAGCTAGTGGCTATCCTTCTTGGTGTCTGACTCCAGAAGATAAAGACGAATTCAAATAACGGTTCCGATCCTTAGAATGCATCACTTTGAAACACTTGGAAAAGAACGAAGGAAGTTGATTGTTTGCAAGAGTCATGCTAAATTGTTTGTGGGAAAAACTAGCGCAACGTCAGATATTTTCAAAGATGGAATACTTGGTTGATCCAAGCCGAACTCGTCGACGATAAAGGAAAACTTATTAAACCCGTAGACATCATACGTGAAGATTTGATTTTGGCGAATTACGAAGTCCCTGAGTTTGCACCACCTCGCGAGTTTGTAAATGTCATCATTGCAATGTACGTGACAGCCAATGCCCGTTTGAAATTGTATTCCATATTGGAACCTTTAGGAGATCGAGTCCTTTACTTTGACACTGATAGTTCCATGTACATCTTTCGCCCTGCAAGCTATCACCTTATATTGAAGACGACCGTTTAGGAGCTTGGACCGACGAACATCCCGAAGAAACTATTTTGAGTTTTGGCAGTGGTGTACCTAAACAGTAGAGCAACTATGCCAGTAGATATTCCTGAAAGACACAATTCATCCTCAGAAAGACCTATAAGAGCTGAAACAGTTTACATACCTGACTCTACCCAATTCAAAATTGTGTTTTCTAGTTTGTATTTCTTTCTCATACCTTTGTAGTGTTTGATATTCATGACCAAATACTCTTTAACTTCCTTAATTGTTTGCAGACGTTGTTGTGTAGCAGGAAGTGCAGAAGTGCAGGGTTTAACTGTATCGCACTTTATGCCTTTTCACTCTTTCATCTAGCAATAACACATTCGCCATTTCCAGTAACAATTTTGTAAGGTAAAAAAACATTTGCTATCAGGCTGTAGATTGTTGAATGGCTAAAAGGAACTGGAATGATTTGATTTACATTTTCTTTCAGTATCAATACTTGATGACGGACCAATTGTAAACTTTAATAGCTTTTTCAAAACCATGATGTAAATAACAGGAAGAGCAGAGCTTAGTTTTGCGTATTATATTGTATTGATCATGCTTTTTTGTTTCGCTCTACAACTAATTAATTAGCCAAACATTTTAGCAAGTGACATGCAACCTAAAGTTCTGCTAAAGTTTTTAGAAATATATATATATATATATATATATATGTGTGTGTGTGTGTGTGTGTGTGTGTGTGTGTGTGTGTGTGTGTGTGATTTTACATTTGTTTCTACGGTATTAACAAGTTTGTCAGGTAAAGGTTCATATGCTATCATGGAATCGATTGTGACCTGACTAAGTGAAAATGGATTGATTTCCATGTTTGATGGAGGATTTATTGTTGACATCTTAAACAGCTTCTTTAATAGTGTCATGTATGCAGCGGTGAGAATCGATTTAAGTACTGCATGTTAAAAATAGAGAGTTAATAATATTTTATTTGTTAGTCGACAATTTATTACTTATTGCCTGAATAAGTTAGCAAAGGTAGCGCAGAATAAAGTTCTGCTAAGGCATATCTGGTATTATGTTATACATAGGCAAATTCTTGTCATGTTGTTGTGCTTTGGTTGATTGTTTATTCTTAACTGCGGAGCGTGAACTTTGTTCAATTTCAACATCTTTTACCACTGAATCGTACTCTGCGTGTGTGTGTGTGCCAAAGGAATAATGTTAAAGATTCTGCAAAGAAATAAATTTATATTTAACCAAATTAACTTTCTGAGCAAAACAAATATACCACTACCTCTTAAATAATAGATTGTTCTGCGTAAGTTTGTTCTAACCCATTCACGGTGTGTGATTTCGGCATCGTTTTGCACCTTATCTAAGTCATCGTTTTGGACCTTATCTAATTGTTTCAGAATTTTTATTACAAACTCTGACTTGTGGCTATGAGTATGGGTTAGTTATAGAGTGGTTAGGAGTAAAATTTTGTATAGGTACCAAAAAATAAAGATATGTCCGGCTCGATGCAAGGAGTGGATGAATAAAGATATCCCAAATTTGGAAAACATATGCACCGACATTTAGTTTATTATTACTGAGGCGGGGTGATTCCATAGTTATTTACCGCATTGTGCAGTGGGGCCTTGGTGGTCTGGGCTTGATACCACCTTATAGCATTAATTGTGTATGGCCAGTTTAATGCGTTTTTATTCTTGATTTGTTCAATCGTAGCCACCTTGTGCGGTGGTGCCTGATGGTCTTGGTTTGGGACCAATTATATGTTCTAATTTTTACTTGGATGATATTAGTTTTTCTTTCTATCATATGGTGCCAATACTTACACTACTTTTATTTTTCGGAGTGTTTTGATAATCGGTTACCGCAGGATTCTAGGTTATTCAATCATTGCAACATTGTGCGGCTGGACCTGATGGTCTGGACTTAGGACCACTTTATAGTATGTTCAATTCTTTTATTTGGGTCAGGTATTTACTGTGTTGTTCCTTGTGATTTTTGCCGGAAGCCGTCACCAAGCAGAAATAGATAGATAGATAGATAGATAGATAGATAGATAGATAGATAGATAGATAGATATTCAGAGAGAGAGAGAGAGAGAGAGAGAGAGAGAGAGAGAGAGAGAGAGAGAGAGAGAGAGAGAGAGACTTTTTTATTTTTGTATTTTTTTAAATAAGAGTATTATTCCTGTAGCATGGAAATAAAAATAAAAAACAGAATGCAGAAATTAAAAATCATGCATGATGTGTTAGCATTAGGGGTAGAGGAGGCGGTATTATAATTACTGTCCTGGAGTTATAACTTATACTAGATCAAGTGTTTGTGTTTTAGACTGTTTCTGTGCCTATGATGGTTATTCTTTATATTTTCTTTCATTTTAGTTATTTCTTAATCATTTGATTGTTTAAATCCTAATGTTTGGCTTACCTCTAATTGTCTTTTTATGGGAATGAGTTTTTTGCGAACAGAAGGGCAGGGGATTGGGCCGCCAGACCCACGAACCAGGCCCATAGAGGGCCAGGCATACTAATCCTCTCCTCCTTGGGCAGGGCACCTCCTCTCCCGTTCGTGGTTGCCATTGTAATGATGTTGACTGAATTTTATGACATGGTTTAACGTCTCTGGGGTGGGACAGTGAGGGCAGTTAATTCCTGCTTCTTTAATACCTAGCACAAATCTTTCAACACTGCTGGCTAGGAGTGTTTTGCCACATTTTAATCTATTTATGATTTTTGTATCAAATGGATTTGCCAAGTTTGGGGCGATGATATTTCTACAAACCTGTTTCTGTCAATTGTGTAGTTGACGCCCTTTTTGTGTGCTGCCCCATTCCCCCTACCGTTTTTTTTTTTCGATTTTTCCTTCTAGTCATGCTGTAGATTTCATAGATGATGTAGTCCAGGTGGTGTATTTCTGGATCATTAAGCTTATTTTTGGCTTCTCTGTCTACCCTTTCATTTCCAGGGATGTTGATATGGGAGGGCAACCACGTGAATTCTACAGCATGATTATTTTGGTCCAGGTTTTTTCAGTCTTAAGTAGACTTCTCTAATCATGTTGTCTCGGCTGGTTGAGTTACCTGATTCCAGAGTTCGCAGCACACCGAGGGAGTCGCTAATTATGACTGCTTTAGGTGTTTGGCCTCAAACCACAATTAATTTTCCTATATAGTCTCTACATTTGTTTGTCAGTACTGAACTTTCCAATGTGTCCAAATCCTAATAAATCATATGTTGATGTAAAGTATCTTCAAAGATGAACTAACGGTGAAGTTCTTGTCATAGGTTGACCGGCATTCTTCTGAGAGGTGGACTGTAAACAAAGCAGTTTGTTTTATTTTTGGTATTGTACAGGTCCATGGATCGGGATGAGGATAGTTTGTAATCTCCGTGTGTATATTAGGGATGTTTAATTCCCTATTTAGGTCATGGATATTTTTTTACCTCCTGATAAATTCCTGTACAGTTTGTATCGGAAGGGTTTCTTGCATCTCTCTATTATAGCTCTAGTAGGGTGCGATTTGTCATGTATAGAGATCCTGGTCACATACGTCAGGAGTAACTCTTCCCGTCGTAAATTGAGGGGAGGTTCTTCGGTTAAAATTCCACATTCTTCCCTAGATGTGCTACCGAGAACACTGGTGCAGATAACAAGAGATTGGTATTGGATACGATCCAATTTCTTAAGAACATTAGGGTGTGCCGATGCATACACTTGCCATCCATAGTCGATTTTGGATCGAATGAGTGTCCTATATAGAGTAAGAAGCGTGGTCTTATCTGTTCCCAAATCGGTGCCCTTCAGGTTCCTCAAAAGTTTCAGATCTGGGCCACATCGTCTTACTAGCTCTGTTATGTAGTTGCTCCATGTTAGGTGCTCATCGAATAGCATCTCTAGTAATCTAGCCACCTTTTCAAATTTTACTTCCATGCCATTTAAGTATGGCTGTTTCTTTATGTTTATTGTTGGTGTAAACATTACCCATACTGTTTTACCAGGGGATAGTTTGAAGCCCCACCTATCGGCCCCTCATCCAGTCTCATTGAAGACTGTTGCTTACTTACTTATTTAAATTTAATTCGTTTGCGGCCATTAGGCCATTTACAAACTGTTAGCGGGCGCACCACGCCCCTATTAATTAATACACACTATTCCCTCGCTGCATGGTTGCACCACTTTGAGGGTTCATTGGAGGCGCGATATGGGAGGGTGTGTAAACTTACTCCTCAGATGACTTGCCCGGCAGCAAACCCACCTGACGCATTCACGTAATGCTTCTTACTTACATGTCTGGGGTGGAAGTCTGTACGGACTCTGCAAGGGGGACGCAAAGCGGAACGGAAGTACTAAAACGCCACGAACGTACATGATCAAATTCTGCCAAGTTAGCTATTCGGGCTGCCCCTAAAACCAATTATGTGTTAACCACATGTTTAAGTCTGCCACTGGTCCGGATAGCCTCTCTCTCTCTCTCTCTCTCTCTCTCTCTCTCTCTCTCTCTCTCTCTCTCTCTCTCTCTCTGAAGCGGTTGCTTCTAAGGTTGTAAGCTTGCTCACCGGCTCTCTTAGACTTGGCAGGTTGATTCGAGTCATGTGGAGCAGCTATCCCAAGGGAAGTCGGCTCACTCTCGATCGGTTTCTTCTCCCGGCTTGCTGCACACCTGGCCAAGCTTGGCATCCGCTGCGTCGGGTTACTTTTCGCTAACTTCATTGAATTTCCTAGTACTCCTCGACTATGCAGCCACGCCCCGTACTTCCATTATTAAATGTAGTCGGCTGGTCGTTGGGTGCACGTGGCAGCCATGAAACACCACTGGTGGCCCCCTCCCCTCTTCCCACCACAGCAGGTGCAGCTCCGATGTTGAGAGGTTGCTGGTTTGACGGCTGGTTGCTGACTGTGTGCACCGAAGACTGTTATGTTATGTTGGATTTAAGACGTGTTCGGCCATTCGGCCATGTACGTTTATATACCCCCAGTGCGCGCACTGGGGGATTAGTTTGTGTGTACCGCACATTAATAATTAGTCGTCAGAGGGCTTGCCGGGCTGCAAACCCATCCGACGCCTTACTGTGTGCACTGCATGCTTCTCAATTACTGTCCGGGAGTGGCAAAGGTGGAAAAGGTCCAGGAGGAGTGCGCCTGACGTCTCTGGATGACTCCAAGTGATCCAGGATTGATTTTAGATTTGGGTTTTTGCCGAAAATGAATATCGTCATCATGCGTCCTATCTGATATCAAGTTATTAATTTTAAAAGTAATACTCTGTACTACTGGCTGATTTCCTACGTCGGTTAATTATGGTAAAGAGTATAGCAGAAAAAATGCACTCTGAAACCGGTTTAGTTCAAGGAGTACAATTATAGGTTTGTAAGCACAAGCACCTTTGAATAGTGGGTTTTCGTTGCTGTGTTCAATCATTGCCACCTTGTGTGGTTGTGAATGATGGTCTGGGATATTACCACCTTATATTGTTTAATTCTTTTGCATGCGTCCGTAGTTTTCTCATGGTCTCTGTGATTATTCATAGATTTGGTAAGTATTTTAAGGGATCAGTTACCGCATTGTGCGGTGGTGCAGTGATGGTCTTGACTTTAGACCACCTTATTCTCTTAGTTATGTTGGGGTCAGTTTAACGGTGCAGCTAACAAATTTTGAGTTTTCTAATCATTGAAACATTGTGCGGCTGTGTCTGATGGTCTGGGTTTATGACCACCTTATACTGAATTAATTTTAAATGATGGCCAGAGTTAAATTATATAATACTCCTTGGTGCACCGGTGCAACAGAGAGCAGGAGAAAAAAGTAGAAAGAGAGAGTATTTCTATCGTAGTGTGAAGCTACATGCTTTCGTTGTTAGTAAAATTGTTAAAAAATTAGAGTGTTGGGGATTGGGAACGAGTAGGGTGTAACTGGGAATTAGGAATACGTATTTTAATTATATATTTATGGGGAGGTAAAGCTGTATCGCTAAGTAGTATATTGTACTGTTCCGTGTCTGTATCTTTTATATTGTATTGTTCTGTATCTTATCATAAGGTTATTTGAGTCATATATCTGAATTTATATTTAGGAATTTAGGTACTCCCTTTCTTGTCCCCTTTAAGGGGGGTGAAGTTTCTCACGTCGTGGGGGCCGGGATAGACCCTCACCCTGAGAACCATATCCCCTAATATTTCCTATCTCTGTTAGTATTTCCTATTTTAAGGAAATCTTGGTAGCTAGGTGGAGTATTTAGTTTCTTCTGATTTTCCTGGAACTTTTTCCTTTCTGGGGTATATTTGCGGCATTCGTTGAAAATATGGCATAATGTTTTAGGGATGGGCAGTTTTTTATACTTCTTTTATACCTGGTAAATATCTTCCAAAGCTACTGGCTAGTAGTGTTTTTCCAGTTTTTAGTCTATTTATAACTTTGGAATCAGGGGGGTTTGCCATGTTTGGGGTGATAATATTTCTGCAGACCTGCTTCTGCAAAGTGTGGAGTTTGCGCCCTTTTTCGTATCGTCCCTTTGCCAATTATTATCGATTTTTTGCCTAATCATACTGTAGATCTCCTGGACACTGTTAGCCATTTGGTAAATGTCTTGTTCGTTTAATTTGTTTTTGGCTTCTTTATCAGCCTTTTCGTTTCCAGGGATGTTGATATGGGAGGGCACCCACATGAATTATACTGTATGTTTTTGGGTACAGGTTTTTAAGTCTAAAGTATACTTCTCGAGTCATGTTTTCTCTGCTGGCAGATTTACCTGACTCCAAAGTCCGCAGCACACTGAGGGAGTCGCTAATAATAACTGCTTTTGGGGTTTGGCTATCTTGTATCCATTTAATTGTTTGGATAATAGCCCAGAACTCGACTGTATAAATGGAGCAGTGGTCTGGTAGCCTCGCCCCCAGTGTGATGTTATTCTTCAGGATGACAGCTGCTGCTGCAGTGCGTCCTGGGTCAAGGGATTTAGATCCATCCGTATAGATTTGGATGTACCCCTCATAACTACTTTCTATTTCAGAGAGAATTTTAGCCCTTTTTTCCATTGTATATCTTGTTTATTATCGTAGGTTAGTGCATTTAGACTGATTTTTGGTGAATTGCAGGTTCATGGGGCGGGATCAGGGTAATTTGTTATCTCCGCCCGTATATTGGGGATGTTTAATTTCTTTTTTAGCTTGTGGATTTTTTTCCTCCTGGTCGGTTCATGCACAATTTGTGTCTGAAGGGCTTATTGTATCTCTCTATAATAGCTCTTGTAGGATGCGACTTGTCATGAATTGATATCCTAGCCGCATACCGCAGGAGAAACTCTTCCCTTCTTATGTTGAGGGGGGTATCCCAGTTAGGATTCTACATTCGTTTCAGGAAGTGCAACCGAGAGCACTGGAGAGCTCGGTGTTGGATCTGGTCCAATTTTTAAAGTAAATTAGGGTGTGCCGAAGGGGACACTTGGCACCCATAGTCTATTTTGGATTTGATGAGTGTCCGATATAGTGTAAGAAGTGTTGTCTGATCCGTCCCCCAATAGGTCTCTTTGAGGTTCCTCAAGAGGTTCAGATCCTGCCCACACCGTCTTACTAGCTCTGTTATGTGGTTACTCTATGTTAGGTGCTCATCGAATAGCATCCCCAGGAACTTGGCTACTTTTTCAAATTTTATTTCCAGTCCATTTAAGTATAATCTGGGTGGGTCCTTACGAGGTTTGGTTTTTTGGTAAGCATTACACCCAGTGACTTTCCGGGGGAGAGTTAAAATCCCCACCTGTCGGCCCATCAACCGATCCTATCCAGTCCCACCTGCAATCGGCTGACCACAGCTTCGCTGGCGGGATCTCCTGCTTTCCAGATTCCCCTGTCGTCAGCAAATTGCGATAGGTCGAAGTAGGATTGGTCAACTGATTTTTCTAGGTCGTTTATCATGACGTTAAATAGGATTGAACTCAGTACACTCCCCTGTGAGGTTTAGTTCTCTAGATCGAATGATTCTGAGTATTGGTTTCCAACCACCGAAGACTGGTGAACGCACCGCTTTATATGGAAGAAGCACGGACGTGAAGGAAAACATCCTTCCAATTTGGTATGCGGACGTAAAGGAAAACATTACCTAGATCGATAGATTGAATGTGAAAGAGCATGTCAATACAATTTGTTTTCACCAAAAAATAATAAGAAACTTCTCTAACTCAGAACAGGTATACAAACTGACAAATCTTTAAATATGAACGTATTTACAAGGTTGACAACGTTGTGGAGTCAGACTTGACCTCCAGTGAGCTAAGACACTGTCATTTTGCCATCGATGCACACTTCGTTTCTGAGCTTAAGAAACGAGATAGCCATAGCCATAATGTTCACAAAACCATCATTCTGTTTTATCATTGTTTCTAGAGTACTCACTATCAAAACAAGTCACTAAATGTTCTAAGGGAAATCCAAGACTGTTTTTATGAAGAAAATACACACAATTTTGTCCACACACAATGGAATGGGATCCTTGTAATCTCACGTTATTGAATTGAGTTTCTTTTCATAAACTCGATGATGTCGTATTCCAGATGAGGTAATCTTAAGAATCAAAATATTCCGCACTGTGATCGTTGGGAAAGTACAAGGCTACCCATTGGGTTACTGGTCGATGACTGTCATCTGTGTTGACGACGTAGGCTTGAACATCTTTAGGTTTTTGATGGGGAAGTTCATCTTTAGCACACACAAACCACATGATTTCAAGAAGCTGTGTACGAACTGTGAGTCAGAAGGCAATGAAGTTCCCAGATGTCCATTTGTTTCTTTTCTTTTGTTCATATGTAATGATAAGCCATTAATTCACATCTGACTTTTTCCTTGAAAATATCTGTACAGTAAGTCGACGAACGGGTAGTCTGTGTACTTTGTTGCAAGAGAGCTTCGATGCGTTTCGTCTCCAGAGAAGTCAATGGCGGTAAGGAATGGTCACGCAAGTCTTTATACCACTTTCTCAAAATCGTCTCTTCTGAGATGAAAGTCCATGCCTCTTCCAGATACTCTTCCTACTTTTCTTCTTGATTCGTCATCAAACATTTGTCGTGTTCTTTCTGACTAGGATGATCGATTTGACATTCATAACAATGTTCTCTGGTCAGGTTTGTGATTCTTTCAGCCAAGTCAATAGCAAAACAGGAGACTAAATGTTGTTCTTGTTCTGGCCATCTTGACATCATTGACTGTATTTTTATTTTCTTGTTCTGGATATTTAAAAAAATAATCCTCATCTTCTATCTCCATAGGTTCTTCGTGTTACAACATTTCTTTTTCACTGGTCTAGGATCACTTCTCTCAAACTGTTGATTTCTAGAGTATTGTCAAATTCTGCTTACAAGATGACGTTCACTGTGTTCGCCAGAGCTAATGCAAATTGAAGTTTCACGCGAAGTTGGCCCTGTTTTATAGGGTGAAAATGTCCTTCTCGCTGCCTTGGTCTGGAATGAAATCAAATAACCACAAAGCATATCATCCTCGCACGAAATACCGTGGCTGCTGTTTGTGCCTTACGGTCATGTGGCTTCAAACAGTGTCAAGTAAGATCTCAAGTAATTGTTCTGGGCACAGTTAGGTTGAAATGTCTGGTAAACAGCATCTGGCCATCTCGGGTGACTTCTAACTTGGACACGTTGAAGTGTTGGAACTCGAAAGGATTTGACCGTGTGCCGCATTGTTGATGATACCAATGAGCAAACTTTTTGGTAGCTGTCCTTGGAAACATGATCTTCGATCTTGGATCGGAGTCCAGAGGCAACGGTGAAGGTTTTCACTTCCACTCGTCTTAGAGGATACTTGCCTGTCGTTCTGCCCAGAGTTTGACTGATATCGTTTCCCACTTTAGGTAAGACGTCCACACGGCACACGTAAAGTCTGGCTTCCTTGATGATTGCTTTGCAGTCGTGATCGTTATCCATCAAATGGAACACATCGATTCAGGCGTTCATCCACTTCATTTAACAAATACTTGTCTTGCAACCACTTGTCCAAATGCAAGCGATCCATCATTTCTAAACTGCGCCCTTGTTTGATTTTCTTTCGACGGTCGTTAAATCCAATATTGTGAAGATCGTCAGCTTCTGTCAACTCTCTGTCGTGAAGACATCCAATGTGTCAGGTTTCCATACCACGGAAGCATCCAGATGGGTGCTAGGGCAATTCGGAGCAGGACAATTCGGCGCGGACAATTCGTCGCGGACAATTCGGAGCGGACATTTCGGAGCGGACAATTCGGAGCAGACAAATGAGAGCAGGATATTTAAAACATATCAATTTGAAATTTAAACGCATTTTTTTATTAATCATGTTTAATAGAACTATAATACCGTATAAAGTAAAGTTTATTTAGCTTACTACAAAAAAAAGTCATAGCAAATACCAGCCACTCTTGCACAAAATCACATTTTTAAAATGTTACCAGTATACTAAATGTTAATCCATTAAATTAATGTTGTGACTACATCCGCGCAAGTAATCAATTGATGAACGATTTTCGTAATGTAACACAACCATGCGCAATCGACGATCCAGGTCTCGATATTTCTTTTTCCTCAGGGGAGGATCTTCACCAGCAAGTAGACGTTCGACGACCAGTTGATTTGTGTTCTGTTCCTTCTGAAGTTTTACTATCAACCTCGGCAGAGTTGGGTGAGCAATTTGTACTGACCGTGCAAATGCACTGTGCCATCCTTCCACTGCGTTGTTAGTTCGAGGAGTATCGTCACGCACAGCTTGGTAGCAATCCCAGATGTCGGATGAAAACAGAGCAACAGCTCGTCGTCGTAGTCGTCGTCTTCCAATGAAAGTGTCTTCGAAGTAGTTGAGTAGTTGGTCAACTTCTGGAAATGAATCGAGCTCTATCAGTTCTTCATAAACACGAACTTTATCGTTGTTTGGAACATAAGCCAGAGCGACCAGCATTCGGATGTGCATCGCATATTCGGGTTCTGTGTTGTATCTCCCTGCGTATCCATATTCTTGAACTTTACGCCAGATGCATTGTCCAAAATGGAAATGGCAGCCGTGAATCTGTGGCTCGAAGACGCTTGTGAACGCATTCATTGCTGCTTTTTCGAAGTCGGTTATGACGGTGTGTGGTTGTAATCGCGGTTCAATCTCTTTCAATTTCATCAACAAAGCTGTGTAAGTAGTTTCCGTTTTATTCGGCAGCAAGGCGAAGACGCATGGAATGTTGATGCCATCACGTGTTCCATGAATAGTGTACAGTTGTGTATATTCAGCTGGACTCACTTTAAAAGTTCCGTCGGCGAACCACACTCTGCATCCACTAAGGAATTGAAGATCTTCCGCCGCTGCGAACAATTTAAAGTCAATATCATGTCGCAGGAAAGGTCGACCATTCGTCGTATTCTGAAGTTCAGCTGGAAGATTATTGTTGATCTGAGGTGGAAGCTGACGATATCTTCTGATGTTGCGTTGGATCGTTTCGGATTTTGGTACAGTTGCTTGTGCTGCTGGACTCAAATTTTCCATTGCTGCCTGGACAATCACTCTTGCTGGTTCTTCTGTTTCTTCTGCACGTCGTTTAACGGTTGATCGGACTCGAGTTGTTTCAAGTTGACCAGTAGATGCTGCGTGCGAATGTTGAGATGGCGGTTTCATTATCACTCCATTCGCTGTATGACAGCGACCTTTGCAGGAACGATAGCAGCATCTCCATATCTCTTTCTGTTCAGTTTTTCTTTCCATGTGATAAAGATAACCTTCGTAAACCAGCATTCGTTTTCCTTTCTCTGATTCTACAAATTCTAAAGCCATTTCTATGAGTCTCTTTTCTTATTTATGCATAGGATAGTTAAAATTTAAATAGAAAACAAAAACTAAAACTAAAACTATCGAAATAACTAACTACAATCCATAATGTCTCACAGACTATGATGCTGGACTTGCAAGTTGAAAGTTCCAAAGGTGTCTGTCCACTGACCTTTTTAGTCATGCTTATATACACTGGTCCCCCTAGCTACTATGTACTCACTTATTGTGTAATTAAATGTCTTGGTTAATTGAAAGCGTCTAGGTTTCAAAACTATGTACTCACTTATTGTGTAGTGAAATGTCTTGGTTAATTGAAAGCGTGTATATACTGCGTTTAAAATTGAAAGCGTGTTTATACTGCGTTTAAAATATAAAAAATGAATACATTGCCAGGGATCGTCCTGGGCTTCGCCAATGTCGCAAACAAGTTTTGCATAATTGAGTAATTTATTTCTCAACGGTTACACTTGAGCCTCTGCGACATACTTCAAAGACACCGCCTGTTACACAGTGAGTGAAGCACTAGTAATTGATTGACAAATAAACCTTGCCCTTTTCGGTGATAACTAATAATGCCTAAAAGGGGTATGCATTTGTTTGTTCAAATTTTGTCTCAAGCTACCACACATATGATAACTATTTTCCACATTTTATATCCCACCGTAATTCCGTATTGTTAACTAGTGGCTCCGTAACAAAAGCGCACGGACAAAAGCGTACCGACATATGAGCGCAATGCAAAACAACCTCGACAAAAGGACGCGCGACAAAACCGCGCAGGTATAAATTAAGTTAAAGTAAACAATGTGTGTGGTATTCAATAATCCAAAGCCAAGACCATTATTCGCATTCCAATTCTAACTAACTGTAGCCCGCGATAAAAAAAAATTTACTTTCATGTTTTCAGATGAAATAATTATAATTAACTTTAACTGACTGCCGATTATTTTCCAAAGACAAAGGGATCGCATACAACATTAGCATTTAGAGTAATTAACTCAGTAAATGTTAGTTGAACCATTTGAACATGTTAAAATTACAATTATTATTTCTTATTATTTGTAATATTTGGTCTTACATAGAAGAACTATAGGCTAAGTACTCAGAAAACTATTTTAAAAGTGATGTTTTTTGTTATTTACATCTTTCACAGAGTGCATGTCGGCGCGCTTTTGCTCCGAATTGTCCGCTCCGAATTACCCGTTTTTTGGTCCCGAATTGTCCGCTCCGAATTGTCCTGCGCCGAATTGTCCGCGCCGAATTGTCTGCGCCGAATTGTCCGGCACCGTATTGTCCGGTTACCTCCAGATGTGTGTTTTTTGCTTCTTTTCCGTACGTCAACAAATGTTCCATGTAGGCTCGGTAAGGGTAAGTATCCATGCTGATGCTCACCAGTTTGTTATTCAAATACAAATCCACTTAGCGAAATAACGAATGCATGAAATTGTTGACGGAAGCCACTCTGGCATCTTCCCCTGGATTGCTGTTGTCCACTTTGAGATACAAGTGACTGTTATTCAGATCGATGTAATCTTTGGTTGGCCCTTTGATTTCAAATTCGATAGGTGGTCAAAGACGACACAGGATGAAATTCTACCCATTGGGATTCTTGCATCGTCATAATTGTTTGTGGCATGGCAAACAGATCGAATTCTAACTCGGAACATTTGCAAGAATCTCGGTGCATCATTCCTTTTCATTTTCAGTTAGTAATCAAAAACGTCCAATTCTCTGACCGCTCCTGTCCTTATTTATTCTTTTTCTGAACTTATTTATAAAGTTAGAAGGAGTTTCGACGTCTCCTTCTGCCTTGTTCCTGCTGTGGCGTAGAGGAATAAGCAATGCCCTAGCCAGAAGCGTGAAGTAATTTTATAGGGGTGTCTCCGCGACCCTAAAGATATTTTCCAGTTTGAAGCAGAACATTTGTTCTGCCTTCATGAAGGCTTTTTTAGAACTTTGTTTGTCGATGAGTACGTTTTGAAGAAATTCTTTTCCGTGCATCAAAGCTGCATCTTTTAAAACACGCAATCTTTGAGTCACCATAATTTTAAGATGGATTCTACAGTACGAAAAACTGATTTTAACATATCTTCTAAACCATGTCCTCCTACGCAGGGTACATCTGTTCGTCTTTTTTTTCACTGGAAAATCGTTTTCGAAAATGTAGTTTCACCGTGACTTTTCCTATCGAGAATGGAATATTTTTTTCCAAGATCTCCTTTTATACTAATATTGACACTGTCAAAATACGATTTACTGACAGGAAAATAATGAGGATGTACAAATTCTCATTAAACGTGATACGTGTTTCCACCTTCATCGTAAGCAGCAATGGCATATTCCACTTTGAAAGGAATGACTCTCAGTAACGGAGCGGCTGTGTTTCCCGCGACGTTGTACTCATCCGACTACATCCGAGTACACAAACAGTAAATTTTCAGTCCTTTGTTCAATTCGACAAAAAGTAATGGACATCGTTCTGCCGTCAGAAAAATAAATGTTAAGTGTATGAACAATTATATGGTATTCGATCAGTACACTTTTGCGAGCTTTCTCCAGTGCTTTGTCAAACTAATAGTTGAAAATAGCCGAAAATGTTAAGCATTAAAATAATATCCTACAGGCATTCTCATGGTATATGTGGTCAATCGAGAATTGGTTGGTGATGGTTTGAAAAGATCATTTTTGTCCAACTGTTCGTGAACTTGCTCGTTCAGGATATCGACGACGAAAGTGTTTTGACCTTCATTCATATTGAGGATGAATGATTTCTACCAAAGCTACTTCCCAATGAACCTCGTGATCCAATTGTATGGCTTGAAGTAATCTGGCTGTGAAACAACATATTAAGGTGTTGAAACATGTTCTCCACACCACACCCACAGAGGTTGTTTTTGTAGTTCTTGAAGAGAGGAACCCTGAGACGGAGAGGTAGCTGTTGTGTTTAACGGCATGATGGTCGCTTCTACTTCTTTTTATAGTCTCTGACTTGTGAAGCAGCAATTCAAAAATTAAAACTATGTGGATATCCTTTCCAACAAACTTTCACTTCTTCAAGTCGACGTTTGCCCATCTTACGTGTTCTTCAATCAATAATGCTTTCGATATCGTACATGTCGTCTTCTTTCTTGGTCACTCGTTGTAATTCAGGCAAGAAATAAGTTCCTTTTAATACTTCTCCATTTATATCTTCCAATCTCCGGTCTTTAACACGTCTTTCTTTTTTGTGGCGGGTGACGTTCCAAACAATCGATCAAACACCATCACTTTGTTCTGGTAACCATTGTCATGCATCTTGCAAACGTACTCTTTTGAGGTTGGATTTAGCAGCACCATACAGTATTTAAATTCCTCCAGAATCAGCAGCATGATAAGGATTGATAGCTAAAAGTGTATCCATGATGGGGTTGGCTGTTTTTATTTGCTGCTCGTCACTAAGTCAGCCACTGTTCGATACTGTTCTGAGGTTGATGCTCGTGTGGTATTAGTTTGGATTGCTATGAGGCTTGACGTGTCCGAAGAGCAATAGGAGTGGTAGTCATCAGTTGTTGGGTGGTTACTTTTTTCTTGATTTCTTTTTCTACTTCTAATTGTTGTTTTTTTTTTGTTGTTGTTGTTTTTCTTTGTTTCTTCTGCTGAAGACGGTGTCAACATAATTTTTTTATCCAAGCTTTTATTTCTTCTCGTCTGGGAGTAGAGGAAGGCGTCAACAAGGAGGCTGCGATCTTTCTAGGTATTGGAGCAGACGGAGTTTGAAACACTTCTCTTGTTTCTTCTTCTTCCATCCCTGTGACTGTGGCTGTCTTTGTTGCTTTTTGTTTTTCTTCGCTTTTCATGGCAGTCTTGAAATATCTCAAAGTAGGTTTAGCTGTTTCGTCTAGAGCTTTCTGGTGAAACAGTTGAAAACGTTGCAATAATTGTCAGTACCGTTGCCATTTTTCTGTTTCTAGCAAATAGGTCCGATCCATCAACGATTTGCAATTCTTGTTGTAACTGTGTCATCTCGGTGAGATTAGGATTAGTAGGTAAATGAGGTGTCTATTATTAGTACCAACGATGGAGCTCCATCCATCGTTTGTATGAAACTAAACTGAGGTTTCGTCATTTCATAATATCCAAAGGTACAAGTGTGATGTCTTTCCAGAAAAGGGTGTCCTTTATATCTTCTTTTTCCTCCTCATCTCATCATTCCTCCTAAAAGAGGTCCAGCAATCGATCCTAAGAAAGGAGCAACCACTTTTAACAACGGTCCTATCAGCATGGATAGAAATCCTCCTCGCTTAACGTGCGTACTTTTTCTTTTGACTGATGGTTATTTTTTTTAAAAAAAATTTCTCACCATTTGGCAAAGTACATTCAAATGTTTTCCTAATCGTTGTTTCTGTATCTTGGACAAAGGCACCGTTTCTTTCAAAACGTTCAAACAACATTCACACACGGTATTGATGATTTCTTTAGGCGCTCTTTGAATGATTTATTTTTGCATCGAAGCATTGGATTTGGTCAGTACTGACAAAACATCCCAATGTTTATCTAAACAAAGAGGATGTCCCGTTTTCCCTTTCTTGGAGGAAGATTGTTTCTTGGAACGATGAGGATAGTGTGCACCTTTTGGTGATATCTTTGTTTCAGGAGCAAAAACCCTGAAGTGAATCGTATCTCACACTTCTTTTTTATACTGGAATCCGTCTCCACTGATTGTCTGCATCTCGTATCAGCTTGACTATGGGCACCACTCGAGGATGAGGTGTTTTCAACGGACTAAATCGTGACAGTTCTTGTTTGGATACATCCAGTAAACTTTGTAACACACCTATTCTGTCTTGTAGTTTTTTCTTAGGAAAAGCCACTTTTTTAGTTGCAGCACCAGTCGCTAAAGCAGTAGAATAGATAGTAGCCGATGGAGAAGTAGCAGTTCCTTTACAAATGATTTTCCATTTCTTCATCAAATTAGGAAACACTGGTCTTAAATCATCATGAACCCAGAAGAAGAAGTAGAAGTGGCAGGAAAAACTGACACCGAGCGATGTGGGTTTCTGAAGTACGTGCGCGTCCTCTCTTCCTGGCAGGAGATGTTTTTTCTTGGGACTTATCTTCTTGGGGCTATCGTTTTTCGTGTGAGAATGTGAACTTGCTGCATCAGAACCGCCACTCTTCTTTTTAGTCTGCCGTCTTTTTGGGGATTTGTTTGGGGTTTTTTTTTAGCTTCGGCATTAGGATCCCATTTTAAAAGTGGACAAATAATGACACCTTCTAAAGATCCACATCCAACAGGTTTAAAAATGCTTTTTTTTCTTCTTTTTTTTTGTTTGAATATCGATTCTTGGATCAGCAAGTTGTGACAACAATACTTTATTTTTTTTTTTTCTTTAAATTTTTTGTTTGATATGGTATGTGAATGATAACTGACATGCTGTCAAAGTAAACCATCGGAACACTTCTTTGAGACTCGCTTTTAACAAATATGAGCGTACTTGTGGTTGTTTTTGAGACTGATGGCATACAGTGCACGAATGAATTTGGTAGGAGGATGAGACTGAAAGGATGTCATGTTGAATACTGTTAGAAAGAAAAGAAGCGACGGATGTTTTTATATTTTTTGTGTTGTTTTTTTTTCCAGACAGACGCATAATGTGATGTGTAAAAGACATGACCTCCTCCTCCGTCTTGGGACGAATTGTGAAAGAAATTGGTACGAAATCGCAAATAATAGGGAGTGGTAGGTTTTAAATCGATGAGTAAATACGCATGTGGTGTTTGAGTGGCATCGGCATGTGCATAATTCAACCAATGTGTATCTGTTTGGCTAACACTTGCACTTGAGATTTGTCTCTTGGATTTTTAAACAATACCACATAATGGGCATTGAGACTGATGGTGCGATGTGCTTTACTTTGTTAAAATAAATTTTGAGTAATGTAAATAATACTGGCTTTACGATGATGTCCTTTTCGTGTAAACCAAAGTTTAATTCCTTCTTCGTATTCTCCTAACATGTCATCGAAGATGACAAGATGTGTTTCCACAAACGAAATGGATTCTCCTTGACTTTCTTGGAGTAATGTGTAAGCCGATTGCCACTCTTTGTAACACCACACGATACGTTGTGGTGGACGATCAAACAATTGTGATTTGCGTTCGATCAAACGTTTGACAAATTCAATTTTGCCTGAAACACTTAGTCCAGCAATCAACATATTAAAGGGACGGCGAAGATACAATGTCTCCCAACTTTGAGGATCTAACTCACCAATGTTCCTGTCAAAGAGCGTTCTTGATCCTTTTCTCGACAAGGTTGATCTTGATTACACGTTTCAGTACACGAACGACATAACGGAAACATCAGTGTTCCTGTGCAAGTATGTGTTAGCACAGAATGGTACAAGTTTGTCGGAGGTAACACTTTGCATTTGATCAAACCTTCGTATTGATGAATATGTTCCACGTCAATGTGTTCTGTCGACATTTTAGGGTGACCGGTAGGAAATCGAGAATATTTGCAAACCCAAGGATACAAGGAATATACATCGATGTATTTGCAAAATCAGCAAGTATACAACAGCTTCGAAAGATTTTTTCTAGTCCTCCTAGAATCTTACCACAATTTGGACAATGAAAAAAATAGAGGCTTCTTTGTACATACTTGTCACAAGCACGATGAGCTACGCAAAAAATAGGGATGTGATTGCGCACATTCAAAGTAAAAAGATCAAATCTACACCTTTATTTTTGTTTCTTTCCTAGACAAACGTGTGACATTGGGTTATTCGTTCAAATAAGATATCCACAAGTGGAGCACAATCTCTATAATTTGCAAGCAATTTTCTGTTGTTAAACTTGTTTCACGCAATGTTGTTCGTAACAGGTTGGACTGACAAAGGTTCGCTTGCAAGTAGAGCAATTAATTCGATATTTTCCTTCAGGAATGCAAGGTATTACAGCTAAACAGCCCCGACATCTCTCTCCACAATGAATATGTTGCTCCCGACTGGTAAATTCTTGGTCACATTTCTCACAAAAGTAACTGTATCCGAGAAATCCTGTGATACTGGTAATGGTATCGAAATGCTCTTGACGATGATACACGTGAATGTATTTTCCATTTGGGAAATCTGGTCCTCGAAACACGAGAGCTCCACGAACCACTTGAGGGTACACTTTCAACGTATAACGAGGATCCAACACATCTTGAAGTTTCTGCGTTTCAGGAATTCCATACACGAAATGCCTGCTTTCTGTAAAAGGAGGCCTGCTTCTCTCCGTTGTTTGAGTCTGTCCGATTTTCGAATGTTCTCCCGTGATCTTTTCTATTCTACGGTATCGTTCTTCTCGGCATACGGATTGCAAACTTCATCCACCAATAACACTTTTCAGCGTCCACTGCCTCTAGAAGGTGAAACGCGTGTTGTGTGAAGAGTGTTTTTTCCATCGGTTAAACTCGTCATTGGATTGTTGGACGTGTTGAATTTTGTCGATAATTTTGGAAGGTGTTAATTCTGCAGGTATACTAAATTCAATCAAGACAGGAGACTTCAAACTGTCGTGATTGATGGACAGTCTTAAACGATCGTCATCTTTAGCTTGGCTTTGTCGTTTCAATGTCTCTAACAATGAATCCCACAAATCAGTAATTAAGCCCGCTGCTTTCTCTGGTGGCACTTGAGATTTGAACTCTTTAAATTTCATCGTGTATGTGTAAGCGGTCGTTTTAAATTTTCTGGAAGTCACATTGTGAGTCTCGAATGTAAAAATAATCTTCAGGAACTACTGAACGACAGTCTTTTTCTTGGATCTTGACTCTCTCGGTCTTGCGGTTGAAGTAGATGGTATTGGTTCAGATTCACTCATGTCATCTTCAAAATCACTGGCATACTCTTGTGCTAACACTTCACGTAGCGTAAGAGGCGACACCGAAAGTTGTCGTCGTCTCTTGGTTTCTTATTCTGGTTTCTTCTCAGCAAGGTATGATCGTTTCATCTTGATTCAAAACTTTTTTTTGACATAGTTTTACATATTCTCTACCTATATAGAGAGATAGCTATTCACCCGAAAAGAAGATATTCATTCAGCTTTCAGACTGTGAAGAAGATGGAAGAGTCAAAACAGATTGCCCTTCTAGTCAAAGATTTACAGAGAGTTATTCGAAATAAACAACTTCCAACAAGACTACGGACTACTCCACTCGACATCAAAGTCAAGATTCTTGCTATATCTGTCAAGAAAAAGGACATTGGGCTCCAGAATGTCCACAACATCAAAAAAATAAAACTAAAATAAAAAAATAAAAAAAAACTTAAAGACAGAAGAAAAGAGAGACAAAAGTAAAGATACATGTTATCATTGTCAAGAAAAAGGGCATTGTTCTTAAGAGTGTCCCAAGAAAAAAGAGAAGAAGCAAGAGGAGCATTCAGAAACAGAAACAAAAGAACAACCCATACCCGTCAATAAATTCAAAAAGAAGGCAAGACAACTAGAAGACACTGAAGAAGAAGAACCCATGCCAGTAAAGAAATTAAAAAACCTAGACAGACAGTGAAAGAAAGAAACAAATAAGAATAAAATGTACTTTTGTGATGTGTTATGAAATTTTATTGTGATTCTGATTTCAGGAGAATACACCAAAGAAAAATGTAATTGCCTTTTATCTTGATTTTTTCTTTGCTTTTAGTATTGATATAATACACAAACTCTCTCTCTCTCTTTCTCTCTCTCTCTCTTTCTCTATCTCTCTCTCTCTCTCATACACACACACACACACACACACACACACACACACACACACACACCTTTTATCATGGAGGGATTTAAGTTTTACTTGATTTGGCAATCATTTAGTAGTAACTAGGAGATATAGGTGGCCCTGAAAAGGACTGTAAAAAAAAAAACTTACGGACTTGATATCATCGGCATTTGCTGTCTTAATCCATTTCCATAGCCAAGTCATAGTCCTCCTGCTGCTGTTGCTTATTTGGTAATGGTAGTAGTAACTGCTGCTGCTGCTAGCGTCTCAGTGGCGGTGAGAGTGGATGTAGTCATTGAAGGTTTAGAACTCTTGGATCGTGAAGGTCTCTTCTCTTGGGTTGAGCTAAAGAAGTCTGATACACTTCTCTCATATACTTTAACTCCGCCAAAAAAGTCGTGAAACAAACTCGCAATTTTGTTTCCGCTCTCTTCCTTCTGTTCACTGTTCAATGTCTTCCTCTTCCCTTCTTCTTCTTGTTTTTCTTTTCCCTCTTCTTGCAATTGTTGAACAAATGCTTGTTCTTCGTCTTTCTGACGTTGCAAAAAACTCACCAATTCTTCCTTCTGTTTCCTTCTGAAGTCATCAATCAATGGTAATGATGGATAAGGAGGTGACGGTAGTACTACCGTCCCAGACGTAAATTCTTCCGGAGACGACAGAAAATCAGCCAAAGCTAAATTGAAGTCATCCTCTTCTGGAAGAAGAATACCGGCTACAGCAGCAGTAGTTGTTGTAGTCATGGTACTATCAGTTCGAGTATACGATTGTATCAGCAGCAGGCGCACTCCAATACATTGTCTTTGTTTTTTCAGCAATATGTATTGTACATGAATTGTTCCACAATGGTAAATCGTAAGAACGCACGTGCGTATATATATTGAAAGTGGCGTCACGCGTCCGCTCTCTTTTGATTAGAAGAGAGAGAACACGCCCTGACTGAATTTTTTTACACGCATTTTAATTGGTGGAATATTTCAATCGGTTTCGATCCGGTCCTAGTCTATATATACAAGCTCATTGTCACATTGTTTCACCTGTCTCAAGACAAGATGGGAACTACTATTGAATCCTCGACGATTGTTTCGGAGATACTGTTCACCCCAGGCTACCCGATGTATATGAAGGCATCGTGGACGATCACCAAGATTACATACACAGCGATTTGGAAGAGAAGAGTGTATGTAGAAAGACAGGGATACCTAAAGAGAGTATTGGTGCATCCACCCGCCGTGCGGAGAGTTTGAAGAACGGTGAAGAGGTGCAGTATGTGTTAACTCTCTTCTTTACTTAACAACACACAACGGCCCTTTTTAGGGCCACCCAGATCTCTATAAAAGAGAGATACTAATCATTTGCCAATTTCTGTTTTATGTTTTGTGTATGTCCATGTTGACAACTAAAACTTAAAACCCGTTACTCCTTCTCTCTATGTAAACACTCGTACCCATGTGTGATAGTATAGTATGCTTTTGTGAGAGTGTGTATATAATTCATCCCCCTTCCTTTACATCCAACCCCCCTCTTGTGTGATAGTTTGCTTGTATGTATGTAATTATAATGTGTGTATAAACATAGTAATCAAAAAGCGGGTGCTGGATAATAGGGTGTTTGTTGGATAGTATCTAAAACTGTTAACATTACCATTCCCGTGTGTCCCCATAAACATTCGACCCTTTGTCTCTTAACAATTTTAACATTACCATTCCTGTTTTTCTCCATAAACTTTCGACCCTATGTCCCTAGCAACTTGTCCCCATAAACTTTTGTCCCCATAATACCATCTCCATGTTAAACCTATGGACAATTTTACCATAGGATTTCCCGTCTGTGCCCCAAGTGCCCCGACATGTTAACCTATGGGTTAATTTTAATTCCCGTTTGTCCCCCAATACCCCCATACAACTACTGTCTTGTAAGCCATGGGCATGCTGGTGGCCGTGGTTGTGCTAGTTAACAGCAGCACCCAAATTTCAAAGTTCCAGTGTGTTTCAAGACCGATTACATCCATTTAAGCATTATGGGATTGCGGACTACATGCAAGAACTTCTTACCTCCGAAACTGAAGAGCTTGACAACGGAAGTGCTCCAATGAACATGGGCAATTTTACATTGTACAAGAACACGTTAACATTTTTACGAAGAAATTTACTAAGTTCAAAAATTACATGTATTAAATTGACTTTAGCAGGTCGTCACAACAAACAAAGTAAAGGGGTCAAGTGTATGTAACTATTTTGTTAGACTGTTCACGTACATTTGTGTCTGCCGAGCTGGTTGGCATAGGGATAATAAAGAAATTTTATAGTGAATCGTTTGGTGCAGAGTGAGCAGTATCATTGGACTTTAAGCTGTCAGAGCTGTGGGATGGGGGTGGGAAGCGGGTGGGGGCGTGTTAGAAGTAGTAATATGAGGCACCGTAGGGCAGGATGAGACACTTGGGGGCATATATGGGAAATTAACATGGAAGAGGCCCTTGGGGGCATATATGGGAAATTAACATGAATGGGGCACTTGGGGGCAGAAGTGTTTATGGGGCAGAAGGGTTTATGGGGCAGAAGTGTTTATGGGGCAGAAGTATTTTATACGGACAGAATAGACACATACACATAGACAAACAAACAAACAAAGAAACATAGAAACACCTATAGTAAGTTTTGATTGTTTCTTTTCTAAGAGATGTGGATGGCCCTGAAAAGGGCCGTTGGGGTTTTTGTTAACCAAGTTAACACATATTACACCTCTTCACAGGTCTTCCTCTCCTTAAACATCTACGCATTTCAGGTCTGTAGATGAGCATCCGCTTCAGACACCCTTGTCGCTCTACATAAATCCGTCTCTTCCAAAGAGCTGTAGCTGTAATCTTGGTGATAGCCCGTGATGCTTTCACATACATCGGATAGTCCGGGTTGAGCAGAATGCCTGATACGATGCTTGAAGATTCTACGGATGTATACATTTTCTTGTCTTGAGAACAGGTGAAACTATGTCACAAAAACGTTGGTATATATAGACAAAGATCGGATCGAAACGGATCGAAATGGTTCACCAATCCAAACGCGCGTTACGAAAGGTAGTGTCTCTCTTCCAATCAGAAGAGAGCGGGGGGTGGGGGTGGCGTCACCTTCAGTATATAGGCGTCACAGCGTTCGACGGTTTTACCTTTTGCGGCATAAGTATAGCTGATACTACGAAGACGATGCATTAGAGTGAGCCTGCTACGGAAACCTCTTATGTTCGGATTGATAGTACTACGACGGCAGTGGTCAACATTCAAACAGAAGATTTTAATTTGGATTTTGTGGATTTTCTGAGGTCGCAAGAATTTATGCCTTAAACAACCGCCGTAGTACCACCTTCTTCTCCATCCTTACCTGTGATCGATGATTTTAGAAAGAGACAAAGAAGAATTGGAAAAATGTTTGCAGTGTCAGAGAGAAGCAGAAAAAGCATTTCTTCAGCAACAAGAGGAAAGAAGAAAACAAGCAGAAGAAGAAGAGAAGCAGAAATATTTGAAGTGTGAAGGACAGAAGGAAGGGAGTGCTGACAATCTAAAAGTGAGTCTGCTACAAGATATTTTAGCAGAGTTAAATAATCTGAGAAACATGTATCAGACGTCTTTAACTCAACCCAAGAGAAAGAGACCATCACGGGCGAAACATTCTAAACCCATCACATGATCTACGCTCACTACTACTACTACTGAGATGCTACCACCACCACCATTGACTACTACTACCACCACTACCAAAGCAGGAGGAGGAGGAGGAGTAGGACTTGGCCGTGGAAAGATTGAGGCAGTTAAAACTCATCATGTACAGTCCATGAGGTTTTTTTTTTTTTTTTTAAACACCCACCCCCACCCCCACCCCGGTCCTTTTCAGGACCATCTACATTTCTTAGAAAAAAAATCAAATTGCCGAATCAAGTAAAACTTAAAACTTAAGTAAACCTTAAATCCCATCATTGGATTGTGTATGAGTGCGTGTGTGCGTCCATACTATAAAACAAAATCAAAACCAAGAGACACTTACTTTTTTCCTTTTTGGTATATTCTCTTTTTAAAAAATCATAATGAACATTTCATAACACATCACTCAAGTTTATTTTTTTCTATCACTGTCTGTCTCTCTTTTTGAATTTCTTCACGGGCATCATGGGTTTTTCTTCTTCACTGTCTTCTAGTCGTCTTGCCTTCTTACATTTCTTGACGACGGGGATGGGTTCTTCTTCTTCTTCTGGAGCTGAAGAACCCTCAGCCTCCTCCCTCTTCTCCTGGTTCTCTTTTTTCTTATGGCACACTGAAGACCAATGTCCTTTTTCTTAACAATGATAACAGGTATCTTTCCCTTTGCCTCTGTTTTCTTTTCCTTGGTTTTGACGTTGTGGACATTCTGAAGCCCAATGTCCTTTCTCTTGGCAGATATAGTAAATATCTTGACTTTTATCTCCAGAGGAGGAGTAGTCCTTTGTCTTACTGGTATACTTTCGAATGACTCTCTGTAAATCTCTGACCAGAAAGGTGACCTGTCTTGACTCTTCCATCTTCACTGTTTGAAAGTTGAATGACAAATAGTTATCTGAGGGTAAGAAGCTGTCTCTATATATAGGGAGAGAGCCTGTGTAAAACTCAATCAGATCAAAGTTGGACATCAAGATGAAACGATCACGCCATTTCAATGAGAAACCAGAAGAAGAAACTAAGAGGCCACGACGGCGACTTTCCGTGTCGCCTCAAACACCGTTAGCTGAAGTGCTAGCCCAAGTGCATGCCAGCGATTTTGAAGAGGATATGAGTGAACCTGAAACCATACCTTCCACAAGACCAAGAGAGTCTGGAACCCCTAAAAAAGAGAAAATTTAGAACCACGGCTTACACTTACACGGTCAACTTTAAAGACTTCAAGTCTGAAGTACCCCCGAGAAAGTCGCAGGTTTCATTACCGATTTGTGGGATTCTCTGTTAGAGACATTGAAACGACAAAGAGGAGCCAAAGAGGACGATCGTTTGAGACTTTCCATCCATCACGACAGTTTGAAGTCTCCTGTCTGGATCGAGTTTAGTACCCCGGCAGAATTAACACTGTCTAAAGTCATGGACAAAATTTAACACTTTCAACAATCCAATGACGAGTTTACCATCACCGATGGAGAAACCACACTTCACATGAATCACGTTTCACCTCCTACAGATAGCGGACGACAAAAAGTGTTATTGGTGGACGACCTTCGCAGTACCAAACGCAGTATCGTCCAAATCGACAATTCCCAAGACCATATGTGCTTAGCACGTGCCAACGTGGTGGGGCGAACGCATACCGACAAGAACGAGACCGTAGAATGGAAAAGAGCATGGGAGAGAATTCGAATGTCGGACAGAGTTCAACAACGAAAAGAAGCAGAACTCCTGTTACAACAAGCAGGCATATCGAAAGAGACCGTGTGTGGCATTTCTGAAATGCAACAACTTCAAGATGTCTTGGTTCCTCGGTATACCTTGAAAGAACACCCTCAAGAGGTTTGCGGAGCTCTGGTGGCCCGATTTCCCCGAGAGAAAATACATTCACGTGTATCATCGTCAAGAACATTTCGATGCCATCACTAGTATCTCAGGATTTCTTGGATACGGATATTATTGCGAGAAATGCGACCAATGATTTTGTAGTCGGGAGCAACTCATTCATTGCGGAGAGAGATGTCGGGGCTGTTTAGCTTCCAAACCATGCATTCCTGCAGAACACATCCATTGCTCGACGTGTCAATGAAGCTTTGTCAGTCCCTCTTGCTACGAACAATATCGCATGAAACAAGTTCACCAGCAGAAAAGTGCTTGTGACTTACTGAGATTGTGCTCCAAGTGTGGACAGCTGATTCGAACCAACAACCCCAAAGCACACGTTTGACCCGGAAAGAAAAGATGTCGTATTTGTGACCAAATCGTAGACTTTGAACATCAATGTTACATTAAAAAATATGACAACGAACTGGAGAAAGAATTAAAGGGTTATCAGCAGCAGAAGAACAAGACAAAAGTGGATTTTATCTTTTTTGACTTTGAATGTATGCTTGTGTCACGGATGCTCTACCTCTTTACCTCAACGAAACATGAAAAGTCCTTTTTCAGAGTTCACAATGGAAGAGTTATACGAACACACATACCATCGTCGTCTGCAGTTAGAAAGTCAAGGATACCAAGTGGTAGAAATGTGGGAGTACGAGTACGATCGACGTTTCAAAACCGATCCAGAATTTAGACGCATTGCCACTAAAAAAGTGGCCTCACATAAAACCAAAGTCCAAGACAGAACCGACGTGTATAAAGTTTACTGGATTTATCCAAACAAGAACTGACACGATTTAGTCTGTTGAAAACACCTCAACGTGGAGTGATGCCAGTCATGAAGTTGGTACGCCGTGCTGACCATCAGTGGAGACGAGTTCCAGTATAAAAAAGTTTGTCATCCGAGGGACCTCAGTTCTATTTTGCTCCTGACACCAAAGATGGCCCCAAAAAGTGCACACCACCACCACCCTAGTCGTCCCAAGGAAGGCAAAACCAAAAAAGGACTCCCACCCCGTCTCGACCAACATTGGGATGTGCTGTTCGTCCCGACTAAATCCAATCCTCTCACGCGAAAACAACTCATTCAAACAGCCCCGAAAGAAATCATCGATACCGTGTATAAATGTTGTTTGAATGTGTTTAAAGGAACGGTACCTTTTGTCCAAGATACAGAAACAAAAATTAGGCAAACATCGGAAAATATCTCTCAGTCAAAAGAACAAAATGCTGGTGTAACGAGGAGGATTTCTACCCATGCTGATAGGACCGTTGTTAAAAATAGTGGCTCCTTTGTTAGGAACGATTGCTGGACCTCTTTTAGGAGGAGTCATGAGATACAGAAAAGGAAAAAGAAGATAAAATTGACACACTTGTATCTTTGGATCTTATGGAAGGACAAAAACTAACTTTAGTTCCGTACAAACGATGGATGGAACTCCATCGTTGGTACGAACAACGGATATCTCATATACCTCCCAATCCTAATCTCAACGAGATGTCACAGTTAGAACAAGAATTACAATCGCTCATGGTCCAAGTGATTTGTCAGAAGCAGAAAAATCGCAACGGTACGGTCAACTATTGCAACGTCTTCAACTCTTTCACCAGAAAGCTTTAGACGAAACAGCTAAACCCACTCAGAAAAATTTCAGGGCCATGATGAAAAGCGAACCTAAAACCATCAAGACAGAAACCTCCACGGGGATGACAGAAGAAGACGACCCACGAGAAGTGTTTCAAACTTCGTCTGCTCCCATCCTTAGCAAGATTGCAGCTTCCTTGTTGACACCCTCTCCTACACCTCAACGAGAAGAAATGAAAGCTTGGGTTAAAAAGATGATGTCCACTCCTTCTTCAACAGAAGAAAAAACGAAAGAAGGCAAGACAAAAGTGAAAAAAGACATCAAGAAAAAATTCACAACTTCACAACCGACTCCTGTGGCTCTCGGACGCGTCAAGCTTCGTCCAAACCTCCCCTACCTCACAAATCCAAAAGTAGTAGTATCGAACAGTGAATGACTTATTGAGCAGTAAAATCAAGGAGACAGTTTTAGACAGCATTTACTACAATCCTACACATGCTGCTGGTTACGAAAAGTTCAAAAATTGCATCAGGCAGCTAAAAGCAAATTGAAAAGTGTATGTTTGCCAGAAGTACGACGATGGTTACAAGGATAATCGACGTACACGTTACACAAACCCATTCGACGAATATTTTCCAGAAGTCAAACCAAAGTGGCTGGCATCGATCATCAATGACAAGCAGATTTAGCTAATGTGTCTCATTGGCACAAATATTTGTTTTGTGTCATTGACGTGTTTTCCAAATCCGCTTAGGTCGTTCCTTTGACTTCTAATAACAGTGCCGAGTTAGTATGCGCTTTAAAACTGGTCTTGAAACAAAGTGGTCGTCACCCTTTACAATGGCAAACAGACAAAGGCACCGAATTTCTAAAGCAAGCTTTTCAAAAAGAATTGAAACAACGCCACATTAATTTTTTTACCACTGAAAATCCTGAAACCAACTTTGAAAGAACGCATGTGGAAATATTTTAAACATCAACAAACTCTGAAGTACATCGACGTGTTACCACGTCTGGTCAAAGCGTACAATCAATCGTATCATCGTAGCATCGGATGTGCCCCCGAAGATGTCACCCCTGAAAACGAAGTTAGGGTGTTTGATCGATTGTTTGGTACCCCTAAGATTGGACCCCAGAAAACCCTGGTGCTCAAGACGGGAGATTGGGTTCGCATTGGAAAAACCAAACGCACTTTTGACAAAGGTTATTTACCTAACTGGACTACCGAATTGTTTCGTGTCACTGGAAAAGTGCGTGGACGTGATCCTTCTGTCTATAAATTGGAAGACATGCACGGAGAAGTGTTAAGGGAACTTTTTACTTGCCTGAGTAACAACGAGTGACCAAAAAGAAGACGACTAGTACGATATCGAAAGTATTCTTGAACGAAGAACACATAAAGTGGGTAAATGTCGAGTGGAAGAAGTCAAAGTGCGTTGGAAAGGATATCCTCCTATTTTTGATTCTTGGATTGCTGCTTTCCAAGTAGTCGTCTATAAAAAGAAGAAGTAACCAACATGCCGTTTAACATAGCAGCTACCTTTTCTTCACAGACTTCCTCTCTTCAAGAATTACAAAAACAACCCGTGAGTGTGGTGCAGAGAACTTGTGCCTAAAAATCAAATCGTCTTTTTCTGCCAAATCTTTGTGGTGTATTGTGTCATCGGAGCAGCGATTGCCAATTTGAGTTTGCAACAAGGTGACAAACAATTGTGGACCATTTTCCTCAGCATTTGCATCGGTTATCTTCTGCCCAGTCCTTCCTTGAAATATAGTACGGACAGTAACAACAACAACCACCACAACGGCCGCCAGTCATCCTTCTTCCAGTCAAAATAACAGTAGTTCTCCTTTGGAACATTTTGAACAACATTCTCCTTTGACATCGAGTGACTCCTCGGACACCAGAACCCTCGAACTATGAATAACCAATTTTATTTAACCTTACCTAGTGACAGTTCTGTGGATGTGTTTCCCAACAACACCTTATGTTGTTTCACAGCCAAATTACCTCAGTCCATACAATTGGATCCCGAAGCTCATTGGGAAGTGACTTTCGTAGAAATCATTCATCCTACGCAAGTTTGGAATGTGTCTGGAGATCAAACCACTTTTGTCGTCGAAATCCTGAACGAACAACTGCAAGAACACTTGGATAAATATGATCCAGGCTTTTACGAATCCAAAAGACCAGCACCGCCAATCCTCAATTAAGTATCTATCTCATGAGAATTCCTGCAGGCTATTATTTTAGTGCTCGACATCTGGTGGACACCATTGCGGATATTTTCAATGACCAGTTTGGCAAAGCCCTGGACAAAACCAAGAAAAGTGTCCTCATCAAGTATCATGCCATTTCTCACATTCTAAAAAATGCATTTTTCGGACGCCAAAATATTGTCCATCACTTTTTCTCCTGAGTTATTTGGTATGTCGGGTGGAAACACGAACATAGCATCTACCAAAGACATCAACAACAACGATCGATTTTACAAGCATTTTCGCTACCCTGTCAAATTGAACGAAGGACTGAATTTATTGTTTGTGTACTCCGATGTGGTGGAGTACAATGTGGTGGGAAACAGCCGTCAAAATGGATTCTGCTGTCACTGCGTACGACGAAGGTGGAAACACGTATCACGTTCACCGTGAATTTGTACATCCTCATTATCTTCCAGTCAGTAAATTGAAATTTTGACAGTGTCAACATTAGTATAAAAGGAGATCTGGGACAAAATATTCTATTCTCTAAAGGAAAAGTCACGGTGAAACTACATTTTCGAAAAAGGTTCTCCAGAGAATTGTAACACAAAAATGTATCCTGTGTACCACGGAATGGCTCGACAACGAGGACATGGTTGAGGAGATATGTTAAAATCTGCTTTTCGGACGGTAGCCCCAATCTTGAAGCCCATGGTGACTCGAGGATTTCATGCCTGAAAAGATGCCGCTTTGACGCAAGGAAAAGAATTTCTTCAAAACGTCCTCATCGACAAACAAAATCCTAAAGAAGCCTTTCCGAGAGCAGGAAAAAAATGTGTTACTGCACACTGGAAAAGATCTTTTGGGTCGCCGAGACCCCTATAAATTCGCTTCACACTTCTGGCCCTGACATTACTTCTTCCTCAACGCCACAGGAAAGACAAAGCAGAAAGAGACGTCGACACCCCTTCAGAGCTCATAAACACGGTGTTCAGAAAAAAATTAAGAAAAGAAGAACTGTCAGCGAATTAGACGTGTTTGATTACTAACTGAGACAAAAAATGATGCACCGAGATTCTTGCGAATGTAACAAGTCAGAACTGGATCTGTTTGCCATGCCACCTACCATGATGACGATGCAAGAATCCCAATGGGTAGAATTTCATCCTGTATCGTCTTTGACGACTTCAGCCCTATCGAATTTGAAATCAAAGGACAAACCAAAGATTACATCGATCTGAATAGCAGTCAATTGTACCTGAAACTCAAAGAACTCAAAACGGACAATACCAATCCTGGGACCGATGACAGATTAGCTCCCGTCAATAATTTCATGCATTCGTTGTTCAGCGAAGTGAATTTGTACTTGAATAACAAATTGGTAAGCAGCTTACTTGGAAAATCTCTTGACGTAGGGAAAAAAAACCAAGAACACCCATCTGGATGCTTCCGTGGTATGGAAACCTGACACCTTGGAAAAGTTCAACGACACAGCGTTGACTGCAAATGATGATCCTCACAATGTGGGATTTAACGACAGTCGAAAGAAAATCAGACAAGGACGCACTTTAGAACTGATGGATCGTTTGCATTTGGACATGTGGTTGCAAGACAGGTATTTGTTAAACGGAGTGGATGTACACCTGAGACTGAATCGCAGTAGTACAGTCTTCCGTTTGATGGCTAATGCAAACGAGTACAAAACCATCATCAAAGAAGCCAGACTTTACGTGCGCCGTGTAGAGGTGTTACCTAAAGTAGCCAACAACATCAGTCAAACTTTGAGCGGAACCACCGCCAAGTATCCTTGGAAGTGCAAACGTTTACCATTGCCTCTGGACTCCGATCCAAAGTCGAAGATCATGTGTTCCAAGGACAGCTCCCCAAACGTTTGCTTATCGGCATCGTCAGTAATGTAGCCCTCAACGGAGCCATCGATCAAAATCCTTTCGACTTTCAACACTTCAATGTCTCCAAGATAGAAGTCACTCGCGATGGCCAGACTTTGTGTACAAGACCTTTCGAACCTAACTTTGCCCAGAAAAATTACATGAAATCTTACTTTACTCTGTTTGAAGCCACAGGACAGTTAGGCACCAACAGCAGCCACGGCATTTCGTACTAGGATTATGCAGGAGGATATGCTTTGTGGGGTTTTGATTTCACTCCTGACCAAGGCAGTGACGAATGACATTTTCACCCTATAAAATTAGGCTAACTTCGTGTGGAACTTGAGTTTGCACTGGCTCTATTCAACACCGTGAACGTCATCTTGTATGCAGAATTTGACAAAACTCTGGAAATCAACAGTTTGAGAGAAGTGATTCTAGACTATAAAAAAAAGATGCAACACGAAGAACCTATGGAGAATGAAGATGAGGGATTTTGTGATCTAGAACAGTCGCAAACCACAAGTGAAGAAGAAGAGAAAAGTAGTCGGAACAGTAGTGTTACAAAGTTTACTGGATTTACCCAACGTAGATGGCCAGAACAAGAACAACACTTAGTCTCCTGTTTTGCTACGGTATTGGCTGAAAGAATTACAGCCCTGACCAGAGAACATTGTTATGGATGTCAAATCAATCATCCGAATCAGAAACAACACGACAAATGTTTTATGATGAGTCAAGAAGAAAAATTGGAAGAGTATCTGGATGAGACATGGTCTCTGATCTCAAAAGAAAAAGTGTTAAGAAAGAGGTATAAAGACTTGCAGGATCGTTCCTCACCTCCATTGTCTTCTCGGGAGACCCAACGCATCGAAACTCTCTTGCAACAGAGTACAGAGACTACCCGTTCATCGACTTACTTGACAGACATATTCAAGCATAAAGTCAAGTGTGAATTGATGACTTATCATTACCTGTGAAAAAATGGATACCTGGGAACTTCATTACCTGTTGACTCGCAGTTCGTACACTGCTTCTTGGAATCCTGTAGTGTGTGCTAAAGATGAACTTCCACATCGCAAACCTAAAGACATTCAAGCCTATGTCATCACTACCGACGCCAGTGATCGACCAGGAACCCATTGGGTGGCAGTGTACTTTCCCAACGATCACAGTGTGGAATATTGTGATTCTTATGGATTACCTCCTTTGAAGACGACATCATTGACTTCATGAGAAGAAATGCTGTCTCCACTCGATTCAATAATGTGAGATTACAAGGATCAGATTCCATGGTGTGTGGACAATATTGTGTGTATTTTCTTCATCAACGCAGTCATGAATTTTGCTTAGAACATTTAGTGACTTGTTATGATAGGGAGTACGGTGGAAACGATGCAAAAGTAGAAAGATGGTTTTGTGAACATTATGGTTATCTCTTGTCTTTAACTCAGACATGTAGTGTGCATCGAGGGCAAAATGACTTAGAACAGTGGAAGTCGAGTTTGACCCTACAACGTTATCAACCCTGTAAATACGTTCATGTTTAAAAATGTTTGTGTGCTTGTATTTTGTGTTAGAAAAGCTTCTTCTTGTTGATTAAAACAATGTTGATTTTTTAAAAAAATGTTGTTGTGTTGTTTATGGATTGAAATAAAATGAGATGCATGTGCTCTTTCCCATTTCTCTCTATCGACATGAGGTACCGACTCTTTCACATTTCTCTCTATCGATCTGAGTAATGTTTTTCATCGTGTCCGCGCTTCGAGCACAGTCGGGTCACTCTCGTTGACTTGTGAATACCTCAATATCACTGCGAAGATTAGTATACTAAATGAAGCAATGGTGAACATGCATCGGGTTAGACATAACCTGATTCAGAAGAACCCAGAGAATAAAACGATGATCTTCCTGCAAATGGCCCAAGATCTGGTGGAAGAAGTCCTGCGAGAGGAGATCATCAGGGAAAGAGCGGTATGGGAGGAGAGACAAAGACTGCAGCAGCAGTAAAGGCAACAACAACAGCTAAAACAACAACTCTTACAGCAGCTGCAACAACAAGAAGGAGAAGTGTCATGTAAGATGGACTGTGAGGAGTTTGCCTTCTCCTTCACAAGGAAGCGTCCTTGTCCTGCGGCGGTGAGACCTGTGGTGAAACGTGGCCATCCTGCAAGAAGTTAAACTTCTCACCAAACACCCACCCACCAACCCCCAACAGTCCTTTTCAGGGTCACCCATATCTCTTAGAAAAGATTACTCCATGATTGCCTAAAATATTGGTGTGTTTGTATGTTGAGTGTATGTTTGTGTCTGTCTTTGTCTTTTTTCCCCAAACTAAAAAATCCCTTTCCCTTGTGTGTTTGTAGAGTGTGTTTGTATAGAGTGTGTCAATAAACACTCCCTTATCCTTCCTATCTTAAAAAAGTGTTTCTTTTCTTTTAGGTCCGCGCACTTGGTGTGTATTGTGTGTAAGAGGTTTTTTTATTTATTTATTTTTTTATTTTATTTTTTTTTTTTTTTGGGGGGGGGGGTTCTTTCACGTCCGTGCTTCCAGCATATAAAACGACGCATTCACCATTCGTGCAATCTTTTTTTTTTTAGAGCAGTAATCAGCGAACAGAGCAAGAGCATACAAAGCAAAATAGAGCTAGTCATGGAGCAAATAATTCCTGATTTCGCATTGAATGCCTTGAAGGGCCTCGGCCTTACACTGGCTTCAGGGGTGGAGCTTAAGGGCCCAGGAGAAGAGAACCACTCTTCTCCTGATATTGGAAGAAAAAAGAAACGAGGAAGAAAGAACCCCAAGAGATTGGAGACGAGGAGGGCCACGGAGGGGGACAGGCCCGGACTAAGCAGTGGGAGCGACAACCGCCCCCCCCCAAGCCGAAGCCGAGCGGTCTTGCCATGGTCCCCAAACCAGCAGCTCCATCGCCGCCAAGACCAACAACGCCACCGCCGCCAACTCCTCCAGCTGCAACATCTATAACATCTCAAGATGGGATACAGGGGACAGAGTCTCCAGGGAATAAAATAGAGGAGAAGAAGAAGGAGGAGAAAAAGATGGGGGCAAGAAAGACAGCAGCGGAAGGAAAAAAGAAAGCCTCACCACCACCGCCAATGCCGCCCACCTCCACACCGGAGCCAGAGGGAAAAAAATAACTCCAGCCGGCACTCCCAACCAACAGGCATGGAATTACATTTACCGTATCTCCCTGCATATTGGAGCAGGGAAAGAAGTATGGAAGGAAAAACATAAAGGCGTTAATTTCGTCGAGGACAACAGGGCATTGATGGAGACGGAGAGCAGGGGAGGGGGAAAAAGAATGAGGACGCGTGTCAAAAGAGCTACAGCAATCTTAAAGAAAATGGGGTCAGAATTTGCTGAAACTCCTGTCACAACAATGGCGTTACTGTGTAACTTTTTGATAGCACATCACCAGCTAGACGTAACCCCCCCCCCCCCGTAAAATGCGAGGAATGGATGAATGACAGAGACATGCTACACCTCATTGATCCAAGCAGCTCAAATCGATCACAATCAATGGTACTTCAGCTGCCTGAACACCTGCAGGAAGCCATGCCGCCGCCAGGGGTATTACCCAGCCCTTATAAGGGCTAAGGAGTTCTTTCAATGCCTCCATGTTTTCACTTTGGCTTGAAAACCTTTTCGAATACAACTAAATCTCAACACAAATATGATCAATTACGCACCGAATCCAATGATAACTTGATAATATCTGATTAAGATCACAAAAATGAAAGGGTTACTCAAACCTCAAATTTTATTTATCATTTTTCGGAAAACATATGTACATTCCGTACACGAAATTTCAAAATTGATAGGAAATTAGGAAAGTTTTTACAACTGACTAAATGTAACCGTAATTGCAACATGTGGCTAACACACAATTGGTAATAGGGACAGCCCTACATAGTTAACTGGGCAGAATTTGATCATGTACGTTCCTGGCGTTTAAGCTCTCCGTCACGCTTTGCGCCTTCGCTTGCATAGTCCGTGCTGCCTGCCACTCCAGACTGAGCCCTTGAAACAATTTCGTAAGTGCGCTAGCGCACACCTGTAAACATTGTGGTTCTAGTCCTATGTACAGGTATAATTCAAAATTCAAAATTAAAATATACACAACCTCCAATAGAGCTCATTCAATTAACCCCTTTAATTGTGGGGAACCATGCTGCGCTGGAGGGGTGTATAACAAGCGTTTCTATACGCTTGAACGTGACAGGTGTGTTGTTATAACACACCTGTCCCTAATTTAAGTGTGCCTTGCACACATTTACCCCCCCCCCCCATGGCGTGCTTCGCATGCTGTGGGGGTAAATAGTCGTACTTGCCCGAAGGGCGAAAACGACTCTAATTCAAGCACAACAACAACATTCGTGCAATTCATCAGCAACTGAAAAGAAGACAAGTATGAGAACAGTGGAGAATTTGCAGGAAGCCTGGGATGGGATGGTGAGAGTAGAGTATCTCCTAGAAAAGACAGAGAGCTATTGGAGTTACCCAGTTACCCTACACTATGTGACAAGGCAAGTGAATACCATAAAAGCAGCTAGGAGTCTTGTTTATGAAATCATGGAGGAAGAAGCCATGAAATTGAAGGCAACCTCGGTAGTTATACCCTGTCGAGTGTGGTTGTTAAAGAAAGCACTAGATTAGATGGTAGGGGTGAAGTATTTTCTCCAACAGATAGAGGTCTGCATAGATTGGTATCACCCACCCCTCAGCAGTGTGAGAAGGGAAGCAACTGCCTTGAACAGAATTCAGAACCTTGTCAGGAAAGTGATGGAAGAAGAAATGGCCTAAATCAAGGCTACCTGGGCTAAGGAAAGAATGGTGAAGGAGAAGTAGAAGGAGAAGAAACATCAAGACTTTAACGAGAACTGGATGAAGATCCAAGAAAAGTTCAGGAGATTGGGCCATCCCGACTGGATCCCTGATCCAACTAAGAAGAAAAAGTTTCACCTCCTAGGCTTCCTGAAGAAATGGTGGTCAGGGAGGAAAAAGTAGAGAGAGAGAGAGAGAGAGAGAGAGAGAGATAAGGGGGGGGGGAGAGAGACAGATAGGCAGGGGAGCAAAAACATTTATCAGCAAATGGGTGACAAGTAGTAAGCTCTCTACCCAATTCCCCCACCCTCATTAAGCATTGTTTCAATGATCTGTGACTAAAGTAGTAAAACGTATATTAAGTCTGTCTTTACATATCTTAGATATCTGCTGGGCACCCCCTAGACTTTTTAAAAGAGTACAGTTTATTTAAAACATCTGACTTTGTATTTTGAAGATTTTACCATGTTTTGCCTGAATCTTTGTTTTGTATACCTTTTTAGGGATACCTAAACTCACCTCGGCACCATGCGCCATGATTGAACTGATGTGCCGTCAAACATAGGTTTGCCCTATAGGACATACACACATGCGTACATACAGACATACATACATATATAGTTGCACTATCGATTCCAAATTCCCATTGTTCTCAAATAAGTGAGGTATCAAAACTATTTAATACTTATGTTACCGTGGTTACCTGTTATTGGTTTCATCGCAAGTGCAGACGTTCTGTCAAAGACACAAGTCTAGATATGAACGTATATAGCGCATTAAACTGGACCAGAGCAACCTATTATCCTGGATTCACTCAACATCGCTAAGAAATTGTAACTTACTAAGGCCATACAAGTTGGAGTATTTTGTAAGTTTCTTCTCACAAACAACTCGAGCAATGTTACTTAAATTCCTGCGTACCTTTTCAAACTCCGGTTTTCTAGCAACTAATAAAGTGCTGTAGTTTGTATGAATACCAATATCTTTCTTTAATTGATAAAAGCATAAGTTTTGTCTTCTTTATATTTTCGATGACTTTCTAAAAACTTTTCTTTGTTCTAAAAATTGACTTCTTAGTAAATGTTTCAAAAGATACTTATCAATACAAAACTACAGAATTTTAATTCACCTGTCCTTTTCTTGGTCTACGCTGTATTGATACAATCTTTGCCATGTCTACCGTGAACAAGTAACAGGTGCAGAGCCCCAAAGGCACAGAGACACCAATTCATTTTTTGGGCAGTTGGGACGTGTGTCTGTGTGTGTGTGTGTGTGTGTGTGTGTGTGAGAGAGAGAGAGAGAGAGAGAGAGAGAGAGAGAGAGAGAGAGAGAGAGAGAGAGAGAGAGAGAGAGAGAGATGGGGTGAGGTGTAAGCTGGAAATTTTCTTTGAGCCATAATATTTTATTCATTCCTTATGCACAGGAAATATTTGCTTAAAAATATGTGATATAGACATAAACATATCTAGAGTATTTGAAAAGTTCTGAATATTTATTATAACTATTTTGCTTCTTTGAACCTGTCAATAAATTTAATGCTGATGACCAAGGTCTCAAATAACTTTTATTATATTTATCCTTTTTTTCTGAATTTCATACATTAAATCCTTATAACGAAAGGCTGATTGAGCTCTAGAAAATAAATGAAGTTTTTCGTTTATGTCAGTTCCTCAGGCATTGTTAGCCCTAGAGTAATGCAACTTTATGTGTAGATGCATCTCGGTGAGTACCACAGATATCAAGTAAAGTAAGTCACTGTGATCTAATTTTTACCTTTCAGTGCCTAACTCAATTTTTACTTCCGATCCCATGTTAGTGGGAAGCGAGACATAGTTCACAGTCGAATAAAATTTACATTAAGGCTTGTGCTAAAGTGTTTTCATTTGCTTATATTTCCTAAACTCCTTGATGGATTTGCTCATACTTGGAATGAGTCATAACGAAGCTAAATTAATTTGTTGACATGCACACTTGCCCCTTTGACCTTGAAGTCATGGTCACAATCATAGAAAATCTGCGTTATGGTTTCTGTTAAAGTGGGGGGGGGGGTCTTTTCATTTGCTTATATTTCCCAAACCACTGGATGGGTTTTCTTCATAACTGGAGTGAATCATTAAGAAGCTAAGACCATTCTGCGACACGCATTCTTGCCCCTTTGATATTTGGGTCACATTCATATGGAAAATTTGATTAAGGTTTTAGTCAAGGTTGTTTTCATTTGTTTATATTTCCTAAACACCTTAATGGATTTTGTTCAAACATTGATGAATTATTATGAAGGTAAAACAAGTAATGCTGCTCTCTCAACCTTTTGTCCTTCGCGTCAAAGTCAAATGTTTCCCATCAATGTGTTGATTGTGGGCTCATCATGCAGGCCCTAGCCTTCTTGTGTTTAGTTCACTTTCTGAAGGATTATATGTATCATAAGTATACTACTTGGTATTAGATATATCTTGGTGAGTGCAACACACTGTTACCAAATATGACCTTGTTATGAAAGGCTGAAGTAAAGTTGTGACACATAAATCAATGCACTACAAGTGTGCACAACAATAGTTCACAGGAGTATGCCATGAGCGGAGCATCTCTGTCATTCTTGAGTAACCTCGCCTCCCCCCCCCCCCCGGGCCTAGCCATTTTTTGGTGGATGGCGCCCCGCGGCAGGCCTTTCTTTGCCCTATTTTCTGCGTCAGGCCGTGTTTTCCATTGTGCCAAGCGTCTTTCCCAACGATTTGCCCTTTTTCAGTTGCAAAATGTTCTTTTCATTTCTCACGAACGTAAACGTTAATTTTCTTTGCAATCGATGAACTACATATCAAGCATTGGATTTTTTCGAATTTTGCAAGTCATCTACTCCCCTTGAAGATTTTCTTATTATCCCACATCCCTCCATTAAAAATGAGCGCGAAGCAACCTGAAAGTTTCCTAGAGTAAGTTTTCTTTATAGTTAGATGGTTAAAATTGTGCTTGGAAATGCTTAAATTCAGTAGCTTCCGGGAGCTGGCTTTGCCCCCTGGGCTTCACAAAGGGTACCATCCCACGGACATCTTGTCTACTTATTTACGTCCACCTAAACGATGTTTCGAGATCCACCCCCAGCAATTCATTATAAAATAAGGTGCCCTATTCTGGGGGAAATACTTTTGAGGCACACAAGTTTTTTCTTGCTAGAAGTGTGCGACAAATTGTAAATGTTTGCCAAAAGCATGCCAGAAAATTACTCATCCCTTTTTACTACAGTCAATACACAGCCAGAGAAGCCTTTAATTTTAATGAAATAAAATACAGAACATATTCAATCATCAAAAAAAAATTGTGGTTGTTCATTTTTGGTTACAAAAATTAATTGTGCAAAGACATAAAAAATGAAACTTAAAACTATGGCAGATTGAAAGTGTAAATATCTTGGTAACGAATGGAAGAAATTTTCTTTGCTTAAATACTTGAGGAATATGGTAGTAATTAAGTGTCCTTAAATCTTATATTATTTACTTGTGTTCTGATTATAATCAATATTTGGAATATCATAATTTCTAGAATGCATGCAGTTCTTGTCTGAACTTCAGATTTATGGACAAAAAGGAATAAAGTGTCATTGAACAACATATGCAGTCAAATGCATGGATGATAAACAATATCAACATACACACAATTTGACTCAAGATGTGCAACTTGAATTCTCGACATAGGAACCAAACTTTTCAACCACCGCTGTGTAAGTCAACAGATAAAGTTGAAAAACTCAACATATGAAATAGAGCTTTCAACACCAACAATTGAAATCGGAATTCTCGAAATATGACACTGAAATTTCAACTACTACTGTCTCATTGAACCAACTCTTGTCAGCTACGGCGCCTCATTGTTCACATTATCTCACTTTACAGCTCGGATAACGCCACTGCCACCACAAGTTGTAATATACTATAAACTTCCAGAACGGCTTTTCCGATGTTTAACCTTGCTTTCGAAAGAATTTGACAAAAGTAACGGATAATATCGGAAATTAACTCTTAAGCTAGCAGGTCTTGGCACGTCAAATTAAATGTATTGATCTTTTTGTGAAATGTTCATGGCTAAAGTTAAAGAAATTACATTTCAAGAAGAGGCTGACCAAGGGATCAACCAGTTTGTGCGGGCAATGGCGTCTGTGCAAGGCCGTGGCGTCGCTTATGACCTCGTATGGGGTGCAGTTTGTTGTTTGAATACAACGCAGGAGGGGGCAGGCGGGCTACACAAATGGACAGTAATCGAAAACATTTAAGATATATACTGTGCACTATAGACTGTAGTATACTTGGCTAAGAACACTCGCGTGTCGCATTGCGACGCATATGTATAGTGTCACGCGCAGTACCAGTCAGTGACATAACGAGAAGTCACCTGCCTTTTTCATATTATTTTTTTCCCACTAAAAATAAGGACAACAAAAACAGGAGGGGTCACCCCTAGTAGTGTCATAATGGGCAGGTTAGACCGGGTTTACTGACATAGGTCCAAACCTTCTATACCCCATAACTTTACATTTGAGTGCATTGAGTGAACACATATTGAGTGAACACATATTTTTTCAATAGCAATCCCAACAAGCTAATTAAACCCTACAACCCAACATCAATAACCTGATACCACTGGTGAGGCATTGAATGACAGTTGGATTTAGTATTAATAGGGTTCTAACTTTATAATATCAAGGCCGCTACGGTTAGCTTAGTGATCACTGGGTTTTGTTATAATATCAAGACCGCTACGGTAATTTTGCGCAGCAAAATTTCCCAGCTAGCTTAGTGATCACTGGGATTTTCATCGATGGTTACTTACCAATTGTTGATAAATAATTATTCGCCACTTACAGGAACCCGTGGTGAGCATTTTCCACCCTGCGCGCCCGCAAGTGATGTTACTAAACTAGATGCCGCAGTCAGGCCTATATTATTGATTGTAACTATACCACTGAAGAAATAAGATTATTGATCGCCATTACACAATGTACAATATCATTTTCTTTGCAGCAGAGAATATTTTATACTGGCAGAGTTATTCTGAGACTATTTTATACTGGCAGAGTTAGTGGGAGAATATTTTATACCAAATGCGGCAGAAAATATTTTTACGTTAAACAATTACCGCGGTATATATAAATGTCAACAAATTCACAATTGTTGCGTATAGTATTTTGAAAGGGTTTATGGATATTTCCAACTGTGGGATTAATTTACCAGAATGGAGTGTACGCAACGTTACTAAAAAGATTTAATCGCTGTTTCGCTTAAATGCATCATACATATTTGTCAAAGAGGCTCAAAAGTTGTATGATTTTTCAAATGCGTATCCGGAGTATCTTGATAAATTAATCGACTTAGGAATCATCTTGGAACAAAAGCGATGTTAACTTGGTTAATATTATGAGCAAAAGCCTGAAAAAACAATGATATCGTGCAAGAAAAAAAAAATCGCTGATGTTGACTAGACTTCCTAGCACAGATAGTTAAATGAATGAATACTATAATGATGATGACATTGAAACAACAAGCGAATATAGTAGCAGTAGCAATGATCACCAAGAAAAAAATAATTAGAGAGATGCCTTTAGCCTTAATAAATGGAATCATCAAAGATTTTTCGTGAGAATGTGAAAAGTTTAGAATATGAAGAGCGTAAGCGTGATATGCAATGTTACGAGTTTCATGAATATTTTTTCACATGCAAAGACACAGAAACTATAGAGCCAGTATACAAGCAGTGCAGGGTATTTTATGTTATCGGATGCCATTGTACAAGAGGAGGTCATTTACGAGTTGGCATAATATTTGCGCGTACTGATCAGTATGCAGTGATTTGGCCAAATACCGAATTGAAGAAAATTATATTAAAAGACAAACATTTATTTGACTTTGATCCTCGGGTGATGCAGCCTGGTGTACGAGTTTGCTTACGACCCACTGCAGAGAAATTTAAAAATTACTTTCACAGATCAAATTTTTTTTCCACAGCAAATGGCCATGCAATCAAATACTATCCATTGCGAGTATCTTTACAACCCTTTATATTGGGTGAGGAGCACATACGCCTAAAGTTACGTACACCATCAATCGAAAACATATATGTGTATATCTTGTATGTCTGATGTTTACACAATATTATAAATATTTTAGGAAATTATAAATGTTTCTTGACTTTAATATTTGCTTAAACTTTAATGTTAAGTATAATGTTGACATGTTTAACTATTGTCCTTGAATTAAGTTGTTTATTTAGTATTTGAGTTCAAGGACGGTTTAGGTAAACAAGTTGTTGATTCAATTTGAGGTCAAGGTTGATTTTGTTTACAGATAAAGCTAGAATTTCCTTTAAACTTATGTGTCAAAAGTCACATACACCATAATATTCTAGAACATTCTGTCATGTGACTTGTCTTTATATATACCATGTTTAGTGGACAGTTTTTCAGTTTCGACCTTAACATCAGTCTTTTAAACAGCCATTACAGTTGTGAAAAATCATTCCAAATTCTGAGAGAGGAATTATTTAAAATATTCATTGGATTATAAAAGTGCTCATAGACTTTTGGATTTTGGATTTATAACTGATGATCTTGGGATTATGTGAACTTATTCAAAGATATTCTGGAGTATTTCATTTTGGCACATCATCACATTAAAGACAATTGGCACAACAGCACATTCAAGGATACAGTCATTCATTCGGAACATTCTATATTTAGGACTTGTAATTAGGACACTTAGGATTATTGGATTATTTGGATTTTAATTCACGTTACTGTGAGTGTCTTTTGAATTTTCACTTGTCTAGAAATAAATTTCTTGTTGATTTTTACTTGATTTGTTGGTTTCATTTTCTTTCTGTTACATTTATTTAGACCATAAAGTCGTAACAATCTACAACTCTATATCAATTGAGGACTTAGATAAATATGTATATTAGAGAAATCAATTTGTATATAAGAAGTTCAATGGTATTAGAAAGCAATCAATGCAAAGTTGTATGCCTTGGAAAACGTGAACTATGCGGCAGAACATGCCATTACGAATACTGTAAATCACATTTGCTTGCGTTACGTGTTGTCTTAAATGCAGCATCGGAGTCAATCCGCATAACCAGCTTTGTCGACTATGCGGATCTATTTGCGAGTATTATCGTGCGCGCCGACGACGATTCGCCAGTGCAACAAAAATAGAACCTATTGTTTGTAGAAATACCCGACAATGTTGAGGAAACACCTAACAACGTCGACGAAATAATAGCCAGGATTAAAGCGATTGCAGTTTCTGATTCAGGTAGAGTAAAAATGCAATTAAAAAACATTTGACGGAATTTGCAATTAGAGAAAGATTTTCCCTTATATACCAGTATGCCGACTGTGATTCAACTAAAGCAACTCGAGCGAGAGCGTGGGATACGAATACCAAGCCGTATGCAAAAAGCTGGCATACTTGAGTTATTAGGATCGGTAACTGAACATCAACTTTCCCCGAATCAGCCACAGCCGGTTACCCAAGCAAAAGCAACCGTATGACAAATCAGACAATTCGTGCGCGAGTGTAACATAAAAATACCAAGACGCGCCAAAAAAGCTGACATACTTGCTTTATTAGGTATCATAGTCGAACTGCGCCAGTCCGCGAGACAGCTTCGTGAAACCGCAGCACGATAAAATATCAAAATTCCTCCACGAATCAATCGTGCGGAAATTGTACATATAGTCCAAGACGAACAACACTCGTCTACTATCGCCGCTGAGGAAGTCAAGTATGTTCACCAACAAAAATTTCCAGAATTCAAATTATACAAACGCCTTGGTGATCTTTAAAATTATCACACGAGTATTCCGAGCGCAAACAGGCCAAGTAGAGACGCTATAAAATTTGTATCAAATATGCGTCCGGGAATTATATCAACGATACAGCACGTGAGCGAGACAGCGCTGCCGTCCGGATTTAAGGTTTACATTCTTCTCAAAGTGGAATTTACCAAGCCTGGTCATTTAATCTAAGTTGGTTATACACCATCAATAATATTTCCTATATGGTTTTGGAGTAATATTATTGTGATCTTGAACCACAAAGACACTGAAGCCATTAATGATGAAATCAATAAAGGCTATGCAAGGATCCTAGAGGAGTTTGAAAAATTCTCCAGAGAAGGTCTAGGATGGATGCTTTCTAGATGTTTACAAGTTCAGCTTCATTTTCCCCCATACGTGCCTATTCGTGGATCGAGTTACATACCAACGGCAGAGTGTATTCCAAAGCGGTCAGTAATCAATGTGAAAAATGATGACAATCGATGTTTTTAATGGGCAATATTATCCGTGTTGCATCCTGTAAACGATCACACAGACCAACTTCGAATATACCGACAACACCTAGGTGAACTTAAGTTTAGTAACATTGAATTCCCCGTACAAGTTACTGACATTAGTAACTTTTAACGACCCTGACATCGCTGTCAATGTGTTTGTTTGGAATAAAGGCCCGAAACCAATTCGACTATCCCCATATGCACGCGAGAGGACTTCAATTGTGTATCACGGATGGTTCAGAGGTGACGAATCATTACGTATGGATAAAAGATTTTTCACGATTTGTATGCAGACACAACAAGCCTCATGGACGAATGTTCCCGTGCGATCGCTGCATGTATGTGTTTAGCACACAACAGCTGCTCGCGGGCCATGAATTTTACTGTCGTGGAATTAGTGAAAAGCCGCAGCATACAATTATGCCAGAGCCTGGTAAAATCATTCTAAAATTTACTGCAGTGCAACGAAAGATGAAAGTTCCGTATGTGATTTACGCTGACTTTGAATGCCTGAATGTTCATGTGGACGCTCCTGAGATTTCGTCATACAAAGTCTAAGTTGCTGAACAAATTCCATGCTGGTTTTGCTACATTGCTGTTAGATGCAACGGAGCACCTGAGGCACCAATATTGTATGGTGGCCAGAACTCGGTTGAGGTGTTTCTTAAATCGCTCGAGGACACGGCGAAATGTACCAGATAACAGCCCTGTTCGACAGCAGGCATGTTTATGAGCAAAGAAAACACACGCGAGTTTTCCGCTGACACTCATTGCTTGATTTGCGATGGTCCCTTTCAGATTGATAATGAGGGAACTTGAAGTTCCAAAGTTCGTGATCATTGTCATATCACTGATTTTATCGAGGAGCCGCACATAGTGCATGCAATTTACTGTTGCGAATTTGCACAAGTTAAATAAGAATTCATGTGATACTTCATAACCTTCACGGGTATGATGGTCACTTAATAATGCAAGCAGTAGCAACAGCGTCAAATGCTCCTATGAGCGTCATCCCCAACATTATGCAAAATATATGATGTTTACACTTAAATAACTGCAGTTTATTTATTCGTTAAAGTTTCTGAATTCATCACTAGACAAACTAGTAAACAACCTTGCAGCGAATGGTAATAATCGTTTTAAGATTACTCGTCAATACGGTGTTGCTTTTAATGAAGCATTAAATCACGCGTTATGTTACCCCCCTCCCCCCCCCCCCCCAGGACCAAAACAAAACCAAAAACGATTTGCCTTACTGCTTCGTAAAGGAGTATATCCATATAAGTATATGAGTTCTTTCGAAAAATGTAATGAAACGAAGTTGCCCCCATCGCAGTGTTTTTATTCAACACTGACGCGTGAAAAATTAAATGTCATAGGCGAAATGCATGCAATAAATGTCTGGTCTGCGTTCGGTTGTCAAAATCTCGTTGACTCTCACGATCTGTATTTGTGCACTGATGTGTTGTTGCTTGCTCGCGGATGTCTTTGAAACGTTTCGTGATACAGCTATACGCGTTTATAAACTTGATCCCGCGCACTACTTTTGTCACCGGAAATGGCTTGGGATGCTTTACTATCAATGATCAAAGTCGAGCTTGGGCTGTTCACTGATATTGACTAGCATATGTCTGTGGAACGTGGTATCCGCGGTGGGATTTCAATGGCGAGCCACCTATACGCTCGTGTGAATAATTCTAATGTAGATTCCTATAATTGTGACCTTTCAAATAGTGACATCAACAATGTATATGATTGGGCAATGCTGCAGCCCATGAATGTTGGCGAAAAATGCATAGACAAATATAATAAAAACAGCGACCGTGGATACTTGTTTGAAGCTGACTTGGAATATCCAGATGAGCTTCACCACACTCATAACGATTATCCTCTTGCAACAGAAGCGTTAGTGGTGCCACGCGGGAGGTTGTCCCAGTATCAGTGTTCACTTGTAGACGAATCCAAACGCAAGTTTACTGAATGTACCAAGGTTGTTCCGAATCATCGAACTAAAACCAATTATGTAGCCCACGTACGAAACCTGCAGTTGTATCTGCGTTTGGGAATGCGTGTAGGCAAAGTCCATCGGGTACTTGGATTTCGCCAACGAGCTTGGATGGCTCTTGATATCCAGATCAATACAAATCTGCGAATGGATGCTTAAAAAAGAATTTGAAAAAGATTTCTTTAAACTGATGAACAATTCTGTTTTCGGCAAAACGACGGAGAATCTTCGAAAACGAATCCGCGTTGATCTTGTCCGTGTTAGTGAGCAAGACAAACTCAACTGATTAATTGCTCCGCATTTCAGTCACGCAAAATATTTGACGGCGGACTAGTAGCTGTTCCCAGCAAAAAGGCCACGCTGAAGTTGACAAAGCCATTCTATGTTGGTGCGTCAGTACTAGACTTGTCGAAGCTGCTCGTGTATGAGTTTTATTACGACAAAATTAAACCGTTTTACCAGGATCGTGTCAAGATGCTCTACACAGACACTGATTCTCTTATTATGCATATCATCATTGATGATGTGTAAGCGAACATGACATCGGACATACATGTAAACGAATTTGATTCAACTGAAAGAACACCCGCTTCAAAGCAGCACCAACAAAATAGTCGTCGGAAAATTCAAAGACGTATGCGCGGGAAAATTAATCGAAGAATACGTGGGACTGCGACCTAAAGTGAACTTGTTTGTGGTCGCCACTGAAAACATTTTTAAAAAGGCGAAAGGAGCCCCCTGAGTTGTTGTTGTAAAAAATCTTAAACACGAGATGTATGTGGAATGTTTACAGCAACGACGCGAACTCACACACTCAGCCAATCTTATACGATCAAAGAAACATCGAATGGGTGTATACCGATGCACCAAGGTGAGCTTGTCTCCGCTTGACACCAAGCGATGGATATTTCCCAACGGAAGTACTACTTACGCATACGGGCACCACGCGATTGTCAATCAACTTACGATTGATGTGATGCACTAGTGCATTAAAATAGACTTTGGTGATAGTTCCGTATTCGCTGGAACGGCTTGCAATTCCTCTCGCACAAATGGAATTAGGCCACAATTAATACTTCCGGTTCAGTACCCACGAATGTAGTCCCAGTCTATTTTTAGATCATTTTTTCTTCTCTCAATTTGGTGGTGATGTATTAGATTTAGTCATTCTTAGTATTGATTTAAAGGAAATTGGTTATTGTTTAGAATATGAGCATTATAGTATGGTTGTCTGTGTGTATTTTGGCGACAGTGCACAGTGAGTAATGAGGCATTGGTGCTGATCCAGAAGTGAAATCTGTGACTCATTGCACGTTGCTTTGTTTACAGTCCAGCCTCTCAAAAAAATGCCGGTTAACCTATGACAAGAACTTCAGCGTGATTTCATCTTTGAAGATACTTTACAGCAACATATGATTTGTTAGGATTTGGACACAGTGGAAAGTTCAGCACTGACAAACAAATGTAGAGACTATATAGGAAAATTAATTGTGGTCTTAGTCCAAATGCGCTGCTAGAAGGCTTTGCCTCACGTGGCTTTGCTGCTTGGGTAATGAGTGAACTTCGTCCACGACCTAAAACAATCTTGGCCTTCATACCTCCTTTGATGATCCATCTAGCGATTCTTTCTCTGAGTGTAGGACTGATCGCGTTTAAATCATGGATGAGATCTATATCAGCACGTTGGCGTTCACGGATATTGTTTGATGCCTTATAAGCAAGATCATGTAGGTAACACGCAGCATCAACGCGGTTGATAGGTGCTTCCCTGGGTTTCGGTCGATTGTTAGAATCAAGTCCTGTATCCAGTCGTGTTCCAGACCCACAGTAATTGTATCCAGGGATGTGTTTTTCCCCAGGGTATTTACTACACGGTGTTTCGGGTCGTTTCGCTAACGCAGCAGCGACATCACCGCCGTCGACTTTTTCTTAATGAATGTGAATTTAGTTGCTTCACATCGAACGCAAGTTCCAGCGACATTACGTGTTTGAACCCGCGTTGGATTTATAGTACGAGTTTTCATACAGCATCGCACACATTATGAAGACATGATTGTAATATACAACAATTGTATTGATATTTAACATGGCATCACGAAAAAGTAAAAACGAAGATGCTTGAGAAAAATCAAAGATTTTTCTGTTATTTACTTTTCCGCGCAGGCAAAGCCAGACCACTGAAGCACGGTGACATGTTTCCAAACTCGGTTCATGCGTTGATCATTGGTCCGGCTGGATCAGGGAAATCTCGACTGTTATTGAATATGATTTTGAGATGGTTAACGTGGGATCGTCTGTACTTAACTGCACCGTCGGCTTATGATCAACCGTCCTATGATGTACTCAAAAAGTTTACGGTAGCGCTTCAGTCGTCGTTGAGAAGTAAATCGACCACCGTTGATTTCTTTTCCACAATCGATGAAACTCCTACCATTGATGATCTTGATTCAAGCTCAGATAATCTTGTTGTGACGATGTTATGTTTGAACACCAAATTATTTTCGCGAGGTCGGCACAAAAACACAGATGGGATCTTATTCAACACAACTATATGCACACGTGCCAACGTGATTCGGGATAACAGCAACGTGGGATGAGTTTTGGAATATGTTTGCGGATATCACCCAGGACTCGTATTGAGTCCTCTTTATTGACTTTACTAGTGGACAGACCTCCGGTGGAAATATAGAGCCGGTTTAGATAAAGCAATTAGAAGCTTGCTGACCTACATCGCAAAGCCGCGCGCGATCAAATAGAACTTTTACGTGAATACATGGATGCACCCAAACATGTCAAAGATATGTTACAGTCGCGACAATACGCAAGGGAAGACCTTATAGAGGGCTTTGAACAAACATTTGCACCGTTAATTAAACCCACACACGAAACTGGAACAAGTGAAAAAGTCGCGAAAACCACCGACGTGATGATGTGAACAGAAAAGGAACCGGATACGATTGTTAGGATAGCACGAGCAATTGAACAGTTGCCATAGCAGATTGCGGACACGCAAGAAGGAATTACACGTTTTGAACAACTACCATCCGAGTCGAAAAAACACACCTAGAATATTTTATGAGGCTGGCGTTCAAGAGATCGCTAAGGATGCTGTAGCATTTTCCGCTGATTTTCCCGGCGACTGAAAAAGTTATGTACAAGAACAATATAAGGAGTCTGCAAGTAAGGCATATAAAACTTGGACCAAGTGGGTATTTCGGGAGAGGTTTTATCAACATTCAACATCTGGCAAACTCTGGGATAAATTTAATTTTGATGTTGAAAGATATAAATGTCAATATCGTATACGAACAAAACGAGGCGAGAGTATCAGTAAGGTGCAACGTTTGCCTATTATTGATCTCGTGGATCGGTTGGAAGTCTTGTGGGGTCAGTTCGCTCAGGCAAAAACGCACCAAGAGTCATAAATGAGGCCGCATCGATTTGTCAGCGGTTGCTCACCAACGATATTATTGACCCGGGGACGTTTCGTTTGTTGATGCACGAACTCATTGTAGACATCAGTGATGTATACAACGAACAAAGTTCGCACACTGATGATGAGTTCTGAAGTACTTTCCGTTGAAATACTTTCTTGGTTTCCATGAAATCTAAGTCTTGCTGCAGCGTATTGTTGTAAATACAATTCCGAGCGTTACCGCGATGATTACGATTTCATCAACGAAACTAGAATCTGATGTGACTTTCTCTACACCAAAAACCGCCGGGGAATCACGCACGCTCGAGATTGCATTGGAGTCGTTGCGAGTTTATTACAGTTGACATAATATCCGAAAACGACCGCTTGGGAGTCTTGGAGCAAATAACTCGTTTGTGTTTTCGGCAGACAGTGGCGCCACCTGGAATACTATTCAGCTTCCCGCTTGCGCGTACGACATGGAATCGATCAATGAAGAGATTCGACTCACATTGGTGACCGGCAAAGACTCTAAGTATGTATATGTGAACACGAGCCCGCACGGTCGTCAATAAGAACAATTTGGGTTGGCCCTATGACAAATGAATATTACGCGTGGGACACCATATCGCGCCTGACATTGTCAATATTACCTCAACAATTCAAATTAAATTAACCTGTGACGCCATAAGTGGCAATTATGAAAGCGGAGCTTCCGCAACCATAGTTGCTTAGGGTTACATACTGTTTGGTTTTTCCCCAACTGTAGAGCCGAGTGATTTGGTATCGATTATTCTCGCGGCGCCTGTTTATCTTCAATGCCACAATCCTCGGTTGGCGCATATTCGTTGTACCCTTGTGGACCAGGACGTGCACATGTTAGACCTTCGCGAGGAAACCTTGACAATACAACTGTACATTAGAGATCGAGCTGATATTTAATATAATGACAATCGTACGTTGACCTGTGATAGCAGTGCGTGTTGTTAACGCGAGAAAACCCGTTTACATGACTACGGCGATTAGTGACTCAAACACCATCAAAAGCGGTTACACTTCCAGCGACGGAAACAATGCCCGCGCCAATCAGTAAAATCATCAATGAAACTGCTCAGCAGCGTATCACCGAATCGGCGATTGCAAATCTAGCAATGGGAAGCAGATCACGGTTGTGGGCTGGGTCTGGAAGCAAGCGGCGACAAAGAAGGTGTTAGACGAACCAATTAATGTATAAGTAAAAACAATGGCAAAATTTGAGAAACTATCTGATCCTCCGTTTGACATGGACGCGCCTTTGAAAATGGATACAAGCAAAAACGATTTTCAGTATTATTCGTACTCGGCAAAAGAACCTGATCAAAGAGGGCGAATAAACTTACATGATACGTCTCGGTATTTTTTCCATACTCTCTACTTAGAAATCGACGGAAAACTTGAACAACACGACGATACTGATTACGCTGCTAACGCCCAGGTTGGATTTGTTAACAACGGTATTATGGCGTTGTTTAAGAGTGCACATTATTTTATCGATGGAAAGGAAATCGAAGCATGTCTGAGCAACGTTGATATTGACACGACAATTCTCAGATTCGCCAGATACAGAGATGATAATGCAAATTATTGCTGGCCCGTCTATGATGTTTGACAAGGACTCATCCGATAATGCATATCATAACAATTAGGCGATCTCTAAACCATGTAGATAATGCAGAAGCAGATGTAGAAAACATAATTATTAACGTCAACCCCACTTTTAACTCGGGGTTTGCACAGTGTCGACTACAAGTTCATGGAGCCTCGTTGAGGTTTCGTGTGCAGTTCCTCTCAGTCATATATTTGGGTTTTGTAGAGATGTTCGAAAGGCTATTTTCGGAGCCAAACGCACAGTCACATTTTACCGAACACAAACTGATAATGATGCAATTTAGCGTCATGGTGTTGCTGCTGGTAAAGTTGTGTTGTTGAAATGTGCATTATGGATGACTGTGATAATTCCTTCGATAGCTACAGAGACACCTTTTTTGGCACTTATGAGTTCTGGAGGCACATCACCGATGTCATTTCACACGCTTACCACAGCTACATATGAAGGTAACGTTCAACAATTATCATGGCAAATAAATACCCACCAAGGTATCAACGCATCAAGACATGTATTCACAGCATTTCAAACTTTAGCTAGGGCGCGACGTGGACAGACCATTAATCAAATGCTCTTTGACCAGTTAGGAGTGTCGGAAGTTTCTTTACGTTTAAACGGTTATCAATAACCCACCGAAGACATTTTGCGTGATTTTACCAACAATCATTTTGCACGTGCATATCATAAGCCGTGGTCGTTCATGGGGCCGAAACCAAAACGTTGACACAGGTCTGCAGATTTTCCAGAACGACTTTCGTACGTTGTACACGATTTATTACTGGTCGACCTGCATTTTTATGCACGTGTAAATGGGCCCCTTCTCGTCGCTCCCAACGATAGATACAGATGCATTGCTATAATTCTCTCTGTTGTTGTAGGGCGCAGGCGGCCGAATGAGGGTCATTGACGCGCCTTTGGAAAATCTGTAATTAATGTAGTTGCTGTAATAATCAACAATAAGTGCAATCGATAAAACAGAAGCGTGTAAAGCAAAATGAACATACAGGTATTAAACAAAACAAGACAAAAGACCTTTTCCTACTAACCCCAATTTTTATTACAACAAGAAACGCCTTAATTTTCAATGTTCACACACGCACACACACACACATAAATATGACAGAGCCAATGGCGTATTTCTGAACTAGAGGCGTGTCTAGCAAAGCAGTTAAATCCTGTAAAAACCATGATGCTCTCGGTAATTAGTTGTGTCTGTCAATGCATTGGCAACTACTTTAATCAAATCGAATTGCCATAGAATTTTTGCGACATGATTACAGCATCATTGGTGACAATACACATATATCTCCTTTAAAAACCTAACATACACGTATTATCTTGTTATTATAATGAAATTCTGACAATCAGCGACGACAAAATAAAATTGTATCTACTTGTGTGCGGTAGCTCATATGGCAAAACCATTTTTGCCGCGTCGTCATGAATATTTTGTGTCAAGTTCTTCAAGTTTAAGGTTTTGTAGGTGTAATATTGAGCATGTAAACACATGGCGTTACAAAGCCGCAGACCCGAAGCAAAACCCGAAGCATGAATCCCACTGGCGATACATAACGCTCAGAAATTGTACAATTCGATCAGAATTTCAGTCTTCATATTTAAACTCGGAAGGAGGCGGCTTTAAGCAGTTAAGGTCATCAATTAAAATACTAGATACAATATTTTTATTCTTGTTATGTATATTGAATTTATAATATGTGTCCATGATTGTAAGTTCTACTTTAGTCAGATTATGGTTATTTTGTAAACAACATGTTTACATAGCATTTGAGTTCAAAGCCGGTTTTGTTAACAGCTGGACTGTTATTTCCATGTCTTGTTGTGACAAAAGTCAGGTACACAAAGTAATTTTCCATACAAAATTACTCATATTCTGATGTGAGAATTGTCAGGTAGGGCAGTATTTCATAGGCCTTTCGCAATTAGACTTATGTGACATAGGTCATGTAGGCATGTGTATTTATATACAGATTTTGGTAAATAAATTCATTCCTAATCTAGAATTTCGGCTCTAAAAGATCAGTCTGTAAGGAATTTATTTTAGTTGTGTTGTTGAAATCAGATATAATTCAGAGAGAGGAATTATTTATTTTAAATATTCAATGGAAATACTAAAGTGCTTTTAGGACTTTGGGGATTTTTGTGAATTCATTCAAAACGTTCCGGATTACATCATTGTGTTACATCAGGACATTCAAGACTTGTGGTACATAAGGACATTCGAGGCTACTGAAATTCATTCTGAACATTCTATGTTTTTGGACTTGTGATTAGGACACTTAGGATTATTTGGACTTTAATTCACGTTATAGTAAGTGTCTTTTGAGTTTTCGCTTTAATTATCTAGAAAAAAATTGCTTGTTGATTTTACTTGCATTGTTGGTTTCGCTTTATTTCTGTTAAATATTTTGCACAACGGTTATGCAGTGGCGATCGTATAGTCTACATAGTCTCTCTCGTTCGCTTGATGGGTCATTCGGTCTGTATCATCCACTCGCTCACATCATTACCAGACAGAGAGAGAGTGACGGGGAGTATGGAGGTCCCGTAGCAGCTACAATGTTTTATTGTTGCATGTTAAATGTAAGACAGCATTAAAAGTAAAATCTAATACCGTTTAGATATGTCCTAGAAAACAATAAAAATTATTTTAAAAATGTTTGTAAAAAATTGTTTCAGTGATAATCAAATCAGGTCAAGGCTATAGTCACACAAACATGCATACGAATCTCATTGTTCAACATCAAGTGGTTTTTGCATGATCATGCTAACAAACTTCTTGTGATGGACGGACGTACGGACAGACGGGACAGGACCAGCTCAAGATGCACCCGCTGCAAGAAGTGGGGCCATATAAATTTAAGGAAAGCGACAATTAATACTGTGGAAAAAATTATGCAGATTCAGACAAGAACCAGCGCCGGAATGACGCTCATTCGTAATCCTTATTAGAAAACACTACTCACAGTTCCACGCTGAAACAAAAGGTCCTAATAGATCTGATATCGCTCACCGATGTAGTTTCTATATGTCAGCTACGTATTGAAATTGTAGAGAGGAAAGAAAAAGTTTGATCACATAGTTGCTGCATTGTCTATTAACGTTGATTTAACAAATTGTATATTCTTTCCTCCGTGCGTGTGTGTGTGTGTGCGTGTGTGTGTGTGTGTGATCACTTTTTCATCATTAAAAAACGACAAGTTGTTTATATAAGCAGCATTGTCCCCAGAATTTTTCCCTGCCTCGTAGGGATTAGGCCCTGATTCATAATCTGGAAACTGTTTATTTCTTTACCCTTAAGGTATATACACTTACTTGGCATTACGACGGGAGTTAATTCATGCAGTCAGCTGGATCTGTCCTTATCGGGAGTCATAACTTGGATTGATATCCCCATCCAATGGAGCTGCGGTGGCTCAGTGGTTAAGGCTTTGGACTCGTGACCAGAAGGTTACGGGTTCGAGTCTCACCATCTGGTCAGCCCAGATCGACTACCAAATTTCTCAGGATCTTTTAAGGCCATGGATTTCATTGCTGTTGGTAAATACATTTGAAAGTGTTTCGGGAGGAAATCGTATTGTTTTTTCTTAAATTAAATTACAAACTGAAAATACAAAGTATGCATGTAAAATAATTCATATTTGTTAGTAATGGCACTGAGTATATTAAATGCAATAAACAGTGACAACATATAAACGACAAATGTTTCAGGCACTTTAATACGGCCATACTGGCAACCGCAAACTCTTTTTGGCCAAACTTATCAAACTTGCTTCAAAATATTAACGAATTTTTAAATGTAATAATTCTTTTCAAATAAATGTATACATTTGGACATCGTTTTTTACGAGAAATATGTTCTCATTAAACAAAAATGTTTTGTTCTTGCACATGACTAAATATTTAAAGAAATTCTGATACTTAAATACATTGATTGGTGTGCATCAGAGACACGCGACGATAGACTGGTTTGGTTAAACGTGCCTTTGGTTATTTTGTCTAGAGGCTACATTGCATTATCAATAAATTCCCACACATCTTTTCTTTTTAGTAAAAGGTAATTGGTGTGCATCAGAGACGCACAACACTAGTGTGGTTTGGTTGGGCTAAGCCCACTTTAAAGCTAGATTGTTACTTATGACATTGCTATTTTAAAATTTTCTTCAGTCTAAATTGCAGATTATTCATTATAATCCCTAACGTGTATTACTTTGTTAGTTTTTTTTTAATAATATCTTCATTTAAATTAGCGAGTCTTGTATTCTAAAATTATTTTTTAAAAATCTGATTTAATTTTTTCCTGCAAGGGGAAGAATTCTGCATAGAACCAAACCTGTCGTAAAGTAGTCATATCATATTTTACTTTCCTTGCTTTCTTCTAATGAAAACTGGCAATAAATTGCATGTACTATACTATGCGTATACATGGTGTCAATATGACATTACTCGACTTGAATCTCTTGACATTCCACAAGTGCTATAAAGAATAATCTAATTCATTTAAGATTTTAATGATATAAGCTTGCATGCCAAATATGATCAAAATCTGATCCCAAATAAGGCATCGAGAGTGGTAACAAGGTTAGCTAATCATATGCAAGATCACCTCAATAATATGCATGGCTTTTGCTCACAATCGATCTTGATGATATAAGTTTACTTAGCAAGTCTAATTAAAATCAGTTAAAAATATTACTTCTCGAGTATTCACAAACTCAACCAATCAGATGAAAGGTCACGTTATTCTTATGTCACGATGTCACTCATATAGTCTAACTCTTACCAAGTGTTACGTCTAGGGGTTAGAAATAGTAACAAAAGAAAGAACGCCTCAATCAAGCTTTCACAATTTATAAAATATAAATTTAATTTCCTAAAAAATTTAATATTTCTAACAAACAAAGTGAAAGAATTAAAGATAACTTACAGTTTAGAAATTCTTAAATAATCCTAAATGTCATATTGAATTTTGATAATTTGGAAGTTAATCCAAAGTATTCTGAATGAAGTCACTAAAGTGTTGATGTGCCACAAGAAACACAGTTTTAAATCCAAATGTTATTAATCCCAGATAAACTCCTGTGAATGTAGAATATTGTTAAGTTCCTTGAAGAATAGTACTTAAATCCAAAATGTACTATGTAGATAATAGATTTTCACCAGCTGATTTTACAAACAATACTAATCTTCCTCAATAACCTATCCCATATAAATTAACATGCTCCAAATTCAATGTTCTTCAAAAGAATTGCCGTCTTAAAAAGTAAAAATATCAAAGATTTTTGCGATTATATGAATAAAAGGTACTAGCTAGTAGTATGCGTGACGTAAATATAAAATACTTGTTTCACGAACAAGTCTCTTATGGAGTCTCTTATGGAGAAATGACAAAAATAGAAATTTATTCTTTGCGTAAAAATGTCCACTATATCGAAGAATTATTGTGTTCGTTTTAATGCGCACCCAGAAATGGGAAAGAAGCAAATAGTCTATCCGTCCATTCCTCACACGTTGATTATATTTTGCTTCTCGGAATGCTTCTCGTGCACATTTGGGTGTTGGGTCAGACAGCTTTGTATGGATGTCTCTCTGAGAGTGTAACAACTTTCTGAGTCAGTCTGATCTTTATTCATGCTCCAGTAACTCTGGTTAAGTTTTGCATTTAAGGTTGCTTGCACTGTTGGATGCATGGTCATGCAACTTTGTACGAGTATGTGTCTTGATTAGAACAATATTCTCCTATCGATAGTTGGGCATAGTGACCTACATTTCGTGCTTTATTGGCTTTGGTTAAGTTGTGCGTTCCGCTTGGCATGAGATTCGTGTATAGCAACTGAGGTGTGGTGGGACATACTATGAACACTTTTCGAGTTAACGTCTTTATAAAGATTGACCGTTGATTTTTATAAGTTCATTGAAGTATGAACCGAACGGGATCATATTTGAGTTTGCACAGCATTTCCTTTCAGTTCATACTTCACTGAACATAAAAAAGTGTCAATCCTTGTAATTAAATTGCACACCTATAAACGACAGAATAGAAGGAATTTTGTCAAAATGCATTAAATATATTTATCTTAGCCTTTTTGTGTGAAACATTAAAATGGCAATCAATATCCGTATTCTGCTTACAGTCAATCAGAAAACGGCAAACAGTTTCCTGGCAACCAGGCACAATTTACCCTTTGTATGGAATATTATCATACGCACAGCCTCTATCAAATACTTAAGTCAGTTTAAACAAATTAAGTCAATTTAAGCAAAATGAAACACGTATGATTAAAGTGTAAAATCATATCATATTTGTTTTATCTATTGTGCCCTGTCGAAATCAGAGAGGAGCTTCAACCACAGTAGCGTACAACTTTCGTTTCTCAAAACAATTTTGAATTCGTTTTTAAATTCATACTGAAAGGAGACTGGCCACTGGGTGCCTACCTTTATGCTAGCCATGACACTGTAGTCCTTATCGTGATACAATGCTACAATGTACAGCCATGTTTGGACGAGTCCACTAATTCATGTTGTTTATGTAGCTGGCTGTTTCTTATGTGCTCACTATGACGTATGCTATTTTAATGATGTATGCTCACGTGCTTTGACGTAAAAGCTGACTATTGCACCTCCGCGATCTAAATCCAGTTACGTAATTCCTAGTAACTGGCCGCCATGTTGGTGCCGATTCGTTTTGAGTAGGTCGATGTTCCAGACAATTTTATAACTAATACGACTTGGAATGACTAGTAAAAAATAATCCATGAACTAAAATGATATGGTTTCTAAAAGTTTAGTCCGATATGATAGCAGTATTTGTTTCTAAGAGCTGATTGTAACTCATAAACTTATACTGTGGTCATTCCTCTCCATGTACATGTCGCAAAAATAGTCCTGGGAAGTTTTGAGGAAAAGGGCATTTTTTATTGTAATCTGATACTTTCTTAGAATCAAATTCGTTTTTGAAGTAATATGTCGTTTATCATGATTATTATTTTTCTGAGAAAGCTTATAAGGGTATTTCCAAACCTCCGTCAGTCCGACGATCTGTCTGCCAATCTGTATATATGTTTGCCGTTGAGTTCATCCATCATGCCTTCTTCTCCTACATTATCATAAAGAATCACGCAAAACTTAGGAATACTCCTTCACACGTTCTGATACTCAAAAAATATGCAAACCCTTTGCAAATCACCCGTCTTCCATTCGAATCTCCAACCCCCGCCCTCTCCATTCCATCAGTGACTCATCTCAGCTTAAGTTATCGCAGATCGATTTTAGCCGGTGATAGAAACTATAATGGGATCAGACCACCATTAATTTTACTAGATATTACCTACATGCATTCTCCAAGCCAAAAGCTGTGCAAAAAGAAACTAACTTATGTCACCTACACCATAGCTAGCATACATCCCCCACAGAGTGTACAGGCTTTGTACTCGAGCTACACATCTGTGCCCAATCAGATGTAAATTAAAAACTGGAATCTTGGCCCACCTGCTACTTACGACCCCTCGTGGTTGCAGATTATTGACTTCATTGATCTGTATCAGTGATAATTGAATGTAGAAAAATCAAGAGTTTCAAAATTAAATACCAAATTGTGCCTAACACATGTAAGTTTGTCCATGGGCTTATAAAAATTGGGTCCGAAATCCTTCACCAGCACATATATTTTTGATCTGTTTCCAAGAAAGGTGAAGAAAATAAATCAAAACCTACACGAGTCACGAAGGGCTATGTCCCATATAACAAAGGCATGAAGATTTCCAAAGACCAAGCCCCTAAAATGAATCATGCAGAATTAACGGCAACGTCCAATCGACCTGTCGGAAGTATTCGCACAAGATATCCAAAACCAGACAGCAATCTCATAACAGGCAATCCTGATTCAGATAATCATGGCACAGAGGTGCTTAGCTTAACATTTAGATGTAATTGTTTGTATACTATTTTCAGTGTGCAATTTTTAAAACTGACATTAAATATTTTCTTTCTCATTTTACGGGGAATGCGACTATTAAACAACACAAAAGTGATGGAAATGATCTGGTCGATCTGTAGCTGCCTCGTGATGTAGTTTTGTCATCTGGTCGATGACAAAACTACATCACGAGGCAGCTACAGATTGTCCACTAATGGACGTATACATACACCAAGAAGTTGAGAGGGGCATGAGTTGGCAGATGATCTTAAAATGTGTAAATTGTGGCTTTATCTCACCTAAATTTAAGCTGTACAAAGAGGTTTCATCCACCAAAAAGGATGCTGTGCTGCTGCAGTCAATCTGGGATTCCAAGTGGGACTTCAAGAGACACCAATGAGAAATACAAGGGCCAGTCTCTTGCTTACAGCCATAGATATTCCTCCTCCAGCTCGAAGCGGCATGCAAAGGACTACAAATAGAGTAGCAAAAGTTACAACTGAACTAAATAAGAAGGACATTTCGGAAAAACTTAAACTGGTGTGTGATATGACTAAAGATCGTGGCAGCACAGACTCTTCCCCAAGCAACGTTTCATTTCATGCACGCTAGTATTCTATTCGTATGGTTAGTGCAGAGACACCAGGACTAGCGTCTTCACAAGCTATCGTAATTGCTTGTGAAACAATGACTGATCATAAGGATATCATTGCGGCTGTGTACGAAAACAAATTGTGTTGGACTGGAGCTCGGCTCAGAGAAAAAGGATATGATGTTTTATGCCCTAATGGGCATGCAGACTGTACTGCGAATATTCCATATGTAGCACCTCGCTCTGAGTTTGAAATGGGACGTGATATTGGGACACAGTTTGTGCTTCAAGAAGTTCTAGTTAAGTTTGTGACTACAGACGGTGATGCAGAATCAGCCCTTATATTGCAATAAGCATATACAACATTGTATTTCATGTGGCAAGTGGAGTGTTTAGCAGATCCGACTCATTTAGGAAAGTCGCAGTTTAATAGATGCAAATCTGTTGTATTCAGTAATACTGTGTTTCCAGGTGCTGCAATAAGAGAAAAGCAAGAAGCAGACACAAACAATCCTTAATTAAGACATTATGGCCCGCGGCAGCTTATGATTAAAAAAAAATCATGGAAGAAAATGGATGTAATTGACAGAAAATCAAGTTGTTGTCACCCAAAGTTCTAGATGCAACACTGTGTTGCTATGACAGCGACTGTTCCCGATGCCGGAGATACTCCGAAATCAAGCACCACACTCTGGAAAGACAGGGCAACATTAATATATGCCCATAACAAGTACAGAAAATTAGATCAAGCAAGGAACTATGACTATAGGGGAAAGGAGAATTAGATATATCAAAGCAAAATGAGGAACACCATTATGCCTAAAACTGACTGAAATACTTGGTTGAGAAAAACATCAACAACAAGAGCAACAACAACAACACCAATAACAATAACAACCAACGTATAACGGGGAAATCTGTAGAAAATGTCATGTATTGTGACATTTTCTACCACCGTCTGATGAGATCCATTTTGGGATCAAAATACTTTGGGTGTTTTAAATATACATCCATAAAAGTACAAATTAAAAATGCTTACCATACAAATAAGATAAATAACTTTCTCAATTCTTCATTACTAGTACATTCTAAATCCAAGCACCATGACCAAAACATTTCTTTTCACTAAGACAAGAATTTCTAAAACAATTTGCCTGGTGGCTTTCCAAACATAAATGAGAGATTGGGGCATATATTCTTAATAAAAAAATTAAAAAAATAAAACATGCAAGCAATTATGTGTGTGTGTTTCTTATTCCATTGTTGTGTATTGGGATCTTTGTATTAAAGCAAGCCATATTTCCCACTTGTTCTTTGGCCACCAGTCCAAATGCGGCATTGCCATTTGTAGCCAGGACCAACTTGTCATAAAGTTTCAACGTAAGATTTTGAAATCAATCTCTCCATGCTAACTTTTGCAACAAGAAATTGGTGTTTTAATACAATAAAACCACATCATTTATCATCAACACATACCAAAATTAGACCCACATCTTAAGATACAGGAATTTTGAAATTTTAAATTTTTTCAAACATTTTACAAATATATTTCAAATCAAAACTTGAAGTTGACATTTTTTTTCTGTGTATTTGTATTCCTATAAGGAATACACGTCCCAAGTTTCATGTATGTATATGAATTACTGTTGATAATATGGCTATTTAACTGTCAACAAGCCTTGCATCTGACAGGAGTCAGACCACCATTAATTTTACTATATATTACCTACATGCATTTTTCCAAGCTGAATTCAGACCAACATTCCAATCACACAAGGACTCTTAGTGGTGACAGTGCCATTATAGTCCATTACACACACCAAGACTTGTCAGTTGTTGCCCAGTATAATTACAAATAACAGCTGATCACAGCCTACAGGGGCCATGATTCCATTTCCGGGTCGATCAAAATATAGTTTCTGACCATGTTTCAAACTTACTTTACATGTGCACTTCCACCACACTGCTTTCACAACCATAATAAAAAGCATCTCAAAATAAAGAATGACTACTTCCCAATTATTTCATGGTAAAAATCAGTCCCTGTCATAAATATTTCACAGTCAAAGGCACAGCCAAACAACACTTCTAAATTTAGATAGGAACCACTTGCCTCCATGCCAACTGGAAGTATTTTATCCTGGTCCGACCACTGTCAGAGGCATGAAATGCATCCAGTTACACTGATACCATACCATAGCAAATACATTACCAATGAGAAATAATAATGGACATGTTAGAGAGTTATAATTTGTTGCCAACGGGGATATAATGTAAAAAAAATCCAAGTTAATGCGCCTCTCTCTCTCTCTCTCTCTCTCTCTCTCTCTCTCTCTCTCTCTCTCTCTCTCACACACACACACACACACACACACACAAAAATATATATATATATATATATATATATATATATATATATATATATATATATATATATATATATATATATATATATATATATATATATATATATATATTGATCTTCAGTATGATTAACCTGAGACGGATGAAAATATCAAACTTTCGTATTACAGTTGGTTGGGAGAATCACTCTTCTCAATATACTCGTCTTTTCCTATTCTTACGTGCTGTTTGCTCACTTAGACATTAGGAATATATAATAATTTAAATGTTATGCACATGTGACACGATTTCTAATTGACACAAATAATTTAAATAAGTTGTGAAATGAGAAGCAGGGCCTAGGGTAAAAATAAAAACTGATAACTTTGTTAGATTAGGTGGGTTTTTTGTGGGTGTTTTTTTTTTTTTTTTCAGCAGGATTAGGGATAAAAAAAGGCAATGCATTTTTAAGAAATGTAAAATTTAGCTATCTGAGAAACATGCATTGGACATTTCAATAAATACATTAAATTTTAACAGCTTTTACCAACTGAAATCTGTTTGATCGTTCTTTGGAAAAATGCTTAATGAGCGCTATTATATGTCGTTTTTGGAACTTTAAAGCTCACGTTGTTTTTAGTCCATTTCATTGTTTATGTTCAGGTAACTTATGCGACAACTCGGATATTGGCCTGATGTTGTCGGTAATTTCTCCTTATACATGAATATCCTTTATTTGATATACGAAATAGAGCAACAAATTGTATATATATATATATATATATATATATATATAGAGAGAGAGAGAGAGAGAGAGAGAGAGAGAGAGAGAGAGAGAGACAGACAGACAGACAGAGAGAGACAGAGAGAGAGAGAGAGAGAGAGAGAGAGAGAGAGAGAGAGAGAGAGAGTAAAAATCCTAACTTGATTGCCGAGGTGGATGTATTTGCGGATCAAAGACCATCTCATCTCACTTTGAGTATTACTCCTGCCTCTCTCTCTCTCTCTCTCTCTCTCTCTCTCTCTCTCTCTCTCTCTCTCTCTCTCTCTCTCTCTCTCTCTCTCTCTCTCTCTCTCCTGGATATGTGGAAATTAAGAACCAAACAAATTTTATTTTCAGTTTGCAGTCACACACAAAAAAGTCCGCATTTAGATAAAATCACGGACAGTTAGTCTTCGATAAAATAACAAAAAAGAATCGATATGTATGTATGTATGTATGTATAAATATATATATATATATATATATATATATATATATATATATATATATATATATATATATATATATATATATATATTAGAGTTCAACGGCACGTCAGCACAATAATGGCCATATGGTGACAATTAAAAGTGAAGTTCTTAAATTGTGAAAAGGAAGATAAGCCATTCCAAATAAACGTAAAACATAAGTAATACAAGAGACAAGATAAGAGGTGAATATATTTAAAAAATCTGTCAAATGTGTATATAAAATAAAATACAAAGATAAAAATATAAAATCCTAAAATTATAGGGTTATGGAATTAGTAGAAATTAAAAAAGGAAAAATCACCCAGCATGCAATATTTTCAAGAGAGATAAAATGAAAGAAAACGATCATTACATGCATACATTCTGAAAGAAAATCAGAAGTTTGGCAATGAACTATAGATTATGAAAAAAATAAAAATAGTGTCGGTCCCTATATTCGCAGCTATGACAGAAAATCCGTGTGATACAGAACAGGTCCAAAATGTACGGACTATGCAGCAACGGCGGCCATTTTAACAGTACATATATTTCGAACTCTGTGGTGTGAGTGCCGATTACGGAGTGGGTTGATGGTTTGGTCTAAAATAAATACATATATGTGAATCTGGCTGTCTAAAATCCGAGCACACACGACGGTGGTGTGATGTGTTTTCCGCATGTGATATCCCCATTCCTTTTAAAAAAAAGAATCAATTCAAAGATCCACAAAAATGGAACAAGAACAATTCATTGTGCTGATATGCCCGCGCGGCTAGATCCGTCATGTGATGAATGATAGAGATATTCTCCATCATTGTTCTACACTGAAGAAACACGATCATACATACGTAGGAATGGCCACTCCGACAGTCATTGGAGCCTGGGATGAAAAGTGTTCAGCATCCACCACTTGTTGAATCAGGGAAGATTTTGTTACCACCCTTGCACATCAAGCTGGGTTGATGAAGAACTTTGTCAAGGCCATGGACAAAACACAAGCAGCTTTCAAGTACCTCCGTGGAAAATTTCCAAGGTTAAGTGAAGCTAAGATAAAGGAAGGTGTCTTTGTTGGTCCTCAGATTCGTGAACTTCTTCGAGATGATGCATTTCACCGTGCACTGCGTGGCAAGGAAAAGACGGCATGGAAAGCCTTCCAGTTAGTGGCAACAAATTTTCATACATTTTGTTAGCAGTAAATTTCTTCGCAAAAAAGAATCCGCAATCTATTCGGACCAACTCGGCTATTTCTACTATTAGATTGACCGTAGAATTTACCGAAAAGTTGCAAATAAAACAAAAATTCGATGCATTCGCTTGTTTCGTAAATAGCCCAGGTGGTCCAAATGGCAGCTATCGGCATACATTCGACGTATTATCCGTAGGATTGAGCTCGAAGTTGAAAATTGTGATGAGGTCTGACAGCAGATGTTGACATCGTGTGACTTAAGAACCTCAACAAACTCGCGTGTTTCGCAAGCGCTTGATTCTTATTATCTTTCAGATTTTACTGAGGTCTCGCTGTGTGTATTGTCGCAAGCCACGGACGAAAATCTGCAAAACACTCTCTTTTCACTCGTGGCTGCCTGCGATAATATTTCATCGTCTCACGTGAATATGCATAAACAGAAGTACGTAGTCAAGTAGACAATGTAATAAGATCTTAAGCATGAACGGAAGTGAGCATGAACGGAAAAAGATTCTTATCGATCGATAAATGATTTGGTTTGGAAGAGAAGATATGATTGTTTTACTCGATCAGCATGAAACGTCATATTTGGCCAACCTTCCGAGAAAATTTTACTCGAGCTCCCCAATGATTGGTTAAGCAGGCTTTTGCATTTGCATGAGAAACGATGAAATCTTATCGCAGGCCGCCATGGGTTAAAAGAGAGCACATCGGGTTTTCGCCTGTGGCTTGCGATGAAGCGCTTTATGCGACGTTATGAATCAACAAATATTGAGAAAAACTTGTTTTTCGATCTGTGGACATTAATTCAACTAGATAAAAGCTACAATAAATTTTCTTGGACATTGAATTGAAGGGGACTGCCACTGCTAGTTCAAAGAATTGGCATTAGTACTACTCCTACCAATAATGTAATTTCCTATATATGTTCTGTAATAATAGCCAAGGATCCTGTCCGTCAGCTTCATCATCATTATCATCATTTATTTAATTATAATTATCATTATTAGTAGTAGTAGTAGTAGTTACAGTAGTAGTAGCAACAGCAGTAGCAGAAGTCTCCCCACGCTTTTCACAAAGCGTCGGGAATAATTTGATACCTTCCATCTGTCCGTTACATTAACTCCTCCTACACTGCCGAGTCGAATTTCACAAAAACTTGTGGCTATGATGACCCTTTGGTGACCATCGGATGGAGAAGTGTCATTCTCAGTTGCCATCCCTGGGGTCCCTGGATGGAGGTCAAAGGTCAAATTCACAATCGATGCAATTCCAATGACATTTTCAAGAGGACTACACATCGAATAGGTGATGAATTTTGTAATATGACCCCTGGGGGTTGGGGTGAGTAAACTCGGGGGAGAGAGGGGTAGAGGTATGGATTTTGCAGGTTTTTAGAATAAGCATTGGAAAGCGTTGGAATTTGAGATGGCGAGCCATTGGAATTTATTATTATTATTATTATTATTATTATTATTATTATTATTATTATTATTATTATTATTATTATTATTACTAGTATAAGTAGTAGTTGCAGTAGTACTGTTGATGTCGTTGTAAAAGATTGGTCCCTTGTCTATTGTGGCAGAAAATAAATGGGAAATAAGAGAAGGTTTTGTAAGAGTAATACTAATGACAATTTTCTATCTTCATGATTATTTCTCTTATTATTATTATTATTATTATTATTATTATTATTATACTAATAATAGCAATTCCATCATTCCAACAAAAGTAACAAAACTCATCATAATTATCATCATACTTGTTCTTTTTGTGTGCAGCTATTCTTAATATTGGTGATGGTAGTGGTGCAGCTGTTCTGAAGATTTTTTAACTTGTCTATTATAGCAGAACATATACGAGAAATGAAAAGAGTTTTTACGAGAATATTACTAATGCCAAATCTCTATCATCATTATTGTTGTTGTTGTTCCTATCATTATTGTTCTTCTTGTTATGATGATGATGATGATGATGATGATGATGATGATGATGATGATGATGATGATGATGATGATGATGATGATGATGATGATGATGATTATTATTATTACTACTGCTACTACTGTTGTTCTTGCTACATATCAACTTTGGTAGAAATGAGTTAAAATATAATTCAAGCCAGATAAATAGTTTAGCAAACCCTGGACAGACACAACGACCCAGTGTTGGTGTGTTTGTCGTGATTTATATATCCTGCAAGTCTCCTTTCGGAAAAAGTCACGAGTTGTAGGAAGGGACACAGGCACGCAAACACGGACGGAAAGACAGACATAGTGAAGCTTATAGAATCTCCGCTTCCTGAAGCGGGGATAGAACAGTTGAATTATGTATTGGTAAATAGATCCATCCTCTATTTTTAAACTAAATTTGTGTTCGTAAAACAAGTATGCCCCCATTCCAGAGGAAAAAAGTTAAAAGTCCAAAAATTTAAAAACATAAATAACTGACAAATAATTTGAATGACACAACAATCTAATTATGCAGGTACTCTACGTGTGCATACTAACATGCCTACCAAGCTTCATCAATCATTTGTCTACAACAAGTGATGGGAGCCGCGGTAGTTCAGTTGGTAGAGCGTTGGACTCGTAATCCAAGGGTCGCCTGTTCAATACCCGCCCAGGCGTCTCGGTGTGTCGTTTTGGAAAGGCATTTAGCTCCCTTTTCTTGTCGTGATTCACGTGTTCAAAATATCGTTAAAAAAAACAACGTGATTTTAGCATAATCGTGCTAACAACGTTTTCATCCAAAAGAGTCTTGCATCCAAATTTTTTTTTAAAAAAGGTACTAAACATGAAAAATAAATTGCTCCAATGATACGAAAATCTAATAGGTCATCTACGCATGCATGGAAACATCTGCATTAAATTCCATTTGTTTATGTCGATTTTTTTGCACAATCATTCTAACGAGTTTTTCGGGACTGACAAAATAAAGATGTCCCCGCTGCAAATGGTGTGGGCATAACAATAGATCTATCACGGTAACCCTGAATTGTATCTTAAGAATGTTAATGAAGATATGAACACTAGGCTTTAATACGATATATATTATCCAAACCTTCTGAACATAAAACTCGTTCTCAGGCTCATCACCTTCCCATCAGATATCTCTGGGCTAGTGAAATGTATTGGTCTAGGAGAGAGACTTGGGTCAAGTAAATCCTGAAAGTTCCGATTTTATAACTTAATTTTTATTAACGTTACAGACTGTCTTGGTTTTGGAACTTGAATCTTAATCTCGACTTTCGGAAATACTGGTCTCAGGTTCACTAAACAAATCAAAATGTCTTCTTCAAATTGAGATTTTTAAATATCTTGCTTATTTCTTGTTTGATAACAAACGATTTTTCATAGAACATAAAGCACGCATCAAGGATTAAAATGCAGTTATAACATCTTAAAATCTCCTGACGAGTCTTGTTGACCTCCGAGGATTTCCATCGTCTCTGCCTCGGAGTATCATAAACATGGTAGTATAAAATCTCAATTTGAAATATTTTTGAGATATGTAGTGGAACCGGGGCCTGTGTAATAAATTAATGTTCAGTTTACGTGTGAGAGAGAGAGAGAGAGAGAGAGAGAGAGAGAGAGAGAGAGAGAGAGAGAGAGAGAGAGAGAGAGAGAGAGAGAGAGAGAGAGTGATCTGACAAATTTTAAATTTTGAAACAGAATCCTTTAGAAAGAGAAGTCTACAATGAATCATTCGTTTAGTTTTCCTCTACTCAAAATTGAAAGAAATAACGAAAAGAGACCCATTCTTTTTAGATGAATGTATCAATTTTAATGCACATTATTGCCTTCTACATTCTTATGATGTGACATGAAGCCCGTTTTAAAAGTCCACTATCACCATGTCGGAGTCTCAATGAGCTGGCAGTTTTGCATATATGCAGTTCATCAGTGTCAGATGTATATATTGCGTTAATAACACTAGCAACTATATAACAGATCATACTCGACATTTCAATAAATATGCTGCTCGCTTCCTCAAATCAAAACATGAGATTTCATCAGAATCGCTTTGGTCCTCCGACGAATCCCGTAGATGAGATCATTTTTTGGGCGGCGCTCCTCCCTTTCCTTTCTCTGGCGCAGGAGGATTGACTTTCTGGCCTCCCGCGGGTGGCGGAGCGCCCTTAGCTGGTGGCGCTGCTTCAGGTTTCTTTTCTGAGGCAGTCCCTCCTTTCTTCATCTTTCTGTAAAAAAAACAGAGCTTGAATTTGATTTTGTATTGAAAACCAGTTGGCACAGGCACCGACTTTTTCTTTTAAAAAAAATCTGTTGGGGGGGGGGGGGGGGGTAGCAGGCGGATTTTTAAAATTTATTTTCCCCATTAACACAGAATATACGAGTCGATATAAATATTTTTGTAGACTATTTCTTAATGTATAGCAACTGGTTACAACTGTAAACTGGACTTTATTCAGGGCAAGCGATTTTAATGCCACGTGCCCTGTGGGTTTTGTCTGAAAATAAAAGATAAAAATGGAACCCTGAATATTGTTCTAGTCGATCAAGTTGGTTTCATATGGCAACGCGAATGGTATGTTGTGCTGCATCAACAAATTAATGCAAACAACCTAAAAAAATGAATAAAGAGAACTTTCACATGCGCCTCAATTATTTCTTACTCTTTCTTTTCTCCGTTATCGGGTAACGGGGATCGGGTGAGAGCATGCACATCATTCACCCTCGAAAATTCAAGACCCTCGTAAAGTAAATTTTCATCAAAAAAGAGTGGCCCAAGTTAGTACGACCTTGAGCCATTGAACAATCACGTCCTACTATCGTCTGCGATCATCATTTTGTCAATAAATAATTTTTAAAAGCCTCTTTGGGAAAAAGGATAATTTTCAGGAAACCAAATATTTTAAACAAATTCCCATGAGTAAATGACCAGAAATATATCGAAAGTTGCAGCCTGCTCATCCCTGCAAGGAGAAACCAGGGGACAACATAGCGGCAGTTTTGACATTATGAGCACCTAGACAATTTGAGGACGTATTGAATCATTATGCACACTGTTGCGTTAACGGTTCGAAAGGATGATATGGAATTATTGAAGCTCGTGAAAGAGGAACTTTGTCCATTTGTCAGGTCCTTTTGATTAATGCATTTTAAGATACAGCCACCGGATACCATACCAATTGCCCTTTGGCTTTAAAAGCAACTATAAACAAAGCTAGTCAAGTCGATTCTGTGTAACTGCGTAACGACAATTTTTTTCTTCTTTTTATTCTGAAGTACAATAGTAGTACAAATGGAAAGACAGGGGGGGGGAGGGAGTAGCAAGTTTATCTTGCAAATTAATATAATTTTCATCTCCCAAAAGAGGTCTACCACAGCCGCTCCCTTTCTTTCCAGTCACCCAAAACAAAAATGCTCGGTGTCCAAACGGCTTAACAAGTGCTATTTTCGAACATTGAAAAACAAAATGTCGTGCTTAAATATGCCAAGGGTACTCGCCCATTGATAATTATCCGGGTAATAAAATGAGCCATAGGGTACCCGTTTAATTCATGTAAAAAAAAAAAAAAAAAACACCGCCAAGTTCACATCGACGATTATATCTGCCGATCAATCAGGAGCGACCTGGCCTATAAGTCTATACTTTTTGACCACGAAGTCGATATGTAAACAAACAATTTTTTTTTCTTGAAAGTACGAAAAATAATGTGTAAAAAAATTAATTATCATTGTGGGGAAGAGATCGTGTATGAAAAAATATAGAGCCAAGTCTGTGAAGGATTTTAACTATTTACAACGACCTCTCCCAACAAATATGATTACCCTTCATCATAAAGTGCAAGTAGTTAAGCGTCATTTCGTTTAATCTTTGCTCATGCTAGTTGTCAGTTTGAATTACTTCAGGTTTGTACACATTTACCGTAATACAATTTCGATCGGGTACCCGGAAAACCGATCATTAGGATCAACGGGTACCCGGTAGTTGTTTACTAAAATTTTGACAGCTTTACTCGTGCTTCGTTTTGCGATGAAAAATTTTCCACTTGTCCTCGTTTCAAATAACATTTACCATTCATTTCGTTTCATAAATTTCATTTGGAATGTACATTCATGCTATATATAATCTAGATCCTCAACTTTCAGTCTAGTCTACTGAAAAAATTTAAAAAATAAAACAAAAAATTTCAAATGTTTGGTTGATCTAGATGTTTTGACAAGGAATGAAATATTATCTAATAGCTTAAAATTGGCATTTAGACAACAAAAATCCACAAACAAAAACGAAATATACCATTAGTATACACAATTTCGTATATAAAACTTGTAGAGTCTAGATATGAATCACAACTCTCACGTGAACGAATATATAAACATGCCCATTTAAGCGTTTTCCATCTATATTCTAAATAAGGTTTAACATTGCTTAAGTAAAAATTATATATGTGTTAATTACATCAGCTGATATTCAATTTTACCTGTACAATTTGCTGTTTTCCGCAACAAAATTACCTTGACTTTCCACAATCCGTTCTGACAAGGTCTGTCTCGAGGCCTCGTTTATTTGCGTAGTAATATTAATGTACGTATAAAGCAAAGCAGTCAAATCCTGTAAAAACCGGGTTATTTTCAATAGTAAGTTGTATCTCTCTGTAAATTAGTTGCTGTTCGAATTAAATTGAAATGAGATGGAACTTGTGCAACCTAGGTATTACATCAAAGGTAACAAAACATACTTTAGCAGTTTATTGTATATATGAAATTGTTTTATCAAAAGATTTCAAACAAAATATTAAAAATAGCGCTGACAAAGTAGCCGTTCAAGGACTTACTTGCGGTAGCATATGGTAACTTTTCCCGCGTTATCAACAATGTTAAGATATTACATGGTCGTATCAAACAATCTAACGTTCATAGCGTTTATCTTAGGCGAAAGTTTGCTTCGCGGAGCTCTTGTATTGCCATATCTGTCAATTTTAACCGATTTAATATAAACAAAAAGAACGAAAAAAAAGTTTCAAGAAGAAAGAAATAACAATGAAAAAAAAAAAAAAAAACAATCGGAGGAGACGCAAGTAGTTATCTTTATGGTAAAAAATAAAACGTTTACAAATCATGTATAAAGACAGGACAATTGTGTATTACAAATTTATTAATATTTCTTCTAAGAGATAATGGGTCATGGTCAATAAAGAAAATTCAAGAAAGGGGAAAAGAAAAGGAGAGCAAATGCCAGGAATGAAGAAACGGGGACGTAAATAGAACTTGTTTTTTGCCCGTGTCAAGAGTTAGTGTGACCTCCTTTGTAACTGAAACGGTTAATGTGCGCGCTTATTTCGTTTCTATTGTGGGATCTCTCTCTCTCTCTCTCTCCCTCTCTCTCTCTCTCTCTCTCTCTCTCTCTCTCTCTCTCTCTCTCTCTCTCTCTCTCCAAATTTCTCCTAAGTTGCAAATGCACGAATCTTAGGTCTTCATCCTTCTAAAATTACTTTCTTTTTTTCCCCATTTAATAGACTATTTATTTATAACTACGTGAGTGATTAATAAAGTTCAGGATATAGTGCAACCGAGTCGAGAATATTCCTGTTTTATTTAGCCTATACATTAAAATAGCAACGATATTTTTGCCTCTTGCACATTGGTAAATGTGGCGTAAAAGAGACGTTTCAGACGGGCCATGCTCAAGATTATTATTGCACCGGAATATTTCCATTGGTCTAGCCATTTTGGTTTCTGCTTGACTGAAATCCCCCAAAAGTATTTTTCCTATCACTTTTTCCCCACTTTTTTTTTTTTTTTTTTTTTGTAATTCAATTATTTTACTTTCAGAGGCTGGTATTGCCTACTCTGGCAAAATTCGTTTCCTTTTTTTAATAACTGCTGAAAACAGTGTACTTTGGACTAATTCAGGCTGATTTTTCGAGCACTTTGGAGCGGCCATTTCTGTCTGATGTGTGCTTAGATCATGTGCAATTTACACAAGTTCAATATGTATATAAATTTCAGCCACAGTACATGAAAGTAGCATAGAGGTATGCCAACATTCTCTCCATTGTGCATGTTGCAAATGCAAACAACTTCATCTTACACTTCTCACTCTCTCAGAAGCACGTAATATCTGTAGAGCGCCCCCTTAGCGATGAAAGTCAAAGCGATCACTTCTATTTAGGCATTATGGGATTGCGGACTACATGCTAGATTTACTGACCTCCGAAATTGAAGAGTTTGAGAACGTGCACAAACACTATACCTCAGAAACTAAATATTTGACAACAGAAGTGCTACAATGAATATGGTCATTTTTACGAAGAATTCTACTTAGTTCAAATTACAATCAAGACATATATTGGATTGACTTAGCAAGTCATCACAACAAAATATGTAATGGGCCCAATTGTTTGGAACTATTTTGTTAGACTTTTAACATTCATACGTGTTCGAAAAGCTGATAACAGCCAAAATTAGATCGTAAATCGTCACATGGAATCAGGCCACAATAAATATTTCCGGTTCAGTACCCACGAATGTAGTCCCAGTCTATTTTTAGATCATTTTTTCGTCTCTCATTTGGTGGTGATGTATGCATTAGATTTAGGCATCCTTAGTAGCGATTTAAAGGAAATTGGTTATTGTTTAGAATATGAGTATTATAGTGTGGTTGTCTGTGTGTATTTTGGCGACAGTGCACAGTGAGTAATGAGGCATTGGTGCTGATCCGGAAGTGAAATCTGTGACTCATTGCACGTTGCTTTGTTTAGAGTCCAGCCTCTCAAAAAAAATGCCGGTTAACCTATGACAAGAACTTCAGCGTGAGTTCATCGTTGAAGATACTTTACAGTAACATATGATTTATTAGGATTTGGACACAGTGGAAAGTTCAGCACTGACAAACAAATGTAGAGACTATATAGGAAAATTAATTGTGGTCTGAGGCCACATATCAGAGGCGCTTACTTATAGCGAGTGAAGAGTGAGTTAAACGCTTAAGTACGCTAGGCAAAATAGAATCATGTCAAAAGCATTATGATACCTTTTGTTAATCATTTGCACAAGTACAGTTCTCTAGTAAGCTCATACTTGAACAAAGAAACTTGGAAATGTTTCGGCTAAGAATAAGTCATCTCAGTATGATAGCATCACGTAATAAACGCTATGATGGTTTGTGATGTGCACATGACGTCAATCCTGAGTTGTTTTTCCAATCATTTGCGGAAATACCCAAGCGTTTTCCGATTGTTTGCTAATTATGGCAATTTCACTGCCCCAGTGTCTACGACTGGTGTTTGATGTAAAGACAGTTGGACCTGGAAATTGTTAACCCAATCAAAACCAAAACAATCATCTCGGCATGTTTACAAAAGCAAGTCTCATTTCAAAATGCCACTTCACGGAGTGTAATTAATACTTCTTATTTTTCACCAAGCACTAACACAAGCCGATCTGGGTGATAGCTATAAAAACGACTTATGATGGCTTGCAGCTTTAAAATTATGATAATTAACACAAATGTTACCATATATGTATCAATGTTAAAGTTAATGTCGTGCCATTCTTTAGGTCCTTGAAAACAAAGCAAAGCAAAAATATTTAGAGCAAAACACAAGTAACGTAGTCATTGTGGTTAATATGAATATTCTGCCTGAGGTAGAAAATATTTTGCAACTTAAAATGTCAACAATGTTATTAATAGGTATGAAATGTGACACTCCTGTATGCCGTAAAATTCAATTGAGGACCTAGTGTGTAGGTAGGAAAATGCAAAAACATGTCGCCCACTATCAAATTACCGTGGTTAACATTCTTTCATACGCGAATTAACATCTAGGTAAGCTACAGACTTTAGCATTTACCATAACAGTATTATAGAGGAAGTAGGCCAATCTTGACTGATAAAATGTATCGCTATATCATGATATACCTGTACATGTGAACCACGTACCTATTTTACCTGTGAATTCAATCCGACAGGGAACTACCTCAATTTTACTGTCTACATAGAAAATACCTGAATGAAAGTTCGTTGACTAAGGGACGCAACTACATAAATCAGAGACATGTGTATACGAGTGCTTCTGGTTTCCTGCTTCGTGTGTTCCCCTGCTAATTGCTCCACTACACGTTCCAAAAAAGCTGGATTAAAAAGATTAGACCATATGTTTCTGTCTGAGACTTTTTACATATTTTTCTTATACACGTTAGCTTGCTCATAACTTTGGAAGGCACGTGAAGAAAATTTGCAGAAAAAATCCAGTCGGAGAAAAATTTGTTTTTAGTTTGCTGTGTAATATCTGTTACCCCTTGCGTCTAAAGCAGAAACTATTAACATACACTTTGATTTTATTATAACAAACTTATCTCTCCCATTCTCTCTTTCAAACAGGTGGTCTTGTGTTCATGTAATCATAAGTGTTTGACAAGTCGTAAATGGTAGGATTAAATAATTTACGCGCTTTCAGAGATAACAAGTCAAAACATTTAGAATGTCATGCGTCACAGAAAATGTGCTCCATGTTGTTTCTTTGTTATTCGTTGAGCAGTATAACATTTGATGGGAAAATGTACTTTGAAATGAAAGAAGCCTTTGAATAAAATATTTTAGAATCAATATGTTTATCAGTAATCGAGAAGCGGACGAAATCGCGTATGTAAGTATGTATGTATGTATTTATGTATGTATGAGATACTGACTGACGCATGCATACGTGTGTATGTGTGTATATATATATATATATATATATATATATATATATATATATATATATATATATATATATATATATATATATATATAGATATATATATATATATATATATATATATGTAGTAGAGTGTGGCACTTGAGGTGTCTGCGGGCTCCATGTTAAATAGGGTCAAATTATTCGAGATGTATAAGGGAAATTAACATGAGGCCGCCATGTTTAAAGGTATGTTTGTAACAATGCAGCATGATGCGACGGTCTGCACTCTAACTGAAATATCATATACAGTCATAGATTTATCATGTGTGGTGAGTCTGTCTGTTTTGTAACAGGGTAGCATTAGGCGACGGTCCGCACTCGAACGGGAATGCCAAATTACGTCATACGTTTCACATAAGGAATTGGTTTGTTGGTTCTATTTAGGTGAGAACTCAATCTCGAACGAATCGGTCTGTTTGTAACATGTTGGTTCTATTTTTGAGGAAAATGTAATTGGTAAGAGTTTGTCGACCGAGAAAATTAAATATTAAATTTACTCGCTAAAAGAAATTACTAAGTATGTGACGGACAGTAAGTTTACAAAAAAACATTCACTCTCAATCTAACCCGACTCAGTCTGTTTGTAACATGTTGGTTATATTTAATCAGCAAAATATCGTTTGTTTGTTCTCGAAATGAAATACAGTATTAAGACATACGTTTTACATGAGGAGTCTGTCTGTTTGTAAAATGTTGATTCTATTTTGGAGGGAATTTAATGGGTTGAAGTTTTATCGACCGGGATAATATGAGTTTGTTTGCTCTCTAAATGATGTTACAATTCTGCTAGCCACGCATTTGGCATACGAGTTGGCTTGTGTCAAATAGGATTCTTAAATATTCATGCAAATTCTCTCTGTTTAGTTTCTGAAAACCATGTCAGTTAGAATTATTTAGTGTGTTTCAGATCTTAACTATGTTACAATTTTGCTAGCGTACTGTTAGGTCAAAGTTTCATTCAGCCCTTTTGATAAAAATTTACAATTGGACATCTTCACTAGCTATGGTAGATTTATAAATACACTGACCGACTTCTTTTTAATCCCCAAGATCAATATACTTGTGACTGTTGGAAATGCTTTAAAAATCTAGGCACAGATTATTTTGGTAAAATGTAATGTGCTGAAGTTAATTTTGGTTTCCCGTTTATTGAAAACTACCAAATTAAAGTGCGTGTGTGAAACAGAGAGAGAGAGAGAGAGAGAGAGAGAGAGAGAGAGAGAGAGAGAGAGAGAGAGAGAGAGAGAGCAGTTAGATATCTACTATCAACACTCAGCAGACCATATAAATAATAATTATTTTGAGTAGTAGTAGCATGAAGTGTAAGAAGAAATAAAATTTGGACACCATTTTCGCTGTATTATAGGACAAGGAGAAATTACCATTAGATTACCCTTTTCAGGAGTTTCTGAGGACAAGGGGAAATCCTAAGCTAAAAACGTTCATTGACACAAGTTTTCATTGATAAGTATCTCAAAACCAGTGGTATATTGTTACATTGTCAAATGAACGCAGTATGATTTCAACTGCACTGAATTTAAGTCTACAATTCGGTTTAGCCAACATTGCCTGTAGTATTCTTAAATATGCTACAAAACGTGCCCTACGTTATGTCAGCCAAGGTCAGTGTACTTGTTACAATTTGTCGTACACTGCCTGAAAAATTTACTTAGTCGCTATATTCATTGGATTTGTAAATTTTAGTTTTAAAAGCAAAGAGTGGAGGTAGCAAAGTTGCGACTTTCTCTGTTAACGGCTTTCATTATTTTAATGACCGGACTATCATGTCAAGTAAATTCTCTCAGTTTAGTTTCTAAAAGCTATGTCAGGCAGAATTTTTTTGACGTGTACCCGATCTTAAATGTATTTCATATCTTCTAGCGTACTGTTAAGCCAAAGTTTCATTGATCCCTTTTGATACAAATTTACAATTTGGCGTCTTCGCTAGCTATGGTAGATTGATAAATGCACTGATTGACTTTTTTACCCCTAAGGTCAATATACTTGTGACAGTTGGAAATTATTTTTTAAATCTAGGCGAGTGTTTTGGCCAAATGTACTGTACTGAAGTTATTTTTGGTTTCCCATTGTTGAAAACAACCAAACTCAAGTTATTCTTGCATTGTAACATTTTTCTGGGTGATCTTTTTTGAAAACGATAGATCTAGATGGTAAAAATATTTTCTTGACGCATTGGAGTGCCAAAATAGGACTACCCATACATAAAACTAAGATATTTGACATACATAAAACCAACTGAACTCTAGATTTTGTATAATAAATGAAATTCACCCTTTAAACGAAAACTGTTCTACGATATTTGGGGGTGCAAATTTTTGAAAAAGTACAAAACTGAAGCCACAGAGCCTTCTATTTCACGTAATCAGTTTGACTACGGCAAATTTTTGAGAGGTATCTTAAAGCGGGCACAGAAATCACTATGATTTAAATCTAAATCATTTTATAGGAAGATCATGTTTGTCTATCTGTCTGTCAATATGTGTGTGTTTTTGTGAAACAGATATTGAGAGAGAGAGGTATGTCAGTAGATAAATAAGTCACACATCAAATAGAAGAGATATTTAGGTTTATAGCTTTAAGATGTAATGTCTAAATATGAACTCATAGGTTTTCACAGGACGAGTCTGTCTGAAAATGTAACAGTGCAAAATATTAGGCGGAAAATAACATAAATTTAAGATTTTCAGAGTGCTCGTTTTAGAATTTTGCTTATGTGGCCACATTTTATATAACCAGTCAAGGAACGTGCTTTATTAGTTTTCTCTGTCTGTCTCTAAAAATGTAGAGTGATTCTGTTAAAGTTTGAAAAAAGCCAAACTAAAAGGCCTTCCAAGTGATACAACCTGACATGGATGTATATCTAATAGAGAGAGAGGGAATTAACATTACACATGAGAGAGAGAGAGAGAGAGAGAGAGAGAGAGAGAGAGAGAGAGAGAGAGAGAGAGAGAGAATATTTGATTCCTACTTTAAACAAGAAATCAAGGCATACAGAGACTTACATCTTTGGTATATTTTCCCTATGAAATTTCAAGAATACACATGCCAAAAACTTCACACTCCTAGGAAAAATCAACCTTTTTTGTAAAATCTCGCAGAATTTAATTACATCCACACATTATGATATATCTTTTTCTAAATGATAGATCTAAGGTTCTCACACAAAAATTACGTCCAAACACTGTGTGGTATTTTTTCACATAAGGTTAGCATATTTGTCATTGATCTCAAATCCAGTTCTTTCTGAAGCTTGATAAATGGAATGACTCAAGATGCAGTTTGAAGTCACTTCTGTATCAGGTGAGGGGAATCATATGTAAACAGAATGCTACCTATCGGAAAAAAATGTAAAGTACCTTCGTTTTTTTTTTTTTTTTTTCCCTAGCATCAGCGTACCATTGTAAAAACATGTGACTCAGAATAATTCTTGTCTAGAAGTTTTGTATCTTACAATTGCGAAGTCTAAATTTATTCAAGAACATCTAAGGATAGAAAGATAACTTTACTGGTAAATATTCCAGATAGCTATCGCGTCTTTATTATATGCCTATTTACTTCTCATTTTCAGAACCGAGGAAACTAGATATATCTACAGCCTGGTTAGTGGTCAAAGCAGTGAGGGTCTGTAGGTGGAGAATCAAAAATATAAAGAAAAATGGATTTACAAAAAGTCAAGTCCATAGGAACTGATATGCAAAAACTCCTAAGTTCAGTTAGTAGGTAATGTATGAGAATTTGGGACCACTAGCTAATTTAAATTCAGTTTCTTCACTCAGCCAATTTACTTTGGTTTACTCTATCATCAATCTAAAGTGATTCGTGTTCGATCACACGTTTGACAAATTTGGTTCTGCATGAACCACTAGGTCCTGCAATCAACATGTTAAAGGGATGGCGAAAATACAGTGCCACCCAAGTTTGACGATCTGACTTTTTTGTCAAGTACTTTAAGAACGGAGGATGCGGCCATATAAATCGTGTTTGGAATTCTGAGATTTCATCAATGACACGAGACCTTTATACATGTTTGATTTTTCTTTCTTGTTGTAACCAACGTACATTTCCAAAAAGTACAGTTTATAGTTGAACCTATTGACATGTCATGACGTACCCAATGTACAATAAAAAAAATATACACAGTACATGTACACCATATTGATATGCCATAAAGCACAGCTCATCGTAAAACATATCGACATGTCAAGAACACAATTCATTGTGTAAGCAATGTACAATTAAAATAAAGCACAATGCATGGTATATCCAATGTGCAAGTCATAAAAAATAGTTTATGAACAACCAATGTTCATGTCATAAACAGTTCATACTGTAACTAATGTACAATTAAAATAAAACATCCTTCATGGTACAAGCATTGTACATGTCATAAAACATAGTTTATATGCAACTAATGTGCATAAGACACATAAGACACAATTCGTGGTGTAACCAATTGTACAAATGAAAAACAACACAGTTCATGCTACAACATATTAACATATCATAAAAACGCAGTTTATGGAGTATCCAATGTACATATAAAAATACACAATGAATACACAAAATATATGCAAAATGTATACACAAAAATACCAATAAAATAAAACACCGTTCATGGTACATCCATTGTACGTGTCATAAAACATAGTTTATGTACAACCAATGTATATAAGACACAATTCATGGTGTAACCAAAGTACAATTACAAAAAGCACAATTCATGCTACACCATGTTGACATGTCATAAAAGGCACAGTTTATGGTGCAACCAATGTATATATAAAAAAATCCAATTCATTCTACAACCGCTGCACATGTCATAAAACACATTTTATGGTGTAACCAATGTATATGTCAAAAATACACAGTTCATGCTAAAAGCAATGTTCATGTCATAAAACACAAATTCATGGTGTAAGTAATATACATGAAAAAACACACTTCATGCTACAAGATGTGGACATGTCATAAAATACAACTCATGGTATAACCACTTCACAAATAAAAAAAAATACAGTTCATGGTGTCACCAATATATATGTCAAGAAACACAGTTGAAGTAAAACATATTTACATCTAAAAAAAGTTCTTGCTACAACCAATGTGCATTTTTAAAACAAAGTACAAAGTTCGTGTTTTCTTTCTTCCATCTATCACAATGTCTTTGATATAATCAATCACGACTTGTTGCCAAGTGTCACATCCAAGACTTTTCCAGTCACGTACATCCTTTCAGGCGTAAATCTGTTGGTGCATCCAACGTGCTATACACACTTATTGTTAAGTATGAAGAGTAGATAAAGCTCAAAAATTGTCTTCTTTATTTGGAGGTGAAACATATGTTATGCAAATAGTCGCTTTTCCATCGTCGTTTATTTGTTGAACGTCTTGAATTTTGTCCAAGAGTTTGGCAGAAGCAAATTCTGCAGGTGTACTTAACTCAATCCAGAGAGTTCAAACTGTCGTGATATGCTCCAAGGATTTTTATTTTTAGCTTGGCTCTGTCGTTTCAATTCCTCTAACAATGAATCAAATAGGTCAGTAATAAAGACAGCTGTTTTCTCTGGCGGCACTTCAAACTATGAAGTCTTTAAATTTCACCGTGTACGCGTAAGCAGTTATTCAAAATTTTCTGGAAGTCACTTTGTGAGTGATTTGAATGTGAAGACAATCTTTAGGGACTACAGTACGATTTTCTTTCTTGGATGAACTTTGCTCTGATGATCTTGTGGAGGAAGAGGTAGATGTTCCAAAGTGATGCCTTCTAAGAAGTGATACCGTTCTTTGAATTAGTCTTTATCTTATGGAGTCAGACAGCAAGATGGATAGCCGCTAGCTTCTTGCTTCAATTTCAGAAATTCGTTGAACGTTCCGTCACTGGAACCATCTTGTTGGTATTGCTCTGTGGTAGGAAAATGACAAATTTCGTACACTTTTGACAGTTGGAATCCACGAGCATGAAACAATTCAGCATTCACCCACGTTCATATCAAAGCCCGTTCTTGGTCTTCGTGGCGATATGGTTGGTCTTGATTACATGCTTCAGCACACATACGACATAAAGGACACATCAGTTTTCCGTGGCAATGATGTGGTAAAACAGGATGGTACAAGTTCGTCGGTGGTAACACTTGACATTTGATCAAACCTTTGTATTGACAAAAAGTGTTCTACCTCGATGTGTTCTGTCAACATTTCAGGGTGTCCGGTTGGGAATCGAGCATATTTAAACACCCAAGGATACAAGGAACACACATTGATGTATTTGTTTTGTTCTTCTTGAGATTCGTCTACGTCGTACAGCAAGTGTGTCGCTTTGGTCCGTCCTCCAAACAAACTGTCTCGGGGCTTCAAAGGTTCGATTGCCACCATGTCGTACTATTCTACGATGCGTCATAATTCTGGATCGGTTTTGAAACGTTGATCGTAATCGTGTTCCCACATTTCTATCACTTGGTATCCTTGACTTTCCAAATTCTGACGTCGTCGGTATGTCTCGTCGTACCACTTTTCCATGGTGGATTCTGAGAAAGGATTTTTTTCCTCAGGTCTCATTGAGGATAACAAGTAGGATATCCGTGAAATAAACATCACTGAAGTTCATACACCGTCTGTGAGGTTTCTAAATTCCAACCATCTACAGAATAAGATCCAATTTTCTTCTCACTACCATAGTTTCTAGCATGTTGCCTTTGCTTGTTTTGAGTCTGACACAAGTAATGTAGTCAGCGCAAAGTTTTGGCGGAGAGTATGGACGACTGACTACTTCACTGGTTTGTGTGGATATGATGGCTAGTATGTTCTTGGGCATGAATTTCTTTCGGTACACTAATTCACACGCTTTAGTAACTGTAGAAGCTTCCTTCGTGATCCATACATTATTGTCGAAATTTTCCACAACAGCGACGTAAAATGTCGACATCAGATCTTCAATATTTCAACATTTCTTCGTGAAAATCAAAGAGTCTGAAGAATGAAGTTGGTACGAGGCGTAGAATGCTTCCGTTGTTCTGTTTGCATACTGTCATGGTCGTAGTGGTGAATTTCGGGTAAATGTGGGAGCCCGACGTGTTGACTGGCTTCAGTATTAAAAAAGTGTGGAAAATAAAATTTGGCCATTTCTGTCATTCCAAACGTTTTAGGCACTTCAAGCTAACGACCTGGCTATATAACTCCATGAATCTTTAAATTGTAGCTTGACTACTTTTATGTAAATGATATTAGCACCGTTGATGACGACTGATGGAAATTCTGTTCCTTGTTCTGAATAATGTTTCAATAGAAATTGTCCATTGTAACCTGAGAAGTTGTGAGCCATGACTGTAGCATATCGATGACAGTTCCCGTAACGATGGACTTCATCTTCACTCCAACTGTCGTCGGTAGGGTCCAAAATTAATTCTGCAAACTAGAAAGAGTACGTGAGCCACGAAATATCTTTCTCGTCCTCCTGGAATCACGCTACAATTTTGACAATGATGAATTAAAGGTTCATGAATGCATTTGTCACAAGCACGATGAGCCACGCAACGGAATGGGATGTGAATGCCAGTCTCTTGTGAACATTCAAAGTAAAAAACAGAAACAAAAAAAATCCACACCATGGTCTTGTTTTCTTTTTCTTGTCATGATCGTCATTTAATTCTTCCTCCAGTTCGTAGTCTTATTTTTGAATGTAACATTGATGATCTAATTCGACGACTTGGTCACAAAAACGACATCTTTTCTTTCCTGCACAAATATGATACTTTTGGTTATTCGTTCGAACATGATTTCCAAGGTAGAACACACTGTCAATAATTCACAAGCACTTTTCTGTTGATGAATTTGTTTCATGCTATGTTGTTCGTAGCACGTGGAACTGACGAATGTTCGTTTGCAAGTAGAGCATGGAATTCTTTTTCGTCCTCCAGGTCTAGAAGCGAAACACCCACAACATCTCTCTCCATAATGAATATGGTAGTCTCGATAGCTAAATCCATAGTCACATTGCTCGCAATAGTAACTGCATCCGAGAAATCCTGTGATGGTAGTAATGGCATCGAAATAATCTTATGAATGTATTTTCCATCTGGAAAATCCGGGCCTCGAAACAAGAGATCTTCACGCACGACTTGAGGATATACTTTCAAAGTATAACGAGGGGTCAACACGTCTTGAAGTTTTTGCATATCAGGAATTCCACGCACCGTGCCTGCTTCCCTTCGTTGTTGGGTTCTCTCCCTTCGTCTAATCCTCTCCCACGATCGTTTGAATTCTGAGGTATCGTTCTTCTCGGCACAAGTTCAAGACACTACGATGACACGAGCTAAACACATGTGGTCATGTTGGTTATTAATATGGGCGATACTTTGTTTGGTCCTGCGAAGTTCGTTTAAAAATAAAAATTTGTACTTCTTGGAGGCGAAACGTGCGTCATGTGAAGAGTCGCTTTTCCATCGGTAATGTTAGACTCGTCATTCTATTGTTGAACATTTTGAATTTTGTCGATAATTTTGAAAGGTGTTAATTCTGCAGGTGCACTAAATTCGATTCAGATGGAAGACTTCAGACTGTTTTGAGTAATAGACAGTCTCAAACGATCGTCATCTTTAGCTCGGCACTGTCATTTGAATTTTTCTAATATCAATTCCCATAAATCCGTAATGGCACTTCAAACTTGAAATCTTTCAATTTCACCGTGTAAGCAGTCGTTCGAAATTTTCTGGAAGCCACTTGCTGAGTCTCTCGAATGTTAAAATAATCTTCAGGAGCTGCCGATCGATTTTGTTTTCGGAGATCTTGACTCTCTAAGTCCAGTGGAGGTAGTTGATATTGGATAGGGCTCAATCATGTCATCTTCAAAATAGCTAGCATGAACTTGGGCTAACAATTCTCTGATCGTATTCGGCGACAAAGAACGTCGCCGTCGCTTAGCTTCTGAATTCTCGTTAAAATGGTATGATCTTTTCATGATGATTCCTCATTCAAATATAATTTAACTCCGTTACCTCTCTCTCTCTCTCTCTCTCTCTCTCTCTCTCTCTCTCTCTCTCTCTCTCTCTCTCTCTCTCTCTCTCTCTCTCTCTCTCTCTCTCTCTTTATATAGAGCTATTCTCTCTACTTATGTTTGTGATAATGTTTTGCTGTACTGAAAATTTGCCGAATTCGAAATGTCTAGGTGAAATAGAAAGCTATGTGACTTTAGTTTTAAAACTTGCACAAATTCACAACTTCACATATGTTACGAGAACAATTTCTATCCTATGTTTACTGTTTTCACAACAATAAGAAACTAACACAAACTCGCAACTTTACAGTACACGAATCTTTAGCTTTTTCCAAAATTCATTAGTTTGTATGCACTGGAAATGTAATCGTAAAAGCTAGTTCATAGGTAATATTTTGTACTCTGTGTCTTCAATGTAGACCCAAAACAGGAGTTTACAAAAATAATTCAGTCCTGCCATTAGTTAAAAAATCACCGCTTTACAAGTGATTCTCCCGCATTTTCGATTTAGACGGTGACAGAGAAAGGCGACTTTTATTGTTAGCTCCACGTTTTGCAGTTTGTGGTATGCTGACAGAATTTCACATATCTTAGATTTGAGATAAAAATGGAAAATTAGTTATCCTTGGGTCCAAAAACACTACGGAATGTTTTTATGTAATAATTTGTGAAAACTTTATATCTACGCTTGGAAAAATAGAAATATTATAGTATATGGATGAAATATTCAATCCGTGAGATTTTACAAGAAAACATAGGGATGTGTTCTTAAAATTCCCATAGAAAGTATACTCTCTCTGTCACACACACACACACACACACACACACACACACACAGACACACACACACAGATGCAGATGCAGAAAGAGGAGAGGGAGCTGCAGAGAGAGAGAGAGAAAAAAAAAACAAGAAAGAGAAATGCAATTTAGGTTAAGAGAATTGGAACTGGCAAGTGGAAGACACACTTCCCCTTTACACACAAGTTCAGGTTTTGATGTTACCAGATATATTAAGTTAGTATCCCCTTTTCAGGGAAAAGAAGTAGATAAATACTTTCCTTACTTTGAGAAAATTGCTGAAAACTTGAAATGGCCCAGAGAGCATTGGACTTTGTTTATTACAAAGTTTACTTATTGGGAAAGCTCGTGAAATCTACACTTCACTGCCAGTACAACAAAGCACTGATTATAAAATGTCGTTAAGGAGTACATCTTGAAGGCTTATGAGTCGGTACCTGTGGCATATCGACAAAAGTTTAGCAATTGTAGAATGAAAACTGGACAAACTCATGTCCAATTTGCAAGGGAAAAAGAACAACTATTTGCTCAGCCAAGAAGGTTGATCAAGATTACGATAACCTCAGACAGCTCGTATTAATTGAAGAGTTCAAGCGGTGCATCCATAGTGATGATAAAAACCTATCTTGACGAGCAGAAAGTGGAAACTTTGGAAAATGCTTGTCGTATGGCTGATGATTATTCCTTGACTCACAAAATTTCATTTGGCAATAAGTCTTCCTCTCAGCAGTTTTCTGGTAAAAACAACAAAAAAAAAAAATTTCAATCTCAAACGAGTACTTCCAAATTTCAAAACAGCACAACTGTTAGGAATCAAACATCTGATAAGACTGATCAGAAATCGTTATCTCTTGCTACGTGCACTTATTGTAAAACGAAAGGGCACGTCATTTCTGATTGCTTCAAGTTGAAAAATAAGCAACAGAATAAAGTTAGAGCTTTTCCAAATGCTCTTATTTCAAAGAGGTCACTGTCTTGTATTGAAAGCAATACATTTGTTGGATCATACAAACTCCAGTCTGATTCTATTTTGGAGACTTATGAACCATTCATGCCAGAAGGGTCTATATCACTTATTGGTTTTTCTGCCAAGCCCATCTCTATTGAAATATTAAGGGACACAGGAGCTTCTCAGAATCTTTTATTATGAGGTACTTTGCCTTTGTCTGAGGAATCTTCTTCTAGTGAAAGTATTTTTATTCAGGGAGTAGAGTGCGGCTTTGTAAATGTTCCTCTCCATTGTGTCAATTTGGCATCAGACTTAGTTTCCGGACCCGTGGCTGTTGGAGCAGTGACTTCTTTACCAATAGATGATGTTCATTTATTACTAGGCAATGATCTAGCTGGAGATAAGGTTGTGGTTGATCCACTTGTAGCTGACATGCTTTGTTTGGATCAGAAAGTTGATCCTGTCGAAATAGAAATCCCTGATTTGAAACCTGCTTTGTTCAGTTACGATAGCTATGGCAAAAAGAGCTCTTGAGAGTGATGTTGATCAGGAAACTAATCCTTACGTTGACACATTTATTGGTCAGTTTTTTGATGAGGTAACTTTGTCCTCAGGTATTGATCAATCAAAAGGTATTGATCACAGTGATCCTCTTTTGACAACTCATTCTCTTTATTCTATTCAGGGTGACAAACGACAATCACTTGTTAAACATGAACAAGATCCCGATATATCCTGTTTGTTTCAGAGGGCTATTAGGGGAATTGACGCAACACAAGTTCCAGCCTGTTACTTTGTGAAAAATGTGGCCCTTATGAGAAAATAGAGACCACCTGAGGTACAAGCTAGTGACAAGTGGTCAGACAGCTATCAAATTGTTGTTTCTAAGTCATATCAACAGGAAATTCTTAGTCTAGCCAATTAAACTCCTTTGGCTGGTCATTTAGGAGTCAGTAAGACTTATCACAAGAACTTGAATCATTTTTATTGGCGGAAACTCAAAAGTGATGTTTCTAAATACTGCAGATCTTGCCACACTTGTCCAATGGTAGGAAAATCCAATCAGAAGATACCTAAGGCTCATCTGCAACCTATTCGGGCATCTGACGAATAATTTAGAAGAATAATGGTGGACTGTGTCGGTCCTTTACCTAAGACCAAGTCAGGCAGCCAATACTTGTTGACCATTATGTGTGCGTCCACAAGGTTTCCAGAGAAAATTCCTCTGAGAAATATAAAAACCAAGACCATAGTGAAAGCTTTTAGTGAAGTTTTCTTTACACTTGTTGACCTTCCCAAATCTGTCCAGTCGGATCAAGGGTCAAATGTTATGTCTGGAATTTTCCAACAAGTTATGCATGAATTAGGCATCCAACAGTAACAATCTTCTGCCTATCAAGGTGCTTTTGAAAGATTTCATCAAACTTTGAAGAATATGATTCGATCATATTGCTTTGATACAGGAAAAGATTGGGATGAGGGTGTTCATTTGTTGTTGTTTGCTGTTAGGGAATGAGTTCAAGAGTCGTTGGGTTTTAGTCCATTTGGACTGGTTTTTGGACATACTGTCCGTAGACCATTGGAATTATTGAAAGAGAAACTTCTTTCAATGAAGATTCAAAGATTAATCTTCTTGACTATGTCTCTGATCATAAATACAAGTTGTCAAAGGCCTGTGAAGTAGCAAGAACTAATCTTCACACTATCCAGTCAAAAATGAAATTAAGGTAACACACAGGAAAGGAGTTTTAAACCTGGTGAGAAAGTTCTGGCTCTCTTGCCCATACCTCAAAATCCTCTTCGGGCTAAATTGTATGGTCCTTATACCGTTGAAAAGAAAGTAAATAACTTAAATTATGTCATAAACACTCCTGGGGCGGAAACAGAAACAATTTTGTCAATTAAATATGTTAAAGGAATATTTTGACAGAGATAGCCCAGCTAATTATTCAATTAATTTAGTTACACCTGTCCCACACAGTGAAGATATCAAAGATGGAATACAATCAGACTATAGTGATTTTGGTGTGACCAAACTTTGGAATTCAGAAATAATGAACAGAAACTTTCACAGCTACAATAACAGGAAAGAAAGAAACTAAAACAGCTATTACATGAGTATGAGCACTTGTTTCCTGATGTTCCTACACGAACAAATACAATCTTTTCATGACGTTGACATTATAGATTCTACACCTGTGAAACAGCATCCTTACAGTATGAATCCTCTCAAACAGGAATATTTGAAGAAAGAAATTCATTATTTACTGGAGAATGATTTCATAGAACCAAGTAAAAGTAACTGGAGTTCGCCATGTATTCTTGTTCCTAAGCCAGATAATATATTCCGTATGTGTTCTGACCATAGAAAAGTCACCAAAATGAATTCATTTCCAATACCAAGAATGGACGATTGCATTATTAAAATTGAAAATGCTAAATGTGTCACCAAGTTTGACCTTTTAAACGGATTCTGGCAAATTCCACTCACGGAAAGAGCAAAACAAATTTCAACATTTGTAATTCCAGATGGACTTTATCAATATAAAGTCATGCCGTTTGGATTGAAAAATTCTCCTGCAGCGTTTCAACGTCTGATGAACATGATACCATCTGGTCTAGATAATTGTAACACGTACTTCGATGACGTCATTATCTACAACGACACCTGGGAAGATCACTTGGAAACCATTCGGAAATTCTTCGATCGACTCATTGATGAAAATCTGATGATTAATTTGAGCAAAAGTGAGTTTTGCAATGCTTGTGTCACATTTTAGGACATATTGTTGGACATGGTCAAGCTAAACATATAGAAGCTAAGGTCAAAGCTAACTCTCAATTTCCGGTGCCAATTTGTTAAAAGCAACTGAAGCGATTTTTAGGTATGGCCGGATATTATCGGAAATTTTGCTCAAATTTTTCCAAAATTGCTGAACCTTTGACAAGTTTGTTGAGTAAGAAAACCAAATTTCATTGGTCTTACAAATTTGCTGAACCTTTGACAAGTTTGTTGAGTAAGAAAACCAAATTTCATTGGTCTGTCAAGTGTCAGGAATCTTTTGACAAGTTAAATGCCATGTTTAAGAATGCACCAGTTCTTTCTGCACCAATTTTCAGTCAATCATTTAAATTGTCTGTTGATGCAAGTGATGTAGGGGTTGGTGGAATCATGATTCAGGAAGACAAAAATGGTGTTGATCACCCTGTGTGTTATTTTTCTAAGAAATTAAACAAGCACCAGAAAAATCATTCCACAACTGAGAAGGAATGCTTGGCTTTGATATTGGCTTTACATCGTTTCGAAGTGTATGTTACCTCGGCTCTTTCTCCGATTATTGTATACAGTGATCACAATTCCCTTACTTTCTCAACAAAATGAAAGATAAAAACCGGAGATTGTTGAGATGGAGTTTAATATTGCAGGAATATAACATTGACATTAGACACATCGGGGGAAAAGACAGTGTGATCGCAGATGCACTCTCACGTGCATAGACTATATTGCTTTGTTTTGCATAACTGAGTTGAGTGACTTTTAAAAGATATTTTCATTTGAAAGTTTGATTATGCATATTTAAAAGAAAGCTTTATTGCATAAATCTTTCTTTTTCTTTATGAGGAAAGGTGTTATGCATAATGATATTTATATAATATTATAAATATTTTAGGAAATTATAAATGTTTCTTGACTCTAATATTTGCTTAAACCTTAACGTTAAGTATAATGTTGACATGTTTGGCTATTGTCCTTGAATTAGGTTGTTTACTTAGTATTTGAGTTCAAAAACGGTTTTGATAAACAAGCTGTTTATTCCATTTGAGGTCAAGGTTTATTTTGTTTACAGATAAAACTAAAATTTCGTTTAGAGTTATGTGTCAAAACTCAAATAAAACTTACAATATTCTAGAACAATCTGTCATGTGACTTATCTTTATATATACCATGTTTAGTGGACAGTTTTTCAGTTTCGACCTTAACATCAGTCTTTAAAGAGCCATTACAGTTGCGAAAAATCATTTCAAATTCAAAGAGGGGAATTAATTATTTATAAAAGTGCTCATAGACTTGTGGATTTTGGATTTTTAACTGATGATTTGAGGATTTATGTGAACTTATTCAAAGATATTCTGGAGTACTTCATTTTGGCACATCAGCACATTAAAGACTACTGGCACATCAGGACATTAAAGACTCTTTGTACATCAACGCATTCAAGGATACAGTTATTCATTCGGAACATTCTATATTTATGACTTGGGATTAGGACACTTAGGATTATACAATTATTTGGATTTTAATTCACGTTACTGTAAGTGTCTTAGAATTTTCACATGAATTGTCTAGAAATAAATTGCTTTTTTGATTTTTACTTGATTTGCTAGTTTCACTTTCTTTATGCTACGTTTTCTTAGACCATAGAGTCATAATACTCTCTCTCTCTCTCTCTCTGTCCCTCTCTCTCTCTCTCTCTCTCTCTCTCTCTCTCTCTCTCTCTCTCTCTCTCTCTCTCACACACACACACACAGAGAAACACTTTAATTTGGTAGTTTTCAAGTTTTCAATAAACGGGAAAGCAAAATTAACTGCTGCACATTACATTTTGCCAAAATACTCTCTGCCTGCATTTAAAAAAATTTCCAACAGTCACAAGTATATTGACCTTGTTGGTAAAAAAATTCAGTCATTGTATTTATTAATCTACCATTGCTAGTGAAGACGTCCAATTGTAAACTTGTGTCAAAAGTGATGAATGAAACTTTGACCTAACAGTACGCTAGCAAAATTGTGACATAGTTAAGATCTGAAACACACCAAATAATTCTAACTGACATGGTTTTCAGAAACTAAATAGAGAGAATTTGCTTTAATATATAAATATCCTATTTGACACAAGCCAACTTGTAAGCAGAATTGTAACATCATTTAGAGAGCAAACAAACTCACATTATCACGGTCGAATAAACTTCAACCCATTACATTCCCTCCAAAAAAGAATCAACATGTTACAAACAGACCGACTCCTCATGTAAAACGTATGTCTTAATACGGTATTTCATTTCGAGAACAGAGAAGCTTATATTTTGTTTTATATATACCCCTCCTTATACCTCAGGCTGTCTTTCCCATGTTTATAAATGATGAACATTAAGCCTATCTATTTTCTATAGTCCAAAAACGTAGTGTGCCTCGATGGCAAACTGATACTGTCCTAAATGATCGTTGGAAATCTAGTCTTACTTTGTAAATATGTTTATGTTTAATCTTTTGTACATGAAAAAGAAGGGACAAGCCAAAATCCTTCCTCTTCGTTTTAAGTGAGCTTATTTTAAAAAAAATATTGATTTTGGAAAAAATGGTGTTGACTTCTTTTTCAAAATTTCTTCCTCTCTCTCTCTCTCTCTCTCTGTTAAAAACACACACACACACACACACACACACACACACACACACACACACGACAAACAGACACCCTCTTTTTTCAGATCCTACCCTGTGTGCCTAGTATGGTAGTTTTGATTAAAATAGGAAGGATGAGGATAGTGGAGACATTATAGATGGGATGAAGAGGTTTTTACTTTATAAGATTGATCATAGGGTAGTTAAGAGGAGATAAATAAGTCAGTTTTGTTGATAAGGGATTTAAATTCTATTTTATACCCCTTCTGTTAAATCCTACCGTGTGGGGTCAGTAGATCAGTGGGTGATGGTCACTGCAAACGGAGGTAGGGATGTTATAGGAGTTTTAATTTATTTATAAGGGGGGCCTATGAGGATGGTAAGAGACCATTGTTAGTAAATAACTGAGTGATATTAAATAAACCGAGTACGGGATAGTAGATAGCTGGGTGTTGGTAGTAGATAACTGGTTCGTGAATAGTAGATCACTGGGTGCTGAATAATAGATAACTGGGTATTTGTAGTAGATAACTAGTTTGTAAATAGTAGATCACCGGGTGCTGGAGAGCATATTGCTGGACTCTGGATAGTACATAACTGAGTGTTGATAGTAGATAATTGGATTACTGGGTGCTAGATATTAGATAACTGGGTTTTGCTAGTAGATAACTGGTTGCTGGAAAGTAGATAACTGAGTGTTAATAGTAATAATTGGTTGGTGGATAGTATATAACTGGGTGGTGAATAGTAGACAACTAGTTGGTTGATATTAGGTAACTGGGTATTGATATGTAAGGATTATGAAGATGGTAGTTTTGTTTTTAAAAAGGGGGGGGGAGAAGAGGATTGGGCAATTATAGAATAGGGTAGAGATTTTAACTTTATAAGAGGGATCATAGGGTGGTAATAGGAGATAAAGAAGTTAGCTCGTTTATAAAGCAAAACAAAATACGGCATTTCATTAATTTAGAAGGCAGAGGAACTCCCATTTTCCCGGTCGACAAACTCTTATCAATTACAGTTTCCTCCAAAATAGAACCAACATGTTACAAACATACCGATTCGTACGAGACTGAGTTCCAACCTAAATAGAACCAACAGACCAACTCATCGAGTGAAATGTATAACGTAATATGGATTTCCCGTTCGAGTGCGGACCGTCGTCTTATGCTACCATGTTATAAAACAGACAGACTCACCACATATGATAAATCTGTGGCATTTCCTTTCGAGTGCAGACCGTCGCCTGATACATACATACATACATACCTACCTACCTACCTATCTACCTACATACATACATACATACATACATACATACATACATACATACATACATACATACATACATACATACATACATACATACATACATACGCACACACATTCATACATACATACATACATACATACATACATACATACATACATACATACATACATAATACACGCATACATACACACATGATTTCGTCTGCTTCTCGATTACTGATAGACACATTGGTTCCAAAATATTTTATTCAAAGGCTTCTTTCATTTCAAGGTACAGTTTTCCATCAAACGTTATGAAATCACTGCTCAATTCAGTGAATATTCACTGCTCAATGAATAACAAAGAAAAAACATGGAGCACATTTTCTGTGACGCATAACATTCTAAATGTTTTTACTTTTTAACTCTAAAAGCGTATACATTATTTAATCCTACCATTTACGACATGTCAAAGATTTATAATGACAAAAACACAAGACCACCTGTTTGAAAGAGAGAATGGGAGAGATAAGTTTGTTACAGTTAATAGTTACTGCTTTAGACGCAATGGGTAACAGATGTTAAACAGAAAACTAAAAACAAATTTTTCTCCGACTGAAAACTATGGATTTTTTTCTGCAAATTTTCTTCACGTACCTTCCAAAGTTATGAGCAAGCTAACGTGTATAAGAAAAATATGTAAAAGTCTCAGACAGAAACATAATTCAGCTTTTTTTTTTCGAACGTGTATCGGAGCGCTTAGCAGGGGAACACACGAAGCAGGAAACCAGCAGCACTCGTACGCAAATTTCTCTCCTTTATGCAGCTATGTCCCTTAGTCAATGAGCTTTCATTCGCTGCGGAGAACAATGAAGCATTAATCATGTTCAGAAATTCCACATCGTTAATCATTATCTATCCTTTCTATGTTATCGAGGTTATATTGACGTTTATTCAGGTTGAAGGCAGTGTTAAGTTACATATAACAAATAAACAGTGACTCAAGCTATTCACCAGGAAGAATATTTCTTGAACTTTTCCTTTTCTTTTTTTTTTTTTTTTTTCTTTTTATATTCCTCGCTGTCTTTATTTCTCTACCTTTCCTACTTTTTCTATTGTTCTCTCCTTTCTCTCTTAAGTTCTTTCCTTTTTGTTGCTTATTTCTTTCTTTTCTCTTTTCCATTTGTCCTTTCTTCCATCTTTCCTTCTTTCTTTCTTTCTTTCTTTCTTTCTTTCTTTCTTTCTTTCTTTCCTGAAAACAACATCATATGATGTTGTCTAATACAATTCGATAAAATACAAGTCTTGCATCATAATCGTGCACACGATGTCCAAAATGCATGTTATTTTTCTGATACTACCCTCTGCTAAAACATGCAGTTGAATTATATTACCTTGCAACCTCCAATTTCCTTTTTATGTCATAAGATTTAAAGGCCTATTATGACATCTCCCGTAATTCTATATTATTTCCCAGCTCAATGCTCAGAATATCAGAGATATTTATCGAAACCAGTGGCTAGTTCAGCTTTTTTTTTATTCATTATTTGATATAAGGAAAATATTTTCCACATTCATTTTCAGTACGGACCTTTAAGACATTGCTACTAATACAACAAATGTATTATTTTATTACATGAGTTTTTTGTGGAGGTGGGGTGGGGCGGACTATTTATAAATTTTCATCGGTACAGCGCAAAGTGTTTGTACAACCATTAAGATAATATACAGTATTTGGTTTTCGATATGTGGGTGTTAATGGTTGCTTGCGTTTCTATGCCAAAGTTGTTATTGAATTTATTTCACCTTTCTCTAATTTTGTAGTCTCATAAACATACCATGGTTAACAGTTACAGACTTCTATCACAAAGAGATAACTAACATTAGATGTATAATTATATGGAAACAGATAAATAGTTCTCCTTCATGCTCTATGCAGAAGTGAAATCCATTCCAAATTGTAACCCATGTTTCAAAATGTTGATTAAAACAACCAATTGTGGACAATATTCGGGTTGAAACAGGATTGGAAATGCTGAAAAACTAAAGGTAACTAGAACGAAATAGGTCATTCCTGTTGTAAGGTATTTTCTATGTAGACAGTAAAACTGAGGTAGTTCCCTGTCGGATTGAATTCACAGGTAAAATAGGTACGTGGTTCACATGTACAGGTATATCATGATATAGCGATACATTGTATCAGTCTTGTTTGAACTACTTCCTCTAAATACTGTTATGTTAAACGCTAATGTCTGTAGCTTACCTACATGTTAATTTAAGTATGAAAGAATGTTAACTATGGTGATTCGATAGTGGGCGACATGTCAATGAATTTTCCTAAGTACACATATAGTTCTACGGACTTCGCTGACGTTCCTGGTGTAAGTAAAGATTTGTGTTTACTAGGTCCTCAGTTGAATTTTACGGCACACAGGAGTGTCACATTTCATACCCATTAATAACCCTGTTGACATTTTTAGATGCAAAATATGTTCGACCTCTGGCAGAATATTCATATTAACAACAATGTCTATGTTACTAGTGTTTTGCTCTAAATAGTTTTGCTTTGCTTTGTTTTCAAGGACCTAAAGAATGGCAAGACATTAACTTTCCCTCACACAAATGCTTTTCAAGAGAGAAAACAATATATATATATATATATATATATATATATATATATATATATATATATATATATATATATATATATATATATATATATGGTATTATCATACAGGTTGAAGAATTTTAATTCGTACTCTACGGAGATTCCAACCCGGATCCGCGATTTACGGTACCCATCGCCTTGCCTGTAAGTCTCAACCCCTAGACTATATCGACCATGCACACATCAGCAAAATGATGCTACAAAGTCGGTGGTATAGGCATTCGTGCGTAAATATATATATATATATATATATATATATATATATATATATATATATATATATATATATATATATATATATATATATGGGGCATTCGTAGGACGTATATGGTAACATTTGTGTTAATTATCATAATTTTAAAGCTGCAAGCCCTCTCAAAGTCGTTTTTATACAAATATGACAAACGTGTTCTTCGTAGCTATCACCCAGATCGGCTTGTTTTAGTCCTTGGTGGAAAATAAGAAGTATTAATTACACTCCGTGAAGTGGCGTTATGAAATGAGGCTTGCTTTCTCCAGTTGTAAACATGCAGAGATGATTGTTTTGGTTTTGATTGGGTTAACAATTTCCAGGTCAAACTGTCTTTACATCACTTGGGCAGTGAAATTGCGCGCTCAACTAGATTGGTTTGAAATTCTCGAGTTCGGGACACAGCATCTGCTGTTAGAGTTTATTTTCAAAATCCGCAAAGCTGTTGTTGCTATAACTGGCAGTCAATGGGAGCAAGCTCGGGTATTTCCGCAAATGATTGGAAAAAACTCCGAAATTCTACAGTAACCACCATTGCATATACATGTACCATTTTACCTATTGATGTCATGTGCACATCACAAACCAACATAGCGTTTATTACGTGATGCTATCTATTGTTACGACTCTATCGTCTCAGAAAACTGTTACAGAAAGAACGTGAAACCAACAAATCAAGTAAAAATAAACAAGCAATTTATTTCTAGACAATTAAAGTGAAAATTCAAAAGACACTTACAGTAACGTGAATTAAAATCCAAATAATCCAATAATCCCAAGTGTCCTAATCACAAGTCCTAAATATAGAATGTTCCGAATGAATGACTGTATCCTTGAATGTTCTGACGTGCCAATAGTCTTTAATGTCCTGATATGCCAGTAGTCTTTAATGTGCTGATGTGCCAAAATGAAGTACTCCAGAATATCTTTGAATAAGTTCACATAAATCCTCAAATCATCAGTTAAAAATCCAAAATATACAAGTCTATGAGCACTTTTATAATCCAATGAATATTTAAAATAATTCCTCTCTCTGAATTTGGAATGATTTTTCACAACTGTAATGGCTCTTTAAAAGACTGATGTTAAGGTCGGAACTGAAAAACTGTCCACTAAACATGGTATATATAAAGATAGGTCAGATGACAGAATGTTCTAGAATATTATGGTGGTATTTGACTTTTGACACATAACAAACGAAATTCTAGTTTTATATGTAAACAAAATCAACCTTGACTTCAAATTGAATCAACAACTTGTTTACCAAAACCGTCCTTGAACTCATATACTAAGTAAACAACCTAATTCAAAAGACAATTGCTAAACATGTCAACATTATACTTAACATTAAGGTTTAAGCAAATACCAAAGTCAAGAAACATTTATAATTTCCTAAAATAGTAATACTATTATATAAACATCATACATAACACTATTGAGATGACTTATTCCTAGCCGAAACATTCCCAAGTTTCTTTGTTCAAGTATGAGCTTACTAGATAACTGTACTTGTGCAAATGATTACCAAAAGGTATCATAATGCTTTTGACATGATTCTATTTTGCCTAGCGTACTTCAGCGTTTAGCTCACTCTGCACTCGGTATATTGTAAGCGCCTCTCATATCTGGCGATTTACTATCCAATTTTGGATATTATCCGCACGCTGACCAGCTTGGTGGACATGTATTTATGCTAAGAGTCTAACCAAACGTATTACGAAAACAGGATAATAGAATCCAGGGGTGCCTCATGAGAAGGGGCTACAGGAGAAGAACATAGCTATCGAGAAAACCAGGATATCATCTATAGAATCCGTCTTTTGAAGAACTAAACTAAAACCAAAAACGGACGCATTCCCTTCGTGTTTACGTACAACCCTGATGCAGCGAATTTAAATAGACGATCTGAAAACACTGGCACTACGTCGAGACTTATGGAATTCCGATGGATGCGTAGACTCTTAACAATCGAGTCCAGCACGGGATGGACAGACTCCGAGCACACACGAAAGGAAAAATACTGGATTCTGCAGTTAAAAGCACGCTGGTATTTTGCCTTATGGAAATAATCTAGGTTGCCTATTGCAGTCCCTCTAATATCCCGAAGACGCACAATATTACACTCTTTATATAACGATTTGGTCTCTAATCCTACATCAGGATGATTCGTGAACTACTAAATTATTATTATTATTATTATTATTATTATTATTATTATTATTATTCCCACACGCTCCTTTTATCCTAAATTTCCTTTGTGAAAGCTAAATTTAAGTATTTCCACAGCAGTTCTATCATAATAGATATTTCTATTTCTATTTAATATCACAATGTAATATTTTACCCGGCTGATAAATTTCGGTAGTCATATATCCATGATTCTATGGCTAGGCCGATTGGGGCGCTTCTTTTTATCCACCGTGTCAGTCCTTTGTTTTCCAGTGTGAAACCGGGCCAAAGGTTTTTTCCTTGCGAATCGCGTTTAACCATGATATGTATTTACCTGTTGATATTTTGTTATTTCATACAGGCACCTTTAGTTCTTTATCAACCTTTCTCGCAAAAAGATGTCGCCTTTTTTGTAGATTTTGTATTTATTTTCCCTCTCTTCTTTCATTCATTTCATGGTGTTGTTTTCTTTGTACCATAATATGAATATTTTTCTCCTCTCATAAATTTTGTATTAAGTGTTTGTGTTGTCGTTGTAAGTGTCCTTTAGTACCCTTTAAATCCCCAACTCGAAAAAATGGACTACAATTCGAACAACGCCGTTGCCAAACTTTGTATATATATATATATATATATATATATATATATATATATATATATATATATATATATATATAGAGAGAGAGAGAGAGAGAGAGAGAGAGAGAGAGAGAGAGAGAGAGACTGACTCGCACACACTCACTGAGAAGAATTAATGTTGTCAGGTGTGCAGAGAAGTAGATATATAGGACTGGCTTAATATTTTATCTTGAACCTACGCAGATAAATCCGGAAGGAATTATTACTGGGTAACCGATTTACAAAGCAATCACAAATAGCTGCAAGGTATTATAGTATCTTAATTATTTTCCCACTGTTCGTATATTTAGAATCACGTTACCATGCACATAATCGACAAAAGTATTCTCTGATGTGAAATGTAATGTGGAACGCGATATTTACAAGATGTACCGTATTGTTAGCATCACATTTCCTTGACAGAAACTGTTGGACTTAAACAGGCAAATTGGATGCATAATAACTTTCAAAGGTATGCATACAACCTATATAATAATATTCTTTCTCCGTGTAATTCACTTCAGATTATCAAACTTCCTCCTGTATGATCCAAGGACAGCACTTTCTGCTCTGATTGGCGTATATTTGCGTATTTTTAACTGGTAATGTTTTCTATCAGAGGAATCTGGGGGTGACTGTGTATCTGTATTTAGAGGCGAGTTAAATAGTTTGGTGTCCTGCTTGTGTGAAGCGCGTAGAACTTAGAACGAAATAGGTAGCCGTCTCTCGCAAAATTGGGTTCCTAAAAAACCTCTTTAGCCGCATAAAGTTTGGAGAAATAAATATCAGTTTTGTTTTTAGTTTTGGGTCTCCAAAAGAATATACCCTAGACACGGAATAATGCCAAAATTTCTCCCGGCTTGGTTGTTTTCTGTTTCGTACCTTTACATGCCAGATATACTGCATTTCATGTTATAAGCAACTGAGAAAGCATTAATTTGTAAGGCATTTTGAAATTGGTCTTGCATAGAGGTACAATAAATACGTTTTTGATGGGTGCAAGTACGTACTCAATAGAATTATATATATATATATATATATATATATATATATATATATATATATATATATATATATATATATATATATATATATATATATTCTGCCATAATTTGGGTACGATCTCCTAAGACAATAAAAATAATAATAGCTGACTACAAACAGAGCAGTACGTAGGTAACTGGGTGTGTAGAGATATGTATCTACATACTGTGTACGCTAGAACTGTGGGCAAGTATAGGTAGACGGGAAGAAATCAGCAGCAGGAAAGGAGCAGCGCAACCAATGGGAGAAATTATCCGAAGCCCAATGAAGCGAAAACCATAGCTAAGACATACAAGCATTCCAGGACCTTTAATGTTATTGGATACAAACGTGCAAAGTCTGGCCGTGTTCGAGTTGGTGTAATACTCAGTGGTGGGTCATTTGAGTTCATTTGGGTTGAAACCGATTTGATGAAAATTGTATCCAGGTTTGCAAAGTAATTTTATGATGATTACAAAAAGAACAAGCCTGTATCTTTGCAAAAAGCCTGCTTTACAATTTCGATATATCATAACACAAAAATATAGTATGTCGCTTGATGGACTCCGTGAAATTCTAACCTATTATTTGGATTATCCGCCACGCCTCATTATTCATATACCACCGTATTCACAGGAGATATAACGGCGGCGACTGGAAAAATCAACCAATTAAATAACGGTGTGTGCGTATATAAGAAGTGCAATGGCATTGGGACGCAATCAATGTAAAGGCGTATGCCTTGGAAAACGTGAAACCTGCTGCAGAACATGCCATTATGAATGTTGTAAATCACATTTGCTCGTATTACGTGTTGGCCTCGGTGCTCGGCCATGCCTTAAATGTGGTATCGGAGTAAAGTCGCGTAATCAGTTTTGCCGTCCATGTAGATCTGTTTCCGAAAATTATCGCGCGCGCCGGCAAAGACTCATGGAACCTATCGTCGTGGAAAAACCCAACGACGTCAACGCTGTTGAAAAAGACCCAGAAGTCAATGACATAATAGCCAGGATTGAAGCGATGGCAGTTTTTGATCCTGGTAAAGTAAAAATATTACAAAATTGTATTGACGAAATAAGCAATTAGACAATGATTTCCCCTTATAATAAGGTATCCGACTGTGAATCAACTTAGGCAATCTGTGCGAGAACTTGGAATAAGGATTCCAAGCGGTATGAGAAAAAACGACATGCTTACCTTATTAGGACTCGTAAATGAGCCAGGGCAGGTTGCCCCAGATGAACCACATCTGGTTGCAACGGCAACATCAACTGTGAATCAATTCAAATATTCCGCGTGAGAATAAAAATACCGAGAGGCGCAAGAAAATTCCATATTCTTGCGCTAATTAAGCCTCGCGACCAAACCGCGTCAGACTGTGAGACAGCTTCGTGAAACGGCAGCTCAGTATCATAGTAAGATTCCTCCACGAGACACGCTGGCTGATATTGCACGCATGGTTGCTGATGAACAAGAGCGACGCCGTATCAGCCCGTACTATTGCTGAAAAGGTTGTTGTGTATGGTCCTCAAATAACCAGAGCTCCAGAATTAAAATTACACAAAGGCTCTCGTGATCTTCAAGATTACCTGGCAATCATTCCAAGCGTACCAAGCAGAGACGCTGTTAAACTTCTCTCGTATATGTGTCCGGGAATCATATCAACGCTGCAGCACGTGGGTGAAACGACGCTGCAGTCAGGATTCAAAGTGGATATTGTTCTCAATGTCGAATTTATCATGCCCGGTCATTAAACCAAAGACGGCTGTGCCCCATCTATAACATCACGGCCATGGTTTCATAGTGGTACCTGTGTAATCTTGAACCATAAAGTCAACGAGGCCTTCAACGATGAAATTGATAAAAGTTACGAAAAGATCCTCGAGAAGTTTCAAAAATACTTCAGAGGACGTTCGGAATGGAAGTTTAACTTCATATTTCCCCGTAAAAGCCGTTTCGTAGGTCGAGTTATATTCCAACGCCAAAGTATATTTCACCGCGCGCAGTAAAAAATGTGAAAAGCAATGACAACCAATATTCCGAATAGGCGTCTCTTGTCCCGCTGCATCCCGCGATCAGATCAACCTAAAAAATACAAACAAAACCTTGGCGCACTTAGGTTTGGTAACATTGAATTTCCTGTACAAGCTACTGACATCAGTAAGTTTGAGCCACTCAACCCTGACATCGCTGTTAACGTGTTTGGAGCAAAGGTCTGCAGCCGATTCAACGATCCACACATTTATGCAGGCGGTTTAATATTGGTCTGTTATTGCTGGGTAACGTGGATGAACCAGAGCTTCGGAATCATGACGTGTAGATAAAAGATTTTTCACGAATCATTTGCCGGCACAGTAAGCACCATAGAAGAAAAGTTCCATGCAGACGTTGCATGCATGTATTTAGCACACAACAGCCGCGTGATAAACATGACTTTTACTGCGGTGGAATTAGCGAAAAGCCGCAGCGTACGATCATGCCAGAATCTGGCAAGAACATTCTGAAATTCACCGAGGTGAACGAAAATCCCGTGTGTTATTTTCGAGGACTTTAAATGCCTATATATTCCCGTGGACGCCCCCGAGGTTCCGTCGAAAACGATGCAAGTAGCTGAACAAGTCCCATGCGGGTTTGCTACACTGTTGTCCGATGTGATGGAGCGACTGAGCCACCAATGTTGTATAGTGGCCATGCCTCGGTTGAGATGTTTATTAAATTGCTCGAGGTATCAGCGAAATGGATCCGACAATAGCTCTCCTCGCCTGAAGACATGATTATGACCAACGATGGCATTCGTAAGTTTTCTGCGGCCACTCATTGCTGGATATGTGAAGGCGCTTTCAGTTCCACCGATGAAAAAGTTTGCGATCACTGTCACGTTACTGGTGCGTACAGAGGAGCCGTACACAGCGCATGAAATTTACAGTTACGAATTTACCCCGGTAAAACACGAATTCTCGTAGTGCTTCATAACCTTCGCGGATGTGACGGCCACTTGATTATGCAAGGGGTTGCGTCTGCATCAAATGCAGCAATAAGCGTAATTCAAAACAAGATGGAAAAATACATGACGTTCAGGCTCGGGCACTTGCAATTCATCGATTCATTGCAGTTTCTAAACTCAAGCCTGGACAAACTCGTGAGCAATCTTGCAGCGAATGTCAAAGATCGTTTTACAATCACTCGTCGATACGGTGGTGCTTCCCTTGCCGAACCAGAATCAATCCTTACGAGTATATGAGCGACTGGGCAAGGTTTTCAGAAACTCAGTTGCCACCAATCAAGGCATTCCATTCACCGCTATCTGGCGAAGATATTTCCGCCAGCGACTACGCGCACGCGTTTGGTTTTCAACATCTCGGTGACTATCACAATCTATATCTGCGGGCGTGTTGCTGCTCACAGACGTCTTTGAGACGTTTTGTGATACAGTCCTTCGCGTGTACAAGCTCCACCCAGCTCATTACTATTCGTCCCCTGGAATGGCTTGGGACACATTGCTGTCAAAAATCCGCGTCGAGCTGGAGCTACTAACGGACATCGATCAACATATGTTTGTTGAAAGTGGCATCTTCGGTGGAATTTCTATGGCGATCCACCGTTTTACTCGCTCGAACAATCCGCTCGTGGATGGATATGACCCCGCTGCCTCAAACAGTTACATCATGTATCTTTACTCTAACAACTTGTATTAATGGGCGATGATGCAAGCAATGCCCGTGGTCGAGTTTCGCTTGCATGCATCCCGCGAACATGGACATACACAAATAAGTACTGGGATACGACAGCAAGAGCGACTATGGATACTTCATTGAAGTTGACCCGGAGTATCCAGACGAGCTGCACAACACTCACAATGATTATCCGCTGACTCCAAACGTTTACAGAATGCGTTAAGCTTGTTCCAAATTTGCGTGCAAAGCTCAACTATGCAGTCCATGTACGAAACCTGCAGTTGTATCTGCGGTTGGAGATGCATGTGCTGAGAGTCCAGGGGTTTCTTGGATTTCGCACGCGCGCCTTGATGGCGCTATATATACAAATGAATACAGATATGCGCACGGCCGCAACTAACGAGTTTGAGAAAGACTTTTACAAGTTAATGAATAATGCAGTGTTTGGGAAATCGATGGAAAATACACAGAAGCGAATCCTTGTTGATCTTGTTCGGGACAGTGAACAAGACAAACTTAACCGATTGATTGTGGACCCGGCATTTGAGTCCCGGAAGATCTTTGATGGTGGGCTCGTTGCCTTACATAACAAGAAAGCCAAAGTGAAGTTGGCAAAACCTATTTACGTTGGCGCGTCAGTACTAGATTTTTCAAAGCTGCTCATGTACGAGTTTTATTACGACAAGATCAAACCGCCGTACGGTGGCAAAATTAAGATGCTGACTAGTTGTTGATGCATGTAATTACCAATGACGTCTACGCGAACATGGGCGAGGCGTCGCTGGTAAATGAGTTCGACACAAATGAGCATCCGAAGGACAATTCGCTGTTCAGTAACCCTAACAAGAAAGTTGTGGGGAAATTCAAAGACAAGTGTGTGGGCAAGCCCATTAAAGAATACGTGGGACTGCGACCCAAAATGTACTCAACTGCGGTTAGACCGCAGAGTGTTAAAAACATTAGGAAAGCAAAAGGAGCTCCACGCATAACTGTGCAAAAGGATCTCCTGCACAACATGTATGTGGAGTGCTTACGCAAGACATACACGGCAAACCTTATCCGGTCAAAGAACCAAGCGATGGATTTTCCCTGATGGTGTTGCTATTTACGCGTACGGGCACGTGCAGATCCCAAAAAACATCTTGGAACTAGTTCCTAATCCGCGGGAACGACTCTCGCACAAATGCTCAACAAGGAGGCTTTCCCGCTTGTTCGCTAGCAGGTGCTAAATGGTAGCGTGCTTGTTCCCCGAAAAATCAATCCGGTCTGAGATCGTAAATACATCGACCGACCATACTGGGTCAGTAGCACGACGTTGCCCGTCTTCTAACTCCCACGGTGCATACAGATATCGAACGAAATTGTTTCCGAGTAGGCCTAACGTGGGGGTTGTAAAACTGTTTTGAGGGTAACGGTGACAGTCTTCTGCTGAATATCCTCAGCGGGTTTTAAATCAATTGCTCGTGTGGTTTCATTATCCAATGCTGCTATGACTGAGCGATGCCGTGTCACCCACTCGCGAGATCGTCATTAACAATTCCTGCGCGTACTGATGTCCAAATAATCGTTCGGCAAGTGTACGGTTCAATCGTTCCACAATGGCGTGATCGCGATGTATGCCGACATCTCAAAGACGAACCAGCACCTTATGTTATGCAACAATGACTCCGAGAAATTGGTTATCCGGGTCCACTTGCAACATCCGTGGCTATGTCAGCGGCTCACGTGCATAGATAAGTTTCTGCGACACTTACTAAATCTTTGCACGTCAAATGCTCAGCTTCTTTGTATTTGTTGGCGATATCTACGTCTGTTAACGGGTGTTTGTCTGTGCGTCCGCGCACCCGATCATGTGGAAGAAATAAAAGATCCGCCTCATGAATTTCGTTGGGGGTCCTCGCATCAAACCATCCACGGTAGAAAATCTTTCTTGGCGCAGATTGGTAAATGTGCCACACTAACTTTTCAACGGCTGCTTCACCCTTCTAAGAACTGTAGTATGTGGCGCACAAATTCCGCTCAGTGATCAGTTTCTTATCCATGTTATAGTACAGTTTTACCTCTAATGACAATCTTAGCCTTTATACCTTCTTTGATGATCCATCTGGCGATTCTTTCTCCAATACCTAGCCCCGCAACTGCGTTCAAGTCAAAGATGAGATCCCCATCGGCACGTTGGTGCGCACGGTTAGCATTTGATGCTTTATAAGCAAGATCATGTCGGTAACACGCAGCATCGATGTGGTTTACAGGTTCTTCTCCGGGATTCGGTCAATTGTTATAGTTCCGTCTTTATCCAACCGTGTCCCAGGCCCGCAGTAATTGTATCCAGAGATATGCTTTTCGCCAGTGTATTTGCTCCACGGTGCCGCCAAGTTTTATATATATATACATATGTTTAGGAGGTGAGACGGCTTTGCCGTCGGCTCACAAACCTAAACTTCTTTTCTCCACATCGGACACAAGTTCCAGCGATTGCGGCTCTACTATTACGTATTACAACTCGAGTTGGATTCGTAGTACGATTTTTCATGCGGCATCGCATTCAATATGAAGGTATGATTAAGTTATACAACAATTTATATTTCACATGGCATCAAGAAAGAGAAAAATCGAAGACGCTTTACCATAATTGACTTCTCTGCGCAGGCAAAGCCTCGCCCCCCCCCCCTCCCCCAAGCATGGTGACATGTTTCTAAACTCGGTCCGAGCGTTGATTGTTGGCCGGGCCGGATCCGGCAAAACTCCACTGTTGTTGAATCTGATCATGAGATAGTGACGTGGGATCAATTGTACATGATTGAACCATCCGTGGATGACCAACCATGTTATGGTGTACTCAAGGATTTCACGGAAACGCTTGACTCGTAAAAGATGTCGTCGTCGTCCACCACTGAGTTTTTTCGCACAATCGATGATGCCCCAGCGATTGACGACCTTGACCCGTGGGTATACCGGACGATTACTGGTTATCCACAAGCTTCTGGCGAGCCGTGTGCAGCCTATAATACAATACTTTATACATTTCAAGCTGGAAACTTTAACCAAGGCAACGCGATCATTAAAGATTTTATGCAACGAGTACAGGAGGAAAAACCTACGAAACGAGGTCCCAACCCGAACCTGAAGACGACCCCGAAATTGAATACGTATACAAACCCCAACCCGAACCTGAACCCAAACCCAAATACGTACACGAACCCGAACCCTCGGACGAATATCTATTGATGCAACTTTCCCGAGCCCAAGACACGCGGAAAAAAAGAACTTACCGAGCTGAAAAATTAAATTTAAAAAAGAGAAGCGCAAAGGAAACAGCAACGGCAAAGGAAACAGCAACGGCAAAGAAAACGTGCAGTTACACCCCCAGTAGCAACAAAGATGTGTACCTACGCAGAACGAATTTATGAGAATTCAAGAAGAACAAAGAAGACCTCCACCTACTCGAGAAGAAGAATATGCCAGATTTCTAGAAGAACAAAAAGAAATAAACAGGCTGCTAGCGGAACAAACAAACAAATAAAAAGCAGGAAAAGGCCTTGGTGGACTGGTGGACTGGGTGACCCTCACGATCTTGTGGATCGTTTGGAAACATTCGTTTGTTCGGTTAGATCGGGCAACAACGCACCAGAAGTCATCAATGAGGCTGCATCGATTTGTCAGCGATTGCTCACCAACGACATCATGGACCTGGGGACATTTAGCGCGTTGATGCAAGATGATATATATAACACCGATGATAAGTACTGGGGCGATTCATCACAAAATCAATGCTGCGATTCAGCGTATCGTTGCAAATACAACCCCGAGCGTTACCTCGATGATCACAATCACGTCTACGAAACCAGAATTTCATGTGGTTTTCTCTACACCAATTACTGCTGGGGAAGAACACGCACACGAGATCGCACTAGTGTCCTTGTGTGTATTTTACAGCTGGCCTAATATCCGATCGAATCTCCACCGTATGTGGTTGACATCGGACGGTCGTAACTGGGAACAATTCTTGGTTGGTCTGAAGATATTAATGAGATTCGCGAAGACAAACGAATTGTACGCGTGGGATACCATATTGCGCCATACATTGTCAGGATTACCTCAAGGATTCAAATTAACTTGACTTGTGACCCCGTCAGTGGTAGTTACGAAAGCGGAGCTTCCACAAACGTAGCCTCTCAGGGTTTCATATTGTTTGTGTTTTCCCCGTCTGTGGAACCGGGTGATCTGCTGTCGATTACTCCCGCGGAGCACGTGTATCTTCCATGCTACATTCCCCGGTTGACACAACTTCGTTTTACTTTTGTGGACCAGGACAGGCACATGTTAGATCTCAGCGGGGAGAGCTTAACAATACAACTGTACAGTAGAGATCGACCTGACATTTAAATATAATGACGGTCGTACGTGGATATATGATACCCGTGCGTGTTGTTAAGTTAACCTGTTTACATGATATATTACGGAAATGGCCTTGGTTATTTTGTCCGGGGATTGTTCACATGATCTCCAAAGGTTCTAGCGGCCCTGACCTTGCGTGCTGCACCGACTGCTAAACAAGTTGCAATGCGAGTCATTGATAGCATCAAAAGCGTTGTTGCGGATCGGTTACAAAAATCTGGGATTGCAAGAGGTTCAATGGATTGGAGATCGACTTCGACGATTAATAATAAATCGAGCACCAACAAATCTGATTACGCTTCCATCAACGGCAACAGTGCCAGCTCCGGTTAGTAAAATCATCAATGAAGCCGATTCAGCGATAGCAAATCTGGCAATGAGAAGCGGATTACGGTTGTGGACAGGGCCCGAACGGAGGTATTAGACAATACCAATAACGTATTAGTAAAATAATGGCCTCATTCAAATATGCACCCGTTCCCGCGTTTGACATGGGCACGTCTGTATTGGTAGATCGCAGCACCCAAGATTTTCAGTATTATTCGTACCCGGATAGGGTCTCTGATCGAAAAAAAATAGAATTACAAGCCTAGATTTTTTCTTCCGTGTTAGGCTTTCTTAAAAATCGAGTGAAAAGTTATACAGGCGTACAATAGCAACGATGCCCCAGTTTGATTTGTCAACAATGGCATCATGGCCTTGTTCAGCAGCGTACGTTATTCCATTGAGGGAAAAAAATCGAAGCAATTCTCGACAAAATTGACATTACCACAACGATTCTCAGACTCGCCATATACAGCGACGATTATGCGAAATCATCTGGCCCGCCTATGATGTTTCGCATCGATACATCTAATAATGCAGATTATAAACCGTAAACAATTGAGCAACATCAAAATCAAGCAGACACCGCTGCTGCAGATGTACAAGATCTAGTCACTCACTCCAACGAGAATTTCAACCTTGGATTTCTACAGCGTCGATCACAACTTCATGAACTCTCATTGCTGTTTTCATGTGCGATTCATCTCAATCATATATTCGGTTCTTGCAGAGATGTTCGCAAGGTTATTTTCGGAACCAAATACACAGCCATGTTAATTCGTAAGACCACCGCCAACGATGCAGTTTTGCGTCATGGATGTGCTGCTGGCAAAGTTGAGTTTTCCACATTAACATTGTGGATGCCTTTGCTAACCCCTTCACTGGCTTTAGAAGACCGTTTGTTGTCGTGTATGCAGACTGGAACTGCGTCAACGCTATCGCTTCACGCGATCACAATAGACTCACACCCAACAAGCAATGTTAAGATACGGTTTACATCGCAAATAAGTACCCAACATGGCCTTAGCGCACCAAAACACTTGTTTGTTACGTTTCACAATACGGATCGAGATAATCACAAGAGCGTAGTAAAATGATACTTGACCAGTTAGGAGTGTCTGAAGTTTCTTTGCGGTTAAACGGACATCAGAAACCTTCTGAAGAAATTTTGATGAACCTCGCAGACAATCAAGTCGCACGTGCGTACCCCAGGCTATGGTCTTTCATGCACAGACATCAAAACATTGACACAGGTCTGCAGATTTCCCAGCACGACTTCACCATGTTGTACCCGATTTATTACTTTCCATTTGAACACCTGGAGCTGTTCAAACAGTCAGTGGTCGACATTTACTTTCATGTAGCTGTGATTCCCGCCGTAGGTTACAGATGCTTTGCTGTGATCTTCTCTGACAAGACTCTGTTGATGGAGGGCACAGGTGGTCGATTGAACCTGTTACATTTTGAAACATCAATGTCATATCACGAAGTTAAAGTTGGGCTTAGCCTAAAGCAGTTTTCAAGAATAAAGAGCGCAATACGAAACAATTGGTGGGTCACATTGAAACTTTTTCCGGCAATGCTAACTGGAATTATCCCCGTGTGGCTAACCCAAATACAACCTGATCAGCTTAATGCGGCCAAACAAAACAACACCTCAGTGACATTAAAGTTGGCAAAGTCAGAGGTTACGCGACTGCAAAAGAGCGGTGGAATATTTCCATTTCTTGCGGTGATTCCAGTGTTGCAAAAGCGGTTGCGTTAGGAGTAGTCGAAACTGCATCCGGGATGGCTTTAAAAAAGGAGGTGGGATGCCGCATAACGTCTCGTAGACGAATAAAAAAGGCAAAGGCCTTCGATAAACCGGGACTACTCGCAGGATACCCTTAGGCAATGGTCTTCGCCTACTCGTGTGTCTATTAACCAATCTTGACCTACTCGCGATGACAAAGTCAGTCATGGATTTCCGAGGTGCCTGTAAGCGAAATGAGCTTGTGTCAACGATCTCCCGCACGCGGGAAACCGGCATCATCAACCTGGATTTGACAAGAGGACCGGGGTCTCGTACGTGAAGTTGTTGATTTAAATACACGGGGCGGCAGAGATTCTGGATGACGACCACTGTTTTATTCAACGCTGCCGTTGAAAACTCGGCCGGACGGCCCATATGTATACATCTTGTCGTTAAAGCACTACATGCACTCGAGGGTTTACCATCACCACAGGGGCTTGTTGATTTTACATTTCACTTAGAAGGTACGCTTAATAGGATACGAAATTCCTATTAACATTTACGGACGCTACAGCGCAGGGACCCGACGCGCCGCTGATGTGGATCTGACCAGGTTTGCCACCAAAGCGAATTTGACTGAGTTTAGCAGCCGGGTTGTTGTTGACGTCGACCCGGGCGAGCTTGCGATTTTCCAAGATCAAACTGGAAAATTTTAAACATCCAACATAGACATCAACGATATTGTTTTAAAGCCGAGAGGCATCATCGTGAAAACCCTGGCGAAATCAATGAGAAGCAGGGAATCAGAGACTCTGGTGTGTCGGTTGCTTTTATCAAAGACTAAGTCGATGTTGCTAATGCTGGGATAAAACAATACATCGATGTAAAGGCCGCCCAGGTGCTATCAGCCCTACCCTCGCCAATAGGTGTAGTAGCTTCATTTGAAGAATACTCTGGAATGTTGACCAGGAGGAAAAACTGCCAGTCGGGTTAACTAATAATTCGGAACCAGCCAGACAGCAAGATTCCGAAAAATGTCACATATACGATGCCGATGTTGTTGGTCGTCAGATATGAAATTTAATTTGAAGGACTCAACATCTTTCCACTTGGGTACTTAACCGTCTTTGGTGCTTGTGTTTAAGATTTATCATTACATATACGTGATGGATTCTGAACAGCCACGCGATGACTATGTAGCATAATTTACAGATCAGGTGTTAGATCGGATGACAGAGGATGCCAACATTGATGGTGATTTTGTGCCTCTTGTCGACCAATATATGCGTGAGAACGGAATTACCAGACCCTCATATACTCTTAAATATAATCTTGCCAAGGGCCAAATAGATATCAACCGTTGGGACCACCCTGGTGTGTCCAATACTAACTTGAAGTCAACATGGAATCATTGCATTAGCACGCGAAAACGCCCGATCGCTTACTACACCGTAAGGTGTGAAAAACATTCAGGGATTGTGTTTATAACGATAAAGTAGAATTTACCGGTTACATCCCCCGTCAATTATGTTGAACCAACATTGACTCAGCTAATAAGAGAAAAACTTCAACTGTTATTCAACAAGAACGCACTTATCCGTGTAACCGTTCTTGGACGAAGACGAAAACAATAGTTTCTGACACAGATCAATGGTGTAATCAATATGGTTCGAAGTGAACGTGGTATCATAGCCCAAGAACGCACAATTGCCGGAGACTTAATTATTCCCCATGAAGATATTTTCTATGATTATATGGCAGTTGCACCTGTAAAAAGGGTAAATGGTTAGAAGTGCGTGTGCGTTTTGCACCCAAACAACTCCAGTTTGTTGAGCAATTATATTATGTGATCACATTATTAATAGAAGAACTGGGATGGACCCTTAAGGCTACAGACGTGAACAAATAATTGAAGTGGAACAACAGCTGCGAGATAAATCACTACAAAAAAATCCCGTTTTACTCGCGAAATACAAACTCGTGTATATTGTCTTTAATGCTATCTGTGGACTCGCCACGGCAACAACCGTTGGCTTAGGTGTTGCTGGAATTGCGACTATGGCAGCTATGGCAACTATCATAGGCACGCCAATCGTAATTGTTGTCGGAGCCATATCAATAGTAACCGGTGTGGCTGGCGACGCCGGAAAAATAATTTCATTACGGTTACATTCGCGAATATGCGTTTATTTAGAACTTTTCCCGTCGGCAAAAAGTAGTCTCAGCACTATTGCTAAGTTGCACTCGATGGCTATTGAGAATAAAACGATTAGCATGAGTTCGAAATGGTGCTGGTCGACATGAAAAACCACCGACGACTTCGTGCGCAGATATCGAACTGGGGCGCTAGTGACCAAAAACAGGTAGCTGATTTACAGGCAGTAAATATCGAGTAAATGTTTATCAATCTGCCTGCTCAAAGCAGTGTACAAAAACACCTCATGGTAATTCCGCTTGGAGGCGACCCAAGGTTACAATCGTGCGAGGCTCACCACGGTCTTGCGCGTAAATAAATACATTCCCGTGTGATGCGAGGTGAAAGCCATATTGGGTATAGAAGGCTTTGACCCAGATCAGTAACCGAAATCCCAAACGCCCATTATGACACTACTATAATAGATAGACAAAGAGACAGAATAGAAAGGATCATAAAATAATCAATCCAGTCAGAAATCTTGCATTCTGTCGTCAACATAAATTAGTTCTGGAATGGCGGAGAGATCAACCATTTTTTTAAATTCTAATTGCATCAAGCAGAAATCAAACTGCGACAGCCAAAATGGAAACATAAAAATGGGTAAAATTCAAATTTGACACCTTACGGTCGTCTTTGCAGAGAGTTTTACCACAAGGAAACATTATTTCCTTGCCAGCTAAAATATTGATTCACTACATCACATAGTCTTCTTTTCCGTTTCTTCTCGTTTTGTTTATTTTCTTGTTTCACTGCACAAGGTTAACGGTAGGTGAATGTAATGATTTCGGGTTTAACAAATGTAGGTTCATATACTATAAAACGTTGTGAGTGTCAGCAAGACGTGTATGCACATAAACTGATAAAAGTATACGCTAACATTTTTACTGAATAATTAAGTGTTAAAGTATTATAATTTGTAAAAAGATTAATTATATTTTTGATGAAAAGCTTTTTCTTTTCGGTATGATATTCAAGTAGATTTTTCTCTATATGTTTTCCAATTAATAGGGAAAAAACGAATATGAGGATAAGGTTGTGATTCTTTTCACTTCCTATCGTCGGGTGCATTTTTTTTAAACGACCGCTGAATCAATTTCATGTTTTCTCAAGTATATCTTAGTCTGCATGTTGATTATGACATTGATCGACCTCTACCAATTAAATCTGCTATTCTAAATGACATATTGAAACAATCATGAACATATCATCTTTTTGTTTTGGCATTTTACTAGAAAATGGCACACGGTCATTCACATTCAATGAAACTGAAGAGAGATTTCTTGAAACGTGTTCTGATGATATGCATTTGAGCTTACGTGCACAAGGGCTACTTAGATCTATCTTACGATCCATTTACAGACGCTTTCTTGAAACGTAACATGCGTACATTACGCAATGGCACTTACATACACGTAAGTGCTCTCAACGTGACTCTGATGTGAATCGGGTGACAGCCTTGAAGATTGTGACGATGTACATTGCATGTAACACCCTCGTCATATTTCAATTACACTTTCTTATTTGAATGTGGGAAAGTACTACTTCTAAAGGTATGTGTATATTTGTAATGGTCACGCACCTATTAGAGATGATTATACTCATACGTATACTTTAAGCCTTGATAACATAGATTTTATATATATATATATATATTTGCCTAAATAAGTCTCATTCAAAATAGTATATAATTTACGGATTTAAATGGGAATGGAAGTTGACTATTGACCATGTTACAATTCAAAGAAGCGAAAAAGGTTATTACGCACTTGCATAACAATCCCCACCCCTGCAAAAAAATATTTTTTTTGCTTACAAAATAAACATTAAAATAAATTAATTTTACGATTCACTTGTTGGTATAAGTGGATCACGGACATACTATCTAGAAGAAAACAAAAATGTAATTCATTGGTTCCATCAGTTAATAACAAGTACCAAAGTGAAATTTCTTTTCTTTTAAGAGAACATACCAACAGAAAGACTTATTTATACAGCTTTAACAAATATTATATTTGATTCAACAAGAATGAGCTACATGCTGTTTGATACTGTGCAAAAAAGATGGAGAAAATGATCTTGAAAAGGTTTGTCTTAACCTCAACAATTGAAATGATCATGATTACAAGTTTCATATCCAGGGTTACAAACTAATACAATCGTTTACTGAAGCAACAAAGTAGTTATTTTGATGAACAATAAAAATACACATAACTTAGTAGGATAAGTGTCGACAACTTTTATGCGGATCCTCGTTGTAGCTACCCTGCTTAGAGTTTACATGATACTAGCTTGCATGGTAGTAGTGGTCATAACTTAGCTAATATACAGCAAAGTATCCACCTACAAATGAACAAAAATAAAATGATGATGTTCAAAAAGGTATATTTAGTTTGTTTCAATCATCCTGGTGAAAGCTATCAGATGCAATCAATTATGTATTAGATCATATTATGTCTGTATGCATTTGGCACAAAAAAAAAAACAAAAAAAAAAAAACACAATAGAGTTAGTACGGATGTCAGAGCTGGCCTACTGTTGCGAGCTGTATTTGAAAGAAAATCATACATAACAATAGGTGATGTTACAGGCTGCGATAAAACAATGTTTGCACCAGATCTGTTAGATACCAAATACATAAACATTTTCAACTATATGGATTTTATCTGTCCAACGAATTTTGTTCAACCAAACGTACAGTTGAAAATGGTTTCTTAAGGAGGAAAAGCTTGTGTCGTAGATGTTAGAGATAAATTAAACAAATAGTTAGTAACTATTTAGTATTTACCAAGAACCAATATGATTGTGATGCACGGGAAGATGCAGAAAAACAAAAGCAATTTACTTGACCAGCTGACCTTCTTTCTACGGAATATCGTTATTTGCAATAACGAAATCTATAATGTTATTTGTAAAGATGTGACAGAAAGTGCTATATTTTTGCCTGTCTTCTACAGCATGCAAAAACGCAATTTGGAGTATATTCGCCTAAAATTATGTCATACCAGATGGCATGCTAGTAGTGATATCAACGAGAACAAACAATGAAAGATATTAATGCGTTTAGAGTTTCCTTTTGATTGCAGATTTGAAGAATAGTTTTAGATTTCATGGTTACCATCTATTTTCAAATATTTATTTTGTGTATCTCTGTTTTTGAACCTGATGGCAGTTTGTTACTGTTTAACAAATTGTCTCCTTCGGCATCGACTTAAATTTCTCCGACTGAAACATTTTCTTTGCTGTACAAAAATAAGTCTATGTATCTTTCTCATTTTTAAATCTAACTCTATGTAAAGTTTAATATTTCCGTAATTGATAAAAGGATATATTTGCCTTCTTTATTGTGCATACAAGTTTGTTACGATTGGTTTAGTGCCTTTGCAATTCGCAATCAATGTTTTGTGCGATGGATATAAAGGATTTTTGTTTGTAAAAATTTTTCTGAAGTGAACGAGCAGTCTTTGAAATAGTCTTACAAGTTTAATAGTATTTCAAATCGATTTCTAATAGCCAACACATTTATGGTTATCGGGCATTTGAGCAAAATTTAATCTCTTACCGTTTTTATAGTATCATCAGTGGCCAATCTAATTTTATTTTTACAGGCATATATTGAGCAGATCTAAATATGAGCTTCCTCTTAGAGCTTGAAATCTTTCTACATGCAATGCTAAATACTCCATCGTGTCAAATGTCCTACTCTAACTTTTTCATAATTCCTGGCCAAATTTTGTATTTAATATCTCAAATAACATTTTATTACAGTTTGGATTTTATTATTTTTAAATGCCTGCTTCTGCGGTAAAGCGATATATAACCAGCTTGCTCTCCATGCTCTGTCGTTTGTCGCTTAATTAGTCTAATTATCAAGTCTCGCTGTACTTTTAGACAATCAAACTGTCTAATAGTCCCAGTGATGACCTTCAAATATGGTCCAACACCGTTTACATAACTGATATAATTCCTGGCTGTTACCACCATAACATCTATACTTATTGACATTCCGAATGAATAAAAATCTAAGCGATCTAGTTATGATTCTGTTGAAATTTTGTCCATCCATTCTGTTGATTTAACTTTTTCTGGAAAGACTAATTAAAGGAGCTCGTCTTCTTATCCGCTTTGATTTTGGGACATCATTTAGTGGAGGAGTATTCATTCTTATTGATATAACCAAATCAATTCAATATATATTTGCATACTGCTTTACATGTGTATAAGGTTTCAGCATTTGACGTCGGTGTTTCATTTGTATATAAATGTCATCGTTTTATGGTCCAATGAATCCGGAAATACGTCATTACTTTAGTTACGTGAATACGTCATCATTTGACAGTGAAAAGAATCCGGAAATATGTCACTGTTTTATGTATAAAACTGCGACAATCGTGAACACCGTTTAGGTCTTATTCTACCGATTTGCTTTTATCAGCGTTGTATCGTAGTATCCACTAAGTTGCAAACTCGTGGAGATTTCAAAGCAGAATACCAATGCCATTATATGATGAGGCTGGCACGGTCGTGTCATCAGCTAGTAGAACACATGGGATACTTAAGGTATCAACTTGTATTCCAGATTTTACCAACTCCAAAAAAATTATGAAATCATTTATCATGACTATGAATAGCCACACTGAATGCGTTCTTCCTTGACCTACACCTTGATTTAGTGAGTATGGTTTCGAACGTTGGCCTTTGAGCAAAATGAGGGCCCTGACATCTCAAAAAGAATAACAACTCAATCTCCACACGTTTTCTCTTACTCCAAGAGAGTAAAGCTTACAGAAAAGACCATCATGTCATAATGTGTTGAAGGCCTTCACATTTCCAGGAATGCAGCATATACTTCTGAGCGTTTTTCAAAATAGTGGGCTATTCCTTCTTTTATAATTCAAGCCGCAGTTTTGCCATTATATTGGTCTCAAAATCTCTGTTGTAATGGGTGAGAATTTTTTTTTTTTCTAAACTGAGTAAATTTCTTCAACAATATTTATTTTCAAGTACTTTTTGAAATATAGGAATGATTGAGAAGTCTCTATACGATTGCTATTGTATATTTGTCACAAAATTGAATTAATAGATGGATGAGCATAGATAACATGTTCTTCGTGTATTTTGTCATGACCGCATGATTTATATTTCTTCTCACACAGATTCTTCAATGTCATTTTGCATTATGTAACCAAACAAAAGGCTGTCCGTTCTTTCTTCAATGTTTGAAACCCCAATATTGTTCACAGTATTTCTAATTTCATCAGCAATATATTAATTGAAATTATCTTCTAGTGTTTCAGTTACTAGTTTTTCAAACGAGGTTCTCCACCTACTTTTAGTTCAAAGATATCTTGTCTGGCCTCGCACTCTTACTATAATATATAACTTCCCCACATCTCAGTCTGCAGCTTTTTCTAACATATCGAACTGTTCCTGTTCGCACTGTTTTTTTTCCCCCCTTGTTTTTATTGGTTCCTGAACTTTCTCTTCGTACTCTTGTATTCTGTATATGACTTAAATTGTATACCCTGGTGATGCTCGTCTTGTATCCATAAAATTCATTTTCTTCTCATCTCTTTATGCAGCTCAGGCACATTAAGCTATTTCCAATAGGGTTTTAGATACAGTTGGAATGTTGTCTTAAGGAGATTTCTATTAGCTGACAGTTGCAGTGGCAACAAGGGCGTACTGTATATCTGCAATGTCGCACGAAAGTAATACATTCTCTGTATATGCTCTATTGAAAGTGCAGTTGTTCTGGAAGTAGCCAAAGCTCTTGTATGCGCACAATATCCAAATCTTATAGTAAAGAACAAAGATAGGGCGTTTCTGACGTAATTCCTCTCGCGTTCCGCGTCAATATGTTTAGAAAAGTCATGCAAATTATAACCAAACACTCCATCATGAGTTTATTCCGTACACGGGATCATTTATCTATCATACCATTCGCTGCATAATACACGCATGGGCCAAAAGTCACGTTACAAGGTTCTGCCCAGAATCGTTTCTGGAACATTAACTCGAATGGTACACGTTTCTCCGCTGTCATTTTACCACTTTGTCCGGACTGGAATTTGTTACTTTCATTTCTCGATTGTATGCATGTACGCATGTCTGTATATTGCTTATTTGAGCTCCTGTGGACTGTAACCCTCCTTAATACGAGATAATAACAATCATTTTTGTTTTCTAGCCTCTGCTCACTCGACACTGATTCGTACCTGGGTTGGTTTTGATGCATTATTCATAGGATTTATATCCATATTGGAATTATTTATAGTAGTCAATAACTGTCCTTGATTTGATGTAGTTTCTTTCTCGTCTGTCTTCTTTTCACTTGTTTTGCCATTTTTCTGCTGCCCGTATCACACTTAATACTGCCTGGGGTCTTTGCTGTCGGAAAATGCGACACTGCTGAACTACGATTCTCTACCACAGAATGCCTGACGTTGGTTAAGCCGCTATTTCTATAATTGTGTTGGCCTAACAAAATTCTGTTACGAGACTATTGATGATGGTCGTCGATTACAGTTTTATTCGGTATTGTGTTTGGTGTATTCGTGGGTATGCAAGATGAACTGATTATCTTTACATACGAGCAGGAAAACTGTATAAATTTGTAAGTTGAAATTTAATTCCACGAATCTGAGCAATTGCTTCTCATTTTCGGTTTGAAGCTTTTCAGTTACCATTGTCTGACTTTATTACATCTCACGTTGCGTGTAGGTTTGCTTCCAATTACAGTTCCGACTCTCTAGCCTTATCCATTCCAGATTCGATTCATTTTATTTTGTCGTCTTTATTTTTGCATCATCTCATTTAAACGATCGATATATCTTCTCATTCTCCTCATTTCTTCCATATTATTTATACTATTGGTGTTTAATTCATCCTTTTAAAATTGTTTTCGATCAATACAAGTTTCGTATGGCAGTATGGGAATGTTGATTTCAGTTTGTTCGTATTGACTATTATCACGAAAATCGTCTGGCGATGCATTCCAGATTCTTTATACAACACAGACTTCTGCTCTGCTTGTTTCTACTATACCTAGACATATACACCCTCACTTCACTAGTGATACGATTGTCTTGTAGAAACTTATATATATGTAGTGTTGTGTATATTTAATCTATAATGTGTCTTTACATTTTGTTTTCCATGATGTAAGTAGTACTTTAGATTCTGATCACTAGTAAACAGAATGTTGACTAGGATTTGAGGTCAAGGCCAGTCGTGTTCACGGTTCTTTTCCACTTTATTACTTCCCATCCTGTTGATGTAGGTCAAGTGAAAATGTGTATAAATAGGGACTTTTGTGAACTCATTCAAAGACGTTCTGTATTGTATCATTGTCTTTTATCATGACATTCAAAACTACTTAAACTCATTCGGAACATTCTATATTTTTGGACTTGTGATTAGGACATTTAGGATTATTTGGAATTTGATTCACAATATTGTAAGTATCTCTTGAATTTCACTTTGTATTATAGGGAAATCATTGTTTGTTTCGCTTTCTTTCTGTTACATATTTTAAAGACTTTGGTGCTGTTTGTTTTTTCCTTCTTTCGAGCATTATCGGAACGTGAATTTCTCTCGACAATACAACCAGAGAGATAGTTCCATTTCTTCAGCCTACCTATATCGTACAAAGAACTAAGAATATAGCGAAGGGACGCTACCTATATTGTACAAAGAACTTAGAATATAGCGAAGGGACGCTACCTATATTGTACAAAGAGCCAAGAATATAACGAAGGGACGCTATGTCAAGACTGCTAGATAGTTCTAGCTTAAATGATTGTCTGTATAATTTGCCATGCATCCGTCAGAATATATGTATGTATGTATGTATGTATGTTATCCATCCATATAACTACTCAGCTTTCAGTCATGTGCTCAAACACATGAATGCATACAGTTATATACATTTAGATTAGTAAAACAAAAGGATACAGCTTTGTATGTAGTCATCATTTTGAACTGAATTTATACACAAGGATCAGCGATGTTGTTCGTGTGTTTTGTTGACATTGTGTATTAAACATTGAGAATTTAATCAGCACGCAACATTTATCAGTGACGTCAAGCTGAAAAACCTAAGCTAGAATAGGTTTCGAATAGTGGTTCAATAGTGATTGGAAATTCATTTCAACTTTCATATGTCGGTTGCGCACTATTACGCCAAATTACACATTAACCGTTTGCTTATACCCGAATATAGAAAAGGACTAACCCTTGTATGATCGGTTGATCTAAAATACACAATGAGGCCACTAGGAAGTACACAACGAGGTTATAAGGAAGTACATAATGATGACATAGCGAAGTATATGAGGTCATATGGAACATGAAGTATATTAGTCATTTAGGGACCGGTCTTTTAATTTTCTGGGGGTGGGCTTGGGATTTCCTTTCGAACCAAGATATGTTTTGTTCTTTTACCCCAAGAAAATTATTTTTTTCAACTAATATAGTGGATATAATTAGTTCCTTTTTCTTTGTTCAAATCAGAGCACGTATATTATTTTCAAGATGTATTTTTCTTCATTTCCAGGACACCCCCCAAACACACACACACACACACACACACACACACACACACACAGCACTAAGTCAAATGGTCGGTCTCTTTTGTGCTAATCATATACACTGTTTTACTTTTAAGAAAATCAATATCTTCACAACTGTCAAGTAGAGCAATTGTTATCGCTCGCCATGATATTTAGCTTATTCCAACCCCATCCCCTCCTTACCCCCTTACCCAGCCACATCTCCTCCTCCATATCCCAGTACTTAGCCCCACCCGCTGACAGTGACCCAGGGATCATAATTCAAAATCCGTCACATATATGATGCTTCTTCCTGCTATGACTGCATATAACGTTTGGTTAGAAAATATTTGAAAATGTCAATGAAATGTAAACTTTTGTCAATCTTTCCTTTGATCCCCTCAGGGGTGTGAGTCAAGGATTACACCACTGTTGCAGATGGTTACCCCTTAGGTAACAAAACTACAAAGTTTTGTGAATTTCCAACCAGCGGTTTTGGATTAGATATGGTTAAGGATAAGCGGACAGACGGCCAGCCAGCCTGCCAGACAATATCCCTGTCGCTTTCTAAAAACAAATGCATGCGTATATTAAATGTAAACATATATTAGCAGATCTTTGTGTAGGATGTTGAAAATGGAAGTCCAGTACAACATTTCTCTAAAATCTGAGAGTGTAGTATATATAAAACTGAATGCAGATTTTAAAATCTGAGGATTCAGGTCCAGAAACTGGAGATCATTACAGCAGGGACTCTTGCTACCGAGAGGTCGGATTAACTCTGGAATTATCATATAAAAATGTGATCATTAAAAATAAACACTTAAAGGTCAAATATGGAGGTTCCTGTTTAAACTTATTTTAAAAAATGTCATACCTGAAATGCACATATTTCGAGTTATTATAACTATATATTGCATCGTTTACAAATAGTTGCGTTTAAAGGTATGAATGCACAGAAGTTGGCCCAGATATTACCTGCCCCTGATATGTATGCAGAAGTGACGTTTCACAAGAACAAAGAACTTGTTAACGTAGAGATTACAGTGTAAGGAATATGTGATAGGTTATGAAATGAAGAATGATACTGTGGAAATTTACGAAATTGAAAGATCGAAAGAAAAAAAAAGAAACCAAACGATGACAATTATTGGAAAGAATTACTAAAATATCATGCATTCAAACCCAAAAGCGCGATCTCTGCTCATTTTCTAACTTTTATATTTTATAAGCCACATTGAGAAAAAATAGATCAGATCCCTGTTTTGGTCAAAATAACTGACAATGGATCTTCGAAAATAAACTGCATATTTTCGAAATAGTACACGGGGAACTCCGCCACCTGTAATTATATCTCCTAATATGATACTTCGCCATGTTCAGCTTCATATTTGTTCTCTATTTATTTTCTCCATCATAAATCTATAAAGCAAAGGTTTGTAATTGCATAAAAATGTATGTACCCTATGAAAGTGGATAACTACCTTTTCAATATTCTTCTTTTTCCCTTCTCTCTCCCTCTCTCTCTCTCTCTCTCTCTCTCTCTCTCTCATTTTCAATAAACCCAATTTTTAACGTTTAGAAATACGTTTCATGATTTGAGCGCTTGTAATATGCTTAAAAAAATTAGCAGCAAAAGTGCATACTCGGAAAGCTCTTCGAAATACGTCCATGTTTTGACAAAATATAATCGATAGATCCCTATGTTCTGCGTCTTTTTTCGTTTATATTTTTTTAAGGAAAGCAATAGCCCTGTTTCTCTTATTGATTATACTTTATGATCGTATACTACACAAAATCAGATATATTTGCTAGCAATTACCGTACTCTTCTGTCCTTGAGGCTGGTCGGCTCGTTCTAGAATGATATCACACAAAACAGCCTTTGTAAATGGAGCAAATGCGGTCGGTAATTTTGGATAATCAAACTCATGAATTTTATCATTAAATTTCAGGAATTTGGTTGGAACAAATTTTATCATGTAAACGAAATTTCAATCTACACAGAATGTTCTACAAAAGCAGGACAAAAATACATTTAGAAGATTTCCTCCGTAATTGACCTTCAAACAATTGTTCTTACAGAAACCTGCTGGCGCAGTATTGTTGGACAAGGTGTATCAATGTGGCCGTATTCATGTATAAATATCGGATTCCACATAGTATTGATGGTCTGGTGTGTTGATGACTCTTTCCGAGCCGCACCCAGAACAAATGACTGTGCATTTCGCATCGTGTGTATTGACGAAAAACCTGCAATTCTCCAGTTGCATAGAAGAGAGAATTTTTTTCAGTATGGAAATAAGACCCGCTCGCATGCCCTAATACCTCTTATTTATTCAGACCGATAGCAAAAAAACAAAACAAAAAAACATACACGCAAAGAGGATTGTTTAACTCGTCTGCTCCACAGTGACCGGTGTGTATTCTTATCTGCGTGTTAATCAAAATACGAATCTGACTAATTTCATGTAATTACCCGCCAAACACCTGGTAGTTCCTTTATTCCTCAGAAATGACAGTATACTCAACGATTCACTAAAGTGGTACTTCCTCAATAGATCTTAGAAGCTGCTCTTTTGCGATACACTCATCCATTTTAAACCAGCTGATAGGAGCGCGCGCCGTCCCATAAAAAGGTTTAACGAAAGCCAACATGCCGAATCGGCCACTTCGCTAGGGAAACTTTAATTTGCATCCGAGAAGTTATTTTTTTTTTTTTTATGTAAGAACGGAGATCATACATATTTGTTGGCTTTTTTTTTTTTTTTTTTTTTTTTCATTTTTTTTATTATATGTAATATCAACGTTCGCCGAATCCATCAGGCTCGGATTTTCAACGACCCTCGCGACCCTCTCAAAATTCGGCAAAAGCTGATATCAGAAGAAAAAAAAGCACCAACATGTATCATCCCTATATTGATTTCGAGTATAGCGTATACTATTTAAGCTAAGATGTTTTAATTGTTTCTACTTCTTTAATACTGATTGTAGTGAGCTATATAATTGAAAACTTTGGCACTGAGAGGGATAAATGGTTGTTATTGATTTACAGAGAAACACATCACGTCCTGGAAGCTACACACATTTATCGTATAAATAAGAACGTTTGAGTGGGTAACGAAATTAATAAGTAGCCCTCCTGACTGCATGCTAGATCATTATCCGAAGCTGAAGATACCGAAGACAACCTAAAGGTTTCTTTTCTGCCGGTTCGTGTTGTGTAATACAAAAGAGACCACGATACAATACAAAGAGAGAAGGCAAGTACGTACACAATTGACTGTTAACGATACTTTCTTATTTGTCCCAATTCACACTAAAGATCCACTTGTGTGCTCATCATATATGCCCTTTCGTGTGTTCGTGTTTCTGATACTGCAACTTACGGTAGAAGAATGCTTTTTCTTCTCGGCAATTTATTGAGTATTTTAAAATTGTCATGACTTCAAGCGCACTTGCTTTTTAATCTCAATTGTTCCACAAAAGATCGAGGAACTTGTATTAGGCCTAAAGCTGTTATTTGTTTTTATATAAACAAAACTGATATTGTGTGAAATAATTTCATTACATACTTAAGTCATTCATTTTATGAATACTTGTCGAAAAAGTATTTAGAAACAATTTTAATTCAAGCATATTTCTTAAGTAGTCTGTTGAACATTAATTTTATGTGATTTCGCACGATTTTGATTGTTGAAGAAATGAACCATGTAACCTCAAATGGTGGAGTATGTGAGTTTCGCTAGTGAGAAGACCGTGTCTGATAATTCTCTGCTAGGAATATGTATGTTTAAAAGCATATACGATTATGCTAGGAATACGTATGTTTAAAAGTATATACCATTATGCTAGGAATATGTATGTTTAAAAGCATATACGATTATGCTAGGAATACGTATGTTTAAGAGCATATACGATTATGCTATGAATATGTATGTTTAAAAGCATATACGATTATGGTTCGAAATAAAGGTTGTTTACTTAAGATGCCTCCCATCTCCCCCCAAAAGACCACAAACACCATAATTACTAATATCTGCTGATGTTGCTGCAGGTACTACTACTGCTACTGAGCGCTGACGACAAATACCAGTGCTTGTCCTGTTGTCACTGTTGTCGCTTCGCTGCTATCACATACATTTTGTTGCAGACGATTTAAATCAATCACTCAATCAAACAACCAATCTATCTATCAAGATATCAGCAGATGTGTATCTATCGATCCATGTATCTATCTGTTGGTCTATGTTGTCTGTCAGTCTGTATATATATATATATATATATATATATATATATATATATATATATATATATATATATATATATATATATCCACAACAGTTACTCTTCGGTTGATTTATTCAGAGTATTCGGTGAGTTATAAACAACCCGAGATATCTTCTTTCGTATCGTGATATGTTCAACACATAGGCAATAAAGTATACATGATGACATGACGTTCCGGATACTAAAGTGTACATGATAACGTGACGTTCCGGATACTGAAGACACTTAATTTAATCCTGTATCTTGAGTGTTTCTGAGAGAATGAAATTAATGAAAGCATGTTTTCGATCAGCCCGTCAGGAGCGTTTGAATTTCACAGCAATTTGGCCCAGATTTGAAAGTATATTTTTTTAAGGGTCAGACAGCAACACATTTTGGTAAGCGTAAGACAACGTTTAAGGGTCGTATTTATTATTATATATGAAAACCAATGACTGTTATCGTCCCTATTAGTGTTGATAATGTTGGATCTCACATTTTTAGTAGTGAAAAATATCGTTCAAAGGCGGACTACAAAATCTGACGAGTATTACCAACAAGTGAGTATCTCACCTGTCCTTCACCTTATGATTTATAGTATATTGTTAGTTTTTATAGACTGACAAACACTATCACTTCTTGACATGAATGAGTTTCAGAGAGAGAGGGGAGGGAGGGGGGAGTTTATAATTACAATCATACATATAAATTTCAATCTTGTTTTTTTAGTAACCCGAGTTCAATGTTTTAGCGTATTTGAGATGAACAAACTATGTCATGGAAATTTTATTATCGAGATATATTGACAACAAGATATTTTTGTACCTAGAAAGTAGAAAATATGTGATTGAAACAAGTTACAACTGTAGTGAAGAATGAAAATGAAACTTTAACTAATCAAATTGATATGCGAAGTGTAGTTAAAGAATTTTATCCAAAAATAGTTATAAAGAGAAAAATTAGATAGAGGATATAAATTTAAATGATCCTCTTCGAAATTATAATATACTTCAGTTAAACCAAGACCAGCATTAAAAATTAGCGGAAACAATTACTGATAAAGAGGATTTTCATTGCTTAAAATACATGAAATATAATAGAAGTCCTGGATCAGATGGCTTCACGACAGAATTGTTCAACGTTCAAAATATGTATAACTTTGAACTGTTAGCAGTTTATCATAGTGGCTTTATTTTTGCATTTTTCAATGCTTTTAGTGGCTGTATGATGACCCAATATCTCCACGTTATTTTAATATGTGCGGACAATTTGTTAATATTATTAATATAGCCACAAGAATATAAAAGGTATCAAATTAAAGGAAACAGAATATTGACTTTCACAGTTTGTAGATGATATTACTTTGATTCTTGATGGATCTTTTGAATTTCTTAAATCTTCCATTGGTGTATTAAATTTGTTTGCAAGGATTTCAGGCTTGAAACTCAGCCTTACCAAAACAAAGGCAGTCTCGATTGGAAGTAAGAAATATAGTGCGGAAAATTTTGATTATAAACTAAAATGCGGTGGATCACTAAATGTACCCTATTGGGTATATTGTGCATAACGTTTTCAGTCGACATAAATAGTGTGGTACAGATAAATTGTGAAATAAAATACACATGATATAGAAGCTTCTGAAGAATTGGTCTAAACGAACCCTAACACCAGTTGGTAAAATAAGTTTTTAATGCTTTAGCAATTCCAACTTTAACCATATTGTTTATCTTCTTGCCAACCACCCATCCCCAAAATTTTATTAGCTAACTGAATTAACTATTTTTCACATCTATATGGAAGTTTAAGGTAGATAGAATTAAGAGAAATTCTGTTTTCGAACACCTTGAAAAGAGGATTATAAATAATAAATATTGAAAAATGTATTAGCTTAAAACAAAATGTACAAAATATTTGGATGTACATCAAACAATAGAAGATCTTATGAAAACGAACTCACTAATAACAGGAAACACGTTACCCTTCTTGTATAAGAAATGGATATGCTAACATACTAGCGAATTTTCCTTGACTTTGAACGTTTAAAAGCAATATGGTATTAATACAACTTACTTTTCAAGGTCTCATTCAGATTATAAAGTCATTATTTAAAAAATTCAAGCAAAAACTGGATCCAGACATTTTATCCCTATTCTTCATACCAATAAAGTATGTAAAGATTTTTACAAATAACTTTTGAACTCAAATGTTTCACCAACCTCTGAAAAAAGTTGGCAAGAACATTTCAGCTTTACTAATGAACACTGGCCAAATATATATTCTAAAGTATTTAAAGTAATATAAAAATCTAAATTACAGTGCTTTCAATATCGTGTTATACATAGAATGTATGAAATTAATTATATATATATATATATATATATATATATATATATATATATAATACATTCTTCTGATACTGATAAATGTATGTAATGTTTTACCTGAAACAATACTGCAATTGTTTTGGGAATGTAATAGGCTATGGAATTATTTTTCCCACTGAATTTCGAGATGTATTGAGATATTCTTACTTCCAGTGGTAACATGGATTTATCTGGAGCAACAGAGCAGTAGTAGAGCAATGGTATGAAAAGTCTTTATATTAAGTCTTCTTGTTACCAAGTTATATATATACTCAAATAAGATTAAAGATTATTATATAATAGAAGAATGCATTGCAGTCAAATCGGAGAGAAAAGGATATTTTATGTTCATTTTGGAAGAGTGGGAACCATTACCACTTTCCAGCTAGAATTGATATACAAGAAACGTTAACAAAAATAATCTTGGTCTCTATATTTCAATTAAACTTTGATAAAAAAAAAATTAACCTCTGTGTGGGCTAAAAGTCACGATTGCCAGATTCATATCCGTTGTAGACCGACGCCCTAGACCTCTAATCTAGTCCACAGACGTTTACACTGTACAAACAAGCAATTTGGAACTCTTTCTATGTGTGGTCGCAGGTGCAGCACAGAGTGTGTGTTATACTTTTTTTTTAATACAATCAGCACCCCTAATGTGATATCATTCAGTTAATAAATCTTATTGCACGTTCTTATTTTAATTCTTCTCATCCGATGGAGGCATTTTTTAAAGTAAAATGACAATTAAAAATCTGAAATTATTATACAGATGACGAGTAGAAGTAATAAATAGCTTTGAATTCAATTCCTGTCATAAACAGTTTTCTGGAAAATAACCTTGAAAGAGCATGAAGTTGCTACGGTTAGGGTTCCAATATAATAATGTCAAGTCGCATGTCATGTTTGTGGCAGCGATGTTGGATACTGAAAGCCAATACAAATGCTCGGTGATATAGGAATAAGGACGATATATTGACAGTTTGAAACAGTACGAGCTTGTTGATCGTCTTCCTTAATTTTGACACTTTCTGGTTCTCTGTCTTGTCACAGGGCCCTTTTCTTGTATGTCGCTGCTACAACATATTTTACAGGAAATGTGAGTGAAGCTGTGATCCTTGGAATGTAATGTACAATTTGCGTCCGACATATTTCTTGGCACTACTTATGATATATGACGTGCTTAATTAGCACATTAAGTATCAATGTATGCATTTTTTTTATCCGTACAAAATATTTTTGTGCTGCTCTCAAAATGCATCACCTTGTGCCACTTCAAAGATAATAATTTGAAAAGATCATTTCCTTATAGCATTTCTAAACACAATGTGTTATGTAATGTGTTATGTAATGTGTCTTGTTGGCTTGTTCCCTTTACTGACAGTTTCTTTAAGTTACACATTGCTTGCATCAACATAATTTCTGGCGCTCTCTTTTCACATCATATTGAAAGTATTTGTACATATAATATGATTTACCTGCATTTACATGCATTTGGTTTCGTTTGTATTTTCCGTTTACCAAATATCTCTTAATTAAGTATTGGCTGAACAGACATATCCTTTTATTTCATTACCACAGCACTCAAAGTATGTCAAGTTACATAATCTACCAGCATCATTAGCATCGATTAATTCCTGTGCTCTTATTCATTTATAAGAAATATTGTATGTTACTTACGTTTTGTTTCATTGATTTATTCCGTTTACAGATGATTGCTTTAAGTTAAATATTGCCGGCATAGACGTATATCCGTGCTTTTCCATCCACACTTATAATATTCAAAGTATGTCAAGCAAGTTGATGTACTTGCATTTATTTGCACTAAATAAATCATATGATTCGTTTAGTTGCTATATTCTTCGTATTGGCGTGTTTCCTATTGAGACATACATGCACATGTATTAGTCATATTTATGCATTTTGCTCATCACCTTTTCAGAAAACGTCATGGAGCCATACATAGTTTTTTGCGTGGCTTTCTTGGATCTCATCCCATATATCAATACTCATGGTCGTTTGACTGAGCCGCCTTCAAGATCAAGTATGTGGAGAATGGGATATTTGACTCCGAAAAATTACAACGACAATCAGCTCTTCTGTGGTGGTAGAGAGGTAATTTTCTAACATTGAATGTCATTTGAGAAACAAATCAATGTGTTATTTGGCTTGAAGTTTGGGAAACTTACTAGCTATTAGATGCTCTTTGGACTGATAGGATACTGAATATGATGAGACATGACTTTGATTAATAATATTAACAACACGTTTTCCTGTTTACTTCAAGGAAAAGGTGACCATCCTCATAACATCATCGTCATCATACAACTAGCTCGTATGGTAATAGTACCTTCTGTCTGGTTTTGCCGCTTAGATTCATAGATCACGATACCGCAGAAAAAATCTGCAAAGCAGTTTAATTCATCGATATCACTTCCAACTACTTCGTCTGGTTATTCTCTTCTCTTCCCACTTCTCCTCCTCTGTATCCAGTGGCTTCTTGTATTTTATTATTATTATTTTTATTATTATTATTATTATTATTATTATTATTATTATTATTATTACTCAGGTGCAATGGAATATGAATGATGGAAAATGTGGTATATGTGGCGACCCATGGGATGGACCAAGGGAAAACGAGGTTGGAGGAAAATACGCCCAAGGTATCCTCGTGCGAAAATACGAACGTGCGGCAATAATCAACGTTACTGTCCAAATTACTGCCAATCACAAAGGCTACTTTGAGTTTCGACTGTGTGCAAAAGACAATCCTAATCAAGAAGCTACACAAAGCTGTTTAGACAGTAATATTCTCCATGTAGTGGAATCCGGTTCCAACAGATATACCATTACAGACGAAAGATGGAACGTCGACTTCAATGTGCACGTTCGTCTGCCTAGCGATGTTACGTGCGTCAGCTGTGTGCTTCAGTGGAAATATAACACTGGAAACAGTTGGGGTACCGATCCCGATGGTAAATCTTGTATTGGTTGCGGCCACCAGGAACAGTTTTACGGCTGCTCAGACATCGCTATTGGTCACTCAGAAATAAAGATTGGCGTACCATACGTGACTGTGAATCCGAATGAGGGAAATAATAACGGCAGTAAAATCGATAATAGGAATGACAAAACTGAAGGCTGCAATTGTCCGTGTAGTAAGCTCTCCAATGTCGGTACTCATCAGTTTATGTCTAATTCAATATTGCTGACATTTTTCTCTGTGTTTTATTTGCGTTTGTAAATGTATGTCGGATGTACATTTAGTCTCAAGAGTATTAGTGTAATAAACTCTTGTTTGCGAAAGAACCTTGACTCTAATCCATGCACAAGGGACAATATTTTATCTGGAACAATTTTTTAAAAAGTCAATTAAGGAAATGTACAGTAACTTGCCTTCTTTTTTTTAAATATTGAAATAACAGCTATTATTCACTGTTTGAATGAAGCACAGTTGCATGTACGAGAGAGAGAGAGAGAGAGAGAGAGAGAGAGAGAGAGAGAGAGAGAGAGAGAGAGAGAGAGAGAGAGAGATAATTGTTGACAAATGAAGGAATGACACACTTTCACGTTTATTTAAATTTACTGGCGACGTTCTTTGTGTATCTTTTTACAAGCTTTGACCGTTGAAAAGTAGACCTATTTAAATTTGTTTTACACGCTCTGCCAAAATCGGATCTCAGAAGCCATATATATATATATATATATATATATATATATATATATATATATATATATATATATATATATATATATATATATATTGTCTTGTGAAGCTGCTTTGAACTATAGTCTGTCGAAGCAAGTGCATTCTTATTGACGAATGACGAATGTCCAACCTCCACCAACCGCAGATCTTTATCCAGTGCAAACATTCGCTCTTGTGCCTTGCTGAGTGACTCAATATCAGCAACAGTTAAAGCCTGCCAAGCTACTTGGTGGTGATGAATTGTGAAGAATAGACTTTCTTTTCTTGATTTTATCCCATGAATAGAAATGAAAATTATATATAAGAGTTGGTCAATAATATAAAAATGTAAAAGCGTATAAGACTATATAATTATTTTGAATTTAAAAGCGTATAGGACTTCATAATTATTTTGAATTTAAAAGCGTATAGGACTACATAATTATTTTGAATTTTAAAGCGTATAGGACTACATAATTATTTTGAATTTAAAAGCGTATAGGACTATATAATTATTTTGAATTTAAAAGCGTATAGGACTATATAATTATTTTGAATTTAGAAGCGTATAGGACTATATAATTATTTTGAATTTAAAAGCGTATAGGACTACATAATTATTTTGAATTTAAAAGCGTATAGGACTACATAATTATTTTGAATTTAAAAGCGTATAGGACTACATAATTATTTTGAATTTAAAAGCGTATAGGACTATATAATTATTTTGAAAGTAAAGGAAGCCATTATAATACCCCCAAAACGTTATAAAAGAAAAACAAAATCACAGGATAAATTCAGTGCAATGCTCAGGATAGAGCGATGAAAAGTCTGGTAATATTAATTAACAGGTTTATTGTGACTTTTAGAGTAAAATAATGAAATTATGTACTCGGTCACCAGGAGCAACGCCAAGCTATTTAATTTTTACATTTTTATTCATATATTTCAAATTGTCTCTCTTTGTATTCTTTGATGTTTCTTTTTTTTATATCTTTCCTTCCTTTCATTTCCCATTATCTAATAGAAGGTACATTAGGTAAAATAAGATCAAATAAACAAAATCAAACGATTCAGGAACAGTGGACATCATTCACTATCACCGGTTCAGCATTCAGGTTGATAAAGTAAGGTTTCTCACTTTTTCGCCAGGCCTAAGGCACTTGGTCAATTGATGAATCACATTGTCATCGCGCTTAAAAAGTCTCGCATTCTCAAAGTTGCGGCATTTTAATAATATGTACATAATTAATAATAATGCGTTATAGAACCGAAACTATTTCTTATTTCCGCGCAAATTACGCATGTTTTTATGTACATTCTTAAATGCCACTAATTAACTTTATTACAATTGTTTTACCTTCATGTCACAAAATCATGACCTTGAAAAAGTTTTGTTTTCAGTCTCATAAATAATAAAAGAAGAAATCAGAGTTATTAAAACAACTCATGTATATTGCTGGTAAATGTTAGAAAGCTACATGTAGAATACGTAGAAAATTCATGCTCAGAGATATATCTATCTACATATGTACATTACACTGTATACTACTACTTCATACAATATATGAGGATTTACATTAAACGATCATAGTAAGTTAGATATATCGGTATTTAGATTTATGAATAGTACATGAGTATATATGAATTTAGATTTACTATGGTGTATGATTAGGGACCTGTTGGAGACCATGTGCTGCAGTTCCCTATCCAAACTACTATGGAGGTCCCCTCCCCCGCCCCAGCGGGAGGATAGGAGTCTGGAGTTGCAGTTTTCTGCCACATTGAAATACCATAGACTTGTTGGTTGTAATAATTGCTCCTCCTTTCGTTTGGATGCGTCGGGTTACACTTGTTAATCTCACTCCTTGTATATAATTACTTGAAGTTTTTACATGATATGTGAATAGGCAATTTTTGTATCGAAGCTGTAGCTCTGAAGCTGTTTTTGTATCCAAGAAGTAGCTCTGAAGCTGTTTTGTATCCAAGCTGTAGCTTTGAAGCTATTTTTGTATCCAAGCTGTAGCTCTGAAGCTGTTATGTTTGTATCCAAGCCGTAGCTCTGAAGCTGTTTTGTATCCAAGCTGTAGCTTTGAAGTTGTTTTTGCATCCAAGCTGTAGCTTTGAAGCTGTTTTGTATCCAAGCTGTAGCTCTGAAACTGTTTTGTATCCAAGCTGTAGCTTTGAAGCTGTTTTGTATCCAAGCTGTAGCTTTTTGAAGCTGTTTTTGTATCCAAGCTGTAGCTTTATTTTCAAGGTTAAGGGTCACAGCCAGAGGAAATATAAATCAGTGATCTATATCCATGTACAGGGATAACATTTGAACCAATGAAGATATTTTCATGAACTTTAGCCTGTTGTATATCTGAACCTTACAGTTTCTCACGTATTCTTAGACATACCCTCTCACCCCTAGGTTAAGGTTAAAACAAAATAAGGGAAGTGAGTGGCATATTTCCCTATCTAGGCTGTCACTTTTTAACCACTTCAGATAGTTTTGATGAAATGTTTATCAGCTCCACATCTTATCGTACAGCTGGCAGGTTTCTAACTCAAAGGTCAATGTCACTATTGGGAGAAAGGTCACGAGATTGGTATATAATGTGCTGTGTGTTCTCCTGTTTCTTAAAGCCTCATGGTTGTGTCAAATCTGGTTGTTTTGGTGCAACCTTTGAGTATGTGCATCTTAGCTGTCTCTGTATTTTCGTCAATTTTCTGTGCATGCAGCGATAGCGGTATGGGGTTAATAATGCATAAAAGGGAAGGGCATGCAGACATGTTGCTTTTCTGAAGATTTCTATTTTAAAATAACTTTACATTAAGTTCAATATGACACAAAGTTTGGTACCAGAGAACTCCTCACATGAACATATTTATGAAATTGGCTAAGAATTAAGAATATGTGGAGTGTTCCAACTGCTAGGAACTTCATAGAAAGTGAGACATGACATATACAATATACATTATTCATTTATCATCTGTCCTGCATTTACTTAGGGAGTGACAGAATCTTAATTCCCATAACAACAAATCAAAAATATATTTTAAGATTTAAAAAGCAGCCATATAAATAAATTGGTTGGTTCCTTCGTTTAATGCAACAAGGAGAAAAATCTTTGAACCTAATTTACTCTGCAAATTGCTATTCTCTTTTCCTTGAAGTTGAATGTGAACCTAGGAAGCCATATCATGCTCACTTGGGCCTCTTATACTTACTTGATTTTTTAAAGTATATTTCATTAACCCTTTTACAAATCACTTAATTTTTTTAAAAGGAGACAACCCATGAGTAATAGCCATTATTCAAAGTTGCGTCCTGTTCAAAATATTTCATTTTTATACTTTCATTTCATCAAGCGGGAGGTGTATGGGATTTACTTTGTCCATCTGTCTTGTTCATGCTGTACCTCTTATACTGCTTCACTTATTAAATTAAACTTGCACTATGGGTGAACTTGGGATGAGCATGTGTTGTGCACCAAAACTGGCTCACTGTGACCTACTTTTCAGGATTTATTAAGAACCAAAACAATAGTTAAATATTGTGTCTGGACCCTAATTACACTACCTTTTTACCTATTGTCATCAAACTGGGACTAAAGGGTGGATGTGTGTTACTTACCAGAGCTAGACTGAAGTGACCTAATTTCCAGTACGTATCATAATTGCTTAAAAATTTTGTTCATCCTTCCTGTCTGGGCAGCAACTCCTATATATTACAACATATTTACATAAAACTTGCACAGTGTGTGCATATTGGGATGAACATATGTTACACATAGAAACTGGACCACTGTATCCTACTTTCCAGAATTTATTAACAATCACTTAAATTTTGTATCCATGCTATAACGCTAACTCTTAACTTATTGTAATCAAACTTCTGATGCGAGTGCAACTTAGGATGGGCAAGTTTCAAACAAAACTGTTTGAACTGCAGTTTATAGACCACTACAGCTATTGATTTACCATTTTTTGTGTATCTTGGGATGGGATGAATATGTGTTGCTCACCAACACTGAGTCACAATGACCTACTATTTAGTACAAAAAAGTGTTGACAATTATTTCTTGGCTCTAATTCCAATATCTCTTCACCTATAAAAATACACTAAGAATGCATTTTAGAATTAAAGCATTTCACACCTTTCCATGATTCTGTACACTACTTAAATATGGTGTCTGTGCTCAAATTTTAGCGCCTTTTAGCTTAACTATTACACTAACAATGCATCTTAGAATAAAACATTTCACATTAAAATTGGGTCACTATGACCTCTTTTAGACGATTTTGAACAGTTCATAAAAATGTTATGTTTTCAAATTATTATACCTTTAAACCTATTACAACCATATATGCATGTCAAGTGTTAGAGTTTATCAAAATATGTTGAATATATATCGATGTCAACCCAAAATCCATCTTTACCATTAAATAAATAAATAGACAGAATGCTCATCTGAGAGAGAGAGAGAGAGAGAGAGAGAGAGAGAGAGAGAGAGAGAGAGAGAGAGAGAGAGAGAGAGATGTTATAACGTAAACTTTCACTCTGTAATATTATGAGATTCCCCCCCCCCCCCACGCTCCCATTCCACACAAAAAGTGCCTTGCTTTATATATTGCCCTAAAACTGTGTATAAAAACTGTTTACTCTAGGAGAATAAATTGCTATGTATCAAAACTATTTCATTCCATCGGCGACAGTAGATAGTCTTTTATTATCACACAAATTAATGCGAAATCATCAACAGAGACCCTCACAAGGCCTATCTGCCATTTGCTCCTTAGATTGAACACAAGCTTAATTTCATAATATTTCGACATTTTCAATAAAATAGCAGGGGGGGGGGGGGGAATTAATGCAATGTAAAATTTATGAAAATTTGCAACGCAGTGCTTCTTTTACAGATTGATAAAACAACTGTAAAATGGCTGGGAAGGCACTGAGAACGGTGGCTTAATGCGGCGAATCGATTGGCAGTGAAGGTCGTAAGGAGAGGCTGGACTGTAATTAGTGTAAATGCCTATGCAGTACGTATTGCTGCATACATAACTATAACAAGGAATATCGGATTATTGCAACACTAATTAATGCGGCCTGGACATCATAATGGTAACGCACTTGTTTTGCACGTATGCGACCGCTAGTTTGAACCCCGCTTTGTGAAGTTAAATGATGGGCCATCCAATCTCGGTGGTTTTTCCCTTGTTCTCCGGTTTCTTCAACCATATAAGACCTCACGAAGTCAACGTATGAGTCGTTGAAATCGGCATAAAATTAACTGTAAACTTTTTCATTATGTACGAACCTAATGAACCTTCATTGTGTCAAGAACTTCTGTAATGTCGGAAGTGATTTTTGTGTCATCTTTCAACTGTTTCTTTGCTGACTTGGAATAGCTTCATGGGCGAACGCAGCATGCTTGGACCTTCCACGAGACCAGATGCACATTTGACATCTCGTTGCGTGACTTAAGAAACCGACCATTTTCCTTCGAGCTTTTCTAAACCTGAAAGATAATTTTTTTCAACTAGTATAATGGATATAATAGTTCGGGGGGGGGGGACTTTTTTATTTTTATTCTATTTTTTTTAATATTTTTTTTTACCTGCAAATTTGTTCAAACAAATTCCGCCCCCATCCCCTCAGAAAATTAAATGGTCGGTCCCTAACCAGACTCCTAAACCGCTTGGAACTCCTTTCTTGTGTCAAGCTTCCACAATATTCAACGTAGCTTTACTAAAGCGGTATCCAAATATCTTTTTAAACAGCAGGATGGTTTTGGCGTAAGGTGGTTGTTTCTCGGACACCTTTTACTACTGACAAAACTTACTGTAATGAAATGGATTAAATTATGACACTATTCATCTTTATTCAACATTCAAAATGAAAATAAAATATGCAGCAATAAATACAATAATCATCAATCATCGGAATTCCTGGAAACTTTGACTTCAGGATAGCATATTCTGGTATTTTCTCGTACGGACTATTCTTGTACTTGTTCGCAGTCACCAATGTGCATGAAATTATCATCAACTTTATGCATTTGTGTGACTTGAGTCCTACGCAATTTATCTTTCCCTATTATCAGTAGTTGCATATATTGGGGTGGATGGGTATGGGGTGTTGAATAGAATCTCCTTATTAATCCAATCGAGAGTCTTGGACAATGTACGATTTATTTCTTCACACTTTTGCTAATAATGATCAGTGGATTATTGGGATAGACCAAACCAAGGGAAGCAACTTATCATGTGACTTGTTTCCAAGATAGAAGTTAGTTGTGTCCCTTGAACTGCAACCCATACCACTACTATTTGAAATATTGTATGGTATCTGGAAAATTAACATGTCCGTACGTCAAACTCACAGAAAAATACGAAACCCGTTGCTTTGTCTTTTCTCACTTTATTCCTTTCTATTTGTCGCATTCTATATGCCTACATATTAGCCAAGTTGATTCCGTGTTTTTGTTAAGTCTGAAATGAAACAAAATACACTAATACTTTACCTATTTCCCTCTCTTTTAATACAATTATTATCATAATTCTTTATTTACAACTATTTCTACTAACAATAGTAATAATAATAATAATAATAATAATAATAATAATAACAATAACAATAATAATAAATTGTATTCTTTGTGTTATACAATCAGTTATTAATGTAATTTTTAAAGGAACAGTGTCATTTCTGTAATTTATGTTTCATTACCGTAACATAATAATGTAGAACGAAAACGATTTATGGAAATAACTTCTTGAGAAACTTACCTGTAAACGGTACCCGTTATGTACAAAATGAATGACCTTCGAATGCTCAGTTGTCATAGTATATTTAATAACCCTCTAAACGACAACTTTAGTTGTTTTTTTAATATGATGGGTATATGGATTATTTCCAACAAGATTACCTTCTTTTTTTTTTCGTTTTCATTAAGATGTTTTAATCTGAAGGATAATGTAGCGACATACTAAATAGATTCAATATAATGACTGGTGTGCAGGCCAGCCGAGGGGGGATGGGGAGGGGGGACGATTGCCGCCGTCAACTCAGTTAAAAAAATAAATTAATCTTTGCAGTAAATATTAAAATTTGTTCTTTGCAAGAGTCTAAGTTACTACAGGTTTTATATGCAAAACTGTACACAGGTGTTTATATGCACAATTTCGGTCGGTCGGCCTACTCGTGTGTGATCAAAATAAAGAAATTTTAGCTAGGATCATAAATGTAATTTCCTTAAATAAGCCCAATTTAATTCTTTTGATTTTAAAATTCAAACAAATAAACTGGATCTACATGAAAACGTACCTGATTAGTCGATATAATCCTCGCAGAAGTTAAGAGCTTGTACATGTTATTTTCCAAACAGACTAAAATCGCGTTTAATGAATAAAAACATACTCTTTATCATTGCAAACTACATTACAAGAGAGAGTAATCTCCAGAAGATTAGATTTTCAATTACCAAAATAAGTCAAATTGCCGAATTGTATGGGAAAATACGACAATTTATTGAAGGAAATTCCAACTAAATGGCCGTAAATTACTAGTTAATTGCACATGATCAGACTTATGTTTACCAGGCTTTTAAGTCGTACCTTCATTTCAATTGAATGTTAATGCTGTTTAAAACTAATGACCATTACAAACTTACATAATGATAAGCCACTCTACTCTTGAGATTGTATTACAAATAACTGGTTTTTATTATGATGAACAGACAAAAAAATGGAAAATAGTGGCAATGCTTCTGTTCTTTGACGAAACAATCGATATATAAAGGATTTATGGAACTTCTCTTTTCATCGTCTGATGGACATGGGATAAAATCTATTCCAGATATACAAAAGTGAGAATAATCAAGGAGTTAACCTCTCTAACCCGGTTTCTCCATGACTGTCTCTGCAGACTTCCAAACATTTTGGTCACTAAAGGGTCATTCCAATATTAATGTAACCTCTATATACCGGTTATCCACAATACGGCGAAAATATTTGGTCCATAAAGTTTACATTAGGCCGAAATGCAATTTCACAGAGCTGGCTGTCCACAAAATCAGTCTTTTGTCCAAACATCTTTGTAAGTCCCGAACTGAGGCGTGTCCTGCCACCAGATCAGCTTAGGCCGGCTACCGTGGTGTGTCCCAAGGCACTTGACTCCAATGGGCATTATCAGAAAATATGACGATGACGTCACTCTTTATATCTGCTTATTGCCCACGAGTACAACAGATCCATAACGCGTTGCTGGTGATCATTGAGTATTAATTAAATAAACAAATGAGGATAAAATTAGATCCAGGTTTTGCAAGCACGGTGTGAAGAAAGTGTGTTGCTTCAATTATTTGCAAATAAGGCTTATCTTAACCTTGCTTGTAAAACAAAGAAAGAAAACTAGGGTTAAAGGTTAAGCCCGAAAACAAAGCGAGTGAGGGCTGATAGAATTGAGAACCTTCATCTGAACGGATGGAATGGATATTTTAAAAAATCGAAATAATATGAAACCGTCATTTTAACCTTGTTAGCGATCGTAATAACTTTGCTTCGAAAATACATTCCGACGCATTATGAAAATAACTTGAGCAAGGACATTTAATGGCTTATGTGTATGGTGGCCTACATCACGGCAGAAAGATTTTGTTTACCCTCTAGATGCTGTGAATGTAAATGAAAAAACTGATGACAAACAGTGCAAAATTAGTTTTTTAAATAGCCTCAGTGCTTTCTACCGTCAATGAGTCCTTTTCGTAGGCAATTACAAAACAGAGACAAGCAAGACAAACAATAAGCACAAAAAGCGTTGAATTTACAAAACTTTATGCCTATGTCTAATGGACGTATTGCTCGAAAATGTTATATGTCACCCCTAATTGCTTTGATCTCAAAAGATAAAAAAGATGTTTAATATCGAACTTCACACCAATTATCGAGACATCTAAAATTCCATTATACATACAATCATGTAAAGTTTTGTAAATTCTTGGCTTTCTTTTGTTTTGATTGTTTCTCTTGTTTGACTCTATTTTGTAACAGCCTTCAACATAGACTCATGAGAGTCGAAAACGCTTTGGCAAGTTAAAACTAATTTTTGCACTGTTCGTTGTCACTTGTTTATGTATTTATCTTAATCAATCCCCGACACACGCGATCTCTTGCTGAATGCAGAGCACTTGAGAGGACTATTATTAGCTATATGATGTATAAAGAATATATTCTGTACACACACACACACACACACACACACACACACACACACACATATATATATATATATATATATATATATATATATATATATATATATATATATATATATATATATATATATAATTCCAACTGTCATGAATTGACGGGGTTTTTATTGCAAAGTAATTGAGTATAGAATGTCACATCATGCCGATCTGGAATTTTTCACATATTGGTAAATTCTGACTTCCGGTTCCCAATAAGTTTCTAGTGAACTATAGGTTAAGCTTTGTCTACACCAATTCATTACACCATAATAATAACAACAAGCCCCCCTCCCACCCCACCTCATGACTTCAGATCAAAATTTGCAATCCCTGATAAAATCGCCAATTAAAAATTAAAACAGTGTAATCGCATAGTCCTTCCTGTACTCCAACACTCACCTCTGTAGCCAGACAACAATATGGCACGAGCCAGTCTCAACATTTATTAATTACTGCATTTTTTGCTTCGACAATATGTTTCACCAGCTGTTATTGAAGGTCATGGTCATATGACGTGAGACCAGGGTATCTCAATAGAAACGATTTTGGTTTTGAAAGATCGAAATGCGTAGAAAGCAAGAACAACGAATGCTAAAAAAACAGGTGGTAGATGCACACGTAATATTGAAAAAAGTAATAACCTGGTAAACAAATATTTAAAAAAAAAAAAAAACAGTGACAAAAGTTCCTCAGAACACTGATATGACCTACTCTGACACTCTACCGTATCTTTAATACTATAAGAGTCTACGACTCTCGGCTGAACAAAATGGGGCTAGGTATTATGTCGACGACTCTTGGTTTAAACAAGATGGGGCTAGGTATTATGTCGACGACACTTGGCTAAACAAGATGGGGCTAGGTATTATGTCGACGACTCTTGGCTAAACAAGATGGGGCTAGGTATTCTGTCGACGACTCTCGGCTAAACAAGATGGTGCTAGATATTCTTTCGACGACTCTTTGCTAAACAAGATGGGGCTAGGTATTCTGTCGACGACTCTCGGCTAAACAAGATGAGGCTAGGTATTTTGGCGCAGTCTGTAGAGCCGCCGCTAATTAAGGAAAACTACGAACTACCTTAAATCGAATGCTTTGTTGATGAAATCCGCTGATATGACGACAGAAAGGACGAAAATTTGAATTCTAAGTATTAAATGATCGAACGCAACCATGATCATTTAATCATTAATTATTATATTATATTGCACAAAAACCTTAGCAATATAAACACAGAATTGCTATATTTTATAATATCCAAACAAATTTCAATCATGTATGTGGAGGAGACCGAAAACGAAACAGTAAAGATGAATATTCAGAGATCGACAGGCAACCCAAAACATTTGCTAAAAGCTTCTGTTGTAGAATACTTTTCATGCCGTGGCCACCATTGCAATGACATTATCGTGACTGGAATAGCCCATAATCAAAACTGGAACCTCGAAACCAGAAGAGCAATTAAACTTATTGGATTCGCCGCCTCATGACTATCAAACTATGCGTCTTGAATCAAGAAGAATAGAAAGCCGTTTTCCTCTTCATGTCTACATTTATTTTTGGGGGTTTACTTTCCTAGAGTTTTTATGCAATTCTTAGTTTTTCTATATTTAGAACCTCACTTTCAATTGACACCATATAGCCATTATTGTACTGAGGTGCAGTTAAACGCCAATAAATAAATACATCTCAATCTTAATTTTGGAAGCATGTTAATTTTGGAAGCACATTATCTTTACTGTTTGCGATAGATCTTATCTGAAACCAACTATTGCGTAGCCATAGATTACCATCATTGCCTTAACCTGATACGGTTCATTTGTTTCAGGCAGTTAAATGGTCCACCTGCGGGCGAGTTAAACACAAAAATTGTCTGCTTGCCAAATTGGATACCTGATTTGCCACAGTGTAAATAGTTCAAGTGCCCAGTTTTTCCCTTTTTTTTCAAATATATTAGTAATAGATCCTTTGAAAAGGGGATCCGTAGATCCCGAAAGCGTTTGGTCAGGTTTTCTGACTTACTGTTCTGTGCTTTCACACATTTTTAGACTTTACTAACCGTTTTATTTCAGCAGCAGTAAATTGCTCTGATCTTCCTAACGCTTTGTATTGTCTCTGATTTTCCTAACACTTTGTATTGTCTCTGATTTTCCTAACACTTTGTATTGTCTCTGATTTTCCTAACACTTTGTATTGTCTCTGATTTTCCTAACACTTTGTATTGTCTCTGTCAGTTTTCTACGTTTTAGTTTTCATAACAAAGATACGTTTCTCCAGATTTACAGCTCGGATGTGCAGTGTGTGACGTCAGGCCGTCCTTTCTAATAACGACCATTGTCTCGTGTGTTGCTGTGCTGTAAGACACCAAACAAAACAAGACTATTTAGGCGTTTACTTAAGCATAATCGCAAAATAAATAATATACATTGCATAAGTAAATGCTCTTCCTAAGGTGTTATTATGTAAGATAATGAAAACATTTAGGACCCTTTAATGAAAACCTAACTACAAAATGTGTCGAAATTTCAAGAAAAGTGTCTTTAACGTTCTTACTGAAGAGCTAATTAGGAAGCTTCCGAGTTCATTAATGTCACCAACTAGTATTTTCTTTACGAAAACAAAAACTAAAAACTGTAAGGAAATAGCGTTTAAGAGAATAAAGAGCGTTTGCCACTGAGGTAGTAGGCGAAATGCAAGTTCTTCATTATAAATGGTATTATAGTAAACGACGATGCATTGTGCATTTAATTTTTCTGACAAAATCTTATAAAGGATTTGTTTTTATTTAAAGTAAACTAGTGTTTAACATTGTTGAGAATAAAATCTGGAGTAAAAATTGAGAGTTGGGCTTGTTGGAGAAAAGGGACCAAATAGTGCTGAAAACACATCAAAATGGTAACAAATATATTTAAATCAATTCTTTTATATAGTAAATTAAAATGAAAAGACGTTTTAGTTATGTATCATAAATTAAGAAGAACGACACTAGCGTTCTGAGTACCATTTATGACAAAAAATGGTTTTACGCGAGTATTTCATTTAAAATGAATTCAAGAAACCAGCTGCTTCGAAATTAGAATTCTGTATTTATAAAACTCATAGCCCCGCGCTTGGCCGTATTAACCTCCATCACCAACCTCCATCACTGACATTAAGCCTCACAGTTGTCTCTTCATTAATTGGGCCAATCAGCTGTTATTGCGTCCAGTTTTTTTTATGCCAGGGGTCTAAAGGCAGTTAGTACAAGTTCATCTCAAGACAAAGCGTAAAACAATGTCGAACACACTGTGTGAGTTTGGCTTGCGTTCGTTCTTTCCCCTATTCTGAAGGACCTCAAGACCTGAAGACAACTGTTGTTGTCAGTTGAAGGGTTCTTAAACGCGATAATACCACAAATACGTTTATTCTGATCAAGCTAAGGACCACGTATTCACGAGATTCTAATCCCACACCTTTATTTTTTGTTTGTTTGTTTGTTTGTTCGTTTGTTTAATTTTCTAAGAAAATCATTGATATATTTTCCTTTGATTTTTTTTTTCCTGCAGATTTGCTAGCAAGCGAAGAAATGTACTTGCATTAAATAGAAAGCAGCGTTAAGGTATAAAGAAAAAATAACATGTTTAATGAGTTTAGTCTCTTGGCAAATAGCAGTGGTCCAGCAAGTTAAGGAAAGGTCACATGCACTAAAATTTCCAGTCATTTCATTCGAATGCAGCTATTTAAAAAAATACAACTTAACCTATGCTGTGTGTTTATTACGCTATGCCCACGTTAGTGTCTAACGTATGTAAATTAGTCTTAGTTCTTCTGAACTTATATCGAATGCACTGGATTTCAACAAAACTGTAGACTAATGAAGGAAATATACAAGGAACCTAATTACTGTAGTAATACCTTGAATAGCATAAAAGGGAAAAATCCATGGTGAATACATATTTTTGGTAATTTAGCATCCTTGATTAATTTATAGCTAATTTTTGTATCATGTAAGTGAAATAAATAAATATATTATTGGGTGCAGATTTGAAGAATGCAGTGTTGATAAATATAGCTTTTTACTTCATGCCCTAAGCATTAGATTTAGACAATATTTCTTTCTTACAAATGCACCTGCTCCACATAAAGGCATTCAATTCTACATGAACCTTCCACAGCAGTGTAAATATCTACTGGCAATTTAACATCAATATACCAATGAGTGTATGACACTGACTTTGATTCCAAAGTGTGTATGGTAACGTTAAGACTATTAATATCTAAGCAGTTCTGTATTTCCAGATATGGTTCATGGATCCCCAGACGTCTTATATTTCACCTTAGAGGCACACAGGTGATATGCTTTCTTCAGATCAATTTATTGAGAGATTACAAGTACTATTTGACACTTTTTTGGAGGCATCTTACTACCAAACCAACAACATAGGTGGAGATTCTGGTCAAACATAGGGTAATCTGTATCATTTGTAAAAATTATAACATTGTAAAAAAAAATGCCAAAATTTATTAAAATTGGTTTTTACAAATAATATATTGATTTATTTGTAAAAAGTGTATAATACTAGTTTAAACATATAAAAGAAGCTTCATTCTTTGATGAGTATGGTAGCCGAGTCATTGTGTTTGGACCCCACATTTGTAACATATGGAATGACATGACCCTCTACTTAGACTGCTTTCTTGTAAGATATATGGAACTCTGGAGTAAACCAAGCTGGAGAATTAAGTACTGAGTCGACATGCGGGTATGTCTGCCACGCACAAATGCCTATACCACCAACTTTGTAGCATCATTTTTTGATATATACTACTGCTGTCCTTTCCATGTAAACTACCTAAACTTGTTGCCGTAAATAGTGATTGACACAGAGAGGGGGAGAGGAGACCTTTTTGGGGGTCATGTATAATTGCAAATCAGATAAAGAGGGGATTTATATCAATCAAGAACATCGCAACAAAAGAGAAGAAGAAAACAAAAAGATTTATATGTAGAACGAGTGATGACATACATTTATTAGGTTCTGCTTCAGCAGGATTATTATGCAAAAGTCCAATGTCATTTCAATGTTAGTTTTCCCATTGCAATATAGTACAGTCATCAAAAACATAGACAAAGTTGTAGAACTTTAAAAATTGTTTTCTCCAAAACTGGGTACTTTTCTAAAGTTCTAAACTTCACATATTAATTTACAGCAATGACAATGTATGTATAGCAGCTATCAGTAGTAGTAATATCAGTAGTAGTAGTAATGAAAGATCAGACCAATTTCTTCACGATACTAACCTGAGAACAAATTTGATTTTAGTCCATGGAATCCTTGAAAAATTATTAAGCGTAAGAGCGGATAGACAGCATAAATGATTGTTGATAACTGACTAATCACTGTTTCACGACACGTCAGAACACGAAAGCTTATATTGTACCAAGGCAATGGGAGTAAAAGCTCTTTGCCCAGAGAAACATCACGGCGGCCGACCAGGCCTGGTCTGCGCAGAATTCGAACCAACACCTTCTTTGGGTCACAAGTCCGACATGCTAACCATTGAGCTAGCTCGGTTTCTCTCAGCAACATCAAAATTATAAGACATGGATAATGAAACAACAGTGTCTTCGACCTCCGCTCGTCTTGTAAGCAAATAAATGCAAACGTTAATATTCATGTATGGTCTTTTTTTGAGCTGTCCTCTCATACCTTTTCAAGAATTAAAATTGAATCTTTGCAGCTGTGTGTGGTGTGTGGGTGTGGGTGGGTGTGTTTGTTTCTTCTAAAACAAAATTAGAGGTTATGACTGATATATTGTTTCTTGTACCTATGTGCATGTGTACACAAGGCTATACATAATAGTTGTGTGCGAGTTTATGGATGGAACGATTAAATCTAAAGAAGTGCTAAAGTAAAATAAAATTGTATTAAGACTGATAGATGATGATGCAGATGATGACTGGTATAATAATAACGAAAATTTATATAACGCGTATATCTCTAATATCAATAGTAAAAGATGTGATAGTATTAGTAGTGGTAGTAATAGTAACAAAACAATCTTTCTGTTCTCATCATCATCATGGTCAATATTGTCGTTATCGGTGGCACTTACCATCCGATATCGTATGTCCTTATGATGAACATACTTTTCACATTCAAAACATCTTTGTGCTTAAAAATTCCTTATTTGCATACCAGTCTTAAAACCCAGGTGAACACAATTCAAATTTGTTAATACATGTATAAATTTGTACATGTGCAAATATCCACATTGTGTGAAAATCTTGTGCCTTTGAATGGGGTATTTCTCAGAGTTAATCAATAAAACAAATAAATTGGAACTGAAGTTGTTATATTTTAATTTACGATGCTAAAGGAAACCTTCCACGATATAAATTATCTTAATCCTTGACTATGATTTAGTTATTGTTCTTTTGATCTTACACACATTCTGCAAACCAAAACGTTTTGGGTAAAAGCATTTAATACTAAGACATTTACATTTCAATATCAGAACGTAAAGTTTGTGTTTCGAGAATACTTTATATTGAAATCTATGAAACCTGCACGGTTACGTGTTGAATTCCATCATAGCATGACTCAAGGTCTGAGGACTCCACACAATCGAATATTACATTCCTCTAGCGACGTAAAATCACATGTTCACCGACGTTTTGAAGAAAAAAAATGCGATAGGACAATCACATAATAAGGTAGACGATTCTATGACCTGTTACCGTTTTCTTTGTTTGTATCAATCACCGACACTGATAATATCAATGAAAATTGGTGCATCATGGTCTTCGAGATTGGAACATACGCCATTAGTGCGTAATGGGTAATGACATTAGAGCAAACTTTATCAGACTAAACATTATTTGGTGGTAATAATCATACAAAGATTAAGATTATAGCTAATGATTCAGCCCATTATTTAACTTGTTTTTGTTTCAGTTTCAGAAGATAATCTAATAATTAGAAGGTCACATGTGTAAAAATAATACAGTGACTTGCACGAAAAAATCTCTACAGGAAATATTAGATTTCTTTCCATTCCATCGATGAAGAAAATTTATGATCTTCATGCTTTCAGGGTGTAAAATTTGCACTTTGCATTCGAATGTAATATCATTAACTTGTTTTTACAGCTAGCTAAGTTTGTTACTGGAATGAAACAAAATCATCAGGACAAAATTGAACCTTCGATTCTGAAGATATATAGCTTAAATAATTTCAAATATCTAACAGTTATAAAAAGTACTTTTGCTAATAAATACTTCTTAAAATCTCAAATTTCCCATTCAATTTGCAATCAAAGATGTAAATGATAACGTATAATTGGTACTAAAGAGGGTTGGCAAACGTAGAATTTGCCAACTTCAATATAATTTTCGAATTCCTGATCGTGTCACGTAAACAAAAATGGCAGCGATGCTAGATTTTACAAGTTTAATGAAGAATTATTTACAAGTTTGTCTGCATAGCGACAATTAAGTTTGCCTGAACGACTTACTCCGTTTTGAATGAAATGTCATCCTTGGGGAAAAATGCTTAATTTAAGAGACCAGATATGAATTTAGCAGATTTTGAAAATGGAATATAACACCTTTTTCTGAAAAATAAACTGTAAAATCATGTAAAAAGAAAAGAATGCCATAGCATTCGATGACAAAAAGGCTTTGGTAAGCCCAATGGGAAAAAAATGAACAAAGTATCAATAATACGAAGATGAAAGTATCAGACAATTTATATGATTCGATAATAAATTTGCCAACAGAGGGATTTCACGCTGATGGCGGGTAAAATGAACAGCTAAGTCTTTCTCCATATTACTGTATTCAGATACGTCACTTATCCACTACCTTCATATTTTATATAGTAATATGGAGAAAGACTTCTCAGCCGAAAATACTGAAAATGCTGAAAATAACTTTTTTTAGGTAAGGTGGTACCCGGACTGTAGCGGTACATGTTCAATTTGCACATATGCACCATCGGTACGAACTGACCTATTGTCAGTCTGAAATTAATACATAACTAAAGGTTCGAAAGCACAGGTATAGGCACCAGATCTGATACGCAATTCACATACTCGACCATTTCTTAATTATCAGAGGAAACAAGTTTTGATTCACTCTCTGGTTCATTTACAAGTTTTGTTCTACATGATTCAATATTTAACAAATATTGCATGATGTTGAATTCCTTATGGCAGTTTATTTAAGCGAAGCGCAGCTGAGGCAGCTGAGACCCATATACCTTTCTGGGGGTGACAGACTGGTCTATAAACTGCCATAGGGCCCTTCAGGACGATTATGCAGTTTGTATTCTTTTATACCGAATGAGTATCAATCCATTTGTGAGGGGAAGCAATTAGTTGCGCGTGACTTACAGAAATGGAGACATTTCATGGACCGGTCGATTTACAAGGGATACAGAAGGAACTTAAATGTGGGGGGTAAAAATTTGTTTATATTTTCTAGGTAACTGTAAGTCATGAATTGTGTTAGATTTTTAAGTAGGTTAAACAGAATGTGAATTGTCTCAGTTATCAGAAAAGTTTGTATATATCCATAATTATATGAAAATACACTGAAAACGATTTGTTGTTCAGAGGTAATGCGAAACATATGCATTGTTTATATATTATACCTAGATTAGATTTTGCCAAGTGGATTTCTTTCATTTTTGTCACATTTCCGTTCATGAAACTTAATCTGAAAAATCACTGAAAAACATGCTTGCTAAATGTAGGGACAATACGTTTCTAACAGTATATAGTTGCATCGATCGGCAAGCACGATGTTAAAACATATACATCTTAGTATCATCTATCTCTAGGTAATTATTAAGGACTGTTGGATTGTTTTGTCAAGACGTTCGTGAAGCTAAATTTTTGACTTAAATTGGAAGAGGAATATGTAACTTTCAGTGGCATGTTTTAATGAGAAGGGAAAAACTAGCAGGTTGTAATGGAAAATGCTTTTAATAAATTAGACAAAATCCAGCTCCTAATTTCGGCAAGAATAATACTTCTTTACTAGGTATCTAAAAGTTCTTGTCAAATATATTGGGATTTCGTAACCGGTAGATGAATAAATCTTGCTGCCTTTACTGGGGAATTAATAACACGTGTGCCTTACGACTAGGTTATATTGTAGCTGCTATTTCACTATGTGTTATCTAGAAGAATAAAACTGCTAAACCTAACTTGCATGTGCTGAGCACGGTCAGACTGCTCAATTCAAACCATATCAGTGCACTTTTATCTGTAAATCCTCATCGGGAGGTGAATACTGATTTAAGACAAGAAAGAAATGGTGTAGTATAATGGCATTACAAGTATAAAATAAACAAGATCAAACGTTTATTTTTGAAAATTAGTGAACTAAATTCATGAAAATATTGTTACGACTCTAGGTCCTAAAAACTTTTAAGGAAATGAAAGTGAAACTAGCAATGTTAGTAAAATCAACAAGCAATTTATTTCCAGACAATTAAAGTGCTAATTCAAAAGACACTTGCAATTGGTGAGTTAAATTCCAAATAATCCTAAATGTCCTAATCACAAGTCTAAAATAATAGAATGTTCTAAATGAATTCCAATAGCCTTGAATATCCTGATGTACCGCAAATATGTAATCCAGAATGTATTTGAATGAGTTCACATACATCCCAAAATCATGTATTAATCCAAAAGTCAATGAGCACTTTTAGTATTTCCAATGAATATAGTAAATAATTCCTCTCAAATTACATCTGATTTCAACAACACAACTAAAATAGATTCCTTACAGACTGATCTTTTTGAACCAAAGTGCTAGAACAGGAATGAATTTGTTTACCAAAATCTGTATATAAATACACATGCCTACATGACCTATGTCACACAAGTCTAATTGCGAAATGCCTATGAAAACACTGGCCTACCTGACACATGTCACAAAAGTCTAATTGCGAAATGCCTATGAAAATACTATGTAAACAACTGGACAAAAGTTAAGTGTGTATTTTCTAATAACCAACACAGCTTACAATCATAGACAAAATTTCAGTATATAAACATCATACATAACATTATATAAAATGTTGTAATAGAACATCGACACAACATAGTTAGTACAATATGAACCAATAATAGTTCAACTCACAAACACTTAATTTTAATTTTGCATTCAACGTCAGAATAAAACGAGATAAAATTCCAAGTAATATCCTAGGTCTGAACAAGAAAATTAGCTTTGTTTTTTGTTGCATATACTACTGATATATTACATTAGTAAAATTGTTTAAACTGTGTGGTAATTTGCTCCTGTGACGAATTATAACTGGCAAGACCTTTCCTTCGTTGTCATACACAACAAAAGTAACAGAATATTTATCATGGTGTATTTCAAATCAAGACAATCGAGGAAATAATTGAGTCAAGGCTGTTCTCGAAAATATTGACCTCATAGAACTCTTCTAAATATAATGATAAAATGATGAAAGACACTGTGTGATGAAATATTCGGCTTGTTAGTAAAAACTGCAGTTTGTTTGTGCTTACTTCGTAATATATATATATATATATATATATATATATATATATATATATATATATATATATATATATATATATATGCAAGGCGAAGTTGCAGACAAGTAATCTTAACCGGTTATATAGCATCTAATCATTCTTTCATCTATTTTGATCTTTGTTAATCAGACTGGCTGATTTGAGGGCAATAATTTCCAAACATCATAGAATTGAAATGAGATGTAAAGTACCCTTGAAGTGCTCGATAAACATAAGTGCTTCGGTACTGTCTGCTACTACTTAATTGATTAGTAATTTATGATTTTGTGTGGGGAAGTTCACGACCCTAAAATTGCTGAGTCTCTGATAAAATTCCTAAGGAAGACTTATTGGGTGGTCTCGATGATATTATTCAGTAAGTGGCTGCAGCACTTGTAAGTTAAAAATAGTCAATCAAAATAATATTGGTTACTTTTATTCAGCAAAGTAATTCGAGAGAGAGAGAGAGAGAGAGAGAGAGAGAGAGAGAGAGAGAGTTGGGGGGGGGGGGGCAGTGGGAGGTCTCGATAAGAAAGAGATTTTGTTTTCATCTTCTTCAAAGTACGCGGCTTGTTGTTGGCCAGCGTATTTTAGATGACGCTGTTTGATTATTTAATAATCGAGTGACTTTATTCCGTCAAAATTTAAATCCCCTTTACATAGCCATGCTCGTTTTGCTCCAAGAATTAATGTTTTCATTTACTTTGTCATGATTTGTTTTCTTAAAATCAGTACCCAAAGTAGTGGAAATTGGTGCTGTCTGATAAAAAAGCTACTACTACTACTACTAATAATAATAATAATAACAATAATAATAATAAAAATAAAAACAACAACTACAACAACACGAAAAAGAACAATAACAACAACAATAAGAATAAAAATAATATCAATAGAAACAACAATAATAATAAGAAGAATAACATGACAACAGCAGTAATAACAAGAAGATGAACAATTACAACTACAATAGCAACAACAATAATAATGATGATGATGACGATAATAATAATAATAATAATAATAATAATAGATGGAGTTTCATTACATTGTTTAAGTGTGCGTACGCCTGTGTTTCATCTAAGTGATTCACAGATGGCATTATTGAGGCACAGTCCTTTTTGTGGATAATTGTGTGGCTGTTTTGTGATTGTTGCAGAGAAAAGTAGACGTAAAGAAAAAATTAGCCTCAGCCAGGGGCGGGTCAGCCTCTTCACGAACCTGCAGAGTCCATATATGACGTAACGCACCTGAGGGGGGAGGGGGTCTGACTTGTGTGACGATGTGTGACGATGGTGGGGGTGTGGTGTGAAAAATGTCATGTCACAAAAACAACACCAGCGCCATCTACCAGAGGAAATGTAAACTACGTAGCATAAGCATAGCAGTGTCACAGAAAAAGTGCGCAGTACCGGAGGCCCTTGCGCAGGGGTGCTAAGCACTGATTGGTTGATCAATTTGCTGAGAAACAATACTTATTGTCGTTCCCACGCTGTGAAAACTGTACTATCTCCCATCCTCCCACACAGATATAAAGTCCCACAAGTCTCAACAAGTCTTTTTCTCTGCTCGCACGTAAGAGTTGTCTTTTCTCTGCACAAATTCCCCATTTTAATGATTCAACGTGAACTGATTATGGATAAAAAAATTAATGATATCAGTCTTTGTTCGATGAGTACGTGCTGGCGTATCCTTCAAAAAGCAGAAAGGTTTGCCAAGAAGAACTAGTTAAGAAGTGGAACCAAATCAAGAATAACACGGATTTGACGGTCAAAGTTGATCATGTGTTAAAGGCGCTGAAGGCGATTTCCATGGAAAAAAAGGATCACTTCTTACATTTTGGACGAAACAAATACCTTTAGCTAAAGAAAACAAAGTTCTGTTAGAATTGTCTCAGGATTCTTCTCAGTTTGATGAGCGTTTGACCGCTCACGAGGTTATCGCTGCTGGTGATTCCAAGTCTTGAACTAGCAATTCAGCGGCTACAAGAATTGCTGCAGTTCAATTACAGTTGCAGTAGCAGATCAATGTCTTGAATTCTGATCTGGTCGGCTTGTTTGAACGACATAAACGAGGACAACTTACAGATGAACAGGATAGAGAGTTGAAGGAAAATAAAACAAAAAGAAGACTGAATTGCAGATCAAGTTAAAGAAGAAGAAGGATGATCAAAAAAGCAAGGAATGAGAAGAAGAGGAAACTAGATGCGGTGTTGGAAGAAATCCCGAACCGAGCTAATCTCTGAACGTCAGGATCAGATCTGGTAGGCCAAGAATTGAAGAGGATCAGCCATTGCTACTGAAAGCTATTCTGGACATTGCTATGGATGGACCTGCTCTTCATGAGGAAAGACAGAGCGACGTTTACAGAAGCATCAAAACATTAGATCAATTGACTGAACAGTTGAAAATGAATGGCTTTATCATCAGTCGAAGTGGACTTTACATTCGTCTCTTGCCGAAGCGCAGTTCGTCATTGGAAGGTCAACGTCATGCGTCAACGGTCCCAGAAAAGCCGATTAGAACACAAAACGATCAGCATGTAAAACATATTGACGGGCAGTTTTGTACAGCCACAATCAGCCACTTAGAGGAGCTGTCTTCCATACTAGGGCCTAATAAGGTGTGTTTCATAAGTCAAATCTCGCGTCCCAATCGGTCTGACCGCTGCCAATAAGCAGAGTCCACTGCTGATCCAAGTGGAATAAAGAGTCAGCCTCCCTTATCATGACTGGGTTGTAGCTGCCCGACACAAGCTAATTCCCTCTGTATATGCCGGAATCCAGATTCAGTCCAACAGTCTTGGGGACCGAGAAGCTGTTGGCTATTCGGGTCCAACGTATATTGCAATCAGATCAGGAAAGCACTCGTCGTCAACAACATTCAGCCATGGGCTTGACTTCGAAAAGTTGCTGAATCTCAAGGAGTTCGACGCCATTACCAGGAACAGTATTGATCACTTTCAAACCGATTCTTGTGTTTACAGTTTATGGCGGTCCGGATGAAAATCCGCGATACCAAAAAGTTATTAAGGTTGCAATCCATCACTTTCTTCAACACAATCTCGACGCTGTGTTCATTGCAACAAACGCACCCGGACGAAGCGCCTTTAATAGAGTTGAGCAAAAGATGGCACCACTGAGTAAGGAACTGAGTAAATTGATTTTGCCTTAGGACCACTACGGCAGTCATTTAGACAAAAGAGGTAACACCATCGGGGCTCGAAATCTGGTCACAGTTGGTCGTTGACAATTTTCAGACCGTTCTTGAATATATCGAGCCAACCAATTCAGAGCTCTTGTAGCGGGAATTATTGTTCAGGTATCAAAAATGATGGTACGACCTTCACGTGCGATCAAGCCATTACTTGACTTAGATTGTGAAGTGCGCGGACGACAAATGCTCTTCGAAACCAAGAAGCTCGTATTACAGCGTGGTTACAGGCAGGTTTCTTCCTCCTTCGCTACCTCTCGTTCAAACAGGCAAACGACTTAAGGTTCCGGAACGAGCAACAGACGGGGCGTCGCACAAGTTTCCATCCCTTTGTGCATCTCAAAGTCTGAAAGGGGACGAAGTCCTTCCCTGGTCTAAAACACCTTTCGGTCGATTCCACACGACCTGTACTGTCCGTCAGTTAAATCCGTGCTTAGTGACAGGATTTGTAAGGTATGGCACCTGTATTTCGCCTCTCTGGTCATGCTGTACAGCCACTCTGTCCAGCACAAACAGATACCAGTTCCTTCGAAGCGCATCAGACCAGTGAGAGTGGCTGATCGTAGGCAACGCGAGATGATGGTCATAATCGCAAACGAGGAGAATGGATACAGTGCGAATTGGCTTGATGAGGAGGAGCTCGATTTGAACGGAATATCCCATCCAAAGGACAACGATCTCAGTGGGCAAGGTTTTCCAGTTTTTTCCATGAAGGAGTATTTTACATCGCCATGGGAGGAAGAGAACATTGAGAAATAAATTCATGAGATGAAATGTCTACAACTTTATTCCTTGGATTTTAAGTCTTTTTCCTAAGCGTAATTGTTCTCTTTAGTATAGGTTTCCAGAGGACTAAACCCGGATTGATCAAGATATTTTTTGATGTATTAAATAATTCAGAACGCAGTGTTGTATTGCTGAGTGTTTTTCTAATGCAAATCGATTTCAAACCAATTATATTTTTGAAAGTTTTTATTTGAGGCGGGATGTCAAAGCTTAGTGACGTCGTATATGAGGTGAATCTGAGGTTTTGTGTCGAAATGAAGCGAAGGGTCACAAATCTGCCAAAATTGCGTGACGTCGTATATGGATGACCCCTTTGAAAAAGATTTATTCAAGCTGATGAATAACTCCATCTTTTGGAAGGTAGGCCTCGACCGCAGCAAGTGGATTATGTACGACGTCTATTACAATCAGATTAAAAAGCGCTACAGGAACAAGGCTCACCTGCTGTACACAGACACTGACAGTCTGCTGCTGAGCATCGAGACCGAATATTGCGATATCGCCGAAGATGCTTACCTTTACGACTCGAGCAACTATCCTTAAGAGCACGACAAATGAAATGGTTGATGGCAAGTTTAAGGATGAGTGCGAGGGGGAGCCCATAGCAGAGATTGTCTGGCCTTCGCACAAAGATGTAGTTAATACTGAAAGCTGACAGTACATAGAAACGTAGGGCCAAGGATATTTCAATTGCAGTCGTAGGGATCGATCATAGGCACCAGCTCTACCTCTAGTGCCTCCAAGAGAAAAAAAATAGTTTGACACTCTATGATCGCCATACGCAGCGGCCACCACAAAATGGAGATGTGCCGTATCAACAAATCAAGCCTTAGTCCCCTGGACACCAAAAGGTCGATTGCGCCAGACGGCAGTACGACGCAGGCATATGGCCACTACCGTACAACACAAGAGCAACACGAGTCGATGGAGGAGTACCTCAACTAGCTCTTGACCAGATAAGAATGCCCTTAGGTGGTAGCTGAGTGCCTTCAAGCAGAATCTGTAGTTCCTTGCGAACGAAGACTCTACGCGGAGAACCACTAACCGAAAGATGATATATAGAAGGTTGGCTCGTGATGTCAAACCTGCCGGCCATGGTGAACACCTTGAGCAACCATATATAGTCGGTAGCACGGCGTTTTCCACCTTCCAGCTATCCCGGCATATACAGGTACCGCACCAAAGTATTCGAGGGCAGGCATTGCTGTTTCAGACTGACCGGCCGCGTCACAGACTGCCATCTACAGGTCTTTTACCAAATCCAGACCGCCCCAGAAAACATAAGATGGTGCCATCACTCCTCGCTCTTGAGCAACAGCAGATCTGTCAATCCATATAGTATCTCGTCAACATTCATGTCACTTACAGCCACATCCATGGTTGTTATGAACTTCTCGATATGGTTGGTTGAGCGCTTAACTCTAAATAACTTATAGATAATATAGGTTAAGGTCCCAAATGTTATAGTGTGGCTGGTGGGGTACTAGTCCGATAAATCAGTCCCTAAACTTGTACTGATAGTGATGGACGGTGTGGGTTTGATTTCGTCTATTCTTTAAATCGTACAATTTAAAACATTTGTCCGCACACAGCAGTATACATTTTTCACACTTACCGGTATTTCTCACGGCTCTTGAGTTACGGTCGACTGAAGGGTCCTTTAGGCGATATGTACAGAATATTGGAGGATCAAATCCTATGATCGAACGCTTGTAAATCCAAAAGAAATGACACAACCCTACCACCCGTGGCCATTTAGAATTCCGTGGCTATGTTGGGCGACAAATTGAAATAAGCCTTTTCTTGAGAAATTGCGCGCAACAACTTGGAATCTCCCAACCCTTTCCTGTATCAAAGCAATATGACCGAATCATATTGTTCAAAGTTTGATAACATCTTTCCAAAGCCTCTTGACTTTCAGGGTGATAGGCAGAAGATTTAAACTGTTGGATGCCTAATTCATGTATGACTTGTTGTAAAATTCCAGACATTATATTTGACCTTTGATCAGACTGGACAGATTTGGGGTGGCCAACAAGTGTAAAAAAATTTACCACAGCTTTTACAATGGTTTTAGTTTTAATATTTCTCAAGGAATTGCATCTATAAATCTTGTATACAGACACATTATGGTCAACAAGAATTGGTTGCCTGACTTGATCTTAGGTAAGGGACCGACACAGTCTACCATTATTCTACTAAATAGTTCATCAAATGCAGGAATAGGTTGCCGATGAGCCTTAGGTATCTTCTGGTTGGATTTTCCTACCATTTGACAAGTATGACAAGATCTACAGTATTTAGAAACATCACTTTTAGGTTTTGACCAATAAAAATTATTCAAGATCTTGTGATAAGTCTTATTGACTCCTAAATGATCAGCCAAGGGAGTTTTATGGGCTTGACTAAGACTTTCCTGTTGATATGACATCGGAACGACAATTTGACCACTCGTCACCAGCGGGTACCTCAGGTGGTCTCCATTTTCTCACAAGGACCTCATTGTTCACAAAGTAATAATATGGGACTTGTGTGGCTTCGGTTTCACTAATAACCCTCTGAAACAAACAGGAGATATCAGGATCTTGTTCCTGTAAGACAACGAGTGATTGTCTTTTGTCACCCTAATTAGAATAGAGAGAATGAGTAGTAAAAAGAGGATCACTATGATCAATACATATTGGTTGATGAATACCAGGAGAAAAGGTGACCTCATCAAACGAATGACTAATAAATGTGTCAGTTAAAGGAATAATTTCCTGATCAATCATTTTCAAGATCTCTTTTTGCCATAGGTCTGCACAAGGAGGATACAAATCAGGGATTTCAATCTCAATAGGATCAACTCTTTGATCCAAACAAGGCATGTCAGTTACAAGTGGATTAACCACGACCTTGTCTCCGGCCAGGTCATTGAGTAGTAACAAATGGATACCTTCTATATGTAAAGAGGTTACTGCCCAACAGTCACAGGTCCAGAAACTTAATCTGATGCCATATTGAAACAATGGAAAGGAACATTTACAAAGCCGCACTCTACTCCCTGAATAAGTACACTTTCATTAGAAGAAGACTTCTCAGACAAAGGCAAAGTACCTGATAATAAAAGACTCTGAGAAGCTCTTGTGTCCCTTAATATTTTAATAGGGATAGGCTTGGCAGAATTACTAATAATTAATATAGAATCTTCTGACATGAATGGTTCATAAGTCTCCAAAATAGAATCAGACTGGGGTTTGTTTGATCCAACAATTGTATTGCTTTCAATAAAACACTGTGACCTTGACCTCTTTGAAATAACAGCATTTGGAATAGCTCTGTCTTTATTATGTTGCTTATTTTTCAACCTGAAGCAATCAGAAATGACGTGCCGTTCTTTTTATAATAAGTGCACGTAGGAAGAGATAAGGATTTCTGATCAGTCTTATAAGATGTTTGATTTCTAACAGTTGTGTTGTTTTGAAATGTAGAAGTCCTCGTTTGCGACTGAGATGATTTGGTTCCAGAAAACTGCTGAGAGGGAGACTTATTGACAGATGATATTTGTGAGTCAAGGAATAATCATCAGCCATGCGAGCAGCGTTTTCCACCTTTTGAACTCTTCAATTAATACGAGCTGTCTGGGGTTATCGTAATCTTGATATCAACCTTCTTGGATAAGCACCACCTATCAAAAAGTTGTTCTTTTCCCTTGCAAACTTTGTTTCAAGTCCTACCTTTCTCTAAAGCTGAAGCTTTCTTAATTCTAATTCCATCTGGTTTGTTGGCTGTAATTCTCTTAATTTTCAATCAAAACCAGATACAGACGTATCAAGTAAACCCAGAGCACTATCATCCAAAATTTCCTTTCCTACCAAATATGGAATTAAAATATTCTTTATCTCTTGCTTTGTCAAAAACGTTTTCCCCTCAGAAAGATCAAAATGTATGGCAAGCTCAAGCAACTCGTCCTTTTTCATAGACTCTAATCCTATCTGGGTAGGACTTGAAACAAAGTTCTCAACCTTAGATGACATTATGAATGCTTGCTGGTTTCACTAAAATTTGTTCAAATGAGTGAAATAAAAATCTTTACCAGGTACAATGAAAATTCCAAAACAAAGTCAATGTGAATTGTAATTTAAAGAAATTTACATCCGGGACGAGAACGAGGACGAGCCCCCCCCCCCCCCCCAATTTCTGTTAGGCCAGTATTTTCATAGGCATTTCGCAATTAGACTTTTGTGACATATGTCAGGTTGGCTAGTATTTTTTCATTAAAACTACTGTTACGGAAGTGTGTATCATCTTTTAAATTATAATATAGTTTTTATTTGGTTTATGACCTTTGTATTATAATTTATATTATTTTTTAGTAGCCAACGTTATTATTGAGTATATGTATATCTTGTTTTAGGAATAATGGTTAAACATGACTCACTGCGTCACGTGAGTAAATGAATCATTTTCGTGACCTAATTCCCATGATTCAGTACTTGTTTACTTGTAAGAATTAGAGTGCATCATGTGTTTACCTGAAATAAGAATTACCATCGCAATTCGGTTTTTTTTTTTTTTTTTGAGAGGTTAGTATATTGGGTTTTATTTGTTCTACGCAGTATAGATAATATGAAACGGGACTTAATCACGGCGTATTTATTCTTGGCAGTTACAGCATTTGGTAAAGTCATAGAGGGAATTTATTTATTGTTCGTGAAGTCTTAACTCTAAACAGTACTTTTGGGATTACGTACTTTTATTCAAAGATCTGAACATTATTCTACTCCGTCGGAATTATCGGAATCATTTCAAGAACTTTTGTGATATTCTACGTTCACAGGAATTTACCTGGAAATAATAACATTTGAATTTAGAACTATGATTCTTGTTGACACATAATCACATTAGTGTTCCAAAATTATACTCAGTGTTCATAGTTTGTGAGAGACAATCTTCGTGCAAGGTAAAGACGAGTTTGACTTCAGCTTTTATTATCCCCTATCAATTAATATCTTCTTATGTAATAGTTTATCTTGTTTTTCAGATTTACATTTCTTTGCTAAGGTATATCTGCCAAATTTTCATCGGAATTTATTTTTATTTTTACATTTTTCGAACTTTACCTTAAGTTGCTATAATATGATGAGTTTTCTTGCCACGAGGATTCTCTTCCGTATCCGACTCCATTTCAGTTCTTTTCTTCAGAGGTGTTTTCTATCATAATAGAGTTCTAATTCTTCTGTGTAAAGCTGCATTATATATTTTTCTCTCGTTAGAGATTTATATTGCCTAGATAACTGCTGATTCTTGATTTTACTATATTATTTTTAGTTTTGCTTTATGTTTCTTTGGTTTTTTTACAGGTTGCTTTTCCTCTAGCGGAAGTCGTCGGATGGAGGAAAATATGGATTCCAATTAATTTTGCCGTTACGTCAATCAGTGGTTGAATTCGTACATGATAGACCTCTTGCTGGTCATCTAGGTAGGTAGAAAACGAAGGAAAGAATAGCAACAGCATTTTATTGGTTGGGAATGTTTGGCGACATTCAGAGACACTGTCAGGCATGTGACATCTGTCAAAGGGCAACACGGAGAACAGGAAAGGAGAAAGCTCCAACGGTGTGTCCAACAATCGTGTCTGAGCCTTTTGTTAAGATTGCGATGGATATCGTTGGTCCACTACAGCGCACAAAGGCCGGGAATAAAATATATATTAACCATCGTTGATGAAGCCACCCGGTATCCGGAAGCCATTACATTGAAGGACATTGATGCCAAAACAGCGTCCAACGCTTATTTGGTCTATTTAGTCGTGTTGGTATACCTAAGATTATCCTTACAGGCCAAGGGACCAACTTTATAAATACTCTTCTAAAACGATTCTACAACATGTTGAGCATCAAAGGGATAACACCCTCACCTTACAAGCCACACTCCACTCGAAGCCACACTCCAATCGAAAGGTTGCAAGATTTAATGGCACGCTCAAAGCTGTCTTGAAGAAATTGTGTTCCACAAACGGAAAAGAGTGGGATGTGATGCTGCCTTAGGCATTGGTTTGCTATAGGGAGGTACTGCATGAGGCAACTGACTTTTCGCCGTTTGAGCTGCTTCTACGGTTGGCCAGTAAGAGGGCCGATGCAGATTCTTGAGGATCTATTTAACGGTGAGGGTGAGACGCAGAAGTCGGGTGTAGAACATGTTCTTTCGATTCGTCAGTGATTGACCGATGTAAGCGAGTTAGTGAAAGAAAATCTGACAGTGTCACAGGAAAGTTAAATCATGGTACGACAAAAATGCTAGGCGAGGACTAGTAACCTACCATGTTAACCTATTATGTCTGTACAAGAGAGCTGTACTGTTAGCAGCAACTGTGTGTGATGAGTTTGATGGAGCAGGACGGATTGACTGATCTGGAGAGTTTGGATAACATCAGTCTGAATGGCGGACTGACGAAAGAACAGCGAGAACAGGTGCAAAGATTATGCTCCGAGTTTGAAGACGTGCTACATCAACACCATGCAAGACCAACTTGATCCCTCACAACGTTAGAACAACAACAGAAATTCCGATCACGCAGAAACCGTATCGTATTCCCCATGCAAAGAAAGCTGAAGCCGCCAAAGCTATATTGGACGAAATGTTGCAGCAATAATTGATAAGACCATCGAAAAGCCCATGGAGTTCACCAATTGTAATTGTTCAAAAGAAAGATGGAAGTCTGCGACTTTGTGTTGATTACAGAAAGTTGAGCAACATCACACTCTTTGATGCCTATATTATTATTTGGGATGTTGGGGAACGCAAAATATATTAGCAAATTTGACATGACCAAAGATTTCTAGAAAATTCACCGAGAGTTTTTGGCTCCACTTTGTATCCTGACAAAGACGGGACAGTCAAATCGTCTTGCTTGGGATGAGAAGACCGTTAAGTCATTCAGTAACTTGAAGAATATACTTGGAAAGGTACCTGTCGTCATCAACCCAGTTTTTGAACGCCCGTTTGTATTGCAAACTGACGCCAGTGATGTGAGCCTTGGAGCTGTTTTGAGCCAGTACAACGACAATAACATCCTATAGCGTATCTTAGCCGCAAGCCATTGGCCAGAGAGCAGAAATATTCTACTATTGGGAAAGGATGCCTTGTGTTAGTATGGGCGATAGAATCTCTTCACTAATACTTGTGCGGTGCTCCATTCAGTGTCGAAACTGACAATAACCCGCTAACGTGGCTGAGCCAAAACAAAGGAAAAAACCAGCGGCTTCTGAGATGGTCCCTGTGTCTGCAACCATACGAGTTCACGATCAAACACCGTCGGGGAGCAGAGAATGCAAAAGCTTATGGGTTGCCGGAGTCTAAGATTCTATTATTTAGTGTTCATTCTTGTTGGACTTCTCAAAATTAAGGCCCATTTGGTGATGTGTATTATATATTGTGTACTAATTCAGTAATTTTGTATGCGGATCAGTTTGATTTTAAGTGGATCTAAAGTGTTTGTGTTGGATGTTCTGGAAAATGTTGTATATTGAATATAGAAATATTTGGCGAGTCATTGAATGCTTGCACGATATTCTATTTTACAGAACTCTAATTGCTAGGGCGATGCTAGAACGTTTAAATTCCATGAAATAAGGTACATGCATAGAACTGTGCATAATACAGCCAAATAGCGATTCTTCAATCTTACCTATCCAAACTTTATAATTTTGTTCAAAAACAAAAGTCATCTTCCTTTTTGTTTTTTTTTTTCTCCTTGAAGTTATGCATATTTTGAAAATAAAAATAACAAGTTCATCTCTACCTGGATCTTTCTTCCGTGACGTTACCTTTTCTTGCACATTTCCCGGTTCCCAAGTAGCTTTGTTTGCATCTGGTATTTTGTGTTTCTCACCAGTCATTTATTTTACAACGCAATGTATAAAGTGAACTAAACACGATTTAAAGATGTTAGATAGGTTACGTGAAAAAATGCAAAATCTTTTTGGGAAAAGAAAACTATGGAGTTCAAAACATATACAGAACGTGGTGAAGTGAAATATGTAAACTAGCTTCACAGAAAACAATGTAAATATAAACCTTGTAACATTTAATACGCAGAAAATGTAGAGTTGTAAATAGCAAATACTCTAACGAGTTCCTTAGCAGTAGATAATATGGCGATGAAACATACAGGATTTCATCATTGGCTAGAAGAAGGATTTGAAAGCATTGCGACACACCATAGTGACAGATACGACAATAAAGATAATGAAGTCTATTGACTTCCACAGAAAGTATCTACATTTTACAAAACCCCAAGGTGTAAGTGAAGATGAACTAGAGATACCGTGTGACTCGTTTGATCTCTCTGAAGATCAGAGAAAATGTTTCCACTGAAAAAAATCGTTATATCAGTGACAAGATTGAAGGACACAACAAAAAAGCTGAATTATTCAAGATGGCCAACTTTATCATTGATGAGATTTCGGACAGTAATGTTTAACCTATTTTCCCTGTTCAATATTACTGAATAGTAAACAGTTACTTCTGTAATGGCAACTATTGTAATGAGTGTGGTTAAAGGCATAGATGTCTCAACAACAAAGTAACCAGTAGTCTTTTTATATGTCAACGATTTTTTAAAAACAATCTTTGATTTTAACATTCTATTATGTTGTCTTATTGAAATATACATGATTAAACGTTCTCAAACTAGCTTTTAACGCGCGTAGAGGCAAACCTGCTTAAATGGCAAAACTTCAAAGAAATATAAAATTTTATTGAATGTCACATAGTCATCTTTCACTTTATTTTGTAAAATGTTCTGGTTTTCTATCGGCAGAATACTGTTTATCAAAGTGTACATATGAAAATGATTTGGAAATTTGTGCAGCGATGGCACTGACAAATATTTCATACGTCTTTCTGACTCGTTTAGCTTCTATATTTTAGAACACATTTTCAATCAATCTTTTACCAATTATATCTTAGTATATTCTTTTTAATATTGCATTGTTCAATTCCTCTTTGAATACTTCGATTTCATATACTGTTCCACATACTCTTTCCATTTTCTTCGCTATTTAAATAACTGAAATGTTGTGAAGATTTTCAACTGAAACAATTTGACGATTCTGAATAGGAATGTGATAAACTATGGATAACAGGATCCGCGACTTCAAACAAGAATTGATCCTGTACATTTTGCTAGTGATTTATTACTACAGAATAAACAATAAAACATACTGAAGTTTGCGAGATTATTGAAAACTCGTGTTTACACAGTTGGATCAGACTTTGTAAGTTAATATGCGATAGCTCTGTGTGTGTGTGTGTGGTGCGGTGTTTGTAATCTGTAATCCCGATGATTTAAGAGAACACTCATAAGTGTGGTTTAATACTTTTAACACTTATTACAATAACGAGAAAACAACAACTGTTCCCATTTCCACTATAACATATGAATTTTAGACTATATTAAATAGAGTTAGAGACATAAAATGGAGAGTCTTTCGAATGTCAATTGCCAGAGAAATCGTCATCGTTGTCATATTATCAGTGTGATCCATCAGTTGTAATCAGACAACCCATACGAGTTCCTGAGGAAATATAAATACAATAGTCACACCTGAATCATTTGACCAGCACGCAAGAGAAACAGAGACAATGACTATTCGAAGAAGAGATAACTTCCACCAGCAGAAAAAAAAATTAACTTCAGAAGGGGCTATGTAAATGGTGTAGAAGTTGTCAAATCAAAAATAGAATTAATGAAACTTGATGTTGAAACGTATGAAAAACAAACATATGAAACATAAACTAAAGAGCTACAAAAAGATATCCAGCAGGAAAAAGACCCAAGCAAAAATGATGTATTACAAGAACAGTTGAAAAGTATTCAAAGTAAACGAGCCCTAATAATTGCACATTTAATCAAGTTGGAGAGAAGTTTCAGAGAAACAATTGGGAAAATCAATCTAAAAGTGAGAACAATAACATTTGGTGAAACGCTGAAATAAATATTTGAAGAAAAGAGTGTAAGACTAGCAGCAGTTGTAACAGAGATTGCAATGACAATATAAATCGTTGATCTGTATATAGACGTACTATTTTTCCTACTCCACATACTCCTCCTGTCCTTACTCCACCTACTCCAGGCCAACATTTATGCGGGGCTGGGGGAGTTGAAATACTTGTATTTGTTTATATTGGTATTGATGGTAGGATTTGACCCCGGTTGAAGAGAGTCACTCGAATTTTGCAAATTCTTGTCGCATTCAATGAAACTACCCATTTTCATTACTATGTTACTCAGTAACAAAGAGATACCGTCAACACCAACAACATAGTTCAATTTTACGCATGAATCCGTTAAAAACGGTTGGAATTTTACCATGATATTGTCATCTGTGTCATAACCTTACAGTCGTAGAATTAGTAGCTCTTTTAGCTCTAGAACACTCTCTGACAACGTGGCATCGGACTGTGCGAACATGTCCTGTTTTTAACCTGTGCACCCAATATGCAGATTGTATATACTCTGATGCTTTGAGTTAACATTGAAATACCTTCACAACTTAGGCCATTACCATCCTGCAGGTAGTTTAATCAGTTTTATGTTCTTCTGGCCCATTATCTATGAAGTATTTGATTTCTTCCCTTGATGTATCTCCAGTCATACCGTAGTGGAATTTTGAAATTGTTGCAGATCAACTATTTGAAGCCTATGTTGTTGTTATTCGATATGAGCCCATCGTCATCAGGCAGAGATATCTTACATTCAGACAGAAGCTTTTGTATTTGGAATTAAATGTGAAATTTGTATACTTATTTCGTTAACTCTTGTATTTTGTGTCTATCAAATGCCAGTATGACATACCGAAACCAGATGTTGCCATCAACACTGCCTAGTCTTGCTGATTCTGCCAAAATTTCACGTCGCGCTGTGATCTCTATTTTTCTTGAGTCATCACTGTTCAATTTTAGAGTGTAATTTTCAAAAATGTTCAGTGTAAAATTGAGTTTCATGGTCCTAATATGTGTATCTGATTAGATATTTGTGAAATACCTTGGTTCACTGGAATGTTAAAACGAGTTGCGGGACAAAGATTATGTTATTATCATAAATCTGAGGTCCATTCTTTAAATTAGAGTGGAATCTAATTCTCTTGAGCAAATATATCAATCCACTATTTACTGTTTTTCCACAACCTCATATAATTCTCGGTTGATTTTGATCTCTAATCTTTTCATTTCCTACACCGTAATTTGATATTAATCTCGTTTATTTCAGGTAGTCCCTGCATCTCCGCTTAAATTGCCTTTCGTTTATCCATTTTTCCCACCAGCTTTTCCCAGTGGCATTTGTAATATTTTGCAACTCTTTGGTATAATTGTTCCATTTATTTCAATTACTGCTCGGTGTCTGTGAAAACTACGTTTTAAAAATCTGTATCCACACACAATGAGTATACTGGATTTTACTTCAGGGTGTAAAACTTTTCCAAAATTAACTGATTTTTGTTAATTTTCTGGTAATTATTTATGAATGTTCTAAAATTGTTGATTGTGAACACTGTATGCTGTGAAATGTATAGTTGATTGTGACTCGCTGTTTTATCTTCTTTGAATGAACTTTGAGAGAAGTTAAATGTTTTTTTACGTATTAATATTTTTCAGCTTTTTAAAAAATGTACTTGGAATCAACTTCGTATTCCCTAATCCAACATTCTTTAAATTTCTTCTGTTGCTCCTTTATTACCTTAACATGAAATTAACTACATTGTAATTGCCTTACCACGTTTTTCAGGTGTACCATTTTGTTGTTTAACAGCGATGTTTGTGGACGTAGCTTTTTTTCTTTTTTCCTCGTGATTCTAAACAAATTCACATGACGTTCATGTTTTAACTCCCTCATTTTCTGATGCACTGTTTTTACCACATTTTTCATATTCTAGAAACTCGTTAGTTATCAAAGTTTTCGTGCTGATTGAGAATGATATCTATATATCGCGATTCCACCTTAAAGTAACGAGAAACAAAAACTCGGCAATATTCATATCATTCACGCTTTAGCATCATTTACATTAATATGTAGAGTATTTTCTTTCCATGAAGAGTTCTAAGCATAAATCAATATCTTTCCAGTCACGTGTATTCATATTATGCCACTTCCATTCAACTGCCTTTGAAAGTGTCTCCTGCATTATAAAATAGACTTTTATTTGCTTAAACAAATGCAAAATGTGACTTTTTGTCTGATAGTTGCCGATAAAGTACTGTATTTCGTTTAACTACCTCTCTTGTGCACAACGCATACCTGGTCCAAAACATTACATGCAGCGCAACAGAAGTAACGGTCTGCATATGATAATGCAGATAATTGTTCACGCAGTTGTAGTAAAGATATTTGTGCAGTGTTACGACTCTAGGTCTTAAAATAATGTGACAGAAAGAAAGTTAAACCAACTATTAAGTAAAATCAACAATCAATTTATTTCTAGACAATTAAAGTGAAACTTCAAAAGACACTTACAGTAACTTGAATTCAAAATCCAAATAGTCCAACAATCCTAAGTGTCATAATCACAAGTCCTAAATATATAATGCTCAGGATGAATTCCAGTAGCCTTGAATGTCCTGATGTGTCAGTAGTCTTGAATGTTCTAATATGCCTCAGTGATGTAATCAAGAATATCTTTGAATAAATTCACTTAAATCCCAAAGTCAAGTATTAATCTAATATGAGAATGAGCACTTTTAGTAATTCCAATGAATAATTTTAAATAAATAATTCCTGTATCGGAATTTGCTCTGATTTTTACAACTGTAACATCTGATTACTAAAATAAACTCCTTAATAGACTGATCTTAATAATATGAAGGTTAGTATAGGAATGAAATCTTGTTTAGCAGACCTGTATAAATGTAAGGATAAGTCAACTGACAGAATATTTTAGAATATGAGTAACTCTAAGGAAAATTTCCTGTGAGTACCTGACTTTTGTCACATCAAGATATGGAAAATTTCAATCTAATTGTTAAATGTTATGTAAACAAGATTGACCTTGAACTCAAATGCAGTAAATATGTTGTTTACAAAATAACTAAAGTACAACTTACCTCATGGACACATATTATAAATTCAATTCACATAACAGCAGACTTAAAGGTCACAAAAAAGACTCCAGGGCTGATAGGTCTAATTTGGAAAATGGCATTGACATTGCTGCTACTATTACTGGCACTATTAGTACTGCTGCTACTCTGCTATTACTACTTCAACTGCTACTACTATTACGACTGCTTCAACTAATAATAACATTAATAATAATTTCTTTCTTACTATTCTTATTTATTATTATTATTATGATTATTATTATTGCAGGCATGTAAATTCAAGACGAAAGATGCACGATGTTTTATGCTGCATTTTAAAATACCCAACAAATATTCTACTTAGTACTTATCTTGATACTGTTTTTGTAAGGCAATCTCTGTTTGTGTCGTCTTAACACTGACTGTGAGGAAGAAACTAATTATTATTTGCCTTGCCGTAAATTTCTATTGCATCTTGTTGCTTTAAAATTGCAATAAATGCGTTATCATTCCGTTTTAGTGCAATTTGGAAGTAAAGTCATAAACTTCTGGTCTACATTTATAAACTTGATTTAATTAAAGTTTCTTAGAACGAAAAGTGTCTGCTAGCAAAGAAAAACGACAATGTAGACTATATTGCCAGACATGGAAGCACGAAATCTCAAATGAAACATCTAATGGAATAAACTGAAGTGATCAATGTTATAAAATTGACAAATTTAACAGAGGCTTAGCCATTAAAGGGATTGACCCGTTGAGTACAAACAAAACAGCTACTGTCTTTCTCCGTGCCATTAGTTTATTTGTTCGTTGCATATGTTTTCACAATTTCAGATTGGCATAAACTTGGACATCCAGACTTTATTTCTGTGTATGCCTTGTCTTGAGTGATTTTAGACACTCTTATACTTGGCAGGATAGGTAGAGCGTATTTTTTAACCAGAGTTGATTTATAAAGGGCTGTGCCACACTTACTGCACAGAAGATATCATAGAGCTAAGCGTACAGTTGGTCAAAATTTCTAGAGGAGCTATAGAGAAAGAAAACATTGGCCATCTTGCAACACTTGTGTTCCTAGCGACAAGCGTGAAGACAATAAATGTCACAACATTTTCTGACCAATCAGTGAATATAGAATGCATTTCATTCGCATTTTCATTCATAATTAGCGGTGCGACTGTTTCATCCACTCACTAAAAATGTGACTGGATTTCCTTTCTCGCCAATGAGACTATGCTTAAAAAAATATCATCTTTCTATTGATTAAGTTCAGGTATAGCATTCAAAGTTATAAAACTTAATCAATAATAAATAATGCTATAAAAACTGTAGCGTGGAATAACTCAAAGACCCATCACGTAAGAAGTTTAATTAAAAATATAATCAAATTATGTAAATATATGACATTATCAGGTAATATTCATGAAAATAACTTTAATTTATTTAAGTTAATATAATTTACCTAACTAATTTACTTAACTGAGATGTTTTTAAAGGTCTTCTTCACTAAGTAAAAACTCAAAACCATACAATTGTATGTTCAAAACTCTTCATAGGTGGACAAAAATATTAATAGCTTGGTTATATCCAAAGGGGTCATCAAGTACAATTTTGCATGAAGCGTGGAAAAAGTGTACTGAATAATCTGTAAGGGTAAAAGGTCTAACTATCACGTGTATTCGTAATATATATGCCAAAATTAATAAAATAGAACGAATACACGAAATGGACATTTTAATTCATCCTGAGGTGATAATATCAGGCTAGCATATGAATGAAACATTAGGACGACATTAAACATTTTACATCTTTTTTCTTTACTTTCGCAGCCCAATATAATGCCTAATAAATTTTCAAAATTTAGCTTTTCTGTAAATAAATTTAATAAAAAGGTTTCGACAATTGAATTTTTATTCAAAAGTCTAGCTATCTTTTTAAAATTCAATTTTCATTTTTGTAGAGTCTGACAAAGTTAAAATGTCCTGAAGCTATATTATAAGTCAGCTTAAAAAAATGACCTTAATATTTATTTTGTGTCGAATAAGAATCATATTTCACAATGTGATGTTTTGCCATCACCAAGAGAGCTAGTAAATTCAAGGTCATGCTCATTAAAAAATTATACACGAACCTCCTGCTTTATTAAAAACGTAAAACATTTTTCTTGATGAAAGATATGGCAAGATTTGTTTTCATTTTCCAAAACGTTACTTTTTTGAGACCCGGAAGAAGTAGCAAGAAAAGGTTATCGAAAAGATTAATACAACATCAGTATGAAGATATCCGGCAAGCAGAGATCAAACACCACCTTGATAAGAGACAAAGAAGATCAACTGATAGCCTATGCAGAAGGCTAGCGGAAAAGATGGGCAGGATATTATTTATGAATTGATGAATGGATACACCAGAAGAATCATATGAAGAGCAACCATGTCAACCTCTAGATCTTGAAATTAACTTGAATGAACCAACATTACAAGAGGTAGAAAAAGCAGCGTACCACCTTAAAAGAGGGAAAGCACCAGGAATGGACAACATCAAAGCCGAAATCCTCCGTGATGGTGGCTCAGCCATTCTCAAGTGGCTACGTTATTTGATTGTTAGTATCTGGACGATGTATGAACCAGCACAGGACTGGAAAAAGGGGTAAATACTACCACTACTGAAGAAGGGGGACTCAAGATATTGTAAGAACAGCAGAGTTATCACATTGTTATCAATTGCCACCAAAAGTCTTTTGTAAAGTCTAACTTCTTTGTATCGGCGATACCACAGACAGAAAACTGAGAGAACCAGGCAGTATTCTGTCCAGGGAGATCATCCACCGATCAAATATTCTCACTACGTCAAATAATAGAGAAGTGCGTACAAAAGCAATTACCCTAGGTCAACAACCTCATTGATTTAAAAGCTGCATTTGACACAGTACACATACAGTCTCGTATGCACATCATAAGAAGCTATGGCATACCAGAAATTATTTTTTAACATCATGAGAAATATGTATGTTGGCTCCTTTTGCTGTATGAGGGCTTAATGTCAATTTATCAACATTGACACTGGAATGAGACATGGATGTGTCTGGTCACCACGGCTGTTTCGATTCCTCTTAGTCTGGGTACTGACAAAGGTTTCACACAAGACAGGTCATGGGTTAGTCCTAATAACAAAATGAAGCAGCCGTTACCCACCAGTGTTACTACCTTAATTTGACTTTGCCGATGCTCCCGCACTACTGGGACAGGAACTGTAATAAGCTACAGACGAAGCAAACAAACACGATAGCGGTGTTGTCCTCAATATCAGCAAGCCATATACATAAATCATGCCAGTGGGAGGTTCACTGCCACCTTCAGCATCTTTGGGTAATGATGTACTTGGAAATGTCCCCTGCTTCAGCCACATCACCGGTGATGGTCAATTGAAAAAGTGCTCAATATTAGAATTGGGAAATAGCTGCTGAATACAAAGAATTTGGAAACATCTGGAAGCTAAAGAACATATTCCTCAAACATTCGATACGATTGTACAACCCAGGTGTGGCATCCACACTCCTAAATGGCGCACGAAGTAGCCGATCACTACGGGCCAGCAAAAGGCCTAGATGCATTTGATCAACGTTGCCTGCGCCAAATACTCAACATAGCCTAACTAGAGAAGAGAACAAATACAGAAATACAAAAAAAAAAAAAAAAAACAACAACAACAACAAAAACAAACAAGTGCCAGCAGAATTCTAATCCAGAAAATACTTTCATTGTGGGGAGACTTACTGAGAACATAATACAACATATTTTCCAAATAATTCCTAAACTGGAACCCGACACATGGTCAAAAGCGTCGTAGAGGAAGACCTTTAACCGCCAACAGAAATAGATAGAAAGCGTTTGTTCAGTCGGAATGACTACAAGTGGACGACACCATAGAGTGAGTGAGTGTGTGTGTGTGTGTGTTTGAGACAGCTATATTAAGCCATCGAAACTTGAAAAAATAAGCAAAAATTATTTTCTTATATTCCTTGACAAAAAAAACAGAAAATATACATACTAGTTCATCAAAATAAGTTACAGCAAAGCCTACTTACGTTTACAGAAGACACTTTTTAGGGAATATTTACTACAATCCCGAAAGTCCAGTTGAATACACAAATATCAATTGTGGGAGCAAATTCAAAATGACATGGATGAAATAGTGACAAGAAAAACAGATATTCTAAATTGAACCAAACAACCAACATCCACATTGCACAAGCAGGCGAAAATAAATATTTCCATACATAAGAGCTTTTGTTAGTCACTTGGTTGATCAATTGCGGGCAGATATTGTTGACATGCAATCATATCAAATATGCAACAATATATATAAAAATATACATTTCGACAATGATGGATGTCTTCTCAAAATACGCCTGGGGAAAGAAAGTAAACGCAAAAAGAGAGACGACATAAATGACGCTTTAGGACACTCTGTAATGCGTGAAAGCCATAAAGGATAGATTTCGATGAACGGAAAGAATTCTACAACTGCAGGATTTAGCAATTACAGGAGAACGAAAAAGCATCAGTAGTAAAAAGATTTAAGCGAACTCTGAAGACGAAATTGTGGAAGTATTTTACTGAAAATGAAACTAGAAAATGGGTAGATGTATTGCCTCACTTTATTGATGGATACAATAATACGCATTACTCGTCATTAGATGTGACTCATGTCGACGCCAGCAGGAAAAAAATATATCAAAAGTAAGGATTAAATTATTTTTTTGAAAACAAAGAGAATGAATGGTAAATAAGTACGTGCTAGTAAAATATACAGGATGGGATGATTCGCTGAATAGTTGAGAGTCAGAAAAAATATGTAAAAAAATGAGGTAAGTAATAAATATAAATATAGAGAATTGCATATTTTATACGTCTTCAAAATAAGCCCATATTTTAGATGGAATGCCGCATTACTCGCTAACAAAGATGCAAAAATTGTGTAAAGTTGACGAAATTACACTGGTACCGCATTGGAGGAAATTAAAATATCAGAAAAACAACCAGGAAATAATTACTTGTGAGTGTGGGGAAAAATGCATAAAGAGGTGCAATGTACAAACAGCAAAAAGCAAGTTTCATATTTTTAAAAAAAAATTTACTCTTACAAATAACATTTTCTTGAGCTTAAAATATTTAATTGACAAAAATGTTACTTTAATAAATGGTTAAAACTTTGCTTCCAGAAAAATACCAAATTGAAAAGAAGGAAAGTGCAGCCTCTTTTATTCTTCAAACGAGAAGAGAAATAAACAAAATTATTGACAAATTATTACTTTATGTAAATTGGTGTCACAGACAATTTCCTGTAAACAAAGTTTAAAATATGTTTGATGTACAAGATAAGAAACTGAATCAGGTAGTAAGCTACAATACAAAAAGTAAATTATTTAACGCTGCAGATAAGAACCACTAATTAATACATAAATTTACCAGAATGGATATAAAAAATAAAACAGCCTGCATTACTGTTCAGGACAATACATGGGTTTTAAAAAAATGCTATATAATCTATTATTAATCCATATTGGTCATAAAAAATATAATCTTCAAATATACAAGCATTGATATCGTTCCCAAAGTTGCTAATGATAGACATAGCCTTGTTGGAGATAATGCTATCTGGGTGCACCTGTTTCATATCCGTCCTCCCTTCTTCTTTCTTGTCCGCTATTTCCTGGGCCTTGCCTTTGGTGGCGGCCTTCTTGGAGTTCGTGCTACATGCTGCTTGCTTTGGTGAGATCTCGGAGCCGACAAACTGGCTAGTGCCACAATAATGATATTTGTATTAAAGTCGCTTATCACCAGCTTCTGCCATGTGCCACTAAATCAAATGTGTGCGTTTGCGCACTGAGTATTGTGGGTGTTATATATATTCATCCAAGCAGTCCCAGGTGCCAAAACTGCCAATTCAGACGCTGCCCGTCCGTCTCATCCGGTCTGGCCATCTGTCACGGTGTTAGATTTTGTCAAAATTATGTCCAGTTACCTATTACTTATGGGCGGTCCCTAAGAAAGTGCCAAAGTTGTGATAGTCATATATCCGAATCAAATAATCGTGAGTTAAAATTTGCCTGCATTAATAATTTTGCAAATTTGGTGTACAGAGTAAACTTGCATATTTTCTGAAAAAATGCACTAAAGAATGAGGCTGATGGTAGCCTATTAAATGTCTGATCTTAATTTGGAATTCGTGTGCGCTGTAGAGAGTTCAATCATTCAGCAGCAAGCCAATCTGTTGTTGTTGGGTTTTTTCATGGGCATCCACATTCAGCCTGACGAGAGCTTTCGGGGTCCGTTTTTGAAAGCACAGTGTTATCAAGAGAGAGAGAGAGAGAGAGAGAGAGAGAGAGAGATTTTGTTTTTATTTTCTTCAAAAAACTTGGTTTGTTGTTGCCCAAGTATTTGATTGCTTAAATAATCCAGTGATTTTATCCCGCCACAATTTCAATACGTCATCAAGCTGATTTTACTCCAAGAATAATCAATTCATGTGTGTTTTAATTTACTTTGTCATAGTTTCTTTTCCTAAGATCAGCATACAACATGGTGCTGTCCAATTATTAAAATACTACATCAGCTACTACCACTACTACTACTAATAATAATAATAATAATAACGACAACAACAGTAAGAAAAAGAACAAAAACAGTAATAATAATCAGAAAATGACAACAGCAATAATAATAATAATAATAATAAGAAGAAGAAGAGGAAGAAACAGAAGAAGGTGAAGACCAAGAACAAGAAAGAGGAGGAGAAGAAAAAGAGGTAGAAGAATAAGAAAAACAACAACATTATTAATAATAATAATAATATGGAATTTCATTGCATTGTTTAAACGTGTGTGTGCGCCTGTGTTTCTTCTAAGTGATTCACGGTTGCCATTTTTGATGCATATTCTTTTGTGGGGATAACTGTGTGGCTCTTACAAGTGCCGTTTTGTGATTGTTGCAAAAAAGAAACTGCTTAATTAGCAAGATCCCGCTTGGTTTTCTTGGGCAGGAGAATAGCCTGGATGTTGGACAACACACCACCCTGGGCAATGATCACTCCGAACAAGAGCTTGTTTAATTCCTCGGCACTGCGGATGGCCAGATGCCGATGACTGGGAATGATTCAGGTCGTCTTGTCGTCACGCACTGCGTTTTCGGCCAGCTCCAAGACTTCAGCGGTCCATTACTCCAGGACGGCAGCTAAGTATAGGTGCACCAGCACCAACAGCCTCGGAATAATTTTCCTTTCTCAACAAACGGTTGATATGTCCTACGAGGAACTAACGGTTTGCATCTGATGATCAGTGCTAAGCTCTTAGATTTGACTCTTGGTAGTTTTCGCCTAAAATGTTGGTAAAGCGTCGTACTCGTAATCCAAGGTACGTGGGTTTGAGGACAGTGTATCCTTGGAAAAACCCTTTAGCCAATAATGTGGTAAATACGCCGTTAAAACCAAAATGGAAAATGAGCAGAAATTGGTCTTCTTGTATGGGCTTCTTCAGGGGTTATGTCCCTTAAGTAACGGGTGATAATGATGAGAGTCTATGCTACCAAGGCACCACGCGAGGTAGACAGACTCACATAGGAGTCTCAGAAAACAAGCACATAACAAAAAATGAACATAAGACACAACAAACAAACGGGGCGAAACATATCATATACTAAAATTTGTGAGTGAAAATATGCATACTATATATACACTCAGTACAAGAAACAAGCTTTTCCTTTCTTTTTCTAAATAATTTGTCTTTTGCTTTTATATACAGGATTGATAAATAAGCAACTCATAATAGATTTGATCTAAGGAAATGCAAGTCCTGATATCTACACATACGTTTTACCACATTTTATATCAAAAAGCTTGTGCATGCATACATAGGTCAAGGTGCAGTCCACAACCATAATCCTCTTCCAATTGCCGCATTTGCAATAATTGAATCAGCCAGACGTTGAGCGGCTTCATTGATGATTTTACCCACCGGGGCTCGCATTGTTGCTGTTGATGGAAGTGTAACCCCCTTTGGTTCTACTCGCGGTGCTCGAATCAATAATCGTCGTAGTCAATCTCGAATCGATTGGACCGCTGTCGATCCCATATTTTTTAGCTGATCAGAAGTAACGTTTTTAATACTAATCAACGACTCGCATTGCAACTTGTTTAGTTATTGGTGCAGCGCGCTTAGCCAGACCCGCAAGAAACATTTAGCGATCCTGTGAATAATCCACGAACAACATCACCAAGACCATTTCCAAATTATACCGCATAAACTTGTTTTCGCGCGTTAACGACACGCACGAGTCTTATACGTCTGCGTTCAACAGTCATTATATTTAAATGTCAGGTCGATCTCTAATGTACAGTTGTATTCTCAAGGTTTCCCTGCAGATATCTAGCATACGCCCGTCCTGGTCCACAAGAGTAAAATGAAGGTATATCAACCGAGGATTGTGGCATGGAAGATACACAGGCGTGGGAGTAATCGATAGCAAGAAACGTGGTGGAGCATTTGAGGAGAATCCAAACAATATATAACCGTGAGACGCGATACTTGTGGAAGCTCCGCTTCACGAACCTGAACTATGACTGCTACTGATAGCGTCGTATGTTATATTAACCTGTATCGTAGTGGTGATATTAATAATATGTGGCGTGATATTATTTCCCATTCGTAAGAATCGTTTGTCCTCAGAAATCTTTTCTGACCAGCCGAGAACTATTCTTAGCAACGACTGTTTAATGTCAACCATAGCCTGTGGAGATTCGATCGAGATGACAGAGCTGAGTGTGGGTTCGTGTACACGTATGTAGATCTTAGAATCTTTGCCGGTCACCAACGAAATTCTCCGTCGGATCTTACCGTTGATTGTTATAATGTCGTACGTGCCCGTGGGAAGTTCAACACTGTCCCAGGTGACGCCACTCTCCGACGATTCACGGCAAGACCACCAAACGGTTGTGATCGAATATTAGGCCAACTGTACGCCTACGGCAATTAGTGTAGAAAAAGTCACATACAATTCTGGTTTAATTGATGAGATTGTGATCATCGAGGTTAACGCTCGGAGTTGTATTTGCAACAACACGCTGCAGCGCAGCATTAATTTCTCGTAAAACAGGAAGTGTATCAGAACTCATCCTGGGTGTTATATACATCATCGATGTCTTCAAGGAGTTCTTGTATTAACAAGTGAAATGTCCCAGGGTCCATGATATCGTTGGTGAGCAACCGCTGACAAATCGATGCGGCCTCATTAATGACTTATGGTATGTTGTTGCCCGCGCGAACCGATCCCACTAGTGTTTCCAACCAATCAATGAGTTTATATACCTGTTGTTGGTCCACTGATATGCATTTGAACCCTGTTATCCCAGGTTTTCGTTTCTGTCCACTGCCATTGAAACTTTTTCCATGTTTGGGTAGTTCCTACTAAGACGGAGAGAGATATTCTTCTTCCTCATCAAACACAGCTTCAGATGATGTTTCCCAGGGCAGTGGGTAATTTTTACGATGAGCTTTTTACTATAATTTCTGTCTTTCAACAAGTTTTATGAAGTTGGCCCATTTAGGCTTATCCCTGTCTATTTTATTAATGTCCAATCACTCCCAAAATACCCATTTAGGACATTCATCTCTGATGTAACTCTGGCGCTTAACAGCAGGTAATTCTTTCCCCAACATAACTTTTATCAGTTCTTTGTAAAGCATCTTCAAAGATCTGCAGGCGTGCCCACTTATTAAATTTTTAAAACTTTTATCGGCAACTGAGACTTGTACTTAGGTAGTGGTTCTTCTTCTTGAAAACTCGCAGTTGTCTCTTCATCGCCTTTGATGTCTTTGTTATTTCGGCTGTGGTTTCATCTAGCTCTTCTTGGATTTGCTCTGGTAAGAGTTCCATGGCCTCTGCGGTTTGTTCCGTGGCGATGGATTGTCATCCGACGGTGCAATCGCGTATAGGCGATCCCATGTTCACCAATTAGATTTAACAACATCTGAGTTTTCCCTGATCCGGCTGGACCAGTAATCAACGCACGAACTGAGTTTTGAAACATGTCACGGTGCTTGGATAGTTTGGGCTTTGCATGCGCGGAAAAGTCAGTTTTTCTCTCTCGTGATACCATGTTAAATGTCAATTGTTGTATAACATAATCATGTCTTCATACTGTGTGAGATGTCCCGAAAAAAAAACACGTACTACAAAAATGGTAGAGCAGCAATCGCGGGAATTTGTGTTCAATGTGAAGAATAGAAGTTTACGTTTATTAAAAAAATCTCCGGTGGTGATGTCGTTGCTACGTTAACAAATATACAAGAAAAAACCTGCATACAATTACTGTGGGCTTGGTACACGGCTGGATATACGACTTGATTCTAACAACCAACTGGCAGTACACATAAACCGCGTCGATGCAACATGTTACCGACATGATAAAGCTTAAAAAGCATCAAGTGATATCCGTCAGCGTCAACGAGCTGATGTGGATCTCATCCATGACTTGAATGCGATCAGTCCTACACTTGGAGATGGAATCACTAGATGGATCATCAAAGGAGGTATATGAAGGCTAAGATTGACCTAGTGGAAAAAGTCCACAAGACAAAGCCTTTGATGGTCACTAGTTGGTGGAAAAAGTCCACGCGTTGGAGGTAAAATATATTGATCAAATAAACAAAAATAGATAAGAAACTGTTCGCGATATACTACAGTCCGCGCGAGTATGGAAAGGTGAAGCTGCTGTTTAAAAGTTAGAGAGCGCAGCAAAAGTTACCGACGGGATCGCTTTGCTAAACAAAATTATGGCAAATTTACCTACCCGCGCCAAGAAAGATATCCCATGGATGGTTTGATGTTAGAACACCTAACGAAGTTCACCAGGCTGATATTTTGTTTCTTCCACATAATCGGGTACGGGGACGTACACATAACCATTGTAGATGTCGCCAGTAAAGATTCAGCAAGTGTCGCAGTTACGCTTAAACGAATTTATACACGTTCGTGGCGAACATGTATAAATACATTTAAGCGCATCTGCGACACAATGCCGCGGCTGTTAAAGGTCGATCCAGGTAGAGAGTTTCTCAGAGATGTTGCTGCGTTGTTAACAAAACATAAGGTACGGGTTCGTGTTGAATATGTTAAGATATATAGCGATCAAGCGATTGTGGATCGATTCAACTGTTCACTTGTGGAACGGTGATTCGAACATCAGTACGCGCAAGAACTACTGATGAGGTCTGCTAGCACTCTAGAGCGGTGTCGCGAGTGGGTGACACGGCTTCGATCATCAGCGCTGAATAATGAAATCACAGTTGGGTTAAAACCTGCTGAAGCGATTCGGCAAAAGACTGTCGCCGTTACACACAAATCATATTGCAACAACCTGTGTTATCCCCACTCGGAAATAATTTCGTTAAGTATCGATATTCACCGGGAGAGTTAGAAGGCGAACAATGTCGTGTTACTGACCCGGTATAGTCCGTCGATGTATTTACAATCTCAGACCGAATCGATTTTCAGGGAGAGCCAACACATTTCCATTTAGCGCTGGAACCTTCAGTTCTCGCGGATGAATGAGCAGTAAAGCGTCCATCAAGCAGAACTTTTGTGCGAGCAGAACTTTTGTGCGAGAGGAATTGCAAGTCATTCCCGCTGATACAGAACTATCACCAAAATATATTTTAATGCGTTTTTTCATCAATGCGCTAGAGCATCAATCGTTAGTTGATTCACAATCGCGTGGTGCTCGTACGCGTAAATAGTGATTCCGTCGGGGAATATCCATCACTTGGTGTCAAGCGATGACAAAATCACTTTGGTACAATGATACACACCCATGCGATCTTTCTGTGACCGGATCGGATTTGCTGTGTGTGCAAATTCGCGTCGCTGATGCAAACATTCCACATACATATCATGTTTGAGATCTTTTGTAACCCGGGGAACTCCTTTTGCCTTATTGATGTTTTTGCCGAATCCAACCACAGTTGAATTGGGGTGCAATCCCACGTGGCTTGCCCGAGCCCTCATCCAGGTAAAACACTTTTATCTTGTCGTAGTAAAACTCACACATAAGACCCCTTGCCAAGTCTAACACAGATGCGCCCACTCATATCGGCTTTGCCAACATCAGCTTGGCTTTCTTGCTGTGGAGAACTACAAGTCCGCCGTCAAAAATTTTGCGTGACTGAAATGCCGGTTCCGCAATTAATCGATTGCGTTCTTCTTTGCTCACTGTCCAGAACAATATCAACGGGGATTCGTTTTCGAAGATTCACAGCATTTTTCATCCGTTTAAAGAAGTCTTTCTCAAATTCATCTGTGGCTTTTGTGCGCATTATATAGATTTTGTTTACACGGATTGCCAATGTTAGATACAACTGCACCTGGACTACATAATTGGTTTTATTCCTAGGATTAGGACCAGGCTTTATGCATTCAGTAAACTTGCGTTTGGATTCGTCTACAATTCCACACTGATAATCGCTATGGGTGTGGTGAAGCTCGTCTGGGTACTCCAGATCAACTTCAAAGAAGTATCCGTGGTCTCTGTTGCTGTCGTACTCATGTAAGTGTTTATGAATGTCTATATGCGCGGGATCAAGTCATTCAAACCCACCAACAGGCATGGGCTCCATCATTGCCCATTGTTGGTGTCAAGATACATGATGTAACTGTTTGGGACAGCGAGGTCGAATCCAGGCCATTCCCGGTGATGAGAAGTAATAAGTAGTGCGTTGTCGAGCCTGTACACAGGCATGGCTGTGTCTCGGAAAGTCTCAAAGACGTCCCCGAGCAGAAACACTTCTGTTCTCAACTATAAATCATGATAGTCACCAAGGTTTTGACAACTAAACGCGGACCAGACATTGCTTTAATATGAGTAGTCGTTCGCGGAAATATCTTGGCGAGACAATGACGAATGGAATGCCTCGATCGACAGTAACTACGTTTCAGCAAACTTGTTCCAATCACTCATGTACTCGTACGAATAGAGTCATTTACGAGTAAGCAGCCTCATCTTTTACATTTTAGTAGGGAAAGCACCACCGTATTTATCATTCGCTGCAAGGTTGCTCACTAGTTTATCCTGACCGAAATTGAGAAACCGTAACGAGTCAATGAATTGCACTTGTCTGAGTCTAAATGTCATGTAGTTTTCCATGTTTCATCGGGGATGAAGCTTATAGGAGCATTTGACACTGTTGCTAATGCTTGCATTATTAAGTGGGCATCATACCCGCACAGGTTATGAAGTACGACAGGAATTCGTGTTTTGTTTGTATAAATTCGTAACTGTAGATTTCATGTATACACACCAGTGATGTGGCAGTGTTCGCGCACTGTTTCATCGGTGGAGCTAAAAGCGCCATCGCAGATCCAACAATGTCTTGCCGTAGAAAACTCGTCAATGTCATCATTGGTCAGAATCATATCTATGGGCGATCAGAGCTGTTGTCAGATCCATTTTGGTGTGACATCCAGCAATATATATAAATACGTCTACCGTGTTTGGGGCGCTAGCGCTCCATCACATCTGACTACAGTGTAACAAAACCCGTATGAGACTTATTCAGCTACTTGGACTGTGTCTGACGAAACCTCAAGAGCGTCTACGAGAATATTTAAGCAAAGTCAGCGTAGATAATTTCATTTTCCGTTGCCCTGCAGTAAATTTCAAAATGTTTTTGCCGGATTCTGGCATGATTGTACGCTGCAGCTTTTTTCACTGATACCACCACAGTAAAATATATGGTTCTCAAGCAACTGTTGTGTGCTAAACACATGCGTGGAAACATTTTACCCTTGTGCTTGCTGTGCTGGTATACCTATTCATGGAGAATCTTTTATCCACACGTAATAATACCGCATCACTGAACCATCCATGTCGCTTAATAATAATAAATCAATATTGTACAGCGCAATTTTCACCGTAGATAGTCGAATAGGCTGCAGTCCTTTATTCCAAACAAACACATTGACGGCGATGTCAGGGTTGAGTCATTCAAACTTACTGATGTCAGTAACCTGTACAGGAAAGTCAATGTTACCTAAATTTAGTTCACCCAGGTATATTTGTAAATTCGAGGCTGATCACTCGAAGGATAGAGCGCGTACTCGAGTGACCATTAAAAACATCGGGTGTCATCGTTTTACACGTTTACAACGGTGGAACATACTTTGGTGTTGGTATGTAACTCAATCTGCGAGAAGGTTTATATGGAAAATATGAAGGTGAACTTCGAAGTATCTGCAAAACATCCATCCTGAACCTCGTCTGGTGTATTTTCAAAGTTCTCGAGAATCTTTGCGTAACTTTTATCAATTTCATCGTTGATGACCCTAATATCTTTATGGTTCAAGATTACTTATGCACCACAATGAATCGAAGGCTGTGATGCTATAGATGCTGTAAAGCCATCTTTGGCTAAATGGCCCGGCATAGTACATTCCACATTGAGAACGATGTAAACTTTTAATCCGGACGGCAGCGCTGCTTTACCCACGTGCTGCAACGTCGATCAATTCCAGACGCATATTTCATACAACTTTTACAACGTCTCCCTTTGGCTTGGGATATTCGCCCTGATACTCTTTGGATAATCGCCCGGTCTTCTTGATGATCACGAAAGTATTTGTATAATTTAAATTCTAGAACTTTTTGTTGGTGAACATACTCGACTGCCTCAGCGACGATAGTAGCTGCGATGCGTCGGCAGTTTTGTTCATCCTCGACTATATGTACAATTTCCGCCAGCTTGGCTCGTGGAGGAATTTTAATATTTAATTGTGCTGCAGATTCACGTAGCTGTCTCACAGTCTGACGCGGATAACGCAAGCATGTCAGCTTCTCTTGTGCCTCGTGGTATTTTTATGTTACACTCGCGCGTGGATTGTTTTAGTTGTTGTTATTGTTGCCGTTGCCGTCGCCGTGGCCGAGGTTTAAATAGGGGCAACTTGCTGTTTTTCATTTGCGAGTCCTAATAACTCAAGTATGCCGGCTTTTTGTACACCGCTTGGTATCCCACGCTCTCAATTGATTGACGGTAGGCATACTGATATATAAGGGAAAATTATTGTCTAATTGCAAATTCCGTTAATAAATTCTTTAAGTATATTTGCTTTACAAGGCTGAGAAACTGCAATCGCTTCAATCCTAGCTATTATTTCATTGACTTCTGTATCTTTTTCATCGACAAGTGTTGACGTTGTCGGGTGTTTCCTCAAACAGTGTTACCATTGTTACATTGGTGAATCTTAGCGGGCGCGAACAATAATTCATACTCGCGAACAGATCCACATAGCCAGCAAAGTTGAATACGCAACTTTACTTCGATATCACATTTAAGACATTGTCGAGCACCTAGACCAACATGTAACGCCTACAAATGTGATTTACAGTATTCGTAATGGCATGTTTTGCCGAAGAGTTCGTTTCCCAGGGCATACACCTCTGCATTCATTGCGTCCCAATGCCATTGAGCTTTATATATATATATATATATATATATATATATATATATATATATATATATATATATATATATATATATATATATATATATATATATGCGAAAAACGTATCTAATTTATTAATTTTTCCAGTCCTCGCCGTTTTATCTCCTCCTGTGCATACGGTGGTACATGGATAATAAGGGCCGGATCCAGATGATAGATTATAATTTCATGAAGTCCGTCAAGCGATGTGTAATATTTTTGTGTAATGTGGATTCGAAATTGTAGATCAGGATTTTGCATATAAACAAGCTTGTTCTTTTTAGAATCATCATTACATTCCTTTGTAAAACGGTAAAATTTCCATCATAACCTGCGCGGGTATGATGGCCAAATGAACTCAAATAACCCATCACTGAGTATTGTACCAACTCGAACACAACCAGACTTTGTTCCTTTGTATCCAATAATGTCAAGTGTTGTAAATTTCCTCGATAGCTTTTGCTTCATTGTTTTGTTTTTTTTGTTTTTGTTTTTGTTTGTTTTTTGTTTTGTTTTTTTTTTTTTGGGGGGGGGGGGTCGGTTTGGGGGGCAATAGCTTTTTAGAATTACTCCCAGTGCTTACTCTGCTCCGCTTCTATGGCGTAACGCCTGTGAAGGTTGGTGAGTGTGGATGCCATTCTTATATTATAATGCTAAAATCATCTCTCTAATTATTTTATCCTTGATGAGATTCATATATATATATATATATATATATATATATATATATATATATATATATATATATATATATATATACCGCGATAATTGTTTCATATAATATTCTCACACTAACAATAACTAAGAAAATATCAGCAGAATATTTTATAGAGTGCAATGGCGATCAATAATTCTATTCCTGCAGTAGTATGTATTTTTAGTCGCACAGAAAAGGAATCTTTCATGTTTAGTCTGGCAATCAATACTATAGGCCTAACTGCGGAGTAACTTCACTTGTCGCACATTGGGGAAGGCTCATCACGGGTTCGTGTACACTTGCTAAAATCATACACTCGCGTGTAATTTAAGCGTAAAGTTATGGGGTATAGAAGGCTTCGACCTATATCAGTGATCTCGGTCTAAAAGTCCCATAATGATGCTACTAACCGACTGGATTTCTATTTACAACTGCTAGGTATGTACCTCAAATTATAATTATAAATTGACACAGTTATTCCAAACACACGTAATAAAAACACAAAATGGAAATGCAAACCAAGAGCACAAATATTATACAATGGCACAAAAGCTGCAAAACGTTGTGGGAAGAAAAAGAACAAACACCAAAACAACAACAAAAAACAACTCTTCCCTTCGTTTCGACCTAAAAAAAAAACCCCAAAAAAACAACAAGTTCTAAGCACGATGTTACTGAACTGTTAATCTATCAAAGTTACTACGAGCAATTGCTCACAATACATTATTTTTCGCTTCTAGTCTTTGCATTTCGCCTAGGATATACAAAGATACTATTCACAAATGTCAAATGTAGATAATTACGATTGAATGTTTCCAGCACATTTCCAAACCGTATCGTATACCGAAAAATGACTGCGCTTTTAAAATTTGATATTTTAATTATAATTTTATCGTCCGCAACATGGACGTTTCTTTTTGAGATTGATTAGCTAAACTCCGAGAACTTTGAGACTGAGTACACCTCAGTATCTTCGCTATTTCACTCCCTGAAATATTGTACTAAATTAATTTAATGGCTTCTACTATATCACTAAGTGATGAATCATTCCGGTTCCTCTTACTCATTCTGATGTTGGTGTAGTGATATTATTAATAATACAACACCAATATGTTTCGGTTCTTTTCAATCCCAAATAGAAATTTGGCGTGAGATAATGATGAACAAATAAGAAAAAAGCTCATCTATGTAATTGAATATGCCGTTTGACAATACTAATCTAGTTTATTTTTGTCGTGTCATATCAAAGGGGCGTAGCCGGTCGACTTGCTAAGCCACGCGAGCAAGTTATTGTCTGCTAGTCAGGCACGGGTCAATTTCTTAGGGAAGCATTTGATTGTCTCTCATTCTGCAATTATCGGTTGACTGCAGGCAATTTATGGCCAAAATGTATGTTTATATGCGGATTATACAAATAAACATTATGCACATGACCGAATGAATTATTAGATTGAGTTTAAGAAAAGCACCTAGGCGAGTTGTGCAAATAAATGGAATGTATATATATATATATATATATATATATATATATATATATATATATATATATATATATATATATATATATATATATATATATATATATATATATATATATTGGCATGAAATAACGTTCAGGGTTGAAATAATCAGAGTAAGCAGAAACGCCAAAGTGATTCACAAGTGTGCAGTAATTTTTAAAACTGAAAATTTGAGACAATTTTTGAAAATCTTTGATCAATATTTGCTTGTTTTTATAGCGGGGATTAGCGACAAAATCGTTCACTAATTCATCGGATAATGCCATTGTCCTTGTGGCAGAATGGGTTTTGTATTCAGTTCGTGGTTATTTCCCTAAAAAGGAAAGAAAAAACTTGAATAGATTCTGAGAAAAATTTTAAATAAAGTGTTCTTGTTTTGCAATATTTACAGCTTACTAATATGAGTGTGCTAAATAAGAAGGAAATAACCAAAATTGACTATATACATTCATGTAGACAATTTTATCGAACAGTTCCATTTAATGCTCTTTCAATCGTTTTAACCATCGTAGTAAATTTTTGTAAGCAATAAGTTATTAATATTTTTTCAGATGAATATTTCTTTAAATGGTGTATTAAAATAGAGATACTATTCCGATACTCATCTAGATAAGGTTTGAGGAACTTGCACAACTCACGAATTAATATAAGTTCAATCTTATTAGGCTTAATTGGAGATCCTTGTCTTGGTTTAATATCATTGCATAAAAGTTCCAAGATGACGGATTGTTCAGATGGACATAACAATGCTCCTGTGCAAATCATGGATAATTCAATCTTTGAGGCTAGTTTGGGGAAAACGTGTTCTACATAGTATTTGTGGTTTAAATGCATTTTATGAAACAAATTCGATGGCTAAGGATCCTGACGATGCAAATCTAATTTCACAACCTCAGTACACGTGTACGCAGAATGTCTATCACACATGTTTTGACATGAATGCCCAAGATTTATGTTCTCGCTGTAACAGCCCAACATATCGACATAACATATTTCAAGTTCCCAATCAGGACTTTATTAGAAGACTTGATCGGGAATTATATAATCTACCTAGAGACTTGTATATTGCTAGAGATCGCACATGATAGAGAAGATACTGAAAACTGGTATAGGTCAGTCTTATTCAGTAGAACACGAGGTTTTCCTCACTTTCCATCGGGATTTTTGGTGGTTAGAAAAAAAAAAACAGAAATGCTGTAAGCAGTTTAATAAATATGCAAGGGATTGTCATTCTTTAGCTTATATTTATGAAAGGGATCCTTGCAAGATCGAGTCTATTTTTAGCAAGAAGAAATGAAACCCTAGTGTACAAACTGAACAGTGTGATCCAGATGATCAATATGTCTTATGGCAAACAGAACAAGTGACTAATTCAGCAAGACTTTAGCTAGCTGAAATCAAGATTGATTGGTATCATTTACAGCAAACAGCTGTGTCGCTTGGAGAGGAGATTATATATCTGAAGCAATCCAAATCTCATTGGTGACAATGCATGACCGTAACACTTTTCGTGCTGATTTAAACAATAAGGTGCAAGCACAATCTTAAACATTTGAACTGCTCCGTAATGAGATTAAGTCAATGAAAATGACTCAAGTCTTGTTGATGAAGGAAAACACTGCAGACTATCACCGAGAACTTCGTGTCAAGCTGAAGTCTTTCACAAAACCCATGTTTAAATCCTGATGTCGTTCGCACTGTTAGCCCCGGTGTAAGTAACCTATTATGTAATACCAATGGTTGTGATGAACATCGCTTTCCATCGAGTGCATCGCAAACAAGAATTCCGTGTCTAACTGTTTATCTCCCTTTTCGGTTGAGTCTAAGGGCTCTTCCCCAGTTATAGCCGCATTAGAGTCTCAAGCCGGTGCAATGGTCCAACCGGCTTAGAAAGAAAAGAATGGGGTCAGTGTTCTACAGACTCTGGTTTAAAAAAACTCGGAGAAAATTACTCATAATGTCGAGAGTAGACATGTCGCCCCTGTCGCTGGAAATATTAATCACTGTGATACATGCTACGCACAAACCCGTTCACAATCAAAATTAACCGTTAGCTTTCATTAAACTGCTTTCTGAACATGGTACTTTGACCAGGATAGAGTATGGCATGTGTCCTATTGCTGGCAAGAATAATGTGAAAGGTATTGATTTGCATACCCTTTCTAGCAAGATACCTACCGTGGTTTGTGATCAGGTTGAAAGACCTAAGGTCATTCGGCAAACTCACTATAGAAAACGGTTCTGATGTTATTGTTGAACATGATGTTGATGATGATGATAATGATGATGATGATGATGATGATGATGATGATGATGAGAATGTTGTATTTGAAGATGTGGTCAGACAAGGCGCCTACTGTAGAGGGCCTCAATAAATTCTTGGAAGAATACGATATAATGGCCGTTATCTATAAAGTTTATCCACAGAAGACGTAATTGCCTAGCAGCCAAGCTGACTGTATATAACTCACAATGTCATACCGTTGAAAATGATGTAACAGGGCCGAAAGATGTTTACGTAAGGAGGTGGTATGGAAATCAATCCTGGCGAGATCGGTTTAACAATCGCGACCAAGAGGCAAATGAAAGTTTGGGGTGATGATATTCCATGAATAGGACGATATAGTTAGTTGCTCTTAAGTATGTCCTTATGTACTGTCGTAAGTTAATGTGTTGCGTCCTCTTTGTCCTGCTTTCACACTGCATAAGTATTAATACGCCTATATTTCAAGTTAATATGAATCTTAACATACTGAGCTGGAATGATAGAGGAAGGATGTCATCTGCCCTTAGCTTTATTGCAATGCTGGATAAATATGATGTTGATGTAGCATCAACTGAGCATAAACTATTTCACCACATACATCCGTTCTGCGATTCTATTCGTTCTGATGACAAATGCAGCGCTAAGGCAGAGGATATTTCCTCTAATGGCACGTTGACAAAATGTGGTAAAGGAGGTGTTGCAATCTTCTGCAAAACCTCTCTCATGAGCTATGCTTATTATATATATATATATATATATATATATATATATATATATATATATATATATATATATATATATATATATATGCATATTGGGGTTTTTTTGCATATATACCGACCCTATTTTATGGCATAGATTTTTAGAGGGCACAAACTGAGATGATTCAAAGTCTGTATGATCAGTACTCACAGCTGGATAACGTGTATTTTACTGGGGTTTACAATGCAGTAGCTGAACCAGATTCATTCAGAGATTACAAGGATAGGGTATCTCACGAGCTCGTGAGATATAACAATTTAGTGAGTGCTGGTCATTTAAGAATATGCATTGGTACCAGTTATACAGTCATGCCAGCGAAATCGATGATTGATCATTTTGTACTTTCTGATCAATGCATAGGTAGCATACGGAGTGTGCACATTGTTTCAGAACACGAAGAGCACGTGATATCTGACCACCTCCCTATACTTACACCCTTCGTACCTGTGGTAGAGACTTCAGACAGGCTATGGACAGAAATAACGTAGCTTGGGATAAAATAAATGCTGATACCTTGAAAAATTATCAAACTTTGAATAGAGATAATATTTCGGACAATATTGATAGATTTGATGGGTGCATTTGGACTGCAAATCAAGCGGCATCACACTTCCAAAGTCCAAATTCAGTTATCACGCCAAACCATATTGGTCAGATGAACTTAAAGAAGCATATAGGCTTCAAAGACAAACTAGGTATATTTGGTTAACGAGGGAAGACCTAGGGGTAGTGAATATAATTCTTACAGAGAATATAGAGCTAAGAAGAGAGACTTTAGAAACCTGCAAAAAGTAGCTAAAGAGAAATATATGGGGGAAGTATATGAAGAAATGGAAAAAGCACATGAATGTGATGTGAGGCATTTCTGTATAGTCATCAATGTTAAGAGAGGTAAAAATATACATTTTTGTCCTGAAATATCGATTGATAGAGTTTGTGTGCGTGATGATGCTTCCATTGCAAATGGTTTTGCAATATATTATGAGGACTTTCACACGCCAAACTTTAGCCATAATTTTGACGAAAACTTGTATGCATTTATAGAGCAGAAATTAAGTCAAGCTCTGCAAGATGATGCGATGGTGCAGGCCATATTGAGGCTTTCCAGAACATTATCAGTGTAAGTGAAGAAAAGAAATCATTAACAGTCTAAAGAAATCCAAAGCATCTGGCCATGATCGAATTTGCAATGAACATTTGATCTATGGCAATGATTACCTCATAGGGTGTCTGAGAATTTTATTTACTCAGATGATTGATCACTCTTACATACCTGTAGATTGCAAAACGGGTTAGTAATACCACTATACAAAGGTAACAGAAAATCAAAGAACTCCCTCGAAAATTACAAGCCTATTAATTTACTGCCTGTTAGCTACAGAACTTTTGAGAAAATTATTCATTGACGTTTGGTAACTTGGATCAAAGATATTAATTCTAAAATTCCCAGTTTGTAGCAATATGGTTACCAACAGGGTTTAGGCTGCACAACAGCGAGGTTTTCGCTGTAGCAATCACTATAATATAACTTAAACATGCAATAAGGGTTACTTTATAAAATTATTTACGTTGGGAATTACGGGTAAATCCCTTTTGATATTTTTAAATATGTATATAAATTTACAGAGCAAAGTCTTTGTCAATGAGCATTTTTCGGTCTGGTTCCGAAATGACCAAAGAGTGAGACAAGAAGGTGTTTTGTCAACCGTGATCTATACAATATTCAGAAATTACTTGCTGCTCCATTTAGCGAATAGTGGATTTGGAACAAAGACTGGATCCATATATGTGGGAAATCCAACCCTAGCTGATGATATTTCACTTCTGGCTATTTATCCTAAGAATCTGCAAAAGCTGATAGATATCACATATGACTACAGTAACAAATGGCGATTTGAGCTTAGTGTCACAAAGTCATGCGTTGTTATCTTCGGTCCGCAATACAAGAGTTATGTCAATATGAAATGGTATCTTGTGTCATGTTTGCCGGTTGCTGATTCTGTAATACATCTGGGACACCGGATTATCTCAAAGCTTACATCACATGACGCAATAGTCGACGCATGTAAGAAAGGCAACAATTCTTTTCATGGTCTTTTTGGTATTGGCATTTAACCGAATGGTTTAAACCGTTTGGTTGCTGAAAATGTGATAAAAAAAGTAATATTTCCTTCAGTGTTTTATGGTAGTGAATTATGGTGTAATATTTTTACAAAGTAGCCTCTCTTCATCGGATAAACTTTGAGGTATTTTGCCAAACATTTACAAGGCTTCCCAGCACATACAAGATCAGACATTGCTCTTGGAATGCTAAAATGGACATCAGCGCAGACCGAAATTGATTGGAGAAAATTGATGTCTTTTCACAAATTGTGTACGATGCGTAATGATGTACATACAAAAAGTGTGTTGAAAGTTGCGTTATTTCACAGATGCAAGTCAAGCTAAGGGTTAATTTCAAATCTATATGATACATCAAAAATGTTTGATTTGCTAGAGTGTCTAACTTATTATTTGCAGCATTCCGAAATTCCAGACAAACAAAATTGGAAAGAAATTGTAAGGTCGAAAATTACTGGTTTTCAAAATAGTGTCTGGAGAGTTTTTGAAAATAGTGTCTAATGATGCAGATTTTGACAGATTCTCTTCGATACATGAATCCTGGTGACCGGCCTCAGTATGGCAGTTGGCTAAAATAAGATAAGACAGTAAGGTATTTACTTACATAGCTAAACTATGCTGATGTTCCTCAAGTACAGCTCGATGTATATTACATGTGTGTGGAATACAGACTTGGTACGACATATTTGTCTTACATGTCCTTATATGTTAAATTTTAGAAATTCTTTATGAGATGTCCTGACTGATAACTTTCCACTGAGCCTATATGTTACGTTATTTAACGCAGATGAGCTGCAAATACAATATCTTCTAGGTAAAAGATTACCAGCGGGTGTAAATTGACAAAGAAAACTCCAAGTTACTGCAGCATATGTTGTCACGCAGTGTGCATCTATGTTCCACAAACAGAGGTTTTGTTAATAGCAACTTCCGCAGATCAAGCACAATTTAATGATGTAAGCATTTTGAGTCTAATATTCTATTTTATAGCATAGGCGAAATGTGCTATGATAGTCGTGCTATATATCTCTATATTTTTGTATGCACAAAATTATTGCTGTCGCTATTAGGCCTATTATTGACTTTTTCCACATGAGGCCAGGCTGCATAGGGTGCCTACATCTTTCAGTTTTTGTATATATATTTGTGTTTGTTTGTGTTTATTTGTTTGGTTATTTATTTATTTGTTATGAAAGTTTTATGATTGTAATCACATGATTTATTATACTTAATTATTATATCATGCAATCTTCAACGGAGGAAAATAAAGATGATGATGGTTTAATATCATTAACAAAAGTTAATAATAAGTCAGTATGCTCAAAGTCAAGTAGGAGAAACTTAAAATGTACACAGACTAGCAACACGAATGTTATGAATGGAACAAACTTGGAACTTAAGCCAGCATATACAAAATGAAAAGTAAAGAAATGGACAAAAATATTATAGAATTCAACAAAGGTTTATATAGCCTATGAGAAAGCTAATATGACTGAAACTCGTAACCTCCTCTTGAAATATCACAAACTAAAAGGATTTTCCAAGGAGCTTTTCAACCTGTATTTGGACTGGTTCCAGACTGAATCACGACCTAAGCATAGGTGTCCTCTCTCACATTAACTCTTGTTAGTAATGATACATGTTTTCATGTGACAGGAGAACATATACTTTCATAAACGGACATAGTGGACTCATCAGACTAATGTACTGAGCAATTCTACGATCATCTGGCTTCTCCACCCTTGTCCATGACGAAACATGATCAAAATAGATAGTTGCGAAATAAAGAATACTACTTTTATAATCATCAAAAAACAACTGAACAGGCAGGAAGAAGATTAAAGAAAAACAATCACTTATTAATGAATGTGGAAGTATTATAAAGGATTCAGTATCTATCATTATATGTATGTCCTTTTAAGCAGCATAATTGAGGAGGCTTGCGACCTTATTTCTTCCTTTCCAGTAAACTCACAGTTTCATTTCCCATCACGCCGTGGAGGTGCAATAAAATGCGTAATTTACGTCAACGCCATTGCGTGGAGATCTTATATGTCTACTGACCTAGAAACTTCCAGACCACTTGCAATGTTAATTAATACTTTTTAGCCTTATCTGCAGTTAAATTTATATTCTCCTGTTTATATTACCCATCTCTCTTCTGCGAGAGAAGGGGCCCCAGGTGGCAGAGTCGACTAAGGCCTTTACAGATCACTCACGCATCACACCTCTGTCCGCGTGGGTCTCGGCTCGGCTAGGCCAACGTGTGTATATGAGAAAGCTTGCCAATAGCTTCCCGTAGGTCGATGGTTCTTTCTGGGGTTTTCCCAGGATCTTCCTCCACCAAAATATACAGTCTGCCATGGATGCTTATCATGTGCTGAAAAATGGCGTTAAACCCACAACAATAACAACTGCAAGAGAAGCATATTGGAGCGTCTGTCCACCACGTGTCGTCCCTATTGTTCATAAATATAGTCGAGACTCACTGTGCGCCATAAACAATATCCACTTAGCGCCTTATTCGGCATTGTGCTCTAAACTTAAAGATTTCGGATTAGTCTTTGTCATTTTCAACGAAATGCACAAGACCACGTAAAAAGAATCGTCCTTTTCGATCAGGACGCCGGAAACAGACTGGTCGAAAAATCGCAGTTATTCACCTTTCAGCACCATTATAGCCCAGGACGCCATTCAACACCTCAAACTTACGTTGTGTTAACAGCCAGAACTTGATACCAGTACCACTTCTACCATCCACCTCTAATTTCCTGAGACTACTGTGTATTGCATCATTTAATGCCCGATCAGTTGGAACACCAGAAAAACGAACAGAAATCTGCAATTTTATCATCGACCATAACATCGATATCTTATTTTTTGACTGAGACCTGGCTTAATACATCGGGAGACGAGGGAAAATGTTCCGATTTGACACCCGACGGCTACAGGATGATGTCATTTTCGCGCCCCTCACGAGGAGGAGGCATTGCTGTCATTGCCAAAAACACCATTTTCTCGTGTCTCACACTCACATCCAGCTTCAATTTTGAACATACATCTTTTGAACTAGTTCAAGCAACTCGAACACTGCAGAAAAGGTCAGTCCATTTCTTTTACCTCTATCGCCCACCACCTAGTCGAAAAAATAAGTTATCTGATTCTCTGTTTTTGGAACAATTCCCAGCCCTTCTTGAAATTTGTAATTCCACCAATAGCAGCTTAATGATTCTAGGAGATTTCAACTTCCATTTCGACTGCCCTACAAACCCGCATGTGTCAAAACTCTTAGACTATATTCACATTTTCAACCTGGCACAGTCAGTTAGCATACCAACCCACAGGGGCGGCCACATATTAGACTGGATTGTGTGTAGACCTGACGATGATATTTTGAGATCCATTACTGTCTCCCATGAACTTACATCAGACCACCTGTGCATTATATGCCTCCTTGATCTGTCTGTCCCATACCCACCACCTGTTTACACTTCAAAACGGAACATCAGCTTGATTAACAGAACTCACCTATCCAATGACATCAGTTCATACCTAACAGCTGTAAAAAAAAATCCCACTGCGGAACAACTCCACAATTGCCTGCGTTCAAAGCTTGATAAAGTATGCCCCTACAACCTCAAGTCGAGTCTCTGTGAAGAAATGTGCTCCATGGTACAGCAGCATAAGCGACAAGCTATGTGCCGCCAAGAGGGAACGCCGTAAAGCCGAGAGGATGTGACTATCATCTGGTCTGACAGTACATAAGCAGATTTATGAAGCTGCCAAAAGGAATGTCACCAATATAGTGCATGCAGCAAAATCCACCTATTTCAGTACAAAAATCACAGACAAATTATAAGCGAAGAACAAACCTACACCACTTCAAACCACAGCCTCCCCAGAGAATCTACCAGATCAGTTTGCAAATTTCTTCCACGACAAAGTAAAAACTATCAGAGATCAACTTGACGGCATTACATAACCTGACCCATCCTCACCCTATAGCTAAGATACAGAATTTCAACAACTCCCATTCACAACATTTCAGCCTGTTTCTATGGATTTTCTACGAACAGTCCTAAAGAAGTGCGCCCCAAAGTCATGTGAACTAGATCCTACATCACTGCTATTTGAGTGTTTGGATGCTGTATTGCCTGCTCTGACCAACGTCATAAATACTTTTCTTTGTACCGGTGTTTTTCCATCACTTTTTGAAACTGCTATTGTAAAGCCCCTTTTGAAAAAGCCAACCCTTGACCCCTACAACTTGTAAAACTATCATCATATCTCTAACTTCTCATTCATGTCAAAAGTCCTAGAAAAAGTTGTTATGTCTCAACTAGCATCTCACTTAAATTTAAATAATCTCATCAGTAATTTCCAGTCGGCTTATCGCCACTCTCACAGCACTGAAACTACCCTCCTAAAAGTTGCGAATGACCTTCTTTCTGATTTGGACGACGGTAAGATTTCAGTTCTCACACTCCTTGACTTATCTGCAGCCTTTGATACAATTGACCACGATATCTTACTTCATCGTCTGCAGCACGTTTTTAGAATCCACAGTACTGCTTTATTGTTCAAGTCATACCTAACGGAAAGAAACCAAATTGTTTCAGTAAATAATAAACAGATAATCTTTGTTACGGTGTCCCACAGGGTTCGGTTCTAGGACCAGTTCTCTTTATTCTTTACACACAGCCCCTATCAAGCGTTATAAATCGCCACCCTGTGTTCCACCACCTGTATGAAGACGACACTCAACTGTACAAATCTAGCTATCCAAATGAAGTCGCTTCCACCATCCAAAGCGTAGAGAAGTGCATCTCTGATATTAAGTCATGGATGAGGTGTAATAAGCTACAAATGAACGATGATAAAACTGAAGCCATGCTTGTTACCCCGCAAAGAATTTCTCGAGCCCTCCTGTTACCAGAATCAATTAATATCAGTGACACCCCCATTACATTTAGACAATCACTTAGAAATCTAGGTGTTACTTTTGATAGCTCCCTCTCACTAAATCAGCATGTCCTGAACACTTTCAGAGCAGCATACCTGGAGCTGAGGCGCATCAGCACTATTCGCAACCTTCTCACAGTTGATGCCACAAAAACCCTTGTGTGTTTACTAGTAATCTCTAGACTTGACTATTGTAACGCTCTTCTCTCTGGTTTGCCACTGTGTCTTCTGCAGAAACTTCAAAAGGTCCAAAACACTGCAGCAAGGATCATTCTAAGAGCACCAAGAACGGATCATACACCCCACTTCTTCACCGACTCCACTGGCTACCTCTTCGCAGTAGAATCAAGCACAAAATTGCTTCTCTGTGTTACTTCGTTGACTGCTTCTGGTCCAAAATACCTCTCTCATCTCACCGACGTGTACACACCTGCTAGAAGCTTGCACTCGTCATCGGACACTCGTAAACTTACTATTCCCAAGGTTAAAACTAAGTTATATGGACAAAGTTCATTTGCATATCAGAGCCCAGCTACTTGGAATGAACTGCCTCTTGATCTCAGACACAAAGAGATCACGATCACATTCAAGAGGGCTCTCAAGACACATCTTTTCCATCAGCAAGAATAAATTTGTCATTTACCATTGGCCATTAGTGTAAGATTTAAACTGTATTGCAAATTCATGTTTCATGTTGTTTTTTGTGTGTAATAATTCATTTCTCTTTGATCTTGTTTGTGAGATATTTCATGTTTTTATATGTTGTCTGTATGCAAACAGTTTTTTTTAAAAATGCCTTTATGTGTTAACGTTATGTTGTGAAGCGCTTAGAGCTTTTTAAAAGAATAAGCGCTCTATTAAGTCATCATTATTATTATCTTTATATCAACTTGACAAAGAAGATTTTTGATGTGCAAGCAAAAAAAAATTTTAAAAATTGAATTTTCTAAAAGAATGCGATTTATTAATAAAGAAACAAGGATTGTACTTTTTTAACTTCATTTTAAAACCTCTTTAAAGAATCTTTTACATCATTGCCTTTTAACTTTCCTCTTATAGGAATGAATGTTTATTTGTATTCGGACTGGTTTATCTTTCTAAAGATTTTAGCATTGCTTACCTTAACCATTTTTATTATCTAATTTTTACTCGGTACTATGTTGCAAAAATGTGCTGATGTGCCGTTAATCCCTATAGATATATACATATTCTCTCTCAGTGATGAAATAATCCAAAAATGACAACAATAAATTATTATGCGGTAACCTTCCAGATAAACATAGTGACGGACTCTTGAGCTTGTTATATTAATTGGTTCCATATCCCTCATTTATTTTAACACCTAAAATTAATTTGACAACGAACATTGTCAACTTAATTTGAGGTGTTAAAATAAAAGAGGGATATGAACCAATTAATACCGTAAAGGGATATGAACAAATTAATACCGTAAAAATGACACAGAAAGTAACATAAAGGATATCAAAAATTAAGCGGAGAACATCGTGCGCTTCAAATTAAAAAGAAATCTTATTTTTGTCACATTATAGGTGCGTTCAAATTTCTAGCGTTTCCTTGAAATTCGTGGAAAAAAAAGGGGGGGGGGACAAGCCAACGCCACCAACAACAAAATATATAGGTAGAACATATGTGCTAAATGCTATCAATATCCACTGAGCACTGATGGGAAAAGTCAAAAGGCTTGCATCATCCTCGAAATATTTTAATAGCGATTGTGATATGCCGTGCATTCCTTATATCGAGGAATTCTGCGCCTTTATGTGTAATTCAAATAGCTAAAAGTAATATGCAAACCAAAGCAAGTAATCATACAACCAAAGTTAAACGCTTTCAAGTTCGGCCACTATTTTAGCATTCATTAAAATGTTGTCAAAAGTTTGAATGAGGGCGTTCCATCTATCTACTCCTTTACCAGGTATTTTTTCAAAAATATTTCATTTTTACTTGTTTATCTCTTGAAACCGCCATTCCTCTTAAATGAACAAACAAAAACTAATTTATATTTGGAAGTTACCAGAGAAGACTTGAAGTATAATATTGTATGTGATCAGAACAAGCAGGGAAGCAGGGTTTTTCCATTCATGGTAAACATTTCTTCAATGATATATCTTTCAGTTCGTAACCGTCTATTTATTTTTTATTCCAAAAGAGGTCAAAAATGGAAAACTATTCTAAAACAAGCCTCCTCTCCCCCGTGCAAAAAAACCTCCACAATAAAATTAGTATTTCATCTACACCCAGAAAAATGCTTTTAGTACTCTTTGAAGTTTCTTAGGTCAATATTTCAGGTAGACCTTAAAAGTCATTTATATAATACGCGCAATAGTCTCGCAGGTGCTTGGCCTTGTCTTAAAAGAGTATTAAAAAAGAGCGCTAGATAACCACCATATATATCGCACGACGAATAGAAAACATAGACATCTATTCACTCCATGGCAACTTTTACATAGAAAATACTAGCGATAATACAATCATTGCAGAATGATCAGAAAAAGAATAGTTCTGCACATAAATGCATTTTAACTGGTCTACTACCGCTATCCAAGAGTAATGTCCTTATCAACACGACCGGTAGATTGGCTATTGATCATACTGTCTCTCGCTAGCAATGAGTAGTTTCAGTACAGCGCAAATAAGAGTTGAGGGCTACTGAGTGTTCTGGCACTCGTTAAATTTAAAATAGTAAAGACTTTTGGGCACTAGCTATCGTCAAACACAACAAATAAGGGGGCGCTCTACAGATAATACATGCTTCTGAGAGAGTGACAGGTGTAAGACGAAGTATTTTGCATTTGCAACATGCACAATGGAGAGAATGTTGGCATACCTCTATGTTACTTTCATGTACTGTGGCTGAAATTTCTTTACATATTGTACTTGTGGAAACTGGACATGATATAAGCACACGGCAGACAAAATGGCCGCTCCAAAGTACTCGAAACATCAGCCTGAATTAGTCAAAAGTGCACTATTTGTTTTCAAATGGCAATATAATAATAATAACGATTCAATTGTATGCGCAACTGTTTACACTTTCTGTAATCGGTGTTGCGTTTTTCTATGTCTTCTATTTCATCATGTCTTTCGCAACTATTGCATATTTCCATTTAGTTGCTGAAAAAAATACAATAGCTTAAATAACTTAGCTTTAAAAAATGAACCGGAATTTTTATATTGTTATGGGAGCAGTGAACCTTGAAATTTTTGAAAAAATATTAGGATGGTGAGCCGGGAAATGTTCAAAAAAATATTTACGTGGACATCAATAGAAAAGATTTTTTTTTTTTTTTTTTTTAAAATAAGGATGCCCCTGTAGGTAGGTGGGTAGGGGGTCCGTGGATGAAGTAGCTTAAAGTGAGACATAGGTCTCTTTTACTACTGTTGTAAATGAATATATTATTTTGATAACTGGTCTTCGTCTCCCCACTGATCAAAAACTCACTCGGTCGGTCACACACACACACACACACACACACACACACACACACATATATATATATATATATATATATATATATATATATATATATATATATATATATATATTATCATCCAAGATAAAATGAATAATCGCGACATCTAAAATATGTAGGCAACCCAAACCTTCCATTAGACATAATCATTTAAAGTTTTGTAGAAAAAAACACCGCTTTCTTCTCTTGGTTGACTGTTTTTTAATTGTCTTCGACAAAGACTCAGTGAGAGTCGGTAGCGCTTAGATTACTCAAAAACTAGTGTTTTACTCGTTATTCAGGAATTATTTTTTTTTTACATTTATCTTAATCAATCCCTGACACCTGACAGTCTCGATCCCTTGCTGGATCCAATGCACTTAAAGAGACTGTTATTCGCAAGATAATTTTGATTTATTTTTTAAAATTTCACTGAATTTAAAAGATTGCGAACAAGCAAACCCAGCGACATTTATGTGAGAGGAGGAAACTGTCGAATTTGCCAGTTGTGTGTGAAAATGCTGATCAAGTGCATTTTACATTCAATGCTGGTGCAGAAAATGTTTTGACATGTTTTGTTCTAGCTTGTCGCTAGGAATGCAAGTGTTGCACGGTTTTCGTTCCCTATACGTGCTCCAGAAATGTGTGCCAAAACTATACGCTTAACTCTATGTTTTTAGTTTATTGAAATCGATATTTAATCCATGACGATTGGCCTCTTTCCTTAATAATTTAGCAGTTGTTTATTTCTGTTAAATGGCAATAATTCATCTTATGATATTTTCTGTCATGCAAAATGTAATACAGCTCCTAATAAATCAACTCTGGTTACAAATATGCCCTACCTATTATGCCAAGTAGAAGAGTGTCTACAAACACTCAAGACAAGGCATGATAAGGAATAAAGTCTGGATGTCCAAGTTTATGCCGATTTGAAATAGTAAAAACAAAAGCAACGAGCAAATAGGTTAAAAACACGCAGAAAGACAGTAGCTCTTTTGTTTGCACTCAACGGGTCTATCTCTTTAATGGCTAAGCCTCTGTTAAATTTGTCAATTTTATAAGATTGATTACTTCAGTTTATTCTATTAGATGTTTCAATTGACATTTCGTGCTTCCATGTCTGGCAATATCGTCTACGTGATCGTTTTTCTTTGCTAGCAGACACTTCGTTGTAGGAAACGTTGATTAAAGCAAGTTTTTCAGTGTAGGCAAAGATTTCATGATCTTTCTTCCAAATTGAACTAAAACGTAATGATAACGCATTTATTGCATTTGTAAAGTATCACAAAGTACGGCAAGGCAACGGGATAGCAAAATTAAATTATTTTCTTCTTCATGGTCAGTGTAAACACGATGCGAACAGAGATTACTTTACAAAAAGAGACTGTTATGTAAATAAGTTGTAAGTAGAATATTTGTTAGTGTTTCAAAATGCTATATAAAACATCGTGTATCTTTCGCCTTACAATTTTCATGCTTTCAATAATAATAATAATAATAATAATAATAAATTAATAATAATAACAAGAAAATTAGTAGTAGTGGTAGTTGAAAAAGCAATAGGAAAAGTAGCAGCAGTACTAGTAGTGTCAGTAAACGTAGCAGCAATGTTTCAACAGAGTGTTAATACCATTCTCCAAGTCATAGCTATCAGCCATGGAGTCTTTTGTTATTTTTAAGTAAAAAAAAAAGTATATCTTTTACAACTGCATATACAATTATCTGCATTATCACCTGCAGACGTTTACTTCCATTGCGCTGCATGCAATTTTTGGGAACAATTTATTCTGATTCAGGTATACCTTGTGCACAAGAGAGGTAGTTATACAAAATACAATATTTTATCAGCAACTATATGACAAAAAGTCAAATTTTTCATTTTTTTCAGAGGTTTTCTTAAGCAAGTAAAAGTCTTTTATATAATTCAGGAGATATTTTTAGAACGTAGTTGAATGAAAGTGGCATAAATTGAAGACACACGCGACTGGAAAGATGTTAATTTTTGCACATCATCACTTTTGAACTTTTATGGAAAGATAATACTTTACACATTAATGTAAATTATGTTGAAGCGTGGATGATATGAATATTGCCGAGATTTTGTTTTTGTTTCAGCTTTGCAAGGTATCAACTACTTTTTGTCATAAAAAGCCTCATTTTTCAGGCCTGCGGGACCATAATGGACGATCTTGACTACTTTTTTGTCAAAGAGTATTGATAGTTTTGAAAATCCTACCCAAAAATATCAACTACTTCTTAACAAGCAACTTTAATGGTTGAAATGCATTGATGGCCTCTGTCTGCAGACTGCACAGGCAAATTTACCAGCCACGCAGAAGAATGAAGCTTTAAGAATAATAATGCTTAGATTGCAGAAGAATGATTTTTAGATTTCAGAAGCTTTGCAGATGACGAAACTTTCAGAAGAATGTTTTTAGATTGCAGAAGACAAAGATTACAGAAATTTTGCAGAAGATTGCAGATGCAGGCTTAACCATCTGGACCAGGCGGTCGTCAACAGACAATATTTCAATTAGACAGATAAAATCTACAAGATATTTAATTAAATGGAAAAAGATCGAACCTTTCAACGATCTTGTTCATATGAGACAAATGACGAAATTGAGGTCACGTCAGTTGTCGACTTGCATGTGCTTTGGCAATATATGCATGACAGCAACCCGATCTCAGCTATAGCAAATACGATTTATCTGGCAAAAAACCAAGCGTGGTGAATAGCGCACAGGCCTCCAAACCGCGACCGAAGCTATGATAACTAAAATCTGCTTATGGACTTTATCAGTGGCCAGTGAGGAAATCGAGATCGCGCTAAGGTGCCAGATACATTACAATATGATCTGCCAAGGATTTCTGCTGAGCTAAATAAAAGAGGCATCAACCTGTACTCAGGGCCGTCGCAAGTTTGCGCTGGAAGAAACGGCGCCCCAGACAAGCGTTGCCTTCGGCGCTCCCCACTCGGGGAAAAAATACCGCAAATTCCGCAAAATGGAACCCCTCAGACTTGGCGCCCCAGGCGATCGCCCGTTTCGCCTGCCCCTTACGACGACCCTGCGTGTACTCAAGCAATTTTTCAGCCAAAAGAAAACAAACAAACATCTGAATAATGCTGCATGATATCCTGCACGGTCTGATTGGCTGCATCATCGGTATCATCGTCAGACCGTGCAGGGTATCAGCTGACGGTACATATGTTACGCTCGCAAAACCAGATGCGACAGTCTTGTCTGCGTTTTGCCAAAGGCGAAAACAATAGGCTAAGGCATCTGCTGCAGATGCAAGAAGTGCGGCAGAGGAGGCTAACGTGCATCGAGGTTGCAGCCTCATCAACAACTAGCATAGATGCCATCATCGAATGACAAAAGTCAATCCCGCTTTTTGGATGCAGCCAATCCAAGCACAGTGGAACATTAAAGCCAGTAAGATCAGCTGTAGTCTGGTCATACTATCACAAAAAAAAAAAAAAAAACGCTTTATGAACACAAAAACTAATCGTTTTTGCGGCGTGTCAAATGTTTACCAAAATAACGGTTTACTGGAGATGGAGCACATTATGCTGCCAAAATGGATCAAATCCTATGGTCTTAATCAGTCTGCATATTCACGTTGTTGTACTTGAGCAAAATGAAGAAGGAACCCATGCAAGCTTGAGCACATACCAGAAGACTGGTAACAATGCCGTTGTCTACCTAATGTGGCACAAAAAGACGCGATTTGATTTTCAACCAAAAGATCCAACTAATATGACCTATCTACACAATACCACTTTTGCTAAGTTCAGGTGGTCATGATGTATTGAAAACATCAAGCAGACCGTCCAGGAGACCGAAACGACCCAAGAGGTGCGTTTGCTTTCGACTATGCATTTACACGAACTGTAGTACGAACAAGCTGCTATTCAACCAGATTGGCTGAAAGCGATTGGAAAACAAAGATAATTAGCCATCTGACTGATGTGGCGAACAAAGTGATTTAACTATCGAGCGTAGCTTGAGAGGCGACGTTACAGCAGCGTCTGAACTTTGGTCGCACGAAGTAGAATACGACTCCACAACAAATCTGAAAAAGGCGAGCACGGACTTTAGAGCTAAAAAAGGAAAACGCAAGCCGGATGCGCTCTGGTCTGAAAATCGTCCATTCAAGTCAAGATCGAGAACTAGGGTACCAAAACTTATCAAGATCAGTCTATCAAAATGTTGATGCTACGATACTTGCCTCTTGCGTGGCAGATACCAATGACAAGCGGTGTCCCTTTTGGCCAAACTACAACCCGATGATCTGCTGGGAGCTGCGGTTTTTGACTGACGTGTTTATGAATCTCAGATGCTACAACCGCCAAGAACAGCCAGAATTCGTTCTACCTCCCAAATGCTGATCTAGCACTGCTTAGTGTTATCATAGCGAATTTAACGACCCATCGAGCATAAGAGGCGACTTGCGCACCAGTGTTTACCGACATTGGGGGCCTATTTGATGTTCCGCACTAACTATAGGAGAAGATGGCTAAGCAACTATGTTCTACCAGAAAACCGCTCACGACCGCTCTGTCCGAATGGGGTACCGTGCCAAAGAAAAGAGATTGCAAAACACTAGATGATCTACCTGTCGATGCAAGCTTTGTTGCGATCAGCTACTCTCCAGTGGTATTCTGTGGCAAGAAATTTTGATAAAGTAGGCGGGATAAATTTATCGAACAAGTTTGCTGGGGCGCAGCTCGAAGGTAAACCAAACCTGCTCAAGAGATATTTCATGCAAAACAAAAAACAAGGCGACGAAGGTTGTCCTTTGGCCAAAAGGGATATGGCTTGTCATTGGTATCTGTCACGCGACAGGCAAGTATCATAGCACCAAACTTTTGATAGACTGATCTTGATAAATTTTGGTAGCCTAGAATGTCGATCTAGTACACCAGAGTGTAAGCAGTAAAGTAAGCAGTCGGCAGTGAAGCGAACGTGAGGACAATTAAAGTAAACGGTTAAATAGAGATCCGAAACCGACTGCTAGGATTCGAAAAGGATAGGTACGATATTACGCAGCACCTGTGACTAGTCAAGCAGACGAAATGTTTCTGATCTGATTGTGTCAGAATAAAGTGTAACATCAACCTATTGACTTATCTCGTGGTGCACAGAGTTACAGGATATACAAATTCCGCCCCCTCTCCCCATTTACTTACCCTTTGTGAATTTACCTCAGTTATTGGTGTGGTCCGGGTTTTTAAAAACGGTTTTATATACTATTATAACAACATCTAACGATCAGTAGGCGGATTACCGAGCATAACGAGAAAAGAAATAGAAACCTTTAACATAACTTGTATAACTTTTGCTGATGAATCAGTGGAATTCAAGACTTCTGAACAATGATAGTACCGATGTGGATATACAACAATTTATCAGTGATTTCGCTTGTAGTGCCATGTGAATACTTTACTCATGCTACACATTTAAGATTTATTAAAAAAACAAAAAACCTTTAGCTTCATCCTATTTAGATTCTTGAAATATGAACAATATTTCATGTTTATCTTTTCAAAGAGCAAAGAAGGGAATCGTACGCATTTTAATAAGGGAAAACACACAAAGTATCATCTTCTCTATACTTGTAGGAGAGTTTAATTACTGGGATTTTGGCTGTACATACTTGGATAGAAGACTCAGTTTAAAATGATAGATACCTGAGACATAATGATATTAAAACAGGTTCAAAGATTTCAAAAGTCATAAAAGAGAAATTAGCATATACAAAGGGCGATTGATATTGACTTGATCTCGACATACTCATCGAATATACGATAATGCTCTGTAATTACAGCAGTCTTAAAATCTATTTACAAACATACGAACTAAATTCTGGGCCTACAAACTCTCGAAAATATATTGATGATACGCGTTAGGTTCTCACTTTAAAATGTAATATAGTAATTGAAAATCGGTGCGGAAGTCATATCTGTAAATTCTTGTGTTGTTACATATGTGAGGTCACTTAATTGAAGGTTTAGCGGTGGCAATTGTTGCTTGAAACAAATTTAAATTGCGGTATAATTATGAAAGTAGTATTTCATACTCTTCAATCAACTGTATTTAATGGAGAAAAAAGCAAAGAAAACGTCAATTGGCTGGAACATTTATCCAACTCTTTCCTCTGTTTATGTTTGACTACAAGTTTGCTCTAATTACTTCAGACTATGCAATAAACAAGGTCAAATAAACATTAAGATCTTTACCATATATTCTCCCTGATGCTGTCTCATTGGGCCCGATGAAAAACTGTCATTGAGGGAATCGAATATGTATCGGCCTGTAATTGAATTTTAAAAAATATGAACTTTTGTTGATGAAGTGAAACACACCTACTACTTAAATAGCTTTAATACCTTATATGCCCTATTTTACAAATTCATATAACATCGTGCAGTCCAATAATGGAAAAATGCGGCATTCATGATTGGGTCTATTTAATCTCACAATAATTGTCATTGGACCCAAATCAAAGCTTTTGCTCCGGATATAAATCAATTAATGATTCATAGAGGTAAAACGATCAGAGTTTTTGACATTTGGGTTCCATCAAAAGGTAAGATTAAAACTATGAAAGATAGTCTAAATCTGTGCGCGTGCAATCTACAACCTATTCAAGCCCCACAGTTTCGAAAGTCATATGCTTCTCAACAGTTATGATTCAAGCAAACAAATAAACAAACAACAAAAAACAAAGGAAATCATGTCGTGACATTCGACAGAATGTTTAATGTCAGAAAATATTTCCGTAATCAGAAACTCTTTTTAAGTACGATAATCGTATTTCCGCAGTTACCAAAGATGAAGAATGTGCACATGGTTTGGCTAAATGCGCCACAGAATAGTTCCTTAATTCCGGAATATGTAGCGATGCAACTGGCACCTTTGTCATAAATGATGCTTGATTGCTTTTAATTTGTCCTATTTATTGCTAAAATGAGTAAAATCAAGCTGTAAATCAATATATTGCGTATAATTTATTGTTGTTAATTTCTGCATAAAACTGCATCAGTATTATTTAAACAAAAACTACAATAACTGCTAAGCAATTATTTAAATGGATCGATTGAAAGCCATCTTTTGCTATTGCTCCAAATTTGTCTGTATGACCGTGTATGAAATGCAAGTCAAATCACATCTGTTTTTGTATGGCGTTGTTAATTTTTTCTTCTTATTTACCTTTCTGTTGAATACATAACCAAGTTATTTTTACGGTAAACACAAGACAGCATGTCGAAAGTTATAATAATATGAAATCGTATGTGACGAAAATGAAAGGGAACTGCAGTTTGGTAAAAACAACACACATATGTTGTAGTCGAAGCACGGTTAATTGAAGGTAGATATAACTCACTGTCGATTCCCAATATATACATATACGTGTTTAAAATTACGAGCAGTTTCCTTTGGTTTAGTGTTTTACAGCACAGCAACACAAATAGGTCATTTAGTGCCGAGCAAATGGAGTTAAGTGCCTAGCCTAACGACACAGCACGGTAGTCGAGACAGGCTCATTTGATGGTAGGATTCGAACTCTCACCCTTTCAGTCGCGAGTCTGGGATGCTAACCACGGAGCCACTGTGGCTCTTTAGGTGCATTTACTCTAAAATAAAAGAAAAAATGCAAACTTCCCAATGTATCCCCCTAATCGTACTATTTTGTGGTCTGAAGTGGTCATAAACGTAAACGACTGTCACTATAGGATAGACAAGGCTCTATTTAATTTATATTTTTCAAACTTCTGTAGAGGTTTATTTAAATCCCTTAAATGTTCAAGTAACACGATTTTGAATATATTGTATTTATGACTTTATTTTACATCCGATAGCAATAAAAGTATAGCACGTTTTATATCTCTGATATTTTTTATCTCTCTAATATGTGTCCGTAACAAAAGAGCACCTTCCAATAGTAAAATATAATTGATAATTATCACGTATTCCTGGAAATTGTTTACAGTCTTCAAAATATTGCAAACTAGACAACTAAAAATTATATTTTATAATTTTCCTTTTATATTTATTGCCTTCTGCAATTTAGTATGAAAAATCAAGATTAATCTTTATAATATAAGCAGTTGACCAATCGATTGACGAATCTTTAGTTATCCTGTTTAACTGGGATTATTCAATAACGTCTTCCTCCTTTACCATTTATTTTTCCAATGATCCAAGGATGGAAAAGTTACTTTATTCATGGCACTGAGTGAAGATTGGCTCCTGTCGGTAATTGCGTACCTGTGAAGTTTCAAATGCTCTTGGGCAAATTGACGAAAAAAAAACAAAAAAAAATTAGCTTATTTCAATCATTGCTCTTCCAATGATGCGTGTAGAATTCGGGTTTGACCCTACATCGATGGAGTGAGTTACAATTCAATTTTAAATCAGGATCAACGTTGATAAATTCATTATCCTAATGTTCCAGAGGTAAATTGGTTTTTGATGAAGAGAATGAAAGACAGATTTTGAAAATAGGCAGACCTCATAGTAGTAGATGCATCCCTCGACTAGTTAGAATGTTTCCCGATGATACATGAATCCAATTACTCTTACCCCAATGTCAAATGTATGCAGGTCGCGTGTGACCTAAACCATGTTTCGAAACAAATATATTCCATATCAGACAGCTAAGTACAACAAATATTTCGAAGAGACGATGTACAAGTATTAATGCATTTTTCTTCGATAACCTTGCTATAGATTCCATGTTTTATATCTGACCTAATATACAATAAATTTTTTGGTCTGCCATAATAAATTGGATTTGAAAAGTGTTTAATTTTACCATAGAATGCCAATTTGTTTTGCTGTTCACTCGCTTACCCGATGTTTTCTTATGAACTCGACTTAATTACTCGAATTAGTCGAATCAATAAAATTACGTTTAACTCGTGTATAGTTAGTGATGTTTCACAACGTTAGGCGGTGTTTAGATCGTGCATCGACAACTTTCGTTGAGTTACGCTTGACGGAAAACAGCTATTGTGTTAGGACGAAATGTTTAGTAAAATTTCATAATGTTGTTGCATAAAAATAATACGTGAAAATGTAGAATATAAGATATTATAACAAAGTTGTATACATAGCAGACGTGGGAGAGGGATGTTTTTGCGAAACCTTCAAATATTAAAAGTTTTCTTCGAGCAGCAATCTGAAATGAGTTTCAGACAAATCAGACCTTTAATTCAGTTGGTTACGAAGATACTTTTATTGCAGTTAGAGGTTTACAATTTCTTTTTATTTCCAGTAATTTTAAAGAATATGATATAGTTACTTTTTGTCGTCTTTGTCACTTTCATCATATTTTTTTACAAGTGTTTAGTTTTTACACGACACAAAGAACCAATGTTATAGGAGTAGAAAAATGATCTCAAGCATTAATCTAAAACGAAATATTTGTAAATCTAACGCTGTTTTAAAGGTCGTTGTTTTCAAAATTGTATCTTTGAGGGTCAGCCCTTAATGAGCAATGACTCATACTCAGCAGTGAACTCTGATGTTCCATATTATGTATGCTGATAATTTAAACCTTTAACTGTATGTAAGACTGTGCATTATCTCGAGAAAATCTCCATCTACACAAATACATTGTCTTTAAAGGTAAATTTTTAAACAAAGTAGGTTTCTCTTGATTAAGAAAACAAGATTGACATATTTTCAGCATCAGAATGTGATATAGAGCACCTATTTCTGCATCGCTACATGTCCGGAAAAAAGTTATTGCCGAGAGCATTACTCCCAATACCATGTTGGTATTCGCGCCAAAGACCTCACGAGGGCAGTGCTTTCGGCTGCTGTTCCTAAAACGAAATCGCAATTAACCCTTGCTGTTCGCTGGTTGTCTTAGAATGCTCAATTTAGCTCCACTGCACGATTTCCATCTGCTTTGCGTCCTCTTTGCACCCAATCTGAACCGATACGTGTTAACCCAAAAGAGGCGCAGATACTCTCGCACCTGTGGTTTGTATTCCTTTGTCTTTTTCATAAACTTTTTGTGCGAGCTCGTAGATTTCACGCGGCCCCAATACTTCGTTTTCCTTGTCTATGTCTGTCGCTCGCCCAAGGCTTTGTTTTAAGCTAAGTATAGAGAATGTTCTAATTGCAGAAGCCGAAGATATCAGAGTGACTGAAATCTCGTCACTTGTGTGTTGACGTTGAGGCCCTCACACGGGACGGAGCCTCCAATGGTTAACATAGACCCAAAACTTTGGTGTGAGACGTTCGTTGGAACGATAGACTGATTACTGCTGTCAATATGTGCCCGTACAAGTCCATTTACACACACTCTCCGTTACCACGATTCCCATGGAGACTAATGAAAATCCGACGCTCAGGATGGTGAAAGTGTCGTCGTTGCTGCTAACGTTTTGTGTTGAAACCCAGCGACAGTAAACAGACGCGTTTATTACTGTAATTCCGCTGACCCAAATGAAATTGTTGGCCGTTAATTACACGACCTCTAAGGCAGAACGAATGCCTTGGCTTGTGCAGGCCGTACAAGCACTGCTCGCCACGTGGCTGAGAGTTTCAGCATCTGTGGCGGCGTCATTAACTGGGGGCGATGGCCAGAAGACAGCGTGGTTACAAAAAAAAAAGCCATGACCACGCACACTCTTAGTGTGCAAAGCAATATTTTTTAATATCAAGGCAGTTAGAGCACGCCTGTATATTGTCTAAATGCGTATCGACAAATTCTGGATATTTCCTTCACGTAGTCTGCGTCAATGTTGTTTTCCACAGAAGACATTAGGTGTCTCCCCATAGGACTCACCACACACAGGAATAACTTGTAGCATCAAGAATGCTACCAGTTGTGTTTATTTGATCGAAATGGACATAAAGCCGCGGGACATTAATAAACAGACACTGGGGTATTTGATGCCATGTGTATCCCGGCTCCGCAAAACCCGGATAATTAAAATCCAAAGATGGTAGCGAGCGGGTCTAGATAGAGCTGATAGTTCGGGTGAGTGAGATTGTTGCTGACACGCCCGGTCGCCGCGTTGTAGTGCGCGCATTCATTGCAGCTTGTGTTACTTTTCAAGGGTACTGGCTGGCTGGCAAATCTATTTTTACCAAGCGCGGCTGAAACATTGTATCATCCTGGCCTGAACAAAATCTCTCAGAGGCCTACACGGATACCAGAACAAGTGCATATAGCCTGTTTTAGCCCACCGGCACAACTAGAGAATCGTCAATACGACATACATTAGATACAAACTCGAACTAGCGCCAAAAGCAAATACCCTACAATGGACTTGGAATGATATATTACTATTCCTCACCCCATTTAAGATCATTCCCAAAAATAGTTGGCTTTACACCCGAAACGAAAAAGATATACGAGCACACATTTGACCACTTCTCGCAGGGAAGTAGGGTAGTAAATGCATGTGCAACATTCATGCTAGGTAAGTAACAAGGCTTTTCGTACGCTGGTGTAGTGCACCTCAACCATGGCGCACAGGACAAGCCTGACTGCACAAAGCTTAACCAAGTCCTCTATAATACAAGTGGGAAAGGCCATTGATTCCAAATAACAGTTTCTTGTGAACTTGGAGTATGAGAAGACAATTTCAAAATATAAATACAAGGACGGACTCTAATATGCAATGAGCAAGCTAGATTTTGTTCTTGGCTACGGCCTTTACATTATACCTAGCAACATAAATATTCGCATTGGCTCTTATGAGGGGTATAACAATTTAAAACGGCAGACAAAAACTTGCTAGCATAAAGGGAGCACATTGCGTCTGGCTTTGCTGATATTTTGGTTTCTCCGCTCTTGAATGACCAGCGCCATGTTCAGCACCGTCCTTGTTCTTGCGTCTGCTAGCTATTTTACTAGCATGCTTGCTCAGAGCGGCAAATATCGCAGCTAATATCACGATAACAAGTGCCAACAGATATTCGGTCAGCCAGCCAACGACACTGTCAGTGGTTTTCAGTAGAAATGATACAGTGGAGCCAATAATGCCTGTCGGTGGAGGAGTGCCTGTGCCCCATCTGATAGCAAGCACAATTATGCTTATTATGAACTGACTGAATAAGTTTTTGAAAGTACTTATCAGTGATAAAAGAGAATATGGATATGACTTATGTCATATTATTGCAATATTATTTTGCTTACATTTATTATTACAAAAAAATTCAAGTGTGAAAACCTCTCTCAGTCAGAGATGGCATGTAAATGAAAATCTGAAAGATACTTTGGCTGGATAGCTCAATACTAATGGAATGGATATGTTCTTAAATATATAGTAATAATAACGAAATACCTGTATTTGCCAGTAATAATTTTATTTGCATAACTGCAGTTTGCTCAATATAACTAGATTTACAACATAAAAGGTGCATGACCTGGTTGTTGACTTTCATCAGACTCCAAAATGGTTGCTGAATTTGATGTTGTTCCCTCTCAGAAGAGAAGTTAACCAATATTTGACAAGAATGCATGCATCTTTTGTGCACAGACATTTGCTAAATCCCTTGCTGTTACGCCTGATTTTTCCTACTTTATTCTCAGCATGCAGGGAAAGACTTGATGATGTTGCTAACCAAATTTTCAAATATTAGCAGGATATTCTAGAGGATAAAGTTACTTTTTACTATCATAAAAACTGTAAAATCGCTTGCTGTAACCCTGCGCATATAAAAAGGGCAGTAGAATAGTGTAGAAAACTAACTTGTAGTTTTGGTGGTAGTTATGCTGTTCAGAGTGGTGAGGAAGCTGGTGCAAAGTGGTTATAGTACATACCTAACTAAATCTTTTACAGTGGAACCTGCATTTGATTGGAAAAGTAACTGCTTCATTGGTGGAGAAGTGTGCCACCTAAAACGAACGATTAAACGTGTTCAATGGCGGAAAGTTCTTTTGGTGGTGATTCTAATAAACAGACCATGTACGCTAAAATTCTTCAAGCTGCAGCACAGCGTAATGACATTCAAATGATAACAAGTTAGCGAGGTGTCACCAGTGGAGACTTAGTGGCACTAGATGCAAGATACCACAGAAAGAAGGCTTTGCAGGAGGAAAGTGTGTTTACAAAAAGCGCTGGGTAAACTCATAGAAGAGTTCAGTCGTTTTGTGACATAGAGGCCAAGCAAGATTTTGCATCAAGGACTCTTCGCACGACTTTCTGGAAACTTCCAGAAGACGCAGGAGTCGAGAACTACACTAGATACACATCGCAGCATCTGAAGCGACGGCTCATGAGAGAGAGGATAACATTGTCATTTGTTTCACAACAGAGTGGCTCTGATCTTGTCTGCTCAAGTGAAATATCCGTTAGTGAAGTGCTTGCCAAGGCCAATCAACTGTCGCAGAAACTGACTGCTGTTGAGGAGGATGAATCGTGTGAATATTGTACATTGTGTAGTTGGCATCCTGTGGCAGCATATGTCTTTCACTAAAAACTTTAATGGAGAATACTTTTCATCTAGTGAGACAAATCTTGATGCACAGAAAAGTTTCTTGATCCATTACTGTACAAAGTTATTGGTTGAGTAATGGATGAATAAAAGTATAAACATGGATTTGGATTCACGGTGCTTGAGTATTGCCTGTGACATCAGAACATCTCTCATGTCACCTATGTATTTAGCTTTTGCTGTCAAATACAACTTTGGATGCAGATCATTGATAGATAAACTAAACACGCTTGGTTACTGCATATCCTATACTGAATTGAGAACATTAATAACATCAGCTGCACTTTATGTAGATTCCAGGCAACAATCCTCGGAAATAAACTCACACATTCCACCAGAACTTACACCAATTGTTGATGGGGCAAGATCATCCTGTCAGCAGCTGATAACTGGGATCATCATGAGCACACATATGATGTCAAGAAAACTACCCATTATTGTGCAACCAATGACCACAGCTGAAACAGAATCAAGACAATCAAACCTCATCATATGAGCTCAGCAACGGACATTGGATGGAACTAATCTTCAACGTAAATTTGCACATTATATTATTTTTACTTACACCTTGGTCATGCATGCAAATGTGAAACATTTTGTCTTTTAGTGAATGTATTTCTGTTATGAACTGTTACCTGTTTGTTTATATATTTTCATTCGGTGTGGACCTATCAAGACAGTTCTCTACAACAAACCAGCTCCTCAACCACAGTTATCCACTCCCATCCCTGTATATGAAATACAACCTGTTACTGGCAACAGCGAGGTGACAACAGCCCATACTGTAAAAGATGTGTTTCATTGGGTTGAAGCAGTTATTCCCCCATAGGCAGCCTTTCATGTTTAAACTATCATCACACCATACAACAAATGTGGCAGTCTCACAGGTAGCCTACAATCTAATTATTATGGCACCATAATCAGATATGTCGGCCAAAGTTATCTGCCTGTGTGCTTGGACATGGGTCTCCTTATAAAGGCACTAGATATCACATGGGCCATCCCAAAGAATTTTAGGGTATAATTCTGATTCAGAATGAATGTCAGTGATTGCTGGAGTAGGTTATCTTCTTTGGAGATGCTGGTCTCAGCCACCTGTTGCATGAATCGATCTGGGAAGGACTGTATTCCTACACTACTCTTTGCCTCAAACAGAACCAATTATTACAGGTGTCTGTTTGTGCTACCAATCTCCATGAGGCAAGTACTAAAACTGATGGAAAGTGAATTCACGGAGGGAAACTGTGTTGTCAACTTGTCTAGAGGTCAGTTCAAGGGTGTATGGTGAATATTGCCGCTGGTGCAATTGCTCCAGATGCCTTACAAGGTAGTTTCTATAGTGTCCTGCAAAAGGGTGAAGCCAATGGCAAAGACTTTTGTAGATAAGCGTCTTGCTTCCGGTACTCCATTGCCACTTGCAAACATCAAGCCAATGTCTGAAATGAACAGTCAAGGTAAAGCCAAGAATTTCTCAATGAATGGAGAGGTGATGTACCCTTGTCTTCTAGCTGTCAATTCCTTTAAGAGAGCCCCCCCCCCCCCGCCCACCTGCAGCGTGCCTTGGCCTTTGAAAATGCCCCTGTGTCATTGAGTCCGTTCAATGAAGATGGAACAATGATAGTCAGAAGAAAGCCAGACTTCATGCATAAACTGGAGAAAGAGTCACAAGTCTGACCAGTTGTGCAGATGCTGCCATCTACGATGGACATATGCAGTAATTCAGATCTTACCTGTTCCCAGTACAGCTCTAGAGGTTACATTCCAGGATATGGGCAAAGAAATTTCTCTCATGCAATAAATTCCACCAATCACTGAAATTATTTACAAGATACATATTGCATTTGACAGATACACTGAGGAAAGCATCAATTCATAAACAAGAGAAGTACGCAGAAAAGGAAAATTCAACCGTTGTTTATCAAGTATCACCTAACTGGAAACAGTTTCTCAGTGTGATTCAAACAGGTCAAATCTTGCATCTTTCTACATAGATTACATGATATAGAACAGTGCGCACTATTAGGCTGCAAACCAGTCAATGTTTGGTAATGGTGGGCATGAGGTGACACTGTCAGTGCCCTAATTGGACATGGAAAGAAAAAAGCCTGAATCATAATGAAGGATGCAAACAGATATCAGGCCTTGTCAACATTGTAAGACACCACTAAGCTAAGTGATGGTGAAAAGGCTGCTGCAACACAGTTTGTTAGTAGTCTCTATGAGGAAAGTAAGTTTTCTGGAGTTCTGAATTTGCTCAGATGTAAAAAAAATTTAAAAAAAAAAAACAAATCTGAGAAGAAAGCTTCAACCAACTGATGACAACTTAAGTTTCCATTTTGGAATCATGCAGACATCGGTATGCTTGATGTTCTTTCACCAATACACTTTGGCTATGAGAATGAGGTGGATGGTACACTGAGGCCGAAATTAATGAACCAATCAGCAGTTGCACCAAAGTTGCTAAATGATCCTGATGCAGAATTTCAAGGCTGCCCAGGAATATTAATTGACTGATTGCAGCATACGAATGAAGATAATTGCTCTCTCATGAATTGCTTTCCAAGTGAAATAATTGTATATCTGAACTTTTGTGAACTTCAGAAGTACAATTATTAAACTGGAACATTACATAACCGAGTAGGAGTCATGACACTAAAAGTGATATCTTTGCTCATCATGCACACCTCAAAAGGTTAGATGTGAACTAATCTGATTGAACAGTTATCTGTATGACAATATACCTGATGTCTTATCTTTTAAGAAGTGGTATATGCAAATATGATTTATGAGCCAAAAATAGGTTAATTAGCTGCGCGTGACATTTCTCAGCTAGCAATGGTTTTCTGAGGTTGCATTATTCAGATTCTTTATCCCGAGAATTTTGTACTGCCATTTGGGTAATCGAAATCAGGTAGGTTTTGCTGCTGCGCTATAAGGGGGCGTGTTACACCATCACTGGCATCCCTGGTCTTTAAGGTTGTGTCCAACTTGAATCTCGCACGCATAATCAGGCAGCATGACATGGGGAAGTGTATATATATATATATATATATATATATATATATATATATATATATATATATATATATATATATATATATATATATATATATATATATATATATATATATATATATATATATATATATATATATATATATATATATACCCCCGAGTGCTGCGCAATCGCAAGACCACCTTTGGAACATCAACCTGGAATTAGGTTAGCAAAAAACGCCGGCAAAAAGCTAGAAGATATTAGTTTAGCTCTTCGAGTATGCGATAAACAGCGCTGAGTTCGCGCATGATGCAGACAATTTCTACAACTCTCTTGTTAACTAGGTGTTGGTCATGTTTCGAGGTCGTCTGAAACCAGATCTATGCGCAGGGGCAGCTGAGGTACCAGCAGTGAGAAAAAAAGAGGACAATGGTGTTGGAGTCTCTCAAGGTATGCAGCTCTGTAGTACATCTAATTAACTGTATTATAATAGCAAGGTATTTCTTTAAGAGGAGTAAAGCACCCGTTTTGAACCGGTCTCAGAGGGATGGGGGGGGGGCGGCCGGCCTAACAACTCCTGTTTTTCCCTCGCATTCCAAAATGACCTCCCACCGGCTTGGCCCCCTACAATTGTGCAGTCGTTCCGACGGAACCACCCTGCGATCGGCTCATTTAGGTTCCCAAACCGGCTGCTCCCTCCCCCCGCCCCCATGGTTCTAAAAGTCCTATTATACCACTACTACATGTAATATAAAATCTTAATTTTCAGTTTCAAACGAGGGTCAAATAGATTATTCCCATTATTTTTATCTCACTGTCACATAATTGGATTGATTGGTGAAAAGAAATATCTGGAACTGATGAAGCAGAAGAAACTAGCTCAGCCTCCTTTTCTTGGCTTTTTAAAAGCATCTTTTAACAAATCTTACTTTTTGATCATTCTTTCTTATCTTTAGATACTTTGGCTGCAGTCTGAAAAAGTACTATATGAAAGCATGAGAGTTTATGACTTTTGACAAAGTTAAGACTGGTATTTATTGTCTCATGAAGAATCTATGTTTAGTAGATTTCGCAATGAGGTTGAATCATATATAAAAATACAACAAAATTTTGGGGATACAATATTGTATTTATCAAATGCGCCTGAAGAAAAAAAATGTACTTGGTTTATATCCTTTTTCACGAGAAGAGAAAAGTAATTTTTCAAAACAATGTGCAAAAATGAACGCGATTATTTGAATGAGGCTGTTTGAATTAGACTAAAATATATTAGGCCTTTCTAATTAACATTTGTACCATGCATTTATATATCCCTGTGTTAAATTGGATTAGAGACATTCTGCTAATTAATTTTCTTAGTTCATTTTTGCTTCCATTTCTTTTGCGAAACTAATGAAAAAAAAAAAAAAAAAAAAAAAAAAAAAACCGAGAAACAAAAAACGGCGGAATTAATGTATATCTGGTAATTTTGAATTAAAGAAATGTAGATGAGTTCTATCGTTTAAAGTTTGGTTTTATTTTACCGCTGATTTTTTTTTTTTTTTTTTTTTTTTGAAGGGTAACAAGTAATGTACAATTTGGCATTAAAGTTAGGGAAGGCTGCCAAGTAATGGACAATTTGGCATTATATTTAGGGAAAGTTTGCAGATTTTAATGTTTTGCGAAATGTGGCTGAAATGTCCAAATGAGCCTGACGTTAAAAATTCCTGACATTTGGTGCATTGTCCTTATCTTCTACACTCATTTTGCGTGGTTGATTATATTTAATCAGCGCATTTTTAGCAATTAAATAAATATAATTTAGTAGATTGATTATTTACAGAATTTGTTTATAAATTTAAATAGTATGTATTTATATCATTTTTAATTTATACAGGAACTTTTGAGCTAATTATCTTTCGACGCTGAGTTATGTGTGCCACAGAAGCGCTCTTCAATTTTGTATTCAACGATTTAAAATTGAGTGGATATTTGTAAACACATCTGTAATTCTTCCATGGAACAGGATTCCGAGGGTCGATTCGAGTGAATGGTAAGTAGAAACTTACATTTGTATCAACCTCTGTTTTCAAACTGATGAAGGAATATAAAGAAAAACAATAAAGGACAAGAACAACTGTATCCTATTGGCAATAAACCTGGTGTACAACAAGTATTTGTGAAATGGTCTTTATTTTTTCTTATGGCATTTGACATGGCTTCGATAACCATCAGAAACAAATGAACGAAAAAAACCCCAACAAATAAGTAGTTAGCAATGTCAACTTTTAGCACAGCTAAAACTGAATCGAATAAGATGGAAACGTTTGTTTCATAGCATGTGCCTAAAGATTATTCAGTATCGCTCTTGTTATTGTATTTAAGGTAATTTAATTAAGGTGACGTATTATTTGTGTTCTCTTATCCTTCAGTATAACATTACCATTATTTCCGATCACGAAGAAGACACGTAATAAAGCAAAACTATACAATTTGAGCATCGTATGTAAATTCAGTGCGTCTGTAATTGATAAGACAGGCTAGACAAACTAATTGCATCGTAGTATTAATGACTTATCTCCTTTCCTACAACATGTTAAGACAAGTTACTGTGTGTGTGTCTCTCTACTGAGATTTTTTCGTTCTATCTACGTCTCAATTTGATTTGTGTTCCTGAAGAAAAGTCATCTCGATCTGCATCTCTGTCTGAAGGAACAAACCAACAGGAAATAATTCTTGTTTGCGATAGAGTGTCGTACTACCGAGACCTTGGAGATAGGCAGAGAGAAGAGAGAAAGAGAGAGAGAAAGAAAAAAAAGAAAGAGGGAGAATTTGGTTCTCCGTACAATAAACACATAAGTACATAATTATACAGACCTCCCCATCTTTCCTTATTTGTCTAAAATTTTGCTATTCTGACAACACGTAGTTGACTCATTATGAGACCATTTTTTTGTATCTGTTTCTTCTTTTCTCTTTTGAGATTTAACTCTTATTTTTGCTGATTCTTCTGTCATCTAATAGTGTAGGTTCGCTTTCAGTTTTTTGTTTAGTGTTCGTTTTGTTGTCAACTGATTCTTTCTCTGACAAAGAGCTTAATTAGCTTGTATCTCAAAAAATTTATCATGAGGCAACACACTCTTTTTCTTAAATAATTGGCAGCTAAGTTTCTCATTTTCCCAACAACATTACAATAAATACTTATTTATATTTAGTTTTGTAATAACACAACTTTTACATCATGTAAGTATGTACTGACATTGATCATGGATCGCTTTGATAAATATATTTATGCTAATTAGTTGCAAAAAAACGTGACTTTTTCACATTGAATTAACACATATTCTTAACCAAATAAATTGTATGAATGACAAACAGAAAAATGGGTTGATAAAACTCTTGTAAAACCTTGTACGCAAAAATTTGGATGTGGACAATTAACGAAGCTGTTCTAAACTCACAAGAAGATAGGATCGTATGGTTTGATTTGATTTTTTCGGTACAGCAACACAAGTAGGTAATTTAGGCAATTGGAGAAAAGTGTCTTTCCCAAGGATACGAAACAATGGCATCTGATGGTATAATTCGAAGCTAGTCCGGCAATTTCACCACTGAGTCTCCAATGCTCCAAATTGGAGTCGTAGTGCCTGTTTGATATCAAGAGCTGCTTAATTAATCCATATAAAATCTCCTACCGCCCATCCTTCCCGTTATTGAAGTCAAGATACATGATGTAACTTTTGGGGGATACGGGATTGTATCTGTCCACGCCTGGGTTGTTAGCGCGTGCGTATCGGTGGTTTGCCATTTAAATCCTGTCACGGATTCTAATTTTGTCTTTGATAGTAAAGCATCCGACGCCATTCCCGGGGATGGGAAATAGTGAGCTGGGTCTAACTTATACACCCGCATGGATGTGTCTCAGAAAGCTCAAAAGGCGTCCGCGTGCAGCAACACATCCGTGCGCACATACAACCAACACATCCGTGCGCACATACAAGTCATGATAGTCCCTTTTGCTTGCGTGTTCATAGTCTTGAGCGCTAATACCTTCTCGGGTCAGAGATGAGTAAAAATCTTTGATGGTATTCCGGTTTCATTATAATAGACCCAATCACTCATTTACTCTTATGGGTACACTTCTTTTCTCGTTATCAATTTCAACTTGTCATGGTTTGCGGTACCATATCGACTGGTGTTTTTGAATCGATCGTTGGATCCCGCCGCAAGGTTACTGACTAGCTTGTTAAGACTGGAATTCAGAAACTGCAGCGAGTCAATGAACTGCGGCTGGCCCAGATTAAACGTCATACATTTTTCCATGCTTCTGCACATACGGTGGTATCTGTATAATGAGGACAATTAGAAAGCAATGGTTTTATAGTAATTTGTTTTGAAGACACCAAAACATGTGTGAATATAGAAGTGATTGTACCCACAAGTTGGTTTACATAAAATCTGTCAGCTTAAATGGTTTGGACAAAAAAGTTAATCCGAATGAATCTGCTGTAAATGATTTTGCGGTTCCCATTTTTAGCATCGGAGTTATCTACCTTGTAAGGGACAAAAAAGTTAATCCGAATGAATCTGCTGTAAATGATTTTGCGGTTCCCATTTTTAGCATCGGAGTTATCTACCTTGTAAGAGACAAACGATAGTAAGATCGTAATAAAAGACACATTCATAAACTGTTTATATCTCGATTTATGCTCACTTGTTACACAAGATGCATAGTACCCTTAAGCTGCTATTAACACCTATAGCAATCAGATAAGTACATAGGGATACTAGGAAGGACATTTGGTTCGCATAAAAGATACTCACCAAACTCTCAACATCTGATGTACTTCTTACTACAAAGGTAAGGAAAGATGCAGCTGACTTCCTTGAAGATTCAAATACCTGGCATTGCTGGCGGTTGCAGACATACATCCTTCTGTTGATTATAAAAAATAACAGTCAGGGGAGACTATAGGTCTATTACAACTTGTTATTGTAAGAGGAAAGGCAATGGAATTGCTTCAATACTTCTAATTTGTTTAGAAATTCCATAATTACAGCCAAATAACCAATAGTTTTAAATTGTACACTGCTCTGTACGCAACAGACTTTGATATGAATCTAAATATGTTTACTCATCATCCTTTTTGGGTGTTTGTAGGACATGGTTTCAATTGTAGAAAAGTAAAACAGTATTCAACATAAGAAAATCTGCCAGCTCGATGTCAACAGTATAAAAATATCTTCAGTACCAATTGTCATTTGCCTAGGTTAAATGATCCCAGCCCAGCCTGCATAAAAACATCAAAGAAATCACACACACACACACACACACACACACACACACACACACACATTTAAAAACATGGCCACAGTCATTTTACTCTTACAACCAAATTGGTGTAACAATGATATGCCTTCCAGATACATACAACATGCACCACAATGTTTAATGTATTGTAATCTGCAGTGATGTACAAATAGTGGCATTTTACTCCAATCACAACAGGCACCTCTCATCAAATCACACAGACACAGACACACACACACACACACACACACACACACACACACTATAGAGTGAATGTACAACTGAGACGATAAAAAAATACTTTATTATGCTTACACTTTCTCTGGATTTATTATATATAAATAAGGGTACTCACCATACTCTCACCATCTGAGGTATTTCTTTCTGTAGTGGTGGGGGAATACACAGTTGATTTTGTTGAAGACTCAACCTTTGCCAATGTTGGGAGTTGGAGACTTGCATCTTCTTTCGGTTGATTATACAAGAATAAAGATGGAGTATAGGTCTCTTACAACTTGTTTTTTAAATAACAAAGAGAATGGACTTTACTTTTTTTTTCGAATTCCATAACAACAGCCCAATATTTTATAATTTTAAGTTACAGAGAGCTCTATACTCATCAAGTTTTTATGTGAATCCAAATAGGTTTACCCCCTCCCCCGTATTGTACTTGTTATTTATAAACCATATTTTCTCCACAGTAGCTAACAAAAGTCTAAATCAAACAATAAATAATTGCCATAATGGGTCTGAGATCGCTCGCCTGACTGGCATCTACTTAAAAGCCACCTTCAACAGCATTTTGCTACGTAATCTGGGTTGCTAGAATGATTTCTTTGAAAATGTCTTTACTCACACCATCTGATGTCTAATTGACTGTAGTGTTAGAAGACACATCTGGCTTTGTTGAATAATTACCAAATGCCGAAGGTTGCACAGTCTTGTCTTCCTTCTATTCATTATACACTAATAAAAGTATACGATCGGTTGCTTGCAACTTATTTTTTTTAAAGCAAATGCAATGGACTTGAACTGCTTCATTACTCTCATCCTGTGGTTGTCATATTGGATATCCTACGGGTACCATTTTCATTTAGGACCAACTAGACCATGGGATCACTGTGTGTGTAAAGTTTCATGTCAATCCTCCAAGTAGTTTAGGAGGAGAAGCGATAACAAACTAACGGACGGACGAAGAATATCGGATGACATACAACAGACAATTACATGAATTCTTCTGGTCTATGACCAGTAGAGCTCAAAATAGTGTCGGTTTAGTTATTGTCTATTTTGAGAGGTTTCTGTGACATTTTTCCTATCAAGATCACTCTCAAATTGTGATGATGTGCCCTTCAATATCAATTAATCAATCCATTTACATTCTCTCGTGTTCTATTTGCAGTGATTTCTTCTCAATTACTTTGGAACTACCATCCTTACAAGTCAAGCTATCGTGGAAGATGGCTGATTTGTATTCATTCTTTTAGACCAGGCAGGTCTTTTTTAGCAATAAAAAAAATGATAAATTTATATTCTGCACTCCCACCCACGTAGGAAATTGGTTGCCTACCTTTCCTCTGTTATTTATCCCTGTATAGGATTTTTTTGTTAATTTTTCGTGTATTTTCAGATATTTTGACATTTCTCTGACGTCACGATTGTGTACACAAATACCCACAATGCGACACACGCGCACCTTGCGCCGCCATTTTGCTTCCCTAACAAACCTTAATCAACATCACATACATGGAAGATAAAATTCTCAGATTTAATCGTTGGTATGGATATATTACTTCATCGAAATAATGATGCATATTACTATCAAATAAATTAATGTCGAATTTATACTGTATATTGTACTATATATTAATAGTACTAAATAAAACTTATATCCTAAAAGATCAATACAATATCTTCTGTCAATATTATATGTTCGGGCCCGAGGTGGCCGAGTGGTCAAAGGCTCTCGCCTTCACAGATCACTGACATCTCACCTCCGTCCGCGTCGGTTCGAGTCTCTGGCTCGCCTAAAGTGGGTATGTGAGAAGCTTCCCAGTAGCTTCCAGTGGGTCGGTGGTTCTTCCCGGGGGTTTTCCGGGTTCTTCCTGCACCAATATACTGGCCGCCATGTGCTGAAAAATGGCGTTAAATCCATATTTCTACATTCTGATAATCTAGTGGACCTCAGAATAATTACGTTCAAGAAAATGAAAACGTAACGAAAATGGTGGTGCTATCTCTTTTAAAAGATGAAATATATATTTTACTAATCTTTTTTAAAGAACCGTATCATATTTTTCTCTTGAATTAATAATGTATCATTGAATTATATCCAAATTACTAACACTAGATTGATTGATGGAGCTATTATTAAACATGATGTTTGATCAGCAAGTCATTAATTAATTAAATTGCATACAATAATCATTTTGCAAAATCTATCTGATCTATTAAAACACCTTTGTTGTCATTTTCCAATTTACTGAAATTTAATACGTCACAAGATATAATGCCGACTTTAAATGGCCATATGGTAGTTTCTGTACTCCCTGTCATCTACCTGTTGAAAGTAACACATTTTAATAATAAAGAATAAAAAATCTTGTAATAAAAAGAAATCTGTTCATATTAATTTTGTGTACTAACTAAATGATGCATAAGCCAATGGAATTCCGTATCAGCAGTCATTTTATTTGCGAATCATCCGAATGCGGAAAATTTGTATCCGTTTAAATTTGATACTTCGCACAAGAGCTCTTTGATTGAATGGGTTTTGAACGTAAGTTATCGTCTTGAATGCCTCTTAGTTTTCAATAGAATTTGATTGCTTGATTCAATCCCATGCGGAAACAGGAGAATGAAGTTTCAATCGATATTCTTGAAGCAAAAACATGTTTTATCCTTACCGTAAATAATATATCAATTTAGCTCCTTTTATTATTTTTAGCGAACTAAGAAATGAGATATATTCTAAAAAAATATGACATGCATCATAACCCCTTGATTTCAGGAACATCATCAATAACCGGCTGGCATCAAATACATTCAAATTGATATATGTTACACTTAAATGTTTTCCTTTTTTGTTGTAAGAATGAGCTGAATGCCTACTTTCTTATAGAAGTAACTTTAGTTAAATAAGAAAAATATTAAACAAAAATTAATACTGCGGTGATCAGTTCGTACAGAGACTATTAAAAAAGAACATAAGTGGACGGCCATGGTTATGATCAAAACTTAATCATAATGTTTAAGACATTTAGGCTTTTCAGATGCATTAGTTATAATAAAGTATCTGCATATAGCTGTGCTTAGCTATTGAGTGTTTATTTTATTATCAGACTATTAAAGCGTTCCAGGACCATTCTAAAGAATATTTCACTAAGTACATTAAGACCAACGTGATGTTGTAGGTTATTGACAATACATATCCTGCCGGGAAACAAATATTAAATATCTTGTATGATCTTTCTACTGGTTGTCTCTTTTTAGATGGAATATTTAAATTTTGTTTAATCGCCAAAACCATATATTTTGCATATGAATTAAAAGAAATAACCAATAGATAGCAGTGAAAAATAACATTTTTTTAGTTATTAGTGCAGAGGGATTAACATTCCTTGAAAGGTTCTAAAGAAAACATTAAATTTATTATTAAGAGGCCTGAAAAAAGTTTACTAATGTAATTAATATAAAAAAATTTTTTTTTCAAAAAGTCAGAATAAAGTGCAGAATCCGTCATATGAAAAGGCAGCTAACGGTCAAAAGTCGTCACAATAAATATGTCTCATCATTTACTGAAACAGGTTTTGTTCAATCATCCATGAGTCACAATGTCTGGAACTTGTTGATCCATATTAAGAAGGAAAGGGTATATATTTAAAGTACCGTTTCTTATTCGAAAATTATGTTTTTATAATTTTTGTCGTCCCGAGTCTTGTCTGCAAATCTGTTTTATTAAAACAGATGTCATAAAAAAATAGAAAAACAAATAAATAGGGTATTGACGTAATGTAGGATCCAGGTTGTACACACCATAAAACTAGGGTAACATGGTCATATTCCGACCAATAAGGTAATTCCGACTATAAACGTACTTTCTACTGTTTACAATAAAGATGAGCAAAAGGTTTGTTGTGTTTGTTGTTTTTATTTGTACACATGCGTATGCAAATTAGTAAACAAAACATTTCGTGACAAAATGATAACAACAAAATGTGTTAACCGATGATGTTGATGTATCAGATAGACTTCAAAAAATGAATCTAAAATATATAAATTGTCATATTTGGTTATATTGTCAACAAGATATTGAATACATTTGAGTTCAAGGTCAGAGTTGTTTACCATTTCTTGAAAATTACACGTTTCATGTTGTGAAATAGGCCATTTGCAAAGAGTATATAAGAACTTGTGGAACGCATTATATTCACTACAATTTTAAATGCTGTGTTAAAAACATTCATTTTTTTATGATACGTCTTTGGAAGCATATCAGACTGTTTGGAATCATAGTTGTGCTGTAATCTCGTAATGCTGTAATGCTGTATTGCTGTATACATAATTCGAAAGGAATTATTTATTGGAACATTCATTGGAGTTGTCTAAAGTACTCATTAACCTTTGGATTAAAATATATGACTTTTGGATACTTGTGGACATTCTCAAAGATGATGTGGATTACATTATTGGGGTACATCAGGACATTCCATACCACTCATTCATTCGGAACATTCATTCGGTCGGAAGATTAATTTATTCAGAACATTCTATATTTAGGACTTATGATTAGGACACTTAGGATTATTGGATTATTTGGATTTTAATTCACGTTACTGTAAGTGTCTTTAGAATTTTCACTTTAATTGTCCAGAAATAAATTGTTTGTTGATTTTACATACATTGTTGGTTTCACTATCTTTCTGTTACATTATTAAGACCATAGAGTTTTAACAATATGAACCAGCAAAATTGTTTTTATTATATGCTCAAACGTTATGACTTGCAATATAAGTATAACTGATTGAAGTAGCAGATTTGTTACGGTATCCCGATAGATTCCAGCTATTTACCGTTTATTTTCTGCTGTGTTTTGTAATATACTCGCTCAGAAATCAGCAGTAACATAGTTCTCGTACCTAATTCAAGGCAAAAGCACACAGTTGTTGCAGTTATAACTATTGAAAGGAATGGAATCAAATACTTCTTTTGGAAATAAGTGTTCACACGGGGCCGACATACCACATTTACTTCAGGGATATCATAAACATCTCTGAAATGCAGTGACTGCTGGAAATGGTTAACGGGGGCTATTCAACATGTACACGTGACAAGAAAATTAGTCTATGAATCTCATGGAATTCAGAGTTGAAGTTCTAACGTTGGTTTGAAATCCGAGTGTATATTCTCAAAATATTATTCTTTTTATTTTGATTTCAGGTGAACAAGTTCTGTTTTTTTATGCTGTTAACTATATCAAAAATCTTCGGCAGCAACTCTATCTCTCTATGGAAATAGCAATTTATGTAGGGCGAGGACAAAAATATATTGTAAACTGACGTTCTAACTCTGATATAAATAATATTTTACAGAAACAAATAAGGAAAGAAAAAAAAAGCTTGCATGTACAGTTCTTCTGTGCGAGTGGGAAAGTTTCGTCCTCCAACATTTTTAATGTTCCAAATATATAGTAACATCATCTTGCAAATAAAATTAATCTTCATTGCGATTTTCTAGACTTTTTTCTTTTGTCTTAAACATATGTATGTCGTTTTAACAACCAATTATCAACTAGACCTAATTTGAGCCATTATATAGTCCTCTCGTTCAGAGGCCTTATTCCATTTGAATGAAAGTAGAATTATAAGTAAATTCCGTCTTGGACATAACATCGTTGCAGACATATCTGGTAATGCCAGATAGCATTACGTGGGAATTCACACAAGAAATGATTCCGGCCATTACTGGTTCCAAGGCTCGATAACACAAGCCCCTTGCAAGTAAACTTGATTAAGTTAAAATGACAAGAGGAAATTAAGGGTAGTAAAATGTTCCACAGAACTGCAAGGTAATGGATTAGTTTCGCTGGATATTACATAAGCTGCAGTTAATTCCTGTAAAAGAGATGATATTTACCTTTGAAAGGAAACGGAGATGTAATGTAATTTCACAGAATCAAAAACACCTGGTATGCAAACGTACGTACGAGAAAGTTTATATCATGAAGTGTATGGGTTTATCTATTGCTAAACCTGCATAATACTAAACACGAAAAAAATGCTAATACATTTATTGTGGATGGGAACGATTTCAGAAGCTACATTTAGAGTATTGTGAATGTAAGTAAATTTACAAAGGATCATACACAATAACTATGAGCACTGAATTGTTTTGGTTACTTTTCTGTATCAGATACACAATTTTTATCACTAAATCGCAGTTCTTAAACTAATAATTATTTTATTTTGTAAGAGTACCAAGGATTGTCAGCATTGATGGATAAATAAAAGTTGTATTGTTTGGGAAAGGCTTATCAAACAAACTGGAAATGAATGTTGGACAACAACAACTAAAATGATATTGTTTCCACAACGTTAAGCTTACAGTACAGACAGAGTCTATTTTCATATTTCAATTTCTCATTACGTCCTGAACTAACTTGAACATGAAGTAACCCCCATCACCCTTTACAGAATATATTCCAAAAAATAGTCTTGTCCAAACAACGCAAAAAAATCTTCAACACATAAATCTGGCTTAAATATCCTAGATCCTATCAATTTGACCGTATTATTCAGCTCTACATGCCACTTTTGTATACCTATTATCTTTCAATCTAGCCTTTAAAAGTTTCATTAAAGTCTCCTTATTCCGAACTTCTTTGTTTATGCCTTAACATTGTAACCCCAAATTGTATAGCTGCCACTTTTACTCTCAAATCTAGGTATGTGCATTTTATATACAATTCTTTCGTATCATTGATAGCTTTCCTTGCCTTTTCTTCAGCGATATTTGCCTTACCATCATCACATGTTGTATTATTCAAAAGGATATGGTGCATCAAATGAGTCAAGGATATTAGGAATAAATACACCCTGAAAATGCTGAAACCCACATAGCTGGAAATCTGTTCTTTGCCGTCACATTATCTTGGTGTAATAAAATTCCAAAATGCTATGGAATCTTTATTTTTAAGAGCAGAAACCTGTGATAAGTTTCATAATTTTTGGCAGATCTATTAAACCTAAATTTCCGTAGGCTTTCATTGCCATTATTTAGGCATTTTCACATTCCTTATCAAACCATTATTGCTTTGGTACTGACATGGACACAAAAAGGGAATTATTAACATCTCTTTTCAGACCAGATCTATCTGCAGCTGACTGAATGATTTGTTCTATAAAGACTAATACTCTATCAATCTGTTCAAAATATTGATCATATGAAATTATGAACCCAAGGCTCCCCAACTTGTACTACATAATATACGCCAAGATGGCACTTATATTTCGGCTTTCTTGGATAGTAAAGATCACAGGAATGGTGACATATGAATGACCGTTACGGCGAAAAACCCATAAGAAAATTATGGATTGGACTGAAGAGCATGTTTGACAAATGCAACACAAGTGATGTAGCTATTCTTTCAAGTGTTAGAATCTCTGACATGTCAAATTTCCTCCTTTAAGAATCTCCAAAATTTCAAATGTACCGTCTTAGATGCAGAAAACATACGTATGCTACGGATGTTTTATAAATATTCCTAACGCCAGATCTGGTATGAAAAGAGCTGTTAATAATTCCCCAGGAGTGGTTTGACAAGGAATGTGAAAATGCCTACACAATGGCAGTGAAAGCATAAGGATATATATATATATATATATATATATATATATATATATATATATATATATATATATATATATATATATATATATATATATATATATATATATATATATATATATATACACCTAAGGAATTTGCTGCGGAAACCTAAAGTCAAGACGACAGACATAACTCCTGAAAATAATGTCACAGAATGCTGCAAATCAAACACTGGAATGCAGCAAATCAAACATTGATGTCACAGAATGCAGGAAATCTAACAGAGTAAAAAGGTGCATCTGGCTGAAAGCCAACAAACTTTGGTAAAGTTATGCTGCAGAGGAAGGACAATCAAGAGCGTAACTCCTCTAATTGATCATATAGAAGTCTAAAAACCGAACTCTTTCGAGGTCTCGTCAGTATAAAGCTTACAATACAATTTGCTTAAAATCCAACACTCTCCAGTAAAGATATCTTGCAGAAGCCAAATTCTAGATAGATGGACGGATAGACAGCGGGACGGACCGACGAACAAAATGATTACTTTACCGTTTGAAGATAATAAGCATATTTATGTGAGTCACGTGATGAATCTGTTCGATTTCTTCTTATAAATTTCGCTGGGCACAAACGGTAATCGCGCGGTAGAATTTAGTAATGACTGTGTCGTGTAAAGCAGTGTGTCTTTTTGCGCTAATAAACGGACAAATATACCTTTGTTTCTCGGGACAGTTATTGGACACCACGGGAATCCCGCTATACACCGTGTGCATGCACAATTTGATTCGCTGATAAGATGTCTAAACACTGGGGGTAGTGAAATCTATCAGGCGACAGTGACTATGTTAGAAGTAATTTTATTCACCCCAGAATTGGAATACAGGAATTTCTAGCATATTTAGTAGTCGGTGTATCAAGCAGACATCAATGTTTTTGTGTTCAGTGAAAATCGGTGACAGTAATATGTAGCGATATGGCCCCTCACGGGACTTCCATGTTGAAATTGTCGAAAGTTTTCAGCCCCTTTCGCGAATTTAACATGGGAGAAATGTACAGTCCAAAGTTCATTGGCAATGTTAACTTTTAGATACTATCCAACACATATTTTTTTTATATACTATCCAACACATACTTTTAATTACTTTATAGTGACTACAAACCCCACACCTAATATCCAAAAAAACAGAGTTTTATGTAAAAGAACGAGAATGAAATATACACACAAGCAAGCAAAGACAGAAGTGTTTAGAGACACTCTATACCTACACAAACATACTATCACATACAAGAGGAGAAAGGTTTTAAATTTTAGTTGGGTTGTGAACATACACATGGACATACACAAACATACAAACACATTGGCAATGATTTTTGAGCAGTATCTCTCTTTTCCAGAGATCTGGGTAGCCCTGAAAAGGTTGGGTTTGTCTTGGATCGCTGATGTTTATCGATATTCATGACAACTGCATCTCCCAGGTCAGGCTCTACAACAAGGACACAGCGCGTCCAAGTATTCAGTCCTACAGCGGACGGAGACATGAGTCTAAATGGAGATTTGTATACCTGCTTTTCCCAATCTTCTTTCTTCTCCTCTTCTTGGATCCAGTCTTTATTCCCCCGCTCCCCTTCTCAGTTTTCTTAGATCTTCACCCAGTTTGCATTTAGTCGCGGGAATTCCCTCACTTTCCATTCTCGCTCCTTTGCTCCTCTGCCCACGCCCTCTAGATCTACTCCTCCTCTTTATCGATCACCTTTCTCATGAGGGACTTTGCTGTTTTTAGGGAGATGGTTGACCTCTTTAAATGTCTGATGTTATGGTAAGTCTGCATCTCCTTAAGCGGGTGCAGTAGCTGTTCTACTCTGTCCAAGAGATTCATAGCAGTGACCAAGTTTCCCACTTTGCAATGTTGGGTGGTTTTCATTCTTCTTCAATGGCAAGACTGATTCATTGATCTTTGAATTATAGATGTGTTCGGACCTTTAGCCATGTACGTCTTGTTAAATGTGAGTGCACAGCACACTATTCAACGATTTACTAAAATTGTGTATAGACACTTTGAAGTTATCACTAGTTCTCCCGAATGCTGAAGACTTGTATCAGATTGCACTTTTAATGCTTCAAGGGGTCTTAATGATCAGAACTTTTACAGCAGATTTTCCCTCGAAATCTTAATTATTATCAATTTAAATTAGATATATTAACATTGTATTTTCTAGATTAGGCAAATATGATCAAAAACATCATTGAAAAAAGACATCCATTCGTTATTAGTGTCATGGGAATTATCTTTCACAAAAAGCTCTTGAAAAAGGTCAGATTTATAAGGATAAATGAATAAATGCCACGAATGTAATGTAAAATTTGATTCATAAAGGCAGATCAAAGTGCAGAATCCATGTTCCAAAAGTCATTATGACAAATAATTATCATCATTTGAATCAGTAGAATTTGTTCAATCATCCACGAACAGTGATTGATTACGCTGTCTGGAATTCGCTGATATAACCAAGAAGAAAGTAATTCAAATATATTTTCTTAATTTGAAAATCTATTATAACATTTTTGGTGATATAATATCCTTACGATATCGTAGTTCCTGAGCACTCAAAATATCGATGGTTTTCGTCTTGCTGATTAATACAGATGTCAAAAATAGAAGCAAAAGCAAATAAGCAAAGAATAATATTGAGAAATAAAAGTTTCAGTTTTTACTCACTGTAAGAGAAGACTATCATTTGGTAGTAGACATCGAAATGAATTTTATATAAACAGTAAAATAACTAATAAATCATCACATTAAAATGTGAAACTGATACTTTTCATGTATTTTATGGGTTGCGCCGCTTAAGAAATGGAGAGAAAAAGAACATAAGTGCAGTATCAGACGTGCTTGAATAACTGCATGATTTTCCAAAATGGGTATCTATGTCTTGTGCTACTAAAGAATGTCATATATTTTCGCCTTTTCTAACTCTACCGTTATGTAAACATCAGCCATAAGTTCCTGCATTCGGATTTGAAAATAAAATGTTAGCATTCCAATTGTACATGCTGAATATGTTAAAAATTGTATTTTTATTTCATGTGGAGATAATTTGTTCACACTAAGACTTTTCAATAACTTTGAAACTCTTCTGGATCAAGTCTATATCGCGGCCTGTACAATACAATTTTATGTTCCTGAATGATTCGCTTAAAAAGTAGATCTTGTCATTTGTCTAACATCCAAGCAGAGAGAACATTTAGCATATGCTCAATACACGAGTACCATGAATTTTATTTTGCACAAGAAACACTAACGGCAAATATTTATTCTAAGGTCCGGGTTACCCCAGATCATTGTAAGTAGATTAACCTGTATGCTATGCGTGATTTAGGGGTCGTGTAATGTTCATCAGAACTCCCAACTGTGGCTGTACTAATTTCGTTGGATATTTTTATATATTTCACTGCAGTCAAGCTTCTAAAGGAAAATAAAAATTAATTGCATTGTTCCGAAGAAAAGTATTATTTCCGAAATGTTTTGTGGTTGAGAATACTTCAAAAAAACTATTTCAAAGTTCATTAAATTGAATTATGCAACGATAAGGCTCTTAATTTTGTTTTATCCCTGTGTATTGATTCAATCATAATTCATTTCATCCACAGTATCGTTTGATTTAGATGTATTATAAAAGCAAGTAAATTGCATCATTTAATTAGTATTCTAGTTTCAAAGTCAATTAAAAAAAGTCTCCACGTATGCATGTTTTGTTCAGTGGCATTTTTTTACATTAATATTAAGTAGTTAGCAAATGGCTCATATGTATCATTGTTTTTGTATCTTTATCTTCTCGTATCGCTAGACGAAAAATTGAAAATTACTGGATCAGCATTGCTTGATAAATTAAATTAAAAGTCAATAGACCATTTTTTATTTTTTTTTTGACAATCATTTAAATTTACTAGAGAACTAAGACTAGGAAAACATTAGCACTTCTTCATGCCAATTTCACCTTACTTTTTTAATTTAAATAATGGGTAAGCATCATAAGACTTTGGATATCAGCACCTGGTTGTGATAGGTCATAATGACCTTCAACTGATAAAAAGTTTAATGTTTATCCCCAGAAATTAAAACTACTGTCAGAATATAAAATACATGTACCTAACGACGATGCAATTCAATCAAACAGCAGCAGCATACCCATGAAACAATTTAATATTATCTGCAACAATTTGGAGAAGTTCATCGTGTTGGTTCGGCAATTCCATGATGGCATGCTATCTGGTTGAGTCATCTGAACAATTCACAGACACCAAAGGAGTCAAGCAAGGCCCTTCAAGTATGATATTCTCTGCAATGCTTACTTGGTGCCTTCCGTGACTATGACACTGGGATTGATATCAGATACCAGCTGACTGCAAGCTCTTCAATCTGAGGAGACTACAGTTACAGAAAGTGATCTCCTATTTGCCGACGACTATTTTTTTAATACCAAATTTGAGTATGACAGGCAGCAGAGTATCGACCATTTCTCTCTTGCTTTTGATAATTTCGGTCTCACAATCAACATGAAGAAGACAGAGGTGCTGCACCATTCTGCACAATGAAAGCCTACCATCACAGTAAATGAAAAAACCCATCTGGCAGTGGACAAATTCGCCTATCTTAACAGCACAATGTTACGTGCAGTCCAGATCGATGATGAAACCAACGCAAAAAACTGAAGGTTTACAAAGCCATTGCGTTGCCGACCCTGTTTGTCTCAATGCGAAACGTGGAAGGTGTACAGATACCATGCCAAGAAGATGAACCATTTTCACATTTGGCTGCTTGAGGAAACTGATGGCAGGACAGAGTCCCAGATAATGATATTCTCATTCCATTATCCACACTCTGCTGATGAAATTACGGTTGATATGGGCAGGCCACATCACCAGGATGACACAAGAGCGACTACCAAAGAAACAAATACCAAAACAGGTATCATGTTTTGAAAGAAAAGGAACATTTTGACAAAAACTCCAAAGAAACCAATACTTCCAGGTAATGCTGAAGCGATTAGTAAATTCCTCAATCGGTTAAATTAACCAAACCGTAACCGATTAATCTCAGTCGGAAACATTCATGTACACAGTGTTACCTAACAAGAGTTACATGATCCAAGGTACTGAAATGTATTGAAATTTACGTGTTATATTTGCTGATACAAAGATAGGTCCCATATGCTTTTGCATGAGCTCTAGGTATACATTTCACCTTTATTTTTTTTATGTCCTATTCTCCGCCATTGTATACAGTAATCAGTACCAGTCAGGCAGATTGTCAGAATGAGTCACAAACACAAATGGTGTCCTTTCTTGAGCCGAATACAATGTTCTTGTGGTCCTATTCTCCCTAAAGCCAAGACGCTTGTTGGTAACAGTTAAGAACCTCGTTCTTGGGTTGAGAACACAAACCACCTCTGAGGCGGGAGTAGACATGAACAGAGATAACGGGACGTATGTTCATGCAATATATTTTGTTGTTGTGCATCAACTCGAGTTCATAAGACGTGTTATGTACGATGTTTATATAATATTATAGATATTTTAGGAAATTATAAATGTTTCTTGATATTTTTAATATTTGCTTAAATCTTAATGTTGATTATCAGGAAAAACATGTTTAACTAGTGTCCTTGAATTAGGTAGTTTACTTCAAATTTAAGTTCAAGCATAGTTTTGATAATCATAATGTTTACCAATTTTGAGGTCAAGGTTGATTTTGTTTACAGATAAAACTGGAAAATCCTTAGAGTTATGTGTAAAAAGTCATGTCCATACAAGTAAAATTCCATTAAGATGACACACATTCTAGAACATTCTCTCATGTGACCAATCTTTATATATACCATGTTTAGTGGACAGTTTTTCAGTTTCGACATTTGTATCAGTCTTGTAAAGAGCTATTACAGTTGTGGAAAGTAATTCAAAATTCTGAGAGAGGAATTATTTTAAATATTCATTGGATTGTAACAGTGCTCATAGACGTTCGGATTTTGGATTTTTAATTGATAATTTTGGAATTTATGTGACCTTATTCAGAAATATTTTGGAGTACTTTATTTTGACATCAGCACATTAAAGACTACTAGTACATCAGGACTTTGAAGACCATTGGAACATCATAACATTCAAGGATACAGCCGTGAATTCGGAACATTCTATATTTAGGACTTGTGATTAGGACCCTAATTCTTATTGGATTACTTGGATTTTAATACACATTACTGTAAGTGTCTTTTTTATTTTTGATTTTATTTATCTAGAAATAAATTGCTTGTTGATTTTTACTTAAGTTGTTGGTTTCACTTTCTTTATGTTACAGTTTTCTTAGACCATAGAGTCGTAACAGACGAGCACACTCGGGAGAATAGGAGAACATATGAGAACCTGTTGCTGGCGTTTGGGCGAAACAGTTTGCCCCTAAGACAGCCTTTGTGCTGAACTTGTGTGTTGCTTAGCGATAAAATGACACGCATAACCGTAAGACGCCTAAACTGTAAAAGGAGGAAAACACTGTAGTGTGTTTGTCAATGCGTGTATACGTGTTTGTTTGCACAAAGTATAAGGGAAGATAATATAATATAATTCTGTATCGTTTAACAGATCACGGCACATGTGTAACACTTGGCCATTCAATCGCTATGAACAGCTGTTCGCTTTTTCTTCCTTTCTTTTGTTCCGCAATGCGTTGTTGAGAATACCTCGCATATAAACTAGTTAATTTTTCAAATGAAATAAACGTTTAAGAGAACTGTGAACTCCACCTTAAGGCTATGGCCAGCTTCTTGATCATCAAACCGATCCGTTATTAAAAAAGAAATACTTAGCCAAATGATTGTTCGTCAACAGGTTTCCAAGAATGTGATTGCTATACGTTTTAAGACTTGTGAAACTTCAATACTTTGTTGATTGGAAAATATTTATTTGGTGCGCAGTGGGATAGAAAAGGTCAGTATTACTTATGGAATACGCTCATGTTTTCACAAAACTTACATAATTGATCTAATAATGCTTTATCGTTTTCGAGAGAGTACTGAGTCAAATAATAGTGGTCCGTTTATATACCAAGCCAGACAATTTTAAAATAAAGGAACTGCTAATGTTACTTGTCTTAGTTAAAACACAGGTACTCTTAAAGATTCGTTTCGAATTAATATTAGATATGTTTATTCAGCCAAATTACACTTTTGTACACATTTATTTCATAAATTCAGACATGCCTTAGACTGAAGCAAGAGGAAGGTTGTATCTAGATTTAAAAGTACTTTATAATCAGTACACCACACAGGCCAATGCTATCATTCAGGAAAAAAAAATGGTCAGAGTCTGAGAAGGTCTTTAATTTTTGTTATCTATTGGTGGGGTTTAGCAGCAAGAACACAAGTAATATAAAACATGTTGATTAGCGTTTTCTTCTTTCTATTGTTTTGCCTGTTTATTACTCTGTCAAGCGATATGATATACTTTACGACTTTTCAGTGACTAGTATTTGTGTACCTATTTGAAGCCATGTGGCAGAATAGTATTGATTAACTTTTATAATATGCACCTTACGATAGGTTTGAATATAAATGCAATGCAATAGCGCAGGTGACTTGTAATACACTTGTGGAGCTTATTTTTATAGGAAAGTATAGTTTTAGCCAATTATTAACATGAATGATGTGCTATAAATCATGATTATTGTTCTAGGAACGATGGATATTAGGGTCTTCATAACTGTCATAGAATTGTCAATCCATTTCTGAAGGTAAATCGGATTCCAAGACAGCTTAAAAAAATCATTTATATTCTATGGCATATCAAGAATAAATGATAACGACCTGAAAGTTACATTTGTATAAGGGATTATACTAAAAAAAAACAAAAAAACACTGGATTCAGCTAAATGAGTAATTGATTGCTACTGCATAGAAAACAAAATTCAGTGTAGCTACCATATATAACAGTAATCGTAAATCTTGATAATATAATTCATTTTAGATGCAGATTAATTACATTGATTACGATGCATTGTCTTCTGTAATTTGCTGCTGGAATGTCAGTATTTATACTTTCATATGCAGGCGATCACTTTACTGGTCACATGCCCCTTTATTTATCATTAATTATGGAGCAAAAGGCTTGTAGGATGCACATTTGATTAGATACTAATAATATTATTTTTCATAGAAACTATCCATTCTTTTGGTAGTATGAGATAAATAGGAGACATACATAAAGCATAATTAATTATTGTAGATTTCAAAATGTCTGCAATAATATAACCCCAGGGACATGGATTTATCGCACATTTGCAACAGAATTTAAAACTTTGTGTATCTATTGATGATGTTTTCTTTTACTAGCAAAGGAAACATTTATGTTACAACTTCATTAAGTCGTAAAGTTAATAAAAATAGACAAGTTCCCAAACAAGTTTGTCTTGCAATTGCAATTCATTCAAACATCATAATGCATCCTTTCTAAATGGCAGAAAACATAATTTTCAAAATTATTTACTCCATATCATCTATTCCGTAGGGAATGTTCCCATGTTCTTTGACATGCACAGAGTTGATTCAATAATGGTTTTGCCACTTTGTTAGTGGTCAGTCTTTTTTTTGGTACGCCCGATGCTTTTGAAAAGCATATCTTGTTGAAGTTTGTGTTGGAATGGACTGAGATTACGATTAATATCCCAAGAGAGGAAGTAAATGTAAATCTGACTTCTTGTTACTGCAGCGTTTTTTTATCCAGAACTGATGGTCGTCTTCAGTGTTTATTTGAAAGGATATCAGACGCGTTGATATATCCAAATAACCGTTTATTTTCATAAATTCAGACATGCATTAAAATAAAGCAAGAGTGCTGCTTTCAAATATTGTTACATAAGTATAAACATAAGAAAATAAAGTTCTTCTATTAGTGCATCTTCTCAAAGTATCCCCCTTGTACACACTTTCTCAGTCTGGTTATCCAATTGTTTAATACCATTTTGTATTCACTTTTTGGTATGTTGCTCCTACATTGGAGAACTGCACTTGCAACAACGAGGCGGCTTTCAAGTCGTCTGCCCTCAACGTATCTGTGATAACGGGATTCAGCCAAAAATCGCTTGGAGCTAAATAAGCGCTGTATGGAGAATGTGGCAAAAGTTTGGATGCTATACTCCTTCAGAAAGTGTTACTACTGCGAATGTATATGCCGGTGCGTTGTCATGGACTACAGACTGATACCTCGGGTACAAGTGCGCGGACGGGTGCTTCGGTAGAGTTCCGTAACTTTTGGCAACATTCTAGAGGAATAAAAATATCCAGTGACACTAGATGAGTCAGGCACAGGGTACCTTAACGATAGTCCTTTTGCATCACAAGTCCGATTACGTCAAGCGATTTGTGGTCACTTGGACAAAAATAATCCTGGCTATTACGACAAAAAAAAAATATCAGCGCTAATGAATCCCCGATTGAATGTGTATAAAATTAGAATTCCTGAAGGATATTATTTTAATGGTGAACCGATGTTCACTATTTGGAATATACTATACTATTTGGAATGTCTTCAACGATCAGTTTCGCTACGCACCAGAAAAAACTAATAGATCTGTGCTTTTTTGGCTACCATACACTCTCTTATCGTCTAAAAAATCGATTTTCATGACAGCAAAACGCTCTCCATTAACTTTTCACAAAGTTTGTTTCATATTCTGGGTGGAGACACACAAAAAAAAACACACAAAAATGTCTCCGCATTCGAAAGACATCGACAGCAACAACAAAATCTTCAAGCATTGTCGATACCCAATCGAATTCAACAAAGGACTTAATTTGATGTTTCTGTATTCCGATGTCATCGAGTACAACGTGGTGGGAAACACACCAGCTCCATTGTAGAGAGTTATTTCCTAAAAATTAAAAGGAAGGGTGAGAATAGAAGGGGGGGGGGGACGATAAAAGGAATTCGCAGCTAGTGTTGGATCGAGATAATGCCAGTAGGTAGTTTGTCTTGGATGATTATTTAAATATTTCAGAATCTTTAATAAAAGTCTGGAAGATTAAAAAAGATGCGGGTGTTTAGGTCATTTGGGAGGTACAATATCTTGGAGGTAAAAGGTTGAAGAACCATATACAATTTTGTGAAAGGTTTATGAAATTTTCTTCTTTCCCATAATGGTAGCCAACCGGTTTCTCTGTAAATATTGTTACAATTCTTCCCGCTTCAAGTTTGTTTATTTCGAGTTCTATAAAGTCAGCGGCATTTTAATTTGTTTTGAATGTTATAATTCCTACCAGTCAGAAACCAATCTTATCATTGCCTGTCGAGAGATATTCGACATATTAGACAACAATGTAATTCTTCATTATGAAAACTGCTCATCGCTTTACAATGTTGACTTTGTAATCTTTGATTTACATGCGATGGAATGCAGATGCAAATTCACTTTTGTAAGAATGTTTAGTGAACTTTTATCTAAAATATTCACAGATTTTAATGTAGCATTCGAAAAAATACCCCTACCCACACACACTAACTATGCACAAATAAGCAATTTTTTTTAGCAGACCTTAATCTTCAGGGTATTGTGCAATTCAGTTTGACTCTTCTTTTATATATTAAGATTCAAATTTTCAATCCGTATACTTTTACTGAGAAAATGAAAAATTTAGTTTTGTCTGTTTATTTGCTTCAACGATTTAAATCTGGCACTTTTTCATTGATTTTCTTCTCCAAAAGTCTTTGCTTTTTTCTGTAACAAATTTTACTGTACAATATTACTGTAATTATAAGTTACCTACAGACCATCCAAAACTTTGTCCCCCACCCGCACCCCGCGATATCTTCAAAAATACAATTGTTTGTTTTAAATTTACATTGATGTAAATATAAAGGAAGTCTTTCATTTTAATGGCTACTAATTGAAATACACTGCGAGACTTTTGGAAAATGATCCAAAGAAAACATATTTTACATGCACCGGTCAATGGACTTCCAGCTTGAAAACTAAAGTGTGCATGATGGGATTGGCCAAGGTTAACTTATATATGATCACAATGTTGGTTTGTAATCCTATCTTATGTATAGTGCTAGGTAATGCAATTACTTATTTAACTCTTTATAACAGTGATATATACGATGGAATACTTATATTTCAACGGTGACTGAATAACAGAATTATGTTCATGCTAAATTTCATTTGATCTCTACCACAACACTTCTTCTCGGTTTTTTGTTTGTTTATTTGTTTATTTTTGTTGTTGTTGTTGCTGTTTTGTTTTTTTACTCACATCACGTGATGTTGATTGAGCTAGGAATAGTTGTAAAAAGTACGTTATAAAACGGCTTTTAAAATAGTTCCCCGCTGACCATCAATTTAATTGGATGGAAGGGACTCAAATATTACCGATCAATGTTTAAAGACTCAAACGATTCAGTGGTCTTTTACGTCTCAAACAAATACAGTTTTACAGGGAGCCAAACTTTGTATGATTCAGTATCAGATGTCTTTTACAGAGAACTTCGTAACAAAAGTTTACTTTGATTTTAAAGAACAAAGGACTTTGTTTGATTTCAGATAAACGGTGACTGAATAACAGTCTCTCCCTTTCTTGTATTGTTTAAAGTGATACTGACAATGTGAGTAAAATGCTAGGATTATGTAAAAAGCAAGTCTTTTGATAAAAGAAAATGCCAACAGTGACCATGACCTTCAAGCTACTGAGACAAAAATTAAACTGTTTCTATCTTTGTCAAAGCTATAAACAACTCTAAGTGCACTTTTCAATCTTTGGACTAGATTTATTATTATTTAGTATTAGTTATGCGGAAATAAAGTGCAAGGAAATCAATATTCAGCATGGATGGCCCTCTACTTGTGTTGCTGGTTAGTAAAACCCCAACCTATAATCAAACCAAAACAGCCTATCCTCTAAGCTATTGACCCTGACATTAATAGTTTCTTAATTTCGCCAAAAGATATACAAACACTAAAATTCATTACAACTGGTTCACTTTCTGTACAAAATAAAGTGCAAATGAAAATATTATTTCTAGTCATAACGATCACGACAGTCATGCGACTGACCAAAAAATAGATTTTTGTTTTCCTTTTATAGTAGAAACACTTTTCCTACATTACATATGTACACTAGAATATTAGCTATTTAGTGAAAACTAAATTTCGTGACAAAGTCTATTTTAAAAATATCTCTCTTCCAGAAGCTAAGTCGTTGAGCACACATGTAAGGGACGGATGCTCGCCCCTCTGAGAGTCCGCCCACTGCCCACCCAAATAGACAGCATTCAACCATAATACCCTGCAACTTTCGTTGTTGGCATGTAAAATAAGAGATATTAAACAGCAAGAGAAAAATATAAAGGTAGCAATATTGCTTTCATAACATCCAGTTGTCGATAGTCAAGCTTCTGTCTTTCAGTTATTTATCTCGACAATGTATCGACAGCTTTACTATGTCGCGGTGTGCTTTCTCCTTCAATATAAGTTTTAAATCGCTTTGAAGACAACATAAAGACCATCATATATTAATGCATAATAATACACTTACATCTTCCAAACATGAATTATATTTTCTGCAATAATGGAAATCAGCTGGTTATTAGGGATTCCGATTCTAAGATTTGATTAATATTCCGCTGAGGAAAAAACGTAGGCTTGTTAGATGTTCTGTAAATGTACCATAGAAATGGCGATCTAATAAACGAAACTGATGTCGGGTGTTTTGACATTTTAAGTTTAGAAAGCAACATTTTTTGATTAAATAGTTTTCAGAAAGTTGACTTCAAGAAAATAAATAAAACTGGATTGAGATAAATGGGTACAGAACCATTATTGCACAAAACTACCTTATTAAGTTTCAAAAGGTGCCATACTTAGAGAATACTAAAATTAATACAAAATAATTTAAGAAATATTAGTGTGGATTGATAACAATGTTTTCTTCATTCTTTCTCCACTGCAATACTGAAGAATATAACGGAAATATTAAATTGTGTGTACCTTACCATAATACACTTCAGTATATATCTCTATTTATTAAAAAAAATATTAAAGGAATTCCAATAAGATTTGAACATATAATTTTAATAGAACTGATTTCATTCCAGATTAGCTTAATTTTGCCAACACATTATAGAGACAAAACTATAGTTTTAATACATACCGGATTGAGAGATCTTAACGGCAAAGGGTAATTCGTTAAAGAGCAAACATCTAGCAAATCAATTTATCTATCCATTGAAAAAGAAAAAAATTCAGTCAAAATTGTCACTAACCTTACTGAAAATATATCAGTCTTTACACTTAAAGTGCCGCATAGATCAATATAGATTTCCATTCTCCATTGCGTTCTCCTCCCCAAGGTATTTCTACCCCGTCTCGACCAAATACACATAGTTAATCCAATTATGGTTTGGCAGTCAGTAGGACGAAATAATAAATCAAATTATATGGTTCCGTCTTTTTAGTACTCTCAAGGCTTTTAGAATGTAACTGTTTGTGTCACTTATCTGATTGAACGTTGTGTGGAAAGGATTAAACTGAATGTAACCTCCGTCGAGTACACTTAAATCTCAATAACAACTTGGGCGACTGTGAACTGCCAGCTTTTTATGTATGAAAATCGCAGTGCATGAAATCCATTGAAATGCTCTTTTCTGGAAAAAGACTCTTTACAAATAAAGAAGGGCCATGCTATACAGATTCCGTGCACGTTTATCAGTTTGAAGTGGTTATTTATTCATGTAATTTCGTTAGATTCTCAAGATAATTGAATAAATGGTAAAGTGTGTGAGAAAATCGTCATACTTTATATTTTATATAGCACGGAAGAAGAGGAAAATAAATTGCTATGGCACTAATTTGTATACTCTTTTATCAACTTTCTTTTGGTGTGTAAATTATTATGTTTCGTACGCAATGTTGCAAAATGTAATTTTCAATACTCTTCTTCTTTAATTTCGCGTTATAAATGGAGTCTTGCCTTTTTAATGGATATGTGAAGTAAGAAGATTACACGAAATATCACGATAGCCTTAATGTCGTATGTAAGTCAAGGACATGAATATTTCCAATCACCGTCACATTTCAAACTATTACAAAATATGACGTTTATAAAACCAAAAGCCTAAGGCTTATTTATTTGTACTGACAAATTGAAATGGCTTTCAAATACAAAATAAACCCTTTCTATACAAATTCTAAGGTAACCGTTTGTATTGTGGTTAGTGTTTGTATTCTCTTTTTCATTTGAATACTGTTATTTCAAAAAGTGAATTTTTAATGAGAGTATATAAAATAAAATTATTAGATAAAACTGCATCCTGACCGATTGATAATATATCCTGCGAAAAAAAGTGTATTTTTAAAAAAGTTGTAACCACGACCTGGTCTTTGAAATGATAAAGGTCACTACAACAGACTGGTTAATAATTGTTCATAATGAACTTTGTTGTTTTTAGTAACATTTACAGCTCAATAAATGAAGTTGTGATATATAAAAGGCAGGGCTTCTTTTGAGCAAACGTTATTTGTTTTCAAAAGATCTTTCTTTAATACTATCAACTAAGAAAAAGAAAATATGAGCGTATGGTATCGTTGCTTATCTCAAATTGTGGTGAAAAATACAAGACATCACATAAACCTTTGTAGTTATTAATTATAGCAGCTTGCACGATTTGTAATAAGAACATTTTCTTCTTTACTTTTTTACAAGTATCTTCTGCTGTATGCTAAAGTAAATATTAGAATCTGAAAGGCAGGGTTAATATGTAAATTATTTCCCATTCATTTACAAATTTAATATGCAATTATTTTTCCGAGTCATTCACAAATTTAATCTGCTTATCGGCAATATAGTACTATTTTATGCTTGATAGTAGCAACATAAATTTGTCTTCTCCAACGGATTTATTTCAGGGATCGATTTGATTAATTTTCTATTTGATTTATTTCTGCTGACTCTTAGTCTTCTGCATATATAGATGAGAATGTTGTTACAGCGAATCTATTCATTTCTGATGAGCATCAAGGGACGAATCTTTATGGGTTTTTTATGATCTACGTGCATGCATAATCTGGTATCTTCCTCCTTTTCCTCCTTCTTCTCGTCATTATCATTCGTCGTCATTATCATCATTGTTTTATTCGTGTACTTTCCGCATCAAAAATGCGTACATGGCCTGTAGTGCATCGTTTCTTGTGTAACTTTGACGCTAAAGCTATATCGGTTCTGTCAAATCTAGCTCTATCGATATACTGTGAAGTCTCTTCTATCTGCAAGACTTGTTTATGGCAAAACTCTTTACGGTACATTATGAGTAATGCCTGAAATATAAATTGCCTGCTAAAGTCAATTTTAAAACGGACTAGGTTTCGTGAGATCCATTTGACAAAATTTACATTGTTTTAACAATCAGAATGGGATACGTGGCATTTATTTTTGCATTATTACAGGCTTAGCCCATTTGTGTGACACACTTGTCAGATTTATGTATAATATGGTTCTATTAAGCATGATTTACTTGGGAGTGCAAAGCAGCACAAGACAGTTTCTAAAATGGAACGAGGGTTACCAGGTTTATTCAGAAGAGCCCATGAAGCTTTATTTTCTTTTTGTTCAACGGAAAAGCTTCAGAATTTTGCGAGGATTTTAATTTCGTGAAAGCTATCCGATTGTGTTTCATGTCTAGTGATTTTATTTGTTCGGTCACTGATAGCTGTCAGTATTTCTCATAAAAGATGAAAACCCCGACGCGCACACATACACACACACACACACACACACACACACACACTTGTTTATTGTGAAATGTTTATTGTGTGGACCTATTTTTGTTTAGATGGAAATTAAAATAATTTAAAGGCTAAATTACACAAATCGGGGTCAAATTCATTATTGAAATTAACAACTACCTTTTTAATTTATTGCAAACAAAAGAAAAATATTTATTTATTTATTTGAAATCCCTTATGAGAAACAGGTCCTAATGATCGTTTCATTTTCCTGTCTAGATCATTTTGTTGACACCTTTCTAATACACAAATATCAGAGATATGTTTGAAACTCAAGTTAAATGTAAACTATTTAGTTCTTTTCAGCGTGGGTGAACAACTATACAAACAAATATTCACCGAATAATACAAATTACTGTTCTGTTGTGCTCTCATATATAATCTACTACTACCTATACTTCAGCATGTACATGTGATCACGAAAACATTGCTGAAATACTTACCTTACTACTGCATAAAATCAAAAACAATACTCATAGCTGGCACATTATCTTCTTACTAGATTTTCTGAGTTTTGCACGAGAAACCTAATATACCTTACAACTGACACACTAAAATACTATTGTGCTATACAAACATTACTAATCCCTCTAGCGCAGATGATGATCAAATGTTATAAGATATGTAAAAATCACAACAGAAAAAATAATTTAAAATTCATCGAACAAGATGAATAATGCAAAAAATAAACTACATTGTGACAAATTCAACAGTTTTTAGAGAGATAATGAATTTAGCATACAAATAATAGTATTGGTATCAAAAGATAACGTGTATTTGTTTGGATAGGATGAAAGTGTTGTCCAGGCTATTGTGTTACAGCAGAGAATACATATACAAGTCTTAGCTTACCTACCTCAAACATAAAAGATGCACTGTCATGTTTTAGGAAAGATAATGATGTACATATTACATTCAGTGTTGAAAACATTGAGGTAAACGAGCAAGATGATAAAAGGTGTGAAGTACCAGGAAGGATTACATTACGTATTTGGTACAGATTAATACATACATTTGCATTCGGCAAAATTGTTGTCAAAAACAGACGCAGAATTTGTGGAAAACAATGTTTGACTCAAAATACCACATGGTGACTCAGTATAGCTGTTTTGAATCAACCACTGGAATGGTAAAAACTTCTTTGCATCAGTGATCCGTCCAGATCTAATGCATTGCCAAAGCAATACATTCAATGCAATGTCTCTGATGTCAAAGTAAAATTATCAATATGGATACGGTATCCATCACATTGAATATATTGCTCTTTAAATGCATTGTATCTGGACGGATTACTCGCAAAACGAGATTAATTTACGTGTAAGTTTCTTATGAATGCTCATTGAGACATTGGGTAAGAGTATATGTCTCTCAAATCAAACTAAAAATACTGAATTAATCAAATATATTTATTTTCACAATATACCTCGACAAAGTAATTAGTACTGTTTTTTAAGTATAGTGTCGTGTTCTCCTCGAAATACATGAACATTATATGTTGACGGACCATGCATTATAGAGCTTTTGTGCGACACACCCTCCACATAAATGATGAGAAAAGACTTCAAATTCTTCAAAATCATTCCAAGAAAATACTACAGTGAGACGAGGGTGTGGGGGGGGGGGAGACAAATGCGGGGGGAGGGAGAGGGGGATTGCTATAGATCAATAGATAGACAGTAAATTATGGACATACCGATTCCCGAGGCATTACCAGAAATATATATGCTTATCCAAATATCTCTAGAAGGTGTATTGCATTATTGAAAGGACCGGAATGGACTATGCGGTGTTCATGGAAATAATAGATTGTTGCACGAGATTTTTCAGTGAGCGAAAATTACGGTATTCACTTTAAATGTAAACATTTTATGCCTGCTTAGTAAAAGTACAGATTTCTAAGATATAATTCAGACATATCGAAGGATTGGGCGCAAGACGAGCCCTGTTTTGTCTTAATTTTGATTATATATATTGTTATACACTCAATTAAAAGGAAAATTAGATTGTGTCAACTAATATTTATCAATTTATTTCCACAGAAACCAACCCGCACAATTAACACGATAATATCGCGATCAGTTCTCTGTATCCACCTTGAAAGTCAATATTCATTAAAAAAACATAAAGATATTAGTAAATGTATAGATAGAAATATAGATTTTGGTGCCATCCATAATACATACCGGTTGAAATTTTCTTTTCTTGCTTTTAAAATTTAACGCGTTCGTGCCAAAAATATTTACTGCATGCTCTTTAAAAATATTGGAAATTCAAAGGGCCCTATCATAAGAGTTCAGCTGATTTTGTTTGATTATATACCCTCTTCTTTTAATGAATAATATCGTAGTACGTTATTTTTCCCAAAGGTCATGTGCAAATATATTTTAGGAATCAGGTATATAGATAGATATGATATGATATGATATGATATGATATGATATGATATGATATGAACTGAGTGTGATCAACTGTTGTTTGGCAAGTACGTATATGATTAAAAATATTTAAAGTGAGATTTTAGTTGCTCAAACAAAGTGTAGAGAAGTGACAAAAGCATATTTTCATTGTTTAAAAAATCATCTGTTGCAATTCATGAAAGAAGCAATATCATTTTGAAACAATGCCTGTCTTTCCTATAGATTATAAGTACTTATAAGGCGATTTTACCTATTGAGCTCACATCGATTATTAAATTCTATTTTAAAATGTTTGCAAAATAACACGATCTAGCTTTTCTAAAAGAAAATTGTAGATATATACCACAAAAAAAAGTGTTGACGCGTTTATAAAGCATATTCCCTCGCGACATTACACAAAAAAAATTTCTGTACATTTTTCAGTCAGTCAAACGTCAACCTCTTTTATGTTTTCAAAGTGTGCAGATTATGAAGGAATTAACGGATCCTAATTTCGTTATTCAAGATAAAAAATACATTTTCGGTTGTTAGTTTGCATGTTTCAAATATTTTAACAAATTTCAGCTCTCATCGCTTTTAGAGTGTCACAATTGCACATAAGAGAAACATTCCTAAGCGGTCTTATATAAGAATATGATTCATAATTTGAAACAAAAATAGCTTTTATGAATTTTGTTAAAGTAGATGTTTGTTTTGTTTGTTTTAGGAGAGAAATAGATTATATATGCGCAACACTCGCAGTGTTAATAATGATTTTTTATAATATACTTAAGCGTGAAAAATAGAAACTTATTGGCGAAATATTTTCTTACTTTTTTTAATTCCTATATTTTCACGGGAAAAATATATCCTTATATTTTCACATGTGAAAATAAAAAAATTTCCCATCATGCCATGCAACGCATACAGAAGTTATACCTACAGCAACCAAAACGAGCACTTTGTCCTCTAGAACAAATATATAGAAACTGCATTACATTCCAGACATGGAAATGAATTTTTGCTGAAGAAATTGGACTCGACGCCCAATACTACCGCTCTTTTAAGTCACTGATATATATGTGATCAGTCTATGAAAGTGAGGTGACTTAACAAAAAGGGGTGGGGGGGGGGTCTTGTGCTGAAGAGTGAGTTTATTTCTTCTAAGCTTCGATTTTGGAGCAAGTCTAGTATATAATAAAAGAAATTGTTTTTTTTTTTTCCTGCGTACATACCGGATGTTTCATTGTGTGGTCCAAAAAACGATATATTAAAATATCACGTTTTTTGTACCACACGATGAAATATATCCGGTATTAAAATAGCAAAAGAAAATATCCACTATATACAAGATAAATAATATTTCGATCAACAAATAAATGAATCAAGATAAAAATGATTCTCCAACCACTTCCTTTCAGAATCCAGAGATAGAGAGAATACAAAAATAAAAAAACGCATGATCAATTTGAAATTATGTTCCCTTGGACTGCTTTTCTCTATATATTTTGCATCTATATACTCCTTAATATTACATTCTGATATCTATTATTATTATTATTATTATTATTATTGTAGGAATTCTCCGAAATAACTTACACTCTTGATATTTTCTTTTTCTCGATCCACTATTGATTGCTCATTAATACTACAAGTGAGCATTATTGAAAGTAACAAGAAATCAGAAAAAATATCGGCTTTTTTTTATTATAATTTTTTAGCCAGATGACACTCAGAAAAAGGAAAACGCGCACTTTTCTCAGAATGTTTTTTCCCCCAATTTGATACTATTTAAATACCCAGTTTTGCAATTCAGCTTAATAATGCTTTCTGGGATCATATTTTAATAACGACCTTGGATAATTCCACCTTTTTACATGAAAATTAAGCCCATGATATGTGATTAGGTACGCATCATTCTAAATTCGATTTGCATGAGATCTACCATTGGTATTCTCTACTTATTAATGGATCGTGATGTTGTTAAAACTAATGAACATTTTCACATTTAGTTGCCATATTACTGCTTAATGGAATATAACTCCAGACCCAGCCCCTTATTTATTTTTAATACTTCATCCTGAAAGAACTCAGTATGCTTATGTTTTTTTTCCACATATGCATTTTTAAATTTTCAAGAGAAACGAGTAAGAAAATACTTATACTATTCCCTCGCCTAAATGAAAACAGACGCTAGTCCGCGTGACACATAAGTTGAATGTTTTTATTGTCTTAATTGGAACAAAGCTTTAATTGCCCCTAATTATTTATATCCTTTTGATATATACAAACAATTATAATGACCTGATTTTGGAGATTTATTTACATCATGATTTCGAGCATCATGTAATTGAAATTTGAAACTTTCCTTCCTTGCATGTATAAAGGATTAAAATCATTGTATGATATAATATTTATGTTTTAATAATTGAAATGCACGGTGCAAGATATTAATTGATATCTGAGATATTAATAAATTGCAGAACGTTTTATTATGCGAGAGAAATTTCAGTTATGAAGAAATATTGTTGTTAAATTGCATAACTGAGTTTAAAATTTTTCCTGTTGTTTTCCCTCTAAATCATCTTTAAAGGCAAGAAGAGAAAAGAAGACATATGTTTGTAAATTATTTTATATGCATTGGTTTATTCGGAAAATACTGACAAACATGTTGAAATTTAAAGTTGATTTGCTGTTTAGACTTTGAGGAAGCCCATTGGTAGAAACTACAGAATCGTCACCTAAAGGCTGTCATGCAAACGATAACAAATATGGCTTTTTAAGCGGGTGAATACGGCATAGATTTGTTCAACGGTTTTGAACAGTAGTTACTAGAACACTCCGTCGATATGTTGTAGAGGATGCTTGACACGTGAGATTGATTCTGTGTTTGAACTGTAACTATTTACTAATGTAACTAAATCTCTTCTTTTCCGAAACATTGCCGGGCAAAATGAAATTTTAACATGTGCGTGGAAAAGCTTCCGTTTCAAGTGACAAAAACAGTATTCAGCTCTACAGGGTGCCGTCGAGGCGAGAGTTTGACGCAACTAGAAATACAATGATTCCAAAATTCGTGGGTCGTGGGTTGAAGCTGAATTGATATTTGATTGCCATTGTCTGTAATCATATTTACTGTATAGGTAATGTTTCTACAACACGATTCGTGTTCTTGGAGTTATTGATTATGCGGACCGGAAACCTTGTCTTTGTAGATGTCCACGCACTTCGACATTGTTAGTTACATTAAACCGATGCCTTATGTGAAAAAGAACTTAAAAGCAATTGATTAGAAACAAATCAATACATATTTTATGGATCCAGAATAAAAAACCTTTCAGTGCTGAAGAATAAATGAGTGGAACGGCAAATTAGATATTAAAAGATATCATATAAGAAAATCTTTCAAAGACTATAAAAACGGATTACATAATGTTGTTTTCTGCTATGTATTGCGAGATGAATTTTGGGTAGTAAATATAATAAATATGGACGGGACTGTTAGACACAGATAGATGCTAACAATAATAATAATAATAATAATAATAAAATTGTTTGCAAAATACAAAAATGAAGAAGAATAAAAAATGTTGAGTTACAGAAGACGAGTTTCCACAGTTTTACACAAGTTAATCTTAATATTGGTCCTGAAGTAAAATATATGAAATTTTGTCCTTTTTTATTTAATATTGAATGACGGGTTTATATCCGTGTATGAAACTGTCGGGCAAAGTACAAATTATGTGAATCATCGCGGGAACAATATGGGAGAAAATGACTTTTATTACACTAGGGAAATTTAACATTGCGTGCCCATAGTGTCATTTTTTGGTCATTTGTTTCTTAAAAAAATGACACTATGGGCACAAGGTGAATTTAACACTACGCCCATATATCTTTTTTTGCCCGTAATTTTTTTTTTTTTTTATAAATGGACAGGGAAAATGTAGTTTTAAAAAAGTCCATAGGTTTAAAATTGTGGGTTAGTAAGGGAATGATAATGTGAAAAACACTGATACCAACTGACCAGAACCAACCTACTGATCAATACCCACACCTACTTACCAACAACCACACACTTACCAGCATACAGTGTGAAAGAGGATGTAAAATAGAAGATAGAGTAACGCGTAGAGTAAACAAATGACATCACACACTCACACGTACATACGTAAAACCCCAATGTTGAGTGAAAGGAAAGAAAAGTGCAGGAGTGCCCACACATACACAAACATTCTATTATCCAATTTATAACAAGGGTTATAACTTTCACACACACACACACACACACACACGAACATACTGACGTACGCACAAGAGAGGTGAAGAGGGTTTCAGTTTTAGGTATGAAAGACACAAGACAAAGACATAACAAAATTTAAAAACAGAGCTTTGGCATAGTAGTATCTCTGTTTCCGAGAGATATTGGTGTCTCTGAAATGCGCCGTTGGTTGTTGTCTTGGATAGTTGATGTTATTGATATCCAAGTCAACTGCATCTCACAGGCCGGGCTATGTAAGACGAAAACATCTGATCGTAGTTGCTCCATCGCCCGACGGAGACAGAGATTCTAAAAAATTTGGGAGCCTCTGCTTCCATCTTCTAATATTCAGTTTGCGGGATCACGGGTTGTTCTGGCTGCTGATATTGCTGTTGCTACAGCTGCAGCTCGAGTTCTATATCAAAGTCTTCTTTTTGCACTTCCTTATGCCTCAGCCGTTGTTGGACAATTTCCCACCTCTCCCCGGATCGCTGCTGCTCCCTCTCTCGCTTCCTCTCCATATTTTCTTCCGCCAAAGCCGTTTTGATCTTTTTTGTTTCCTTATTAATTACTTCTCTAATAAGCTGCTTGCTCATACGGAAGGATATCATCTCCGTATTATATTGCCTTTTATTCGGGTAGTAACTCTTCTAAACGACCCAGGCATGCTCCACTCTTTGTAACAAACGCATCGCATCAACTTGCACTGGCTGGCTCATTCTTTTGTCGAGTCGACGATGGATACCAAGTTTTACAATATGCTCTAAGCGCGGAATTATGGGGAAAAAATCCCTCAGATTCAGTATGCGTAGATGAAAGAAAACCCTCTTTTTTCTACAAAAATTCAAAGAATGACAGAGAGAAAACGAAGGAGAATGTCAGAACTTTTTGTTTAAAAATAAGAAACAAACCAACGCCATTTTTCAACATCAACATTTGTTTAAATAAGCCCCGCTAACCCAGACATGAACCAAGAAAAAAGGAAGAGGAAGGATTAGGACGATTCCCTCCTTCTTCATGTACACACTGGTTCTTCTCTCTGATGTGTCACGCTATGTCAAATGATGACTTTCCAACTTTTCCAAAGTGTTACTGTTACTGGTGTGGCTACCGTTGTTATTACTGTCAGAGATTAGGAAGAAGATAGCCAATACTGAGTAAAATAGTCCACAGTTGTTTATCCCCTTGTTGCAAACTCAAGTTTCCAATTGATGTTCCAATATCACAATACACCACGAAGATCTCACAGAAAAAAAACGATTTGATTTTTACGAACACGTTAGGAACACTACAATCATGGTTTGTAGTTTTATGTGTTTGATGTTCTTGGAGGGATGAACTTGGAGAAGAGGATGCAATGTTTAACGCCATATTTGTGACTTCTATATCTTTTTACAGTGAATGACTTGCAAAGCTGCAATTGCAAGAATCAAAACTGAATGGATATCCTTTCCAATGGACCTTGACTTCTTGGATACGACTTTTTCCCACTTTATGTGTTCATTGGTCAAGAATGCTTTCGATATTGTACATGTCATTGTCTTTCTTGGTCACTCGTAAGTCAGGCAAATAAAACATTCCTTTTAATATTTCTTCGCTCATATCTTCAAATTTATGGACTGTCGTGTCACGTCCTTGAACTGTTTAGTAAAAAGCCTTTGTCAAGAGATCGTTTTATTTTTTGGACTCAAACCCAATCTCCTTTGTTTAACATTATATCCTTTTTCTTGTCTCCGACGTTGCAGACACAACCATTTCTTTTTGTGGTGTCACTTCTAGTACATCCGATACTGCGATGGTACAATTGATTGTAGGCTTTCACCAGACGTGAGAGTTTGTTGATCTGTCAAACATAAATACATACGTTCTTTCAAGGTTGTTTGAAAACGTTCCACGATACTTTGGTTTCAGGAATTTCAGTGGTGAAAAAATGAATGTGTCATTTTTTCAATTCTTTTGGAAAATCTTGGTTCAGAAAATTGTGTCTTTGTCCGTTTGCCATCACAGAGGCTGTCGCCCACTTTGTTTCAAGACGATTTTTAAACACGGAACTAGTTTTGAATGTCAAAGGAACCACCCAAGCCTGTTTGGAAAAAAGAAACATCAATAACACAAAACAAATATTGTTAACCTCGATTGTATGAATCTAAATGGGATACATCTGCTAAATCGATTACAGATACTTTAGTTTAACTTCTTGGAGCTTTCCGTCGAATGAGTTTGTGTAATGTGTATCTCCATTGTTCCATTGTCTTACATATTGTAGACGTAGACTTTTGAGTTTTGTTTTGGCAGCACGTTATAATGTTTGAATTCCTCTGTAGATAGCCGCATGGACAAGATTGTAGTAAATGCAGCTAAAACTGTGTCCACGTTGTTGCTGCTCAGTAAGTCACCCAATGTTCGATGCTCTTAGATTCGTGTGGTATTTTGGATTGCGATGCTTTACGTATCCGACAAGCACTCCAATTGGAATAAGAAATAAAGTTTCTACAGAACGCATCTGCTCCTTTTTCATTCATTTCCTGACTTCTTTCTTTACTTCTTTCGTTTTTAGTTTAGATGGAGAAAAAGTCGAGACATCATCTGTTTGACACACGTTTTCATTTATTCTCGCCTCGGAGTAAGTGAACAGGATTGCCACACTTTCGGGAATAGGTATGTGAAAAAATTGGTACTTAGTTTTTCTTTTTTTTTTTTTTTTTTCATGGATCAATTTTGAAAATACGTTTTCAATTGATACACATACAGATGTATATTATCCCATATGGCACAATCATATTATTGGAGGAAATCTGTTTCTGTTTTACTTTTCTTTCTAAAAATTGGTTTTAACCAAGTTAAAAATGGCTCAATTAAAACAGTTTTAGCATTATTGTTAAAT